>OZ024740.1:30796779-30799279 GCA_964016885.1 Eledone cirrhosa
CCGACGGCCTTCGCGCCCTCAAACACTACCTCGACCTTCGCCCCTCCCCCATTCCCTCCACCCCCACCCTCCTTCGCCTCGCCGAGCTGGTCCTCACCCTAAATTGTTTCTCCTTCTCGGGTGAGTTTTACCAACAGGTCACGGGGGTAGCCATGGGCACAAGAATGGGCCCGAACTATGCCAACCTTTTTGTTGGCCATGTTGAGGCCCAAATCTTTGCCCAGTACACCGGCCCCACGCCCGAACTGTACGGTCGTTACATTGACGACTGTATCGGAGCCACGACCCTCACCCGAGTACAGCTCGACTCCTTTCTCTCCTTCTTCTGCTCCTTCCACCCCTCCCTCCACTTCACCACCTCTATCTCCACCACCCACGTCCACTTCTTGGACATCTCCGTCGCCTTCGACCCCTCCCACCACTCCCTCGTCACCTCCGCCTTCTTCAAACCCACCGACTCCCACTCTTACCTCGACTTCACCTCTTCCCACCCCACCCACACTAAACTCTCCATTCCCTACTCCCAACTTCTCAGGATCCGCCGCCTCTGTAGCCGAGATGCTGACTTCGAGTCCCAAGCCCTTTCCCTAGTCAGCCATTTCATCCGCAGAGGTTACCCCCCCTCTCTCGTCCACACCGCTCTCACCCGCGCCCGTGCTATCCCCCGCTCTACCACCCTCACCCCACGCCACCGCACACCCACCCACCGTCTCCCCTTCCCCATCACCTACCACCCCTCCACCTTACCCCTCCACCGCACCATCCGCCGCCTCTTCCGACACCTCCAGTCCGACCCCTCCACCTCCCACATCTTCCCAACCCCACCACTCCCCTCCTTCATACGCGCACGCAATCTCCGCACCCTCCTCGTCCACAGCTCCCTACCCCCCAACCCACGCTCCGTTTCCCCCCCCCCGGTTCCTTCCCCTGTTCTAGGCCCCGCTGCAACACCTGTCCCCACATCACCAACACCACCACCTTCCAGGGTCCCAACGGCCACCCTCTCTCGGTCCGGCATGCCTTCCGCTGCACCTCCTCCAACCTAGTCTACGGACTTCGTTGCACGAGGTGCAGCGCGACTTATGTCGGACAGACGGGACGCCGCCTGGCGGACCGAGTCACGGAGCACCTCCGGGACATTCGCCTCGGGGGCAGTTCCCCCATCGCCCGCCACTTTGGTGGCCCTGGACACTCCGCACACCATCTCACAGTCTGTGGCCTACTCCAGTGCCACGGAACACCCGCCCATCGCCTCACGGTCGAACAACGTACTATCTTCATCTTACAGACCCACACCCCCCCCGGCCTGAACTCCCCACCCTTATTCCTTTAGCGTTCGACCGCCCCCCTCCCCCCTTATCCCCCACTAACACCACTAACACACCCCTCCTTTTCACCGCCCACCCCACACTAACAATACTAACACCCCCACTCCACCCCTCATCTAACCACCCTTCCCCAACTAACATACTAACATCCCTTCCCTCCCCTCTTCTCCTCCTCCCCCCTCCTTATCACACGCACACACTTACACCACCCACCCCACACGCAACTAACATCACTAACACCCTCCAACCCCACGCACACGTACCCACACACCCTCGTACACCACCACTCTACACACCCTACCCCCACTAACCCCCACTCACACCTGCATTCCACCCCTCCCCACCTCCCGTCTACTAACACCCACTAACACACTCCTCACCAAACTACACACACACCAGTACACCACACTCCCTCCACAGAACCACACACACCCTTCTCTCCCCACTCCACACTCACTCATCCCACTAACACCCCTACTAATACACACACACACACACACACACACACACACACACACACCCTCCTCACTCCAACTCTCACACCTACCCATCCTCGCCTCCCTACCATTCCGCTGACTGCTGCTATGCCCTTCCGACCACTGTCTCAGCACCCACTGACCACAGCACTTCCACTGCTGACCACTTCCTGTTGCGCGCGCACCCCACATCTCTCCTCTTCCGACCACCGCTTCTTGGATTACCCACACGCGTTTTGACTTCCAACCAAAATCTCCATACATCCGTGTAACTTACCACTTTTCAAACCATCCTCTAACACCATCACCTATATAACTCACCCACACACACATCCCAAAACAAATTTTTTTATCCACACGCCACCCACACCCACAACACGCTTAAACCACACACACGTGCTTCCCACCACATATTTACACCCTCAGCCCCCTGATTCCTCTCCCCCCACCCCCTATCCACACACGCACAGACCCTCCGACACACAAAAACACCCCCCCCACACACACCTTCCTGAACATGCAACCCCGTTCTTCCCCCAACCCTCACTTTCACATACACACACACACACACACACCTAACCACACACACCACCTTCAGCCCTCCCCGCTCCCGTCTCCCTCTCCCCACTCCACCCGCCTCCACCTCTACTCACCCCACACCCTTCCACCACCTGTTTACCCCCCTTTTAATTTCAG
>OZ024740.1:30804279-31019279 GCA_964016885.1 Eledone cirrhosa
AAAGCACCACGATGCCCGTTAGAATAAGCAGTAGTGTCAACACCACACTACAGTTAACAAGTTTAGCACTACCTACGAAACTGTCCATGTCCATACGCTGTAATACATATTACGTTAATGAAAGATATACAAGTATTAGTAGGTACCTGATACTGCGCTGCTAATGTGATATGCTGTACATATTTTTAAACATACAAAATGATGATTTAGATGAAGAAATCTTAGAAAGCAATACCAAAATTCTACATAAAATTTCTAAAGTTACCCAGAGAATATCAACAGGATCTATTTCTATTCAAACGTTACAAATTGTTTACATTTCCTCTTTCTCATCATCATCACCATCACCATCACCTCCATCACTATCAACATCATCACCATCATCATCACCACCCCCACCATCATCATCACCACCACCACCACCACCACCACCATCATCACCATCACCACCACCACCATCATCACCATCACCTCCACCACCACCACCACTACCACCACCACCATAATCATCATACCTCTTTTCTTTGATGTTGCTTTTATTTTGTAGCATTCACTGTCCTGATTCGCGTGTGTGTAAAGATGGGTTTGTGGCTTAATGTATAATTTGTGGTGGTGAATGGTTTTTCTGATAGTTCATCGAGTCCAACGCAGGCAGATGAAATACTCGCTAATCATACATTGCTCCCATTGCATATGACAAACTCTTGCACTACATTTGTGTCATCCATTATCCGAAAACAAAAGGTAGATCGTCCCAGGAAAACATCGCAACACTGACAATCAGAATATATATTCTGACTATAAGACTATAATAGAATTCGGACTATAGATTTCTGACGGTTTTATAGCATTTCCAGAGAAATCCATTGGAGTGTGCAATAATACGTCTAACAGTATATTGACTAAAGAGTATTCGGAATTAAACATCCCCAGCAAAACATAACACATAGAGACTCAGAAATATCTTATATTATTCTGTCAGCATTTATATTTTGTATGCATAACTATGCTATGAGTGTCATATATTAGAAATGTACCCGTCAAATATCGAAGCTCTTAACTACTGATTGTTATTCAAAAACTTTCTATTGCCATAAATTTACGGCTGTTTGGTTTATTTCTTATTTATACACAAAGCCAATAATTTGTGAAGATGGAAAATCGATTACATCGATCCCAGTACGTGACTAATACTTTATTTTATCGACCCCAGAAGGCTGAAAGGCAAAGTTAACCTTGATAAGATTTAAACACAATAACCAGAAGATATTTACAGAAATGACATTTTATCTGACGCTCTACCTAGTCTGTCAATCCTACACACATACATCCACAATGAAATTAGCTCTGAAAATAGCAATGAAAATACCGATAGAAGAAAGAAGAGAAAATGACATAGAAAAAGTGTGGATGTTTGGCGGCGCTTTGCTCTGGAGTGAGGTGCAAGTATTTAAGACCAACTAAAGAATTCGAAAATTATCACGTATTTTTAACACTGTTTTAAAACTAATTACAAAATACATGTAAACGAAACTATCAAATAAAAGGAATAAATAAGATTTATGTACATATTCAGCCAGCATTGTATCTTTGCACTTCGTACTGTAGGTGTGTGTGGGTAGGTGAACGAGTCTGTGTGTGGGGGGTCGGGTGTGTGTGTGTGTGTGTGTGAAAACAGAGTAAATGTCCCCGGTCGTTATTTAGTGACAGAGTATATGTACAATAAGGATAATTGCGAAACTCAGATGTTCAAAATTATTTTATTCGTAAAGCTGTGATACACATCCTATGGCATTCATGACCACGTGGTGCCTCGATCATGCAACCAATAACACGAGATCATCAGACAGCATTTATGTAATAAAGTTATGTTGCCAATGTAATGCAAGCTAAAGACAAAGGAACGAACCAATATGGTGTTTTCATTACCGGAATCCGTTTCCTTGGTAGGGAACCATCATATTGGTCAGTTCTCTCGGAGTTTTGAACGTCTACATCGGACCTTTGCCTTCGCAATTATCCTTATTGTGTGTGTGTATATATATATATATATACACACACACACACACACATATACATTGTCTTTAGCTTGCATTACATTGGCAACATAACTTTATTACATAAAATGCTGTCTGATGATCTCGTGTTATTGGTTGCATGATCGAGGCATCGCCTGATCATGAATGCATTATTTTGCTTTATTTAAAGACTACACGCTCTAAGTTAACGTCGAGTGCTTGATTCTAATTGCATCATTATTCACTGATTGGGGTACTTCCTACGGAACCCTGATTAGTCAACACACACACACACACACACACACACACACACACACACACACACACACACACACACACACACACACACACACACACACACACACACCTTTGAGTTTGTTTGTTTGTAAGTATATTTGCTGCGTGTGTGTGCGTGTACGATCGTCTTAGATGTCTAGTCGTTCTGTCCGTTCATGTCGTTGTTTTGTTGTTTTATTGCATGACATAGAAAATACATAATGATACGTTGTTCACAATTCTGTGTCGATATCAACGATAACGATAGATTAACAGATTTCTTTTGACTGTTTAATAGTGGCTTTGTTTTGAGCAAAGTTGTCGCGCAAAGCTGTATGGCCGCCAGTCTTGCTTTATACGGAGCATAAGTAGCGTCAGTTTGTCCGATAAATGTAGGACCAGGATTGTGAAGATAGCCTTATAACTGGTTTATAATAAACTGGTTAGCTGAAACGAGAGACGATAGTTTGTCTTTTTTCGAGCAGCAGGTAAACGTGGAAGGAGAGAAAAAAAAATCGATGTCATCAATATATTGAGCAGCTATAAGTTTAGTCTGTTAATGGTTGTGTATGTTTGGGGACAGTCACGTTGATATACGTGAAACCTGCATACATACTTAGAAGTGCATTCACACACACACACACATGTATTATATATGACATATATATGTGTGTGTATATATATATATATATATATGTGTGTATATATATGTGTATATATATATATATATATATATATGTATGTATGTATATGTATGTATATATATATGTATATGTATGTATTATATATGTATATGTATGTATATATATATAAGTATATATATATGTATATATATGTATATATATATATATATATATTATATGTATATATATATTATATATATATATACTCACACACACACACACACACACACACACACACACACATACTGTGGTTACCTCCGATTCAACCCGGAATAACTTACCTATATATATATATATATATATATTGTTATACTTTGGGAGGGTCATGTTGCCAATAAGAAACACACGCACCAGTTGTTTTCACTTCAATTTATTATAAATTAAATTTATAAATTTAGGAATTTATAAATTTCCGGTTGGCTGGTTGGTTCCACAACCAGAGGATTGTTCATATATTGTCAAAGTTCTTTCGTCACACATTCTGTGACCTCTTCAGTGACTGGGGATTCTTTTCTTTGTTTTTGTGCCTCTCCTTTGTTCTGTCCTACGCCATCTTGTTTTTGTGTGTGTTGAACAGGTCACAGAATGTGTGACGAAAGAACTTTGACAATATATGAACGATCGTCTGGTTGTGGAACCAACCAACCAACCGAAAATTTATAAATTCCTAAATTTATAAATTTAATTTATAATAAATTGAAGTGAAAGCAACTGGTGCGTGTGTTTCTTATTGGCAACATGACCCTCGCAAAGCATAACAATATCGGTTTCAACACACGTTTTCAGATAACGAATCTTGCTAAACAAATTCAGAAACGAAATATATATATATATATATATATATATATATACACACACACATACACATATATACGTGTGTGTGTGTGTGTGTCTGTAATTCGTTCTCGTGTTACATATGTGTGTCTATGTCTGCGTTTGTGTGTGCCTGTTCTCGTGTTACATATGTGTATGTGCATGTTTTTGTATATAGACATACGTATGTATATTATTACACATAGTTACGTCCAGCATAGTTACGTCCCTTTACGATCTGAGTTCAAATCCCGCCGAGGTTGACTTTGCCTTTCATCCTTACGGGGTCGATAAAATAAAGTACCAGTAATGCACTGCGTAATTGTTGGTCTTGTGCCTAAAGTAGAAACAATTATTACACATGTGTATATGCGTATATACGTGTGTGTGTGTGTTTGTGACCCAGCGTGTGTGTGTGTGTGTGTGCATGCAAGTGTACGGCTGTTTTGTAACGGAAATAAACAAAGGAGGAGTGGGAAGTGATCAAATAGAAGAAGGAGGCTTGATCTAGAGACACATTGGCACTGGTTTATTTATAAGGGATCAACATCATTGCCTGAACAACCGACAACATTACCATCACCACCACCGCCACTTATGTTTAGATCGAAAGGGAGGCAGAGAGAGAAAGGGGGAGAGAGGTGAGGAAGAGGATGGGGGAGGGAAACAGAGAGAATGAGTAATGATGAGAAGTAAACAGAAAGTGAGAGAAAATAGTGAAGAAATAAAGATATGTTTATGTGTGTGTGTATAAACAAGCATATATATATATATATGAGTGTATATATATATATATATATATTTAAATATATAAAAGTATGTATACGTACATACATATATGTATACAGACGTACAGTAGTATGTATATATATATATACATACATGCACACATATATATATATATATATATATGTACGTATGGATTTACCGAACATTTATTATAATGCTCGGTGTGTTTGTAAACAAACATCCCGAATTAAGCCGTACAGTGTTTAGCAACCATTGTTGCCCTTTTGTTCAACACTGACAAAGGAACGATGTACTAGTTTCAAGCTTATTAGCTATCGTCAGCACCGTATACCTTCCTGCCAGATGGTTGAACGTCTGAAAGTATATACTTTCCTTTTGCACATTAACGGACACAAATGGAAGTACAGCATATTCGAAGCTCGAGCCGCAGCTAAGCCGACGAATGCATTCAGAAGTGCAGCCAAGCACTCGACAAGGTATAGACCTCAGAGTAATAACATACAGTTTAAAGGGCTTTGCAAATTGAAGATAGCAACCGGTAATTCAGTCGCGGGGTCCGTAGCAACGAAAGAACTGACTCGCGAGAAAAAATACATACATATATACATATACATGTATATATTCTATTCTAGGGCGGGTAAAATTCCCGAGATCTATGGACGAGTTCTCTCCAGCGGTCTCTGTTCCTCATTATCGCTGCCATGTCCTGCGTCTCCAACAGACCAGTGTCTGTCCTTAGGGCATCAACATACGTTAACCTTGGTCTTCCACTTCTAGTGTGTCCATGTAGGGGCTCCCACAGGAGCACTGAGTGCAATGTCAACTCTGGATGTCGGTGAGCATGTCCAGCTAACCTCAGTCTCCTCTGTGTCACTTTTGAGCTGACTTTTGGGAGGCTTCCATACAGCTCTGAGTTTTTCATCCTCAGTGTATACTGATTAATGTTCAGAGCCATCCTCAGCATTCTCGTGTAGCACCCATCCACTATCTGAGTTAGTTTCTTGGTCAGTGTCCAAGTCTCAGACCCGTACAGCAGCACAGACTCCACTACAGCAATGAAGAGGCGGATTTTCAGGTCTTTGCGAAGGTCCGACTTCCACACCGATCTCAAGCTGTGGCACGCCGCCCAGGCTTTGCTCTTCCTCTCAACCACATCATCTTCCGTATTCCCAATCTTTGCTCCCAAATACAGGAAGTCCTCAACCAATTCTAGTCTGTTTGACTATCCAAACGGAACCTGAACTATTAAGGTCTGATTCCTGGGTATGTCACTATTTATAAAACAAATTTTGTATTTTATCTGATGATAGCGTACCAAAGTTTTGGTACCCTTGAAATATATATAAGAGAATAAATATGGTTTCATAAATATAGTATCCATTTATTAATATCAGAAATATTGTCGAGAATATTTATTAATATCCAGAAATATTGTCGAGTGCTTCGAATCTGTTATAAATATATTTGTTGAATTATCAACAAATTAAATATCTCTTTGCTTATATATATATATATATATATATATATATATTTCGTTTCTGAATTTGTTTAGCAAGAGGAGCCAAAACCAAATAGGAAAAATGGTAAATAATGATACAAATGGGACCTGTCCTTTGTATAGGAGCAAATTTTGGAATAGAATAGAAAGAACTAAGAATAAGGTTAATAGAATAAACTTATGGTATGATAGCAATAAATACCAGAGTGTAATGTTCATCAATACAACCCCTAGAGGTGAATTAGCTTACAAATTTAGGAGGGCTCTAGATAAACATAAACTCAATATTAAGATAGTAGAAAGACCAGGTACCTCCATAAAAACACTTATTAGCAATGCATACCCTTTTCAAAGACCTCCCTGTATAAATAAGAAATGTATAATCTGTAAACTAAGCCCCCATATTAACTGTAAAACTAAGAAATGTAGTATATGGCATAAGATGTACTGAAGGACAATGTAGAGATAAGAATATAGTGTACATAGGTGAGACAGCTCGTAGTATAGGAGAACGGATAAATGAACACTGGCGAGAGCTTCAAGATAGTAAAGAATCATCTGTACTCCACCAACATGCTAAAATAGAACATAAGGGTAAATTAGAGAACATAGAAATAAAAATAGAATCTACACACAGAAAAGACGCAATGTTTAGACAAATCACAGAGGCAATAAACATAAATGAACTCCAACCAAAATTAAATAGAAAACATGAATGGAACAGCAACATCACAACTTACAATTAAGGACAAAATGAAAACACACACACACATAGAACAAACAACCAACCAGTAACATGTAAATAAACAAATAAATAAACAAATATAAACACACACAGACACTCGGATGTAACACATGCGCAAACTAAGCACATAACACACACAAAAACAAGATGGCGTAGGACAGAACAAAGGAGAGGCACAAAAACAAAGAAAAGAATCCCCAGTCACTGAAGAGGTCACAGAATGTGTGACGAAAGAACTTTGACAATATATGAACAATCGTCTGGTTGTGGAACCAACCAACCAACCGGAAATTTATAAATTCCTAAATTTATAAATTTAATTTATAATAAATTGAAGTGAAAACAACTGGTGCGTGTGTTTCTTATTGGCAACATGACCCTCCCAAAGCATAACAATATATATATATATATATATATATATGCATGTGTGTATATAATATATATATGCTTGTATACATATATCTCTATATATATTTATACACACATATGCATATATATGTGTATATATATATATATATATATATATATTTATACACACATATGCATATATATGTGTATATATATATATATATATATATATATATATATATATATATATATATGCACACACATGCATATATATGTATATATATATATATATATATATATATATATATAAACGGAAAAAATGAAACGTTTATCATTTTCGATGCACCCGGCCGATTAACCCACTCGATATGCAAATTGGCTACTCAGCCGTTAATGTGCATGTATGTATATATATATACATACTACTGTACGTCTGTATACATATATGTATGTACGTGTACATACTTATATATATATATAAGATAGAGAGAGAGAGGAAGTTGGGAAAGAAGATTTATAATAATCTCCCCTTCGGCTGTCAACGTCCATATGTTGGGAGATAAGACATGTAATTAAATGGCTACTGACGTGAAGCCAGAATAGTTTCCCCGAAATGTCTAACAGAAACAAAACTGCTTTAGATTGACATATTGCCGTGCGCCCGTCTGCGTCTGCGTGTACGTGTGTACGGTTGTATGTGTACATGTGTGTGTACGTGTACGTGTGTACGGTTGTATATGTGTATGTACGGTTGTATGTGTACGTGTACATGTGTACGGTTGTATGTGTATGTGTGTGTACGTTTGTATGTGTACGGTTGTATGTGTACGTGAGTGTGTACGGTTGTATGTGTACGTGAGTGTGTACGGTTGTACGTGTACGTGTGTGCGGTTGTATGTGTACGTGTGTGTACGGTTCTATATGTACGTGAGTGTGTACGGTTGTATGTACTTGTATTGTTTTGTTTTGCTTTCAGAATGAGCAATCTTGTGCTCGTCCTGCCGCTTGTTGTAGCATCTGTTTAGGGGGTAAGTGTCTGAGACACAACGTATCTAGGATCACATTCCAATGTAGCCTTTACCTTTTTGAGGGAGATTTAGCTGTTATTTCATGAAATATTTATCAAAATTATCTCTGCCTGTGTCATCGTTTGATCATAGGCCTACTTGAGTAGAATTGAGCAAGGGATAGTGTCCCAGACAAAATTTGACTTTGCTTTATTTAAAGACGACACGTTCTAATTTGAGGGAGATTTCGCTGTTATTTCTATCAGGTTGTTGTTGCTGTTCTGCTGTCCAACTCTCATCGACAAAACCTTTGATAGAAGATTTTCTAGCCCTGACTCCCCCTTCTTGTTTCCGGATATTGAATACTTAGACCAGTGATTCCCAACGTGGGGTGAACGCCCCACAAGGGGGTAATTTGAATATTTAAGGAGGGAAATTTGAAAATGTTAATGAGAACAAACTTTAGGTTTTACCTTATTACTTTTACACCAAGATAACTTTGGTGCACATTACTGTCGGAAACTCTTGTCTCACCTCTTCCACATATATTATTGTGCATCTGGTACTACTTATACACCAATTTGTTTACACTTTACAGTTGATGCTTTCTGTTTTCATATCAAAGGAGTCCTAACAATTTTGTAGATGTTGAAGTGGGGCATGGTATACAAAAGGTTGGGAACCACTGCTCTGGATCTACATTATTCACTATGTCAAACCTTTTCAAAAAGACAATCGGTTATAATGTGAAAAAGATTTGACTGGGGGGGGGGGGGGGGTTCTCTCTCTCTAGCAGGTCGAGCTGACACGTAGAGGCTCCCTGTATTATTTATGCTATTGTTGTTGATCTTGATTAAGGTTGGTTTTGATGAAGTAATTTTGATTCGTTGTTACATGGTGTTGTTTGTTTCCATGCTGGCCCTGATTGAGCCTGCCTGTGATACGAACGTTTAAGTATGATTGATAGATCTATTGTCATAGATACATCATGCTTCCGTTTAGCTCTTAGACCACACTTCACATTCCAACATACAGTAGTTCATCGTATAGTTTACAGAGTGGTAGCCTGTACAAGTTTTAGCCTGTTAGTTTCTATAGTGATTTCTAGTTTAAGCACATACATAGCCAGCAAATTTAATGAAGGAGGGCAACATTGATTTAATCAACTCCAGTACTTGCTACTTTATTTTATCGACCTCAGAAGGATGAAGCCAAAGTTTACTTCGGTGGTATTTGAACCCAGAATGTAAAGAGCCGAAATAAATACCGCAATAGCATTTTATCCAACGTTCTACCAATTCTACCAGATCCAAAATCATTGTTAGTTTTTTTGTTTTTTTTTAATATTGAGAAGAATAACAGATAATTGATAAATATTTGAGATTATGGAGTTGATATACGCTTCAGATTCTTCTGTTTAGTGATTGAAGGAAGAAACACGGGTAAAGAAAGTCGTAAAGTATTTGGGAGAAAACAAAGTGATTAACATAGAATCCTTGATGGAACACTGATATAATGGAAGAAGAGTGATTAGTGCAACAAGAAACTTACTTCGGGGGTGATATATAACAAACAGGTTTAAATAAAAAGAGACTGTTGTAGTAATAGTTGTTTCTACTTTTGGCACAAGGCCAGCAATTACCCAGTGCATTACTGGTACTTTATTTTATCGACCCCGTAAGGATGAAAGGCAAAGTTAACCTCGACGGGATTTGAACTCAGACCGTAAAGGGACGTAACTACGCTGGAAAGCATGTCCGACCCTCTACCGATACTGCCAAGTAATAGTGACAGCGAATAGTCACAGCTCGGCGTTGATCCATAGATCAGGAAATATTCATAAGAAAATGCTTGCTTTTTTATTAGTGGTGGGAGGGGTTTGCTTATAATCTTAGCTACGTGTGGTTACAATGAAAGGTCATCCTTTATGATAAAGCCATGACTACGTGTTGCTCTGACAGGCATAGCCTTTATTGCTTGCATACGTATTTGTTGCGTTATAAATAATTTATGAGGTTCTAGTGTTGTAAATATGTCATCTTGAGATATTTAATATAGTGTATGTATGTTGTTGTTGTTGTTGTTGCTGTTTAGCACCAGGCCTGTCATTTTCAAGCTGACAAGCTGCTCAAAAGCGGTCCTACCATGACGACCTCTTTTCAGACATAGTATATTTAGGGCTACATTATCCAACGTGCCGTTGTTTTGACAGAAATTTGGTTGATATTTCTAGCAGGTCAAACGACCGCGTAGTTGCTGAATGAATACTAGGCTGTTAATGTCCATTACAATAAAGGGTGAGTACGCCTAATAAGAATTATTGAAGGCGCTGTGAATGACGCCTGTCCTCGGGTGGCGTGTATGAAGGTGATACAAACATTTTTCTATCACATACACCTACATTACACATTACATACGTTACCTCAATTATTTCTACCCAGAAACTACATCAACCACACCATTCTCACCTGGCCTTTGGGGGCTGCGTGTAATGGTTATTAGGCACAACTCCCATCTTTTAACTAATTAAAAAAAAACAATAAAAAATACTGGCTTGGACCTGATATTATAAGCATGCCATCAAATTGCGAGGCCTTTTATCGCGGTCACCTTTCAGATCCTCTTGTCCCAGGTCCCTATACTCCCTTCTCTGCTGAATCACATATAAGGAAGAAACTCCATGAAATGGAATGGCTGACACAATTTATATCGCTGGCTGATATCCATGGCAATGCTTTTGCCATCTTGTCCACGAGTCGTAACTAGGATATGTTGTTCAAAAGAGGGTATGAGGCTTGTACTTCCCCTTATATCTTTGCTATCCTTTGTATCTTACTCTAATTTTGTTATTATTATTTAAGAAGAGACGGTAGTCGTAGCATTATTATACTTTATAAGAGGGCGGTGGATTGGCAGTATCGGTAGAGAGTCGGACACCATGCTTTGCAGCATAGAGTTACGCCCCTTTACGGTCTGAGTTCAAATCCCGCCGAGGTTAACTTTGCCTTTCGTCCTTACGGGGTCGATAAAATAAAGTTCCAGTGAAATTGCTGGCCTTGTGCCTATACTAGAAATCCTTATTATAAAAGCTTCCGATGTGTAGAAACGTCGCAGCACATTTTCGTCCTGCAATAACAATAATAAAAATTAGGCTGTGTGGTTACAATGTTAATATCATTAAAAAAACACACGAAAGCATCCGAAACTATGATGATCCCCAGATAAGCGGTAATTGTCCATGTGTTTGTCTATTCCGAGTTTTCTGTTTCCTATATTTTTCCCACGTGTCTTTTTAATAATGGTTTCTTATATAGGCACAAGGCCAGTAATTTGGGGGGAGAGGATTGTCGACTAAATCGACCCCAGTGTATTATTGGTGTTATATTTTATCGACCCCGTAAGAAGGAAAAGCAAAGCTAACCTCGGCGAGATTTGATCTCAGAACCTAAACGACCGTAACTCTATGCCACAAAGCATGTCCGACGTTTTACCGATACTCGGACAACATGCTTGGCGGTCTAGGTTCTGAGCAGTGGCGTCTCGTGGCTAAAATTAGTGGGGATGCTGCTTCAGAAGGTTTTAGCCATTGTGTTGATATTGTGTAAAACGAAACAAACATAAAATGAAAATTTATACATAAACTTGGTAAAAACCTAAACGAAAAAAATATTTTTTACTCATAAATTATTACAGTTCAAGCTTGATCCATTCATTTTATAATGAAATCCATTCTTCTTGTTTTACTTTGAGCGAAAAGGTTAATAATTTTCTCCTTGATCCCTGGACAACTGTTGAGAAAATATTTCTCCATTGAAAGCACTGTAAGTGCATTTAGTCTTTCAGGATTCATAGTGCTCCTTAGAAAAGTTTTTATTCTTTTCAGTGTAGAAAAGCAGCGTTCTGGCTCTGATCTAGTCATGGGAATTGTCAAGAGGATTTTTATCAGTTTCGTAATTTCACTAAGAATACCATTTAGATTATTTTCCAAGAAACATTTCAGTAACTCAATTAATTTGCAATATTCATGCACATCGGATCTCCAATAGAATACTTTTAGTTCAATTTCAAGCTTTTCTTTGTCAATCATGGGATATGCTTCAGTGGTTAGTACTATCTCTTCTGTATGCAGTTCATTCTTAAAACTAGCGAAACTTTTCTTGTTGAATAACTTACCAATTACTACGTGTTTATAATAACATATGCAGTCACTCACTTCCTTTGCTTCTGACATGGGTGTCTTTAAAGGATTCTCACAATACTTTGACTTACTTATTTCTAAAATAGCTGTTTTGAAATCTGTTATATATTCATTGACTTTAAACACACTAATTTCTCGAGATTTCATTTGGTTGTAAATTACTTCAACATGATGCATCATCTGATAAAAAAAAAACGCTCTAACGAAAATATGAAATTATCATCATTCAGGGATTTTAAAATTCCTGTTGCTTCTGCAATGATTTGATCTGCATTTGATATTGACTGAATTTCAGCTTTTTAAAGGTTGCCCATTTTCATGAACTCTGTTCACGGTCCGTATTTTAAACTTCCACCTTGTAGAGGATGGACATGGAATGCTAACGTCCATGTACTTCTTGAGATTGGATACACGTTGTGGTGGTCTTGAGAAGAATGTTGGAATAGCCAAAGTTTTAGAGAAAATTATTCTTGCGTTCCGTCTAATACTAATAAAATTTCCACGGCTCATTGATTGAAAGTCTGTATGCCTTACTAACTTTCTCCTTAATATTTTCGTTTCCTAAAAGTGACAGTGAAACCGCATTTTGATCATGTTTCTTTGACTTATCATGTTTTTCAAAACGGTCTTTTGTCCATGTTACATCACCTCCAGCAAACACCGGAAACACCGGAAGCAAAACAATGCATGTTTCACTTCACAGCCGGAGAGCCAACATTTCCGTTGGCACCATTCAGAATTAAAGCTACGAATATACCTTTGTTGTGTCTTATTCCTGGCTAAAATATTTGAATATCAAGTGTTGAACGGCCTCTTTTCTTAACTGTAACTTTCTCATGGAGAGACAACTGTGAAAACTTAAGCTGATGAAGTTCACTTACTTTCACAGAACTTATTTCTTGGGGGTGCAAGGAAGACATGGTTAAATTATTTAAATTTTCTATACAATAAAACAACAGAAAAAAACTATGAACTAAATAGTATAGCTGGAAGCATGATAATCATCTACAGCAGGGGTGTGCAACATATTCCATTGGCGGGTTCCACACAGTTCCACACGAGGTTTTGGGTAATTTTTCACGAACGAGGGTTTGGCTACTGGGCATTAAGCTTAAGGATTATATAATGTACAAGTATAAAGAAAGAATTAAAGAAAAAATGACTCATTATATTGAATTTTTCCGCAGTGCCTATACAATAGCCGCCAGTCGATAAAATAAAGTACTAGTAACACACTTGAGTCGATATAATCGAGTTTCCCCTCCCCCCTAATTGTTGGCCTTGTGCCTAAAACAGAAACCATTATTTATCTCTTTCCTGTTTTGTTTACTTTCCTATAATAAAATAACTAGGAAATATAAGATTGAACCAAATGGCGCTGTTGTGTTTGCAGTTAAGAGAGTATTTTCTGTACAGTTTGCTTTGTGTTTCAACTTAGAAAATTTAATAGATTTAAGATCAACATACTCTGTGTGACATATGAGTAAATATTTCTTGGTATGTGGTCATTGTTCTCCTATGAAATATACCGATCTGTATTATGTAAATGCGCTTATTTACGAATGTAGTTAATTTAAGAACATACGTATTTGCAGTCATTGAAAGAATAGCTAAACATATATATATATATATATATATATATATGATGTGTGTGTGTGTGTGTATGCATATATACATATATATGTGCGTGCGTGTATATATATATATATATATATATATAGTAATAATAATAAATGTGAAGACTAAGATCCCGTTAAGGATGAAAGCAGCGATTCTTTGCATAAACTTTAATCTGTTATTTTAATAAATATATATATATATATATATATATATATATATATATATGCAAAAAGGAAGCGGAAACAACAAAGCAAATAACACAGTACAATGAAGAAATATATTAGTTTAACGCCCGATATTGTAGGTAAGGAGTGTTAACGTTTTGGACACTAGTCCTTCATTGGAAGATAGAGGAGGAATAAAAGGTGAAATTGAAAGATAGAGAGTGAGAGGAGAAAGAAAGGGAAGCAGCTTTTTTTGTAAGAAAAAGCACGTGTGTGTTCAGTCATATAGACGTGTGTGTGTAAGTACGTAATACTGGGTTCCATCCGACTACTTGGCACCTTGAGCGTCTTCTAGTATCGATTCTGATAAGCTCATGTCTTGTGAGAGAAACTGGTTAGACGAAAAATATCTAAGATAGACTGTACCTGTAATTCAAAGGGCCAACCTTGTCACTCACTATGTTATACGTAATCTCTCTGAGAATTCGTTAAGGGTACGGTACACGTGTCTGTGGAATGCTCAGCCACATACACATTAATTTCATGACCAGGGTATTCCGTTGATCGAACAACTAAACACTCATCGTCGTAACCGAAAGAGGCCCATCGCATCATATCGTGTGTAAGTGTGTGTAATTACAGGCACAACTGCCTAAAAACCGGTGCCGTGTCATTTTATGTCCCTGACGTAACGGTTAAAAACCGGTGCTGTGTCATTTTATGTCCCTGACGTAACGGTTACGTAACATATTTGTATCGATTCCATTAACTACACCTCTCCACTATATGAAGATGTTTTGTGTTTAGTCCAAAATCGGAAAAACAAAACCGCTTTACAAGACTTCGTATGTTTCCGTATTGAACCCATCTCATACCGGTAACAAATGCGGTCGATATTAACGACCATAGTGCCGGCTTATAGGAAAAGTTAGCCTTATGGCTAAGTAAGAATCAATCATTTTTAATACATAGATTAACTCACTATACACCTCAAGGTTCCAAAGTTTGATTTAAGTTTCTTTCAGTATATATTAACTGCAAAATCTGATGGATGACACCCGTGACCTTTGCATACCCTCATAGGTTAGTTACATTGATATGATTTATGCTCACTATGTGAACTTCTGTAAAGTGATATCTGTGGGAGAAAGAAGGAAAATAACATATGCAGAGAAAGGGGGCGGGGTCAAAATGTCTGCAGTTCTGGAGAAAAGAATTGAATATGTGGGATAGTGTGGGGGGGAATTACTGGTACAGACCATCCGACGGGCTTCCAAACAGTTTCCGCCCACCTAATTTCACTCAGAAAACATAAGCTGATGCAAGATTATAATAAATAACACTTGCCGAAGCTTCCATGCAGTGGAATAGAACCTGAGACCAGAGATTGCGATGCCAACTTCTTAACCACACGGCCATGTTACATCCACTCCAGCTTAATACCTGTGTATCTCAGATAACAGTGAGTCACATGAGATACATTACCGTAGTCAGTGGCAAATTGAGGCCCATTTAGCTTTCTGAGGGCATGCATAATTTCAAAATTACCTTTAAATTTTTAGTGGCACGGCTCGACTTATGATGACCATATCTCCATGCGGCCCTGCCTATAATGAGCCATATCTCATGCGGCCCTGCCTATAATGATCCATATCTCATACGGCCCTGCCTATAATGAGCCATATCTCATGCGGCCCTGCCTATAATGAGCCATATCTCATGCGGCCTGGCCTATAATGAGCCATATCTCATGCGGCCTGGCCTATGATGAGCCATATCTCATGCGGCCCGGCCTATAATGAGCCATATCTCATGTGGCCTGGCCTATGATGAGCCATATCTCATGCGGCCCTGCTTATGATGAGCCATATCTCATGCGGCCCTGCCTATGATGAGCCATATCTCATGCGGCCTGGCCTATGATGAGCCATATCTCATGTGGCCTGGCCTATGATGAGCCATATCTCATGCGGCCTGGTCTATGATGAGCCATATCTCATGCGGCCTGTCCTATAATGAGCCATATCTCATGCGGCCCTGCTTATGATGAGCCATATCTCATGCGGCCTGGCCTATGATGAGCCATATATCATGCGGCCCTGCCTATGATGAGCCATATCTCATGAGGCCTGGCCTATGATGAGCCATATCTCATGAGGCCTGGCCTATGATGAGCCATATCTCATGCGGCCCTGCTTATGATGAGCCATATCTCATGCGGTCCTGTCTATAATGAGCCATATCTCATGCGGCCCTGCCTATGATGAGCCATATCTCATGCGGCCTGGCCTATGATGAGCCATATCTCATGCGGCCTGGCCTATGATGAGCCATATCTCATGCGGCCCTGCTTATGATGAGCCATATCTCATGCGGCCCTGCCTATGATGAGCCATATCTCATGCAGCCTGGCCTATGATGAGCCATATCTCATGCGGCCTGGCCTATGATGAGCCATATCTCATGCGGCCTGTCCTATGATGAGCCATATCTCATGCGGCCTGGCCTATGATGAGCCATATCGCATGTGGCCTGGCCTATGATAAGCCATATCTCATGCGGCCTGGCCTATGATGAGCCATATCTCATGCGGCTCAGCTTATGATGAGCCATATCATGCGGCCTGGCCTATGATGAGCCATATCATGCGGCCTGGCCTATGATGAGCCATATCTCATGCGGCCTGGCCTATGATGAGCCATATCTCATGCGGCCCTGCCTATAATGAGCCATATCTCATGCGGCCTGGCCTATGATGAGCCATATCTCATGCGCCCTGCCTATGATGAGCCATATCTCATGCGGCCCTGCCTATAATGAGCCATATCGCATGTGGCCTGGCCTATGATAAGCCATATCTCATGCGGCCCTGCCTATGATGAGCCATATCTCATGCGGCCCTGCCTATAATGAGCCATATCGCATGTGGCCTGGCCTATGATAAGCCATATCTCATGCGGCCCTGCCTATGATGAGCCATATCTCATGCGGCCCTGCCTATAATGAGCCATATCGCATGTGGCCTGGCCTATGATAAGCCATATCTCATGCGGCCCTGCCTATGATGAGCCATATCTCATGCGGCCCTGCCTATAATGAGCCATATCTCATGCGGCCCTGCCTATGATGAGCTATATCTCATGCGTCCCTGCCTATAATGAGCCATATCTCATGCGGCCTGGCCTATGATGAGCCATATCTCATGCGGCCCTGCCTATGATGAGCCCTATCTCATGCGGCCCTGCCTATGATGAGCCATATCTCATGCGGCCTGGCCTATGATGAGCCATAGCTCATGCGGCCCTGCCTATGATGAGCCATATCTCATGCGGCCTGGCCTATGATGAGCCATATCTCATGCGGCCTGGCCTATGATGAGCCATATCTCATGCGGCCCTGCCTATGATGAGCCATATCTCATGCGGCCTGGCCTATGATGAGCCATATCTCATGCGGCCCTGCCTATAATGAGCCATATCTCATGCGGCCTGGCCTATGATGAGCCATATCTCATGCGGCCTGTCCTATGATGAGCCATATCTCATGCGGCCTGGCCTATGATGAGCCATATCTCATGCTGCCTGGTTTATGATGAGCCATATCTCATGCGGCCCTGCCTATGATGAGCCATATCTCATGCGGCCTGGCCTATGATGAGCCATATCTCATGCGGCCTGGCCTATGATGAGCCATATCTCATGCGGCCTGGCCTATGATGAGCCATATCTCATGCGGCCTGGCCTATAATGAGCCATATCTCATGCGGCCTGGCCTATGATGAGCCATATCTCATGCGGCCCTGCCTATGATGAGCCATATCTCATGCGGCCCTGCCTATGATGAGCCATATCTCATGCGGCCCTGCCTATGATGAGCCATATCTCATGCGGCCCTGCCTATGATAAGCCATATCTCATGCGGCCCTGCCTATGATGAGCCATATCTCATGCGGCCCTGCCTATGATGAGCCATATCTCATGCGGCCCTGCCTATGATGAGCCATATCTCATGCGGCCCTGCCTATGATGAGCCATATCTCATGCGGCCCTGCCTATGATGAGCCATATCTCATGCGGCCCTGCCTATGATGAGCCATATCTCATGCGGCCCTGCCTATGATAAGCCATATCTCATGCGGCCTGGCCTATGATGAGCCATATCTCATGCGGCCCTGCCTATGATAAGCCATATCTCATGCGGCCCTGCCTATGATGAGCCATATCTCATGCGGCCCTGCCTATGATGAGCCATATCTCATGCGGCCCTGCCTATGATGAGCCATATCTCATGCGGCCTGGCCTATGATGAGCCATATCATGCGGCCTGGCCTATGATGAGCCATATCATGCGGCCTGGCCTATGATGAGCCATATCTCATGCGGCCCTGCCTATGATGAGCCATATCTCATGCGGCCTGGCCTATGATGAGCCATATCTCATGCGGCCCTGCCTATGATGAGCCATATCTCATGCGGCCTGGCCTATGATGAGCCATATCTCATGCGGCCTGGCCTATGATGAGCCATATCTCATGCGGCCCTGCCTATGATGAGCCATATCTCATGCGGCCTGGCCTATGATGAGCCATATCTCATGCGGCCCTGCCTATGATGAGCCATATCTCATGCGGCCCTGCCTATGATGAGCCATATCTCATGCGGCCTGGCCTATGATGAGCCATATCATGCGGCCTGGCCTATGATGAGCCATATCTCATGCGGCCCTGCCTATGATGAGCCATATCTCATGCGGCCCTGCCTATGATGAGCCATATCTCATGCTGCCTGGCCTAGGATGAGCCATAGCTCATGCGGCCTGGCCTATGATGAGCCATATCATGCGGCCTGGCCTATGATGAGCCATATCTCATGCGGCCCTGCCTATGATGAGCCATATCTCATGCGGCCTGGCCTATGATGAGCCATATCTCATGCGGCCCTGCCTATGATGAGCCATATCTCATGCGGCCTGGCCTATGATGAGCCATATCTCATGCGGCCCTGCCTATGATGAGCCATATCTCATGCGGCCCTGCCTATGATGAGCCATATCTCATGCGGCCTGGCCTATGATGAGCCATATCATGCGGCCTGGCCTATGATGAGCCATATCTCATGCGGCCCTGCCTATGATGAGCCATATCTCATGCGGCCCTGCCTATGATGAGCCATATCTCATGAGACGCATTGCTAGAATAAGGTTGCCCTTGGTTACTTTACTATCTCAAATTTAGCTCCAGATTATCCTCAGTTCAATCTACACCGAAATGTTGAAAGTTGAGTACGTGGGTGATGCAGTGAGTTCGGAGGGTGAAATATCACTATGGTAACGATGGAAGAGACAGAGAAGCTTAATACGATTATAGTGTTAGTGAATATTTACCAATAAGCCGGGTCCAGTCGATATTTTTAGGATAATCATACTCTTATTGGTATTATTGTTTTACATCCATATGAAATGTTCAGTTAGAAATACAATGAGAGAGAGAGAGAGAGACTGTGTGTGAAAGACAGATAGATATCACTATAGTAACTAACTACACTGCAAGTAACGCTTTCCTGTCGATACTCCTAGCTTGTCGCCAATCATTGTTGCCGGTTTGCATGTTCGTTATTCGAGACACCGTTCGTGAACCGAGACGTTTTATGTTCGGAAAAATTGGTCGTGAACCGATTTGTTCGTGTACCGAGGTTCCACTGTTTTTGTATTACGAGTTTGAAAGATGAATGAAATTTTTTATGCGTTTTATTTATTTATGTATTTTTATCTTATTGAAAACCATTCAACTTTCAAGATATGCACATTAATAGACATTAATAGTATTAGTAAGAATTCGGACATTGCATCGATCAGTTGGTAATAATAGAGTTGTTATGTTTCACCTATCATCTCATTAGTACATCTATAATGTAGTATATACTAATATAGTACATCTATAATGTAGTATATTTATACGAGAGAGAAAACCTCTGTCCTTGGTGATTTGTCTTAAAAATAGCGAAGAGAGAAATAACAATCATGTTGACTCTCGTACATTCTCGTTTACTCTCGTTTAAGGCTAACACATATATATATGTGTGTGTGTATGTGATTATATATATATCGACATTCGATCGACTTTCGTCAAATCGGACCGAGGAAACAAAGTTTCGAACTCACAACCTCAAGATTGTGAATCCAATTCTCTAACCACTCAGCCACTACTCACACACACACACCACCACACCACACCACACCACACCACACACACACACGTCGTTTGAAGTTAGAAGGCCAGAACAATGCAGGTGTGGATATAGAATATAAATACAAATGCAAAAGATGTTGCTGACAATTAGTCTTTTACCTTAAATTTATTTGAATATCCTGATATTTCGAGATAATATCTCTTCTTCGGAAGGAAGTAAAAGGGTTAATCCAGTGTTCTACTTAGCTTGCTAAGTCATGCTGACGGGAAATAGTATAGAAATATATATATATATAATATGTATGTATGTGTGTATGTGTATGTGTATATATATATGTGTGTGGTATTTATATATACACATATATATGTATGCGTGTGTGTATATATATATATATATAATATATATATGGTGAATCTGAGAAAACAATAAGATTGTGATTGTTCCATCATGAACATAAATAATGAATACTTCTTTTCCTTTTGAAACCTATACATAATGAATTCTTTTAGAAATAAAAGCCAGGCAGAAAGCAAGGGACGTAAGAAAGTTAGAAAGTAAGAAAATATGGGAATGGGGACAAGATAGACTATTATAAAAAAAAAATATTTGAGAACTTTTTGAAAATATGTGAAGAGAATTTTCAGGTAAAAACGTGAAGACAATAATTGTTTCTACTTTTGGCACAAGGCCAATGTATTACTGGTACTTTATTGAAGACAATAATAAAAAGAGGATTACGTGTGTGTGTGTCTTTATTTTATATAGAAATCAGTTTATACGCATGAAGCTGTTCTACTCCTGTAGAAGATCCTTATACTCTTTTAACGTTTTGAGTACCTTTTTTAACTGTGATCACTTCCCGATACCCACCGGGAATCCGCCTATATATATAGACACACACACACACACACACACACACACACACACACACACACACACACACACACACACACACACACACATATATATATATATATATATATATATATATATATTAGAAAATGAGGGTTTTTTTACAACATGAAAAATAACCGAGGTGTCCTACACGAGTGAAAGTATAAAGAAAAAAAGATAAAATCGAAAATGCAACTGGAGTCTTATTTTTAAAACAAAATATATATTTATTTGGTTCCTTTACCGGTTTCACAGTTCTTCTGCTTTTCAAAAGTAGAGTTGAGATGGAGGGTCTGGTTTTTCTCACATCTGATGTGAGAAAAATCAGACCCTCCATCTCAACTCTACTTTTAAAAAGCAGAAGAACTGTGAAACCGGTAAAGGAACCAAATAAATATATATTTTGTTTTAAAAATAAGACTCCAGTTGCATTTTCGATTTTATCTTTATATATATATATATATATATATAATGGTTTCTACTTTTGGTACAAGGCCAGCAATTCACCAATACATTACTGGTACTTTATTTTATCGACTCCGTAAAGATGAAAGGCAAATTAACCTCGGCGGGATTTTAACTCAGAATGGCAAGGACCGTAACTCTATGCTGCAAACATGGCGTCCGACCCTCTACCGATACTGCCGGACGAATGGTGACTCCTTCATTACGTTTATTGGTTGGTGACTACTGATCAGCTCAAAGTTCGATCTGTGTCGATCTGACCCGACTCTGGATTCAAACGCTCGTCGGACCACTGTGGTAGTAATGATTCTGATCAGTAGCGAAACGCGCGTCACCAACCAATAAACATAATGAAGGAGTAACCATTCATCCGGCAGTATTGGTAGAGGGTCGGTCGCCATGCTTTGCAGCATAGAGTTACGGCCCTTTATGATCTGAGTTCAAATCCCGCCGAAGTTAACTTTTCCTTTCATCCGTACGGGTTCGATAAAATAAAGTACCAGTAATACACTGAGATAATTGCTGGCCTTGTGCCAAAAGTAGAAACAATTATTTTATTACATTCTATCTAGCTCTACACCTCGATACTGACGTGAACCTAAACATCGGGTGCTCACTCGGGTGAACCTACAGTAACTCCGCGTTACACTCCCTGGAGATATATATATATGCAGAGAGAGGGGGGAAGGGATGTCTCTGGACGGGTGGTCGGACGAATAGATGGATAGATTAGTTTGTATGAATGAGATAGGTAGATGGGTAAATTTGTAAGTATGTATATAAGTAGGTTGGCAAATAGAGAAATAGATAAACGGATAGTGTTGAAGATAAGATGAATGATATGGTGACAAGAATGTATGTTAAGGATGTGCGTAGGGGTAAAAGATAAATAAAAGGAACGGTAGAAGGTAAGGAAGCGTTGAAGAGGAAGGGGTGCAGGAGACAATAATCTACATAGAAGAGAAATGAGCCAGAACGGTAAAAGAGAAAGGATGTTGCTGTGAATGAAATTGCTTTCATTGACAATGTAGAAATTCATTTGTTCGGAAATAAAGTGACTTTTGTGACGAGGTTTGAATAGGTGGGTTACAATAAATGAGTCTTAGAACTTAATATCGTGTTTCCTCATCACTTTAAATTACAATTGGGTCATTTCGAATGTCATCACTCTACAACCAATTAAATACAAGATACATAGACATAATTTGTTGTTGTTGTTGTTGTTGTCTAGTGTTAGAAAATCGAGCAGGTCTATGAAACAATATCATTATTTTTGTGGTGAATTCCGCCGAGGTTGACTTTGCCTTTCATCCTTACGGGGTCGATAAAATAAAGTACCAGTAATGTACTGGGTAATTGCTGACCTTGTGCCAAAAGTAGAAACAATTATTATGGCAGAATCGGTAGAGCGTGGGACAACATGCTTAGCGGCATAGAGTTATGGCCCTTTGCGTTCTGAGTTCAAATCCTCCCGAGGTTAGCTTTGCCTTTCATCCTTAGGGGGTTGATAAAATAAAGTACCGGCAACACGCAGGGGTCGATTTAATTGACTTGCCCCTCCCCAAAAATGTTGGCCTAAAGTAGAAACCATTATTTTTGGCAGAATCGGTAGAGCGTCGGACAACATGCTTTGCAGCATAGAGTTACGGCCCTTTACATCCGTAGTTCAAATCCCGCCGAGGTTAGCTTTGCCTTTCATCCTTACTAGGTCGATAAAATAAAGTACCAGTAGTGCATTGGGGTCGATTTAACCGACTTTCCCCGCCATAAATTGCTGGCCTTGTTCCTAAATCAGAAACCATTATTTTTTAGAGTCGATCATCAGATCGAACTAAAGAAATTATGTTGCCATTGGTTTTTCAATTGCATACATTCACTCACATCTTGCCGATCGCAGCACCTGTTATATGCGTCGCCCCTTTTCCGGAAGCAGGGGGTGGAAGTAGAACTCAAGAGTGCACATGGGCGGAACAAATACTACAAAACAACCCGTCCGTCTCTAACAATTGCGCTAATCCACCACCCTTTCACTGATACTTTAATGTACTTCGAAAGGATGAAAAGCAAAGTTGACCTCGGAGGGATTTTAACTCTGAGTGCAAAGAGCCAGAAAACATACCGGAAATATTTAATCCATCGCTCAAATAACGTCTGTTCACCCTTAAGGCGGCGAACATTATAATACGATCAATTAAATCGACTACATCTTCTGCAAAAATGAACTTTATGGCTAGGAAAAACAACAATAGTTAATTCCTTTTCATTGGCACACAGGACTAAAAGATTTTGGAGGAAAGGGTGTATTTGATTATATTACCACTGATATATTATTGGTACATATTTTATCAACGTTGAAGATTTGAAAGGTAGGGAAGGGTTTGAACTTGGAATCTAAAGATACATAACTGAATGCAAGGCAATAAAGTTCAAGTATTCACATGACCCGCTAGAATTAGTAACAAAAATCACCCTCAAAAATACACCAACTCACTTTTAAGAAACGGATGACTTACTGGGTAATGTAGCCCTTGATACGATTTCTAAAAATAAGATGATATAATTATAGATGGAGTCCGCTCGACTAAGGCGTACCTGGGGGCTAAATAACAGCGACGGTCATGTAACTAAATACCGCACAACTGAATCTGCCATTCATTGCTCCTAGATAACTTATCAATATTCCCAAACATTCGACCTAATGCAGGGAACACTAAGCTTTTTAGACCATCGAGTCCTTCAAACCCACATCGAGCTCAGACATGAACAAAAATATTTCTTTACGGTTCTATTGGCCGTATCGGTAGAGGGGTCGGACGTCTTTGCAGCATAGAGTTTCGTCTATAAAATAAAGTACCAGTCACGCACTGGGGTCGATTTAATCTACCTTCCCCTCCCCTAAAATTACTGGCCTTGTGCCTATATAAGAAACTATTATTTCATCTATCTGTTTAGTGGCTATGGTGAAAGAGGTTATATAGTGGACGAGATTGAGAGGACTGAGAACAGATGCCTTTCTCTCCGGACAACAACTCATTCCCTTTTTTAGGTACCACTTTAGAAGGAGAATCAGGGTGGAGAGAGAGGCACTGCACCCCAGTAAATTTACTGAAAGGTGGGTGAATGTGACAAAAATGGCACGAGTGATTGAGCCTTCTCTGTATATAAACCTGTAGGTTGAAGAAGAGAGCAAAAGGAAGAAAGGAGCACTTGCACAACATGCTCCTGGAGTTGAGGGTTGTTCTATCTACGGGGTATAAAACAACCCATTTGTAACGCCCCCCCCCCCCCCTATGGGGGATTTCGATTGTTGAATTTGTATGTTAAATTTTTTTACACGATTGTATGTAAAATCCCCGCCACATGTCTTTGTATTGTCCCCTTTTCTTGTGCGCCCTTGTGGCAAATAAAGAAATGCATCTGTTTATTGTCAGGTTAAATATTTGTAATGTTATTAATAAAAACTATACTACGTAAAATTTAGTAAATAACTAATAAACAGAGAGTTGGTCTTATAATGAATGTACTGGAACTCCGTCAGTTATGATGATGAGTGTTCTAAATCAGCATGTCAAACCTGCGGCCCTTTACAAGCACAACTGCGGTCCGCACAAAGGTTTTTACAGCGCGAGCATGTTTTGCCTTCGTAATCTAAAATTTTAAAAAATTAGTTGTAATGTGCGCAATTAGATGTGATGTTCATTCGACATGCCTCCACATAACTTCTGTCTACCATCTGCCAAGTTGTATTCACAAGGTTCGAATAGATTCGCTGCAAGGTATCATTGTTTCTACTTTTGGCACAAGGCCACCAATTATCCCTGTATATTACTGGTACTTTATTTTATCCACCCCGTAAGGATGAAAGGCAAAGTTAACCTCGGTGGGATATGAACTCAGATCATAAAGGGCCGTAACTCTTTGCTGCAAAGCATGGCGACCGACCCTCTACTGATACTGCCAATCCACCATCAGGTGTGATATAATAGGATTGAACTTGGGACTGCTTAATCGTGAATGGTAAGTCCTTGATCATTTGGTCATGCTGCCACCCCCACTTCACCCCACATCATTGCTACACGCATACACACATCTCTTTCTTTCTATCTTTCTCTCGGATATACAAACACACGTATACACACGCATACATACATACATACATACATACATACATACATACATACACTTAATATATACATACATACATTCATACACTCAATATATACACGCAAACATGCATACATGCATACATACACTTAATATATACATACATTCATACACGCAATATATAAACGCAAACATACATACATACATATATACATACATACATTCATACACTCAATATATACACGCAAACATGTATACATACATACATACGCACATATATACGCACGCACGCACGCACACATAAATAGATGCATACATACACAGGCACATATACAGTCAACACTCAACCATACACATCTACACCTGTGACAATATAATATGTCTTTTGTCCAGTTCTCAGCCATAAAACAGACCCATTGTTGGAAGAGAAGTAACCTCAGAAAGATCCCACTGTTTATTTAACGTAATATCAACTACTATTTTCTTACATATAAAGCAGCGCTCTAGCATTGCCTTAACTGTCATGGTTAAAACAAACTAGAGAAAATATACAAATACGTATGAACATTCGTTCATACAGACTCATCTTCACACACACACACATATATATATATATATATATATATATATATATATATATACAAGTGGAAGCTTAGTCAAATCGAAGCTTTGGCTGTGGCCAAGCTAACGACCTACAATTAGGAATGAGCAGCAAAGCACTCAATAAGGTTGCAGGCTTTAGAGTAATAACATACGTATAGGCACCTTGATAAATTGAAAATTGCGGCAGGTAGACCTAGCCACACAATACCAAAAACAACGAAAAAACTAATCAGGTTTATATATATATTTATTAAAATAACAGATTAAAGTTTAAGCAAAGAATCGCTGCTTTCACCTTTAACGGAATCTTCTGAAATAAAAATTTGCTCTAGGGTTCTTATATATTTGATATATATTTATCCTTATTGATTTGGATTTTAGTCTTCACATTTGTTATTATTACTATATATATATAATAAATCAAGAAAGAAGAGTGACATGGGTTGCTATACAATAAGGGCTTTATTCACATTGCTGAAAATTGTAGTGTAAAATAAAGTTAAATAAAAGTCAAATGATTAAAATTTAGCTTCGTTTATTATATATATGATATATATATATATGATATATATATATGATATATATATGATATATATATATGATATATATATGATATATATATATGATATATATATATATATATGACTCCAGTTCCTCAGTGAATTAACAACCCAACAAGGAACTGGGCATAGATTATTGACAATATTATACACCTAAACAACATATGTACTTGTCTATACCATACTAATTCAAACTGCCTGAAGAGGTCACAGCCAAAGATAGCTGTCACTGAAATATATATAGCAGTAATAAACGAAGCTAAATTTTAATCATTTGACTTTTATTTAACTTTATTTTATATATATATGAAAGTATAGAAATTATTGTGAGCGTGAAGCCAACAGTATTTCATAATATATATATATATATATATATATATATATATATATATATATAAACAATTAAGTTAAAGATGTACATCCATATATGTATACTGAAATACTAGTATGTATATGAATACACACACGTATACATATGTAGATGTACCAAGTTTTTTTCACTGGTCACTTTACTGTGAGTGGCCAGCTATTCTGTATGTAAACACACAGACAAACCGGTTTTTAGAGTCATACTGGTTTTTGAGGAAACACCTTTCCTCTATTCTCCAGAAAGCCAGACAAGGAATATTGAACTAGTTTCGTTGTTGTTACAACTCATCAGCAATATTTACCTATCTTCCGGCCTCTCTAGAGAATCGTAAAAGCACATATCGTTATATGCTTTTTCTATGAAAATTAGTAGTGGGCAGACTAATCCGCACAGAGTGTGAGTAAGTACCGGTTCAACGGAGACGATAAAAACAAATAACGAAACGAAATTAAATTTCGTTTCGTTTGTAACTCACTTTTGTATGACTGACGCTTAAACAATTAAGTTAAAGATGTACATCCATATATGTATACTGAAATACTAGTATGTATATGAATACACACACGTATACATATGTAGATGTACCAAGTTTTTTTCACTGGTCACTTTACTGTGAGTGGCCAGCTATTCTGTATGTAAACACACAGACAAACCGGTTTTTAGAGTCATACTGGTTTTTGAGGAAACACCTTTCCTCTATTCTCCAGAAAGCCAGACAAGGAATATTGAACTAGTTTCGTTGTTGTTACAACTCATCAGCAATATTTACCTATCTTCCGGCCTCTCTAGAGAATCGTAAAAGCACATATCGTTATATGCTTTTTCTATGAAAATTAGTAGTGGGCAGACTAATCCGCACAGAGTGTGAGTAAGTACCGGTTCAACGGAGACGATAAAAACAAATAACGAAACGAAATTAAATTTCGTTTCGTTTGTAACTCACTTTTGTATGACTGACGCTTAAACAATTAAGTTAAAGATGTACATCCATATATGTATACTGAAATACTAGTATGTATATGAATACACACACGTATACATATGTAGATGTACCAAGTTTTTTTCACTGGTCACTTTACTGTGAGTGGCCAGCTATTCTGTATGTAAACACACAGACAAACCGGTTTTTAGAGTCATACTGGTTTTTGAGGAAACACCTTTCCTCTATTCTCCAGAAAGCCAGACAAGGAATATTGAACTAGTTTCGTTGTTGTTACAACTCATCAGCAATATTTACCTATCTTCCGGCCTCTCTAGAGAATCGTAAAAGCACATATCGTTATATGCTTTTTCTATGAAAATTAGTAGTGGGCAGACTAATCCGCACAGAGTGTGAGTAAGTACCGGTTCAACGGAGACGATAAAAACAAATAACGAAACGAAATTAAATTTCGTTTCGTTTGTAACTCACTTTTGTATGACTGACGCTTAAACAATTAAGTTAAAGATGTACATCCATATATGTATACTGAAATACTAGTATGTATATGAATACACACACGTATACATATGTAGATGTACCAAGTTTTTTTCACTGGTCACTTTACTGTGAGTGGCCAGCTATTCTGTATGTAAACACACAGACAAACCGGTTTTTAGAGTCATACTGGTTTTTGAGGAAACACCTTTCCTCTATTCTCCAGAAAGCCAGACAAGGAATATTGAACTAGTTTCGTTGTTGTTACAACTCATCAGCAATATTTACCTATCTTCCGGCCTCTCTAGAGAATCGTAAAAGCACATATCGTTATATGCTTTTTCTATGAAAATTAGTAGTGGGCAGACTAATCCGCACAGAGTGTGAGTAAGTACCGGTTCAACGGAGACGATAAAAACAAATAACGAAACGAAATTAAATTTCGTTTCGTTTGTAACTCACTTTTGTATGACTGACGCTTAAACAATTAAGTTAAAGATGTACATCCATATATGTATACTGAAATACTAGTATGTATATGAATACACACACGTATACATATGTAGATGTACCAAGTTTTTTTCACTGGTCACTTTACTGTGAGTGGCCAGCTATTCTGTATGTAAACACACAGACAAACCGGTTTTTAGAGTCATACTGGTTTTTGAGGAAACACCTTTCCTCTATTCTCCAGAAAGCCAGACAAGGAATATTGAACTAGTTTCGTTGTTGTTACAACTCATCAGCAATATTTACCTATCTTCCGGCCTCTCTAGAGAATCGTAAAAGCACATATCGTTATATGCTTTTTCTATGAAAATTAGTAGTGGGCAGACTAATCCGCACAGAGTGTGAGTAAGTACCGGTTCAACGGAGACGATAAAAACAAATAACGAAACGAAATTAAATTTCGTTTCGTTTGTAACTCACTTTTGTATGACTGACGCTTAAACAATTAAGTTAAAGATGTACATCCATATATGTATACTGAAATACTAGTATGTATATGAATACACACACGTATACATATGTAGATGTACCAAGTTTTTTTCACTGGTCACTTTACTGTGAGTGGCCAGCTATTCTGTATGTAAACACACAGACAAACCGGTTTTTAGAGTCATACTGGTTTTTGAGGAAACACCTTTCCTCTATTCTCCAGAAAGCCAGACAAGGAATATTGAACTAGTTTCGTTGTTGTTACAACTCATCAGCAATATTTACCTATCTTCCGGCCTCTCTAGAGAATCGTAAAAGCACATATCGTTATATGCTTTTTCTATGAAAATTAGTAGTGGGCAGACTAATCCGCACAGAGTGTGAGTAAGTACCGGTTCAACGGAGACGATAAAAACAAATAACGAAACGAAATTAAATTTCGTTTCGTTTGTAACTCACTTTTGTATGACTGACGCTTAAACAATTAAGTTAAAGATGTACATCCATATATGTATACTGAAATACTAGTATGTATATGAATACACACACGTATACATATGTAGATGTACCAAGTTTTTTTCACTGGTCACTTTACTGTGAGTGGCCAGCTATTCTGTATGTAAACACACAGACAAACCGGTTTTTAGAGTCATACTGGTTTTTGAGGAAACACCTTTCCTCTATTCTCCAGAAAGCCAGACAAGGAATATTGAACTAGTTTCGTTGTTGTTACAACTCATCAGCAATATTTACCTATCTTCCGGCCTCTCTAGAGAATCGTAAAAGCACATATCGTTATATGCTTTTTCTATGAAAATTAGTAGTGGGCAGACTAATCCGCACAGAGTGTGAGTAAGTACCGGTTCAACGGAGACGCTGTGCGGATTAGTCTGCCCACTACTAATTTTCATAGAAAAAGCATATAACGATATGTGCTTTTACGATTCTCTAGAGAGGCCGGAAGATAGGTAAATATTGCTGATGAGTTGTAACAACAACGAAACTAGTTCAATATTCCTTGTCTGGCTTTCTGGAGAATAGAGGAAAGGTGTTTCCTCAAAAACCAGTATGACTCTAAAAACCGGTTTGTCTGTGTGTTTACATACAGAATAGCTGGCCACTCACAGTAAAGTGACCAGTGAAAAAAACTTGGTACATCTACATATGTATACGTGTGTGTATTCATATACATACTAGTATTTCAGTATACATATATGGATGTACATCTTTAACTTAATTGTTTAAGCGTCAGTCATACAAAAGTGAGTTACAAACGAAACGAAATTTAATTTCGTTTCGTTATTTGTTTTTATCGTCTCCGTTGAACCGGTACTTACTCACACTCTGTGCGGATTAGTCTGCCCACTACTAATTTTCATAGAAAAAGCATATAACGATATGTGCTTTTACGATTCTCTAGAGAGGCCGGAAGATAGGTAAATATTGCTGATGAGTTGTAACAACAACGAAACTAGTTCAATATTCCTTGTCTGGCTTTCTGGAGAATAGAGGAAAGGTGTTTCCTCAAAAACCAGTATGACTCTAAAAACCGGTTTGTCTGTGTGTTTACATACAGAATAGCTGGCCACTCACAGTAAAGTGACCAGTGAAAAAAACTTGGTACATCTACATATGTATACGTGTGTGTATTCATATACATACTAGTATTTCAGTATACATATATGGATGTACATCTTTAACTTAATTGTTTAAGCGTCAGTCATACAAAAGTGAGTTACAAACGAAACGAAATTTAATTTCGTTTCGTTATTTGTTTTTATCGTCTCCGTTGAACCGGTACTTACTCACACTCTGTGCGGATTAGTCTGCCCACTACTAATTTTCATAGAAAAAGCATATAACGATATGTGCTTTTACGATTCTCTAGAGAGGCCGGAAGATAGGTAAATATTGCTGATGAGTTGTAACAACAACGAAACTAGTTCAATATTCCTTGTCTGGCTTTCTGGAGAATAGAGGAAAGGTGTTTCCTCAAAAACCAGTATGACTCTAAAAACCGGTTTGTCTGTGTGTTTACATACAGAATAGCTGGCCACTCACAGTAAAGTGACCAGTGAAAAAAACTTGGTACATCTACATATGTATACGTGTGTGTATTCATATACATACTAGTATTTCAGTATACATATATGGATGTACATCTTTAACTTAATTGTTTAAGCGTCAGTCATACAAAAGTGAGTTACAAACGAAACGAAATTTAATTTCGTTTCGTTATTTGTTTTTATCGTCTCCGTTGAACCGGTACTTACTCACACTCTGTGCGGATTAGTCTGCCCACTACTAATTTTCATAGAAAAAGCATATAACGATATGTGCTTTTACGATTCTCTAGAGAGGCCGGAAGATAGGTAAATATTGCTGATGAGTTGTAACAACAACGAAACTAGTTCAATATTCCTTGTCTGGCTTTCTGGAGAATAGAGGAAAGGTGTTTCCTCAAAAACCAGTATGACTCTAAAAACCGGTTTGTCTGTGTGTTTACATACAGAATAGCTGGCCACTCACAGTAAAGTGACCAGTGAAAAAAACTTGGTACATCTACATATGTATACGTGTGTGTATTCATATACATACTAGTATTTCAGTATACATATATGGATGTACATCTTTAACTTAATTGTTTAAGCGTCAGTCATACAAAAGTGAGTTACAAACGAAACGAAATTTAATTTCGTTTCGTTATTTGTTTTTATCGTCTCCGTTGAACCGGTACTTACTCACACTCTGTGCGGATTAGTCTGCCCACTACTAATTTTCATAGAAAAAGCATATAACGATATGTGCTTTTACGATTCTCTAGAGAGGCCGGAAGATAGGTAAATATTGCTGATGAGTTGTAACAACAACGAAACTAGTTCAATATTCCTTGTCTGGCTTTCTGGAGAATAGAGGAAAGGTGTTTCCTCAAAAACCAGTATGACTCTAAAAACCGGTTTGTCTGTGTGTTTACATACAGAATAGCTGGCCACTCACAGTAAAGTGACCAGTGAAAAAAACTTGGTACATCTACATATGTATACGTGTGTGTATTCATATACATACTAGTATTTCAGTATACATATATGGATGTACATCTTTAACTTAATTGTTTAAGCGTCAGTCATACAAAAGTGAGTTACAAACGAAACGAAATTTAATTTCGTTTCGTTATTTGTTTTTATCGTCTCCGTTGAACCGGTACTTACTCACACTCTGTGCGGATTAGTCTGCCCACTACTAATTTTCATAGAAAAAGCATATAACGATATGTGCTTTTACGATTCTCTAGAGAGGCCGGAAGATAGGTAAATATTGCTGATGAGTTGTAACAACAACGAAACTAGTTCAATATTCCTTGTCTGGCTTTCTGGAGAATAGAGGAAAGGTGTTTCCTCAAAAACCAGTATGACTCTAAAAACCGGTTTGTCTGTGTGTTTACATACAGAATAGCTGGCCACTCACAGTAAAGTGACCAGTGAAAAAAACTTGGTACATCTACATATGTATACGTGTGTGTATTCATATACATACTAGTATTTCAGTATACATATATGGATGTACATCTTTAACTTAATTGTTTAAGCGTCAGTCATACAAAAGTGAGTTACAAACGAAACGAAATTTAATTTCGTTTCGTTATTTGTTTTTATCGTCTCCGTTGAACCGGTACTTACTCACACTCTGTGCGGATTAGTCTGCCCACTACTAATTTTCATAGAAAAAGCATATAACGATATGTGCTTTTACGATTCTCTAGAGAGGCCGGAAGATAGGTAAATATTGCTGATGAGTTGTAACAACAACGAAACTAGTTCAATATTCCTTGTCTGGCTTTCTGGAGAATAGAGGAAAGGTGTTTCCTCAAAAACCAGTATGACTCTAAAAACCGGTTTGTCTGTGTGTTTACATACAGAATAGCTGGCCACTCACAGTAAAGTGACCAGTGAAAAAAACTTGGTACATCTACATATGTATACGTGTGTGTATTCATATACATACTAGTATTTCAGTATACATATATGGATGTACATCTTTAACTTAATTGTTTAAGCGTCAGTCATACAAAAGTGAGTTACAAACGAAACGAAATTTAATTTCGTTTCGTTATTTGTTTTTATCGTCTCCGTTGAACCGGTACTTACTCACACTCTGTGCGGATTAGTCTGCCCACTACTAATTTTCATAGAAAAAGCATATAACGATATGTGCTTTTACGATTCTCTAGAGAGGCCGGAAGATAGGTAAATATTGCTGATGAGTTGTAACAACAACGAAACTAGTTCAATATTCCTTGTCTGGCTTTCTGGAGAATAGAGGAAAGGTGTTTCCTCAAAAACCAGTATGACTCTAAAAACCGGTTTGTCTGTGTGTTTACATACAGAATAGCTGGCCACTCACAGTAAAGTGACCAGTGAAAAAAACTTGGTACATCTACATATGTATACGTGTGTGTATTCATATACATACTAGTATTTCAGTATACATATATGGATGTACATCTTTAACTTAATTGTTTAAGCGTCAGTCATACAAAAGTGAGTTACAAACGAAACGAAATTTAATTTCGTTTCGTTATTTGTTTTTATCGTCTCCGTTGAACCGGTACTTACTCACACTCTGTGCGGATTAGTCTGCCCACTACTAATTTTCATAGAAAAAGCATATAACGATATGTGCTTTTACGATTCTCTAGAGAGGCCGGAAGATAGGTAAATATTGCTGATGAGTTGTAACAACAACGAAACTAGTTCAATATTCCTTGTCTGGCTTTCTGGAGAATAGAGGAAAGGTGTTTCCTCAAAAACCAGTATGACTCTAAAAACCGGTTTGTCTGTGTGTTTACATACAGAATAGCTGGCCACTCACAGTAAAGTGACCAGTGAAAAAAACTTGGTACATCTACATATGTATACGTGTGTGTATTCATATACATACTAGTATTTCAGTATACATATATGGATGTACATCTTTAACTTAATTGTTTAAGCGTCAGTCATACAAAAGTGAGTTACAAACGAAACGAAATTTAATTTCGTTTCGTTATTTGTTTTTATCGTCTCCGTTGAACCGGTACTTACTCACACTCTGTGCGGATTAGTCTGCCCACTACTAATTTTCATAGAAAAAGCATATAACGATATGTGCTTTTACGATTCTCTAGAGAGGCCGGAAGATAGGTAAATATTGCTGATGAGTTGTAACAACAACGAAACTAGTTCAATATTCCTTGTCTGGCTTTCTGGAGAATAGAGGAAAGGTGTTTCCTCAAAAACCAGTATGACTCTAAAAACCGGTTTGTCTGTGTGTTTACATACAGAATAGCTGGCCACTCACAGTAAAGTGACCAGTGAAAAAAACTTGGTACATCTACATATGTATACGTGTGTGTATTCATATACATACTAGTATTTCAGTATACATATATGGATGTACATCTTTAACTTAATTGTTTAAGCGTCAGTCATACAAAAGTGAGTTACAAACGAAACGAAATTTAATTTCGTTTCGTTATTTGTTTTTATCGTCTCCGTTGAACCGGTACTTACTCACACTCTGTGCGGATTAGTCTGCCCACTACTAATTTTCATAGAAAAAGCATATAACGATATGTGCTTTTACGATTCTCTAGAGAGGCCGGAAGATAGGTAAATATTGCTGATGAGTTGTAACAACAACGAAACTAGTTCAATATTCCTTGTCTGGCTTTCTGGAGAATAGAGGAAAGGTGTTTCCTCAAAAACCAGTATGACTCTAAAAACCGGTTTGTCTGTGTGTTTACATACAGAATAGCTGGCCACTCACAGTAAAGTGACCAGTGAAAAAAACTTGGTACATCTACATATGTATACGTGTGTGTATTCATATACATACTAGTATTTCAGTATACATATATGGATGTACATCTTTAACTTAATTGTTTAAGCGTCAGTCATACAAAAGTGAGTTACAAACGAAACGAAATTTAATTTCGTTTCGTTATTTGTTTTTATCGTCTCCGTTGAACCGGTACTTACTCACACTCTGTGCGGATTAGTCTGCCCACTACTAATTTTCATAGAAAAAGCATATAACGATATGTGCTTTTACGATTCTCTAGAGAGGCCGGAAGATAGGTAAATATTGCTGATGAGTTGTAACAACAACGAAACTAGTTCAATATTCCTTGTCTGGCTTTCTGGAGAATAGAGGAAAGGTGTTTCCTCAAAAACCAGTATGACTCTAAAAACCGGTTTGTCTGTGTGTTTACATACAGAATAGCTGGCCACTCACAGTAAAGTGACCAGTGAAAAAAACTTGGTACATCTACATATGTATACGTGTGTGTATTCATATACATACTAGTATTTCAGTATACATATATGGATGTACATCTTTAACTTAATTGTTTAAGCGTCAGTCATACAAAAGTGAGTTACAAACGAAACGAAATTTAATTTCGTTTCGTTATTTGTTTTTATCGTCTCCGTTGAACCGGTACTTACTCACACTCTGTGCGGATTAGTCTGCCCACTACTAATTTTCATAGAAAAAGCATATAACGATATGTGCTTTTACGATTCTCTAGAGAGGCCGGAAGATAGGTAAATATTGCTGATGAGTTGTAACAACAACGAAACTAGTTCAATATTCCTTGTCTGGCTTTCTGGAGAATAGAGGAAAGGTGTTTCCTCAAAAACCAGTATGACTCTAAAAACCGGTTTGTCTGTGTGTTTACATACAGAATAGCTGGCCACTCACAGTAAAGTGACCAGTGAAAAAAACTTGGTACATCTACATATGTATACGTGTGTGTATTCATATACATACTAGTATTTCAGTATACATATATGGATGTACATCTTTAACTTAATTGTTTAAGCGTCAGTCATACAAAAGTGAGTTACAAACGAAACGAAATTTAATTTCGTTTCGTTATTTGTTTTTATATATATATATATATATATATATATATATATATATATAAAATAAAGTTAAATAAAAAGTCAAATGATTAAAATTTAGCTTCGTTTATTACTGCTATATATATTTCAGTGACAGCCATCTTTGGCTGTGACCTCTTCAGGCAGTTTGAATTAGTATGGTATAGACAAGTACATATGTTGTTGAGGTGTATAATATTGTCAATACTCTGATATGCCCAGTTGCTGGTTGGGTTGTTATTTCACTGAGGAACTGGAATCATATGAATTCAAACAAATGAATTTCAGTGTCAAAGGTCCTCTTCTCCTCTCATTGGTCAGTTATTAGAACATTCCTCATTCTAAGTGTTGTTATTGTTGGAGTTAGCTTAAAAAATTGATAAAATGGTAGAAGGGACAAGGTGTTAAAGGAACAAAATAACAAAAAAAGTGTCAAACTTCCCATTGGTCAGTTCTGAGAGCATTCCTCAGTCAGAAGTCTATAGAATTCTTTCTGGGATGAGGCTCCCTGTAGTGTTTTTGTTTGCTACAAATACTTTTTCCCATTTCCCACTCTACTACCCTAAGTATTAAGTACTCTGGTACGTTATGGTCCATCTGGTTCCTTACCACATTTCCTTTGTTATATATATATAGATATATATATATACGTGAAAAAATGGGGAGAAGAATACTGCTGGTTGCACATGGATAACATGTAATAAAATAATATAAGTCCCTCATCAGTGATTTGCCGACGATCATAGATATTTCATTGCATTAAAAATCATATACCTCACGTCGGTGCAATAATAACTAAATTAAGTTATTAGGACAATTAAAGCGCGTAAAGCGAGTGAGACGAGATAACAACAAAGAGGATAGCTAACCGTAGAAAGAAGGAGACAAGCTTCATAGTTATTCTGTTAGCGTAAGCTAGGTGAATATATGAGCGCTTAGAAAATAGACCTTTCAGCAGCGAATTCAAATGTGAGTGAGAGAGAAAATGATTTCGTCGCGAACGGGGTGAAGTGAGAAGAGGAGAAACAGTGAGTGAGTGAGTGAGTGGAAGTGTGAGGAAGAGTTAACGGACATGACAGAGGGGGCGAAAGAAAGTAGGAGAAACAGAGGGAGCAGTAAGAGAGAGAGAGAAAAAAACAGAAGCGCAGTATAGGTAAATATACGTGAAAAAATGGGGAGAAGAATACTGCTAGTTGCACATGGATAACATGTAATAAAATAATATATATATATATATATATATATATATATATATATATATATATATATATATATATATATATATATATATATATACATATGTGTGTGTGTGTATAGTAATAATAATAATAAACGTGAAGACTAAGATCCAAAGAGTTTCAGAAGATCCCGTTAAAGGTGAAAGCAGCGATTCTTTGCTTTAACTTTAATCTGTTATTTTAATAAATATATATGTATAACGAAATTTTTTTCAATCCCCGAAATAATAACAAACAAACGCTCGATTTGTTTCGGTCGATCTCGTTTTAAAGAATCTTTCGTTACAAGGGATTTTTTATACCCCATGAATTTCGTTATAACGGAATTTTACTGTATATATATATGTGTGTGTGAGTATAAATATTTAAATATATATATATGTATGTGTGTATGTGTGTGTTAGCATATACATGTGAGACAAACCACAAACCCTCCATCTCAATTTTACTTTTGAAAAGCATAAAAACTGAAACCGGTAAAGGAAATAAATAAATATTCTTAAAAAGACTCCAGTTGCATTTTCAATTTTACTTTTTCTTTTGTTTTTTTTTAATAAAAAAACCCTCATTTTCATATATATATATATATATATATATATATATATATATATATATATATATATATATATATATATATATATATATATATATATATAAGCAAAAGGGATATTCAATTTGTTGGTAATTCAACAAATATAAATGTTTATAACTGATTCAGAGCACTTCAGAAAAACTTGAACCGTTAAGGTATCTTTTCTTGGTTATGTCAATAATTTATAAAACAAACTTTGTATTTTATCTGATGCAAGCGTACCAAAGTTTTGGTACCCTTGAAATAAATATAATAGAATAAATATGGTTTTATAAATATAGTTTCCATTTATTAAATATCATTGTATATATATATATATATATAACGAAGAATCAATAAGAGACGGCAATCGTCTGTGAAGACGCTGCAATCCTCATGTGTGTGTGTGTGTGTGTGTGTGTGTTCGCGCGCACGTGTATGTCCCTGTAACTCCTGATGGAGTCGTAGAGAAGCATGTCTAAGGCATTTTAAACCTGGCCGAGCCCACCTCCTCTTCATGTCTGAACTCAACCAATTTCTTCTCGAGAAGGAGAGAGGGTCTGTGATAGAGAAAAAGTGTAAAAGAGAGATAGAGGAAGAATCGATTCCAGGACTGGACTGGTACCATTTTTACCAACCATGAAAAAAGGAAAGATAAAGTTAATCTCGTCGGGATTTAGACCGAGAATGCCGAGAGCTGGAACGAATACCACCAAGCACTCTATCCGATGTTCTAACGACTCTGCCAAGTCGCCGCCTAATAGCGAAGTACCATCATTTAAACAACATTTAGAAGCTCCCCGTGGGGATTATACACACCACTCACTGTTTACAAGATATGTCCTCCCTCCACTAAGCTATGCAAATTTCTTACAAATTCGACCGTGTTCAATTTTCTTCAGAACTTATTCAGTTTTCTGAAGGTTCTAATTTTCTTAGTTGATAATTTCAAGATTGTCTGATTTAGCTACCAATAGTGAATTACACTAGATTTCGTATCTTTAAGAATTATAATTTAAAAGTAACAAGTTGCCCAACTTGAAAAACGAACAAAACAAATAGCAACGTGTAATTTTGAAAACCTGTGTAATCTTGGACCGAAAGAATACGATCGCGAATACAAGCGACCAAAATTGGATTCCTCCGAAGGGTCTTTGGAGTAAAGTTACTTGCTAGAGTGTAACTCGGAGATCAGAGAGTCACTCCAGGTAGAGCTACTACTTCTCCAGATTGAGAGATCACTGCCCCAATACTATGGGCGTGTGGTTAGAATGTCTCAGGAAAGAATTGCTGGAAAAATTTTATGGGCAAAACCAACCAGCAGGAGACCCAGGAGTAGACCCCGAGCAAGATGGTTGGATAACATCCATGAGCTTGGTTGGTCTCACTTGGAGGTCCAGCCGGATCAGTTGGAGATGGTTGCTTCTGACAGGACCTGCTGGAAGAAGTGTTTGAGGACTCCACCCACTTATTACTGGGAGGGTTGTGGGGGTAAAGAGAAGCAGTGTAATCTGTTAGCAGTAGCAAACCTAAAATAATTGTTTCTACTTTTGGCACAGGGCCAGCAATTACCCAGTACATTACTGGTACTTTATTTTATAGACCCCGTAAGGATGAAAGGCAAAGTTAACCTCGGCGGGATTTGAACTCAGAATGGCAAGGGCCGTAACTCTATGTGTCAAAGCATGGTGTCCGACCTTCTACCGATACTGCTAATCCACTAATGAAATATCTACACATTTTTTTTTTTTTTTTTTTTTTCATCGATGTTGTTCTTGCTGTTATTGTTGTTTTATCATTCATCGCGCCATAAATATTTTACTTGTTAATATCCCACATTTGTTCCTCCTTTAGATTTGCCCCTCAACTTTGCCCTCATTTTCAACATGTAACATCTTTGTTCTTATGTCACTTTAAACCCCTTTTATGTCCGCACTTCTAGCTCCCTTCCACCACCACCACCATTGTACTGTCTTTTATACAGCAGCCTTCATTTTGTCCTGACAGACCTGTTTAGAAATCCTCTCTTCGCTTCAGTAATTAAACTAATGTTCACTGCCTCTCTGACAACAGCAGCTTCTTGTGTCGAGAGGTAAAAACATCATTTTATTTTGCTTTCGTTTGTTTCTATCTATCTCGTTCTCGCCCCTTTTATTTGTCCTCCTCCACCACTCTCTTCTATAATTTCTGTTTTGTGTCAGTAATTAGCAGCTACACTAACTGGTTCTTGAGTCTAAACTAACCTAAATTATATCTAACAGAGATGAAAAACAAAAAACAATAAAGGAAATTGTTTCTTCGTTGTTTACAGACAGTAATAGACAGGTTTGGCTTCCTAGACCTTGTACAGGGCTAAACGACTGAATGTAACCAGCAAATAAGAGGAAGGGTGTGGGAGAGGGGTTATGATGGGGGGGGGGGGGGGGTATCTTCAATGTTGTAGAACCTTAAAATGTTTTTTTGTATTGTTCTTTGATAGCATATGTGTGTGTATGCATGTGTGTGGTGGCTATATGTACGTACGTATGTATGTATGTATCTCTTTCTCTTAATTTCACGTACATTTTTGACCGGCCACCTTCCTGGTGGCAAGGTTATAAAAGAAAAGAAATTGTCATCCCTTGAATCGCAAGAATGTTTTGCAAATTGTGACGGTGTGCCAGCTATCGCAGCCATTTGTAGTCTATGAATTAGGGAGCTGCGTTCTTTGTCCACAAATCCAAGTTCAGTTATATTTTGCTCCAAGCGAGTTGGTATACAACCTGTGGCTCCAATAATTGTTTCTACTTTTGGCACATGGCCAGCAATTATCCCAGTGTATAACTGGTACTTTATTATCGACCTCGTAAGGATGAAAGGCAAAGTTAACTTCGGCGGGATTTGAACTCAGACCATAAAGGGGCGTAACTCTATGCTGGAAAGCACGGTGTCTGACCCTCTACCGATACTACTAATTCCCAATAATGATGGGTATGAAGCTGAAGATGTATCTTGGATACTGGATCTGCAAACTCCTCATCAATGGTCCGTATGTATGTATGTATGTATGTATGTATGTATGTATGTATGTATGTATGTATGTATGTATGTATGTGTGCGTCAATGTATACTTGCTTGTGTCAATATACGTGTATATGTGTGTGTATTTATGGTACTGTATCTACGTGTATGTGTCTGTGTGTGTATGTATGTGTGTATGTGTGTGTGTGTGTACAGCACTGTCGAGAGGTAAAAAAATTAGTTTCACACTCATAAGGTCTCGAGTTCGATCCCACTGCATGTCATCTTGAGCAAGTGTCATTGACCATAGCCTTGGATCGATCAGACTCTTTGTGAATGAAATTATGTAGACAGAAACTGGTTAGAAGCCTGCATTTTACCCGTAATTGAAAGGGCCAGTCTTGTCACACATTATGTCACGCTGAAAGTTTCCTGGGAATCCTGTAAAGGGTTAATATTAGATGGCACATGGTTAAAATGCAGAAAGCCGACACCAAACAACGGTTCTGTAGACTCAACTCACAACTTACTTCGTCAGCCAGCTACTACCAACGTAACTGTGGTCATTTTCACACTACTACCTTATTACTGATACAACGCAGCTTTTGATTGGCTAACGTTTCTAACGAATCAAAATATGAGTCAAACTATTTGAATCGAAAAATGTTTGTTCAGGTAAAAATACTCCAACAGAACTAAAAGAACTCACAGAAATATTGAAGATAATATTTAAATATGTGTTGTACACAATACATTTCGACTGATTTAATTCTGAGACATGATGGTATGGTGGTGTAGTGGTTGGTGGTGTGGTGGTATGATGACATAATGGTATGGTAGTGTGGTGGTATGATGGTGTGGTGGTGTGATGGTATGGTAGTATGGTGGTGTGGTGGTATGGTGATATGGTACGGTGGTATGGAGGTATGGTGGTGTGGTGGTAGGGTAGTATGGTGGTATGGTGGTATGGTGACATGGTGGTGTGGTGGTATGGAGGTATGGTGGTATGGTGGAAAACAGTACGGAGAGCTTGATATCTTAGAAAGAACCTTTGAGTAGTAGAAATGTTTGTTTACGTTGGCAGCACTGCTGTGAACAGGTCTGAGAACCTGGATGATGAAATGAATCTCCGGATTCAAAACACAAATCATACTTTTGGAAAGCTTGAGGTGCGTCTATGGCCCCAACATGAGATCTCACTGCAGACAAAAGTGTACAATGTATTGTCACACCATTACTGTACGTTTGTGAAACATGGGTAACTTACAGGCATCACTACAAACAACTTGAGTCTTAGAAGGATTGCTGGAATTGACTGAATACACCACGTAAGTGACACCGAGGTTCTTGAGAGAACGCATTCTGAGAGCATCAAATCTCTGGTTCTGAAAAACAGGTTGAGATGGAATGGTCACATGGTGTGCATGGATGACTGCCGGCTTCCCAAGAGGATGTTGTATGAAGAACAGGCCAGAGAAAAGCGACCACTTCTTAAGCTCAGGAAGATATATAAGGACTATTTTAAAGAATCACTTATACGTGCTAACATCAATATATATGTATATTGGGTTAAAACTAATTGATTTCAAGGCACAACCTAAACATAAATGTATATATATGATCTGATAAATTCCGACCTTACACACTTACATCTCTCTAAGACAATGTCTCTGGACCGAGATCTTTGGCGCTACGCAGTAATACAGAAGACCCGCCTTGCCTATGTACAAAGCGAAACCTACAGTCAGTAGGTACCTCTCAACCAAATATACACCCCAATCCACTACCCCCTATCCTATCCTCCCACTCCCACCAACAGCACGAGAAAATGAGATCGAGATTGTGTAGGTGTCACGACAAAAAACACACACAGTCCACGCTGTAATGTGGCCGTGTAGATAACACAGTAAAAAGTTCCCAGTTCCACACTGTAAATGTGGTTGGCGTTAGGAAGGGCATCCAGCCGTAGAAAACCTGCCAGATACTGATATGAGCGAGACATGGTCACCCGACCAGCTGGGACAACTCGCGTCTAACCCATGCTAGTGTGGAAAATGGACGTTAAACGATGATGATGATGATGATGGTGATGATGTATAGAGAGAGAGAATCATTGGAACATCTGACTGATAAAATGACAAGTCAGTTAATCATATTGGTGGCCTCTCCACAGCCCCGGCGGATATCAATATTACAGTATGGGAAACTGAAGCCTTTGATAGAAGTAAATAGAGAAAGATGATTTATGAAGGAAACATTGTTTTCGAGACATCTTCAGTACAACATGAGAAATTTAAAAGGGGTGTCAGAAAGGGTCTTGCTGTCGATTTACGTCAATTTGATGATTGACATGGTGGTTTAATATACAAGATCTGTAATAGATTCTATTTCATTAAAGCTACTATGAAAAGTCATCTTCGCAGTCATGACTGCAAAGCTCCTTCCGATTAACAAATTGCCATGGCCAGAAATACAACATACATATGCAGAACCTGTGGCAAAGAATACAAGTCAGCTGGGGGCCTAAAAAGGCAAATCAAAGTGCATAATAAGCGTCGAGAGGCCAATAATGTCTAGAATGTTGCACACCTGCCAACTCTGTGCAAAACACTGTGAGTCATTCGCAGGCCTAAAAAGCTATATCCGTTCGCAACATCCACAAGACAGAAGGTGATGCCGTCTACCAGCCTTACCCGATCACGGAATGGTTGCCACCATGTGTGTGTATGTATGTATGTATGTATGTATGTATGTATGTATGTATGTATGTATGTATGTATGTATGTATGTATGTATGTATGTATGTGTGTGTGTGTGTGTGTGTGTGTGTGTGTGTATGTATTTATGTATGTAAATAGCCTAAAAGTGCACCAAACTCTATAATGTGACAGCGATTGCAATGCTCTTAGCGGAGTACTTGGTGAGGAGGGTGATTTTGGACACCCTGCACGACAAAAAACAAAACCTGACGAAGGGCGGAAGAACTCATGAGTCAATGGCCATCCAAAAATATGTGTAAATATGTATGTATGTATATGCGTGTGTGCATATGCGTATATATGCGCGGGGACATAGAAATAATCGGGCTGGATACCTTATCCCGCAGTTAAACCACTGGGAGTGAAGGACGCCTAGCCTTTGTCAGGGTATTCTTCTAGGAGAAGGCAACTCAGGAAACTGGGATAACTCCGACATAAAACCTGCGGCTCAGTAGTTAGCGATGATGTTGATCTATTTTTCTTTTCGAGATATAGCTACTGTCGCTCAGAGAGTGGGATTGGCTCAGTGCACAGTCTTTCCTCACTTTAAAAAAATGTTCAAGCACAGGCATTGCACGATAGCATTAATTGATAATTACTAATAATGTTATATCATGCAATGGCCATACTCGATAACGAGGGGGCAGCCATCATGTATGTATGTATGCGCTGAGACATGGAAATACTCAGTCTGGTTGTGCGAGCGCGTGGTTAGACCACTGGGAGTGTGAGATCCCTAGTTCATGTTAGGACATCATTCTAAGAAAAGAAATCCCTGATGCAAAACCTGCGACTCGATGGCAACCAATGATGTTGACCTGTTCTTCTTATTGGATACCTGTCACTGTTGTTCAGAGGGTGGGATTGGTTCAGTGCAGGAGCTTTCTTCACTTAAAAAAGCTTCAAGCATAGGCATCATTTGATCTAAACGACTTTCACGTGTGTAGCGTGAGCATGGCCTTTTCTTTTTTCTTTCGCTGCAACACATGCAGAAAAAAATCTGAGTCCTTGGCAAGGCTGAAAAGTCATGTTCGTGTCGCCTACGTATAAGAAAAATCCATGTTCATGTATGTATTAAATTGCTCGACTAAAGAAGAGTTGTCTAATTCCATTTATATGCTACAATGTCTTTCGGCCAATATGCTGGCGCATTGTTCAACCAGACTTATTGTGTTTACTATCTAGATATGTAAGCAGTATTCTAAGTTCAGGTGTATTTGTTGCGCTTATAAAGGCATAATATTTCTTCACGGTGTCAGTTATTTTCTTTACCAACTTTTATGATAGTCTTAGCTATGCGAAGAATGTTAGGGATCTCCATACATAGTTAACAGAAATTGTTTGGCTTGGTATTTTGTAAAGTATATTGTAGTGTTGAGTCGTGTTATAATATTAACTGACGCCCGCATAAATGTCGTTCTATTCAAAAGTAGAAGAAATCTGAAGTGCTTTGTGAGTATGTATGTGCATTGCTACTATATGTAGTAACGGATACGTTTATAAGTTTACTACACACCTTAGCCATTGTTTCACTGTTGCTCGAACAAACCAAATAATACCCTCCCAATCCCAAAACACAGGTCCAATTGTTCTTGCCAGCTCCTCTATATATGAAACGAATTTTACTGTCATGTGTGTCCTTCATTGCCCGATAAAAACAAGTCATAATGGTAGACATTGAAATGGTCACAAGGAGACCATAAAGAATAAAAGGTTTTGATCCCCCCCCCCCCCCCCTTTTAGTGGAGACGTGTTATACTAGCAGGCGAAAGATAATGAATGACATTGTGGTAAAGATTTTGAATCCTTATATACGTACAATCAGACAAAGTAATTCTACAGAAACACACGTTACATATACGCACACATAAGTATATGTATGTGTGTATGTATATATATATATATAAATTACACAAATATCAAAGTTATGTTCAAATCATTTAATTGCTGACAATTGTTTCTTCCAAACTTTCGTTTGGAGTCATCAGAACATTATCAATGTTTGTACATATAATTAACCTCTTATTAATAGTGATAATGCTCCGATGACTCCAAACGAAAGTTTGGAAGAAACAATTGTCAGCAATTAAATGATTTGAACATAACTTTGATATTTGTGTAATTTATATTCCTGCTCTGTAAAACACCTGATGGTCGTACATTGAGCTATTTCCCTTACTGGTGATAAGGTAGTAATAAATTACTGACCATTCCTGTTTATAGTATATACATAACTATAAATAATATAATTATTATTATATATATATATATATATATATATATATATATATATATATATATATATATATATATATATATATATATATATATATATGCATATATTTATATATATACATGGTGGCTGCCAACTCGTTTGAATGTCGCATCATATCACTCCGACAACATCTACGAACCTCGAAGCGTAGGAGCCCGTTTCTCGAGCAAGTCTATATGCATAAAACAGATAAGATCATGAGAGTTGGGAAGGAACTCCTTGAGAGATATTCTCTGTGTGATAATCAAAAACTCACACCCAGGGATGTCGCTCAGCAGTATCGCAGTGAATCCATGGATGAAAAACTGCATGTCTATCAGCAAAAAATCATCCATGGATATGTTGCCAGGAAGCTCCAGAGTGAGAGGAATATAGATAAAGAAAGTAGTCTATCTTGGACCGACAACCGCTATATTGGCTCCCACTTTGAAGGATACGCTTTTGCAATCCAAGAACAGGAGATTAGCACGAAATACCTGATTCACAAAAGAGATAGGGATGCAGGCAAAACACCTAGATGTGATAACAGGTGCAGACTCTGCAGAACTAACATCGAGGATATCACCCATGTCATCAGCAGCTGTCCAAAGATGTCATCGCGGTACTATCTACCTATGAGGCAGGATGTAGTGGCCAAAACACTGTACAATGCAGTTCGTAAAAAAGATAGCCCCGATAATAAACACATTAAAAGCTACAGCAATGTGGAAGACATCCATGTACATAATATGAAAGAGTACTGGTGGAATGTTCCAGTAAAAACCTCAATCAAATGCAGGCATTACAGACCAGATATTATGATATGGGACAGGGAGAAGAAAACATGCACAGTAGTGGAAATTAGCTGCCCAGCAGATGCCAATATAATATCAAAGATTAGTGAAAAGGAGAATATTTATGCAGAACTGATGAGAAATCTGCAGATACTCCACCCTGATTACACCTTCAGATTTATGGCTGTGATTATTGGGGCACTGGGATATGTTAGTAACTGCCTCAATACAAATCTTGAGAAGCAAGGCTTCACAGGAACAGAAAGAACACAACTAGTTAGGAAATTACAAGTACAATCCATTAATGGAACAGTAAAAATATGTAAAGCATTCCAAAAATGTTGCATCTAATAACTGCATATACACATGTACAGATACAAAGCATATACACATGCACACATACAACTCAAAACATACACATCCACACATACAATAACATCCATATCTACACATGCATGCATACATACATATCTACCTAGTTGATGTTGTGTAAATTCCAATGAGAGAGTCCGACTCTCTCTCTATTGGTAAAACTTTGTGAAATTATAAAACCAGCAGAACATACATACATACTTACATACATACATACATGGTGGCTGCCAACTCGTTTTCGAGTACGGCCACTACTTTATATCCATGTAGGAGAACCCCTACCGATGCGCTGAACGAGTGTGACTTTTTAGTCCAGCCAGCGACTTGAAAACTCTGGTACAAACACTACACTTGTGACAATTATTGACACATAGTGCTGGGCCCATGGTACCATGTGACGACAAGTACAGAGAGATCTCCAGATATAAAGCAATGCCTGTGCCGTGAAGCTTTTATAGTGAGCAAAGGCACTGCACAAAGCCAGTCCCACTCTCTTAACCAAGATGATATTTACCAAAAGGAAGAACAAGTCAACATCATTGGATACCATCAGGATTGCAGGTGTTATATCAGTTTTCCTTCTCCTAGAATTCTGCCTTGACAAAGGCTAAGGGGTCATCTCTCCCGGTGATTTTGGATGGCCATTGACTCTTAAGAGCTCCTTTGCCCTTTGACAGGTTTTGTTTTTAGTCCTGCAGGATGTCCAAAGTCACCCTCCTCACCAAGAAACCTTGGTGGGGTTGCCAGTTTAGTCGCCAACGACCCGACCATGAGACAGGTTGTACTGGGATACATGTTACCAGTAGCACCAACTGGTGACATACATACATACACACACACACACACATACACACATACACACATACATATATACATACATACATACATTACTTTATATGTATGTGTAAGGATATGTGTATGGGATATGTATTTCTTTCGTTTCGAATGATAGCATAAGCAGATATATTATTTTTCTGAGACACATTTTCCTAATAGAACAGTAAAGTTGTAGTTGTGTTGAGTGAATTAATAACTTGCGTGAATTTAAAATCATTTATTACTTAGACATGCTCCGACATGATGGTCGTGATGTTCAAAACGATTGATTAATTTGTTTTAAGTATGGAGAGACGTTGGAAACAATAACTGATCAAGGTGGAAGCTATATGCTCTTAAATTGATTATTCTGTGGAAACGGAGCTAATGTTTACTAGGCATATATGATTATTATCCTCACTAATATATTACTAGTGCCTACGTATTCTATCGGGCCATGAGTATGAAATCCAAAGTCGACGAGCAAACAAGGAAAACTCTACGTAGTCATTCGTTCTGCTAGAAATGTCAGGTAAAATTGCCTCAAATTATACACTGCTATCTTAAAAAGCGAAAAGCAAACATTGAATAATATAATCCAAGATAGATCATGTCTGAAAAAATCCAACAATATGAGATATTCACGCCTGGAATGTCTCTGGTCATAGTCAGCTCAATCGTAGCTGATCTGGGGCTAAAGAAGAATAGCAACTCAATGTTGAGTCAGTTGGTTTGTGAAATTATAAGTTTACGATAAATACTATGACATTTACATAAGGTTTACAGACGGTTTGTGAAGGCACGTGGCTGAGTGGTTAGATAATTGGATTCGCAATCATGAGGTTATGAGTTCGATTCTTGAACCGGGCGATACGTTATGTCATTGATAAAGACATTATTTCACGCTGCTCTTTCTACCTGGAGTTGCAACCGATAGATAGTATTAGCAATTGGAAAGACCAATGGAAATATTGTTTCCTCGGTCCGATTTGACGAAAATCGATCGACTGTCGATACAGGCGATGAATGGGAAGAGTCGTCAGAACGTCGAATAGAATGCTTTGCGGGATTATTTCTGGCTTGCAGAGGGCGTGAAATGGCAGTATCAGTAGAGGTGTCGGACGCCATGCTTTGCAGCAAAGAGTTTATGGTCTGAGTTCAAATCCCGCCGAGGTTTACTTTGCCTTTCATCCTTACGGGGTCGATAAAATAAAGTACCAGTAATGTATTGGTTAATTGCTAGCCTTGTGCCAAAAGTAGAAACAATTATTTCTGGCTTGCTGCTTTCTGAGTTCAAATCGCACAGATGTCAACTTGGTATTTCATCCTTTCGAGGTCGATAAAAAAGTACCAGTTCAGTTCTGGGGACCGACCCCCCCCCCCTCTCTCTCTCCTTCGTCGTATTTTTCTTTCCCTCCCTCCTTATCTTCCTCTTCTTCTGGAAGAAATGGGTTGTGTCCAGGTTTGTAAAGAGGATGGTCTACGCTATGATTAATGTGTCTAAGGCTCGCTGTATGTCATGACGGTGCACATACAACTCCATAGTAACCCTGGTATATAAAACAACAGGATATCCGCAATTGAAAGGTCTTTGAGCATAGGTTTACTCAATGAGGTCTTATCTAAAGAACGTTATTGTTGTTATTATTACTAGATGAGGGCGACGTCTTCTCTCTCTGTCTCTCTCTCTCTATTTATGTACATCTCTTTCACTTGACGCTCCCCTCTCTATATAGAGATGAAGGTGACGTCATCACGTTCTGTCTATCTACCCCTTTTTGACACAGCGTTCCATTTTCTATATCTATGTACATATCTCTCGCTTGGCGCTCCCCCTCTCTATATAATGTGAGCGTGGCGGACGGACGGACGCATAGACAACTATCTTATAATATAGATTACTGTTGTTGTTTAGACGTAGGTGTCAATTCTACTCAAGTAGATCTATGATCACAAGGCATTACATCTGTCAGCCATCTGTCTTTAGGAAGAGTGTCTCGGACACAACGTATTTAGGACCACATTATCCAATACAGCCTCCCTTTTTTTATTCAAGGAATATTTCGCTATCATTTCTAGCAAGACGAGTGACAAAGCAGAAGGCTCTTATCAAAATTATCTCTGCGTGTGTCATTATGTCATTATAATTCTCTCTGAATGTGTCATATTTCTGACGTCAGCTTCTATGACACTTCATTTTAAACAGGAAATTGTTACTTTTGTTTAATTCTTAGGAAAGAAATCAGATTTTGCTTTTATTTTTACTCTATAAGATCTTTCAGTAAGAGGTAGGTAATAAAACTGACAGTAATTGGCAGCGTTTTTTTAAAATATCAAATGTAAAATACAAGTATTATATGAATCGAAAAAAATCCCACCGAGGTTAACTTTGCCTTTCATCCTTACGGGGTCGATAAAATAAAGTACCAGTAATGCACTGGGTAATTGATGGCCTTGTGCCAAAAATAGAAACAATTATATGAATCGAAAAAAAGAGGTGGTGGATTAACAGAATTAGTAGAGCGTCAGATATAATTGTTTCTACTTTTGGCACAAGGCCAGCAATTACCCAGTGCATTACTGGTACTTTATTTTATCGACCCCGTAAGGATGAAAGGCAAAGTTAATCTCGGCAGGATTTGAACTCAGAATGGCAAGAGCCGTAACTCTATGCTGGAAAGCATGGCGTCCGACCCTCTACCGATACTGCCAAACATGGTGTCCGACCCTCTACCGATACTGCCAATCATGGTGTCCCACCCTCTACCGATACTGCCAATCATGGTGTCCCACCCTCTACCGATATTGCCAATCATGGTGTCCCACCCTCTACCGATACTGCCAATCATGGTGTCCCACCCTCTACCGATACTGCCAATCCACTGGTAGAGCGTCAGATATAATGTCATAGCATTATTTGTTCTGGATTTTCACATTCTGAGTTCAAACCCCGCCGAGGTCAACTTTGCTTTTCATCCTTCAGGGGTCGATAAAATAAAGTATTAGTCAAATACTGTGGCTGATTTAATCAACTTCGCAAAATCTACTGGCCTTGCGCCTAAATTATAAATCATTAATTTTTAAAGAGGAAAGTTTGTGCTGGTGGGTCTCAAGAATGTAACAAGATGTGATGAACGTTAGACGAAGAGTCGGTTACATGAAATGCGTACAGCCAGTGTTGGATTTACCATTGTGCTTAGGTGTGCTTAGGTGTGCTTAAGCCCAGGGCCCTGTTGGCCAAGGAGGGGCGGCATCTTCTTACCAATAAAATCTTTTGTAAGGAGCCTCATAACTTAACCAGCACAGGGCCTCATTTGTCCTAAATCCGGCACTGCGTACAGCAAAAGATACCGACTAATGCAGAATAACTAAATTATTGTGCCAAATTGGTTTATTTAATACAAACTTTCTAGACGCAGACATGTTTGTGTGGTTAAGGAGCTCGCCGCACAACATGTGGCTTCGGGTTCAGTCACACTGCATGCTACATTAAATACATACTGTAATCTCGAGATGATCAATGCTTTTGAGGGAAATTTCCAGAAGCCCGTCGCATGTATAGATAGATGTGTGTGTTTATGTGTCTATAAGTTGACTGTTTGTTTATGTCTTGTAACTTAGCGGTTCAACAAATAGAGATCGACAAAACAAATGCCAGACAGTACAGGTACAGTGCTCGATATTATACGTTCCATATACTGTACCGATTGTGTTGTTATTTCTGTTTACCTTTTACATACATACATACATACATACATACATATATATATATATATATATATATATATATATATATATATTTATTAAAATAACAGATTAAAGTTTAAGCAAAGAATCGCTGCTTTCACCCTTAACGGGATCTTCTGAAACTAACAAAGTCAATCTGTAAACGCAGAAGTGAATATTTCAAAGAACGTAGCAACCGGAGGAAGACAGGAAGACGATACTTTGGTTCGTGGAAACGTTCCGAGGCAAAGAACGGGAAAAAAAGAATATATATTTATCCTTATCGAGCCCTCTTTGGATTTTAGTCTTCAAATTTATTATTATTACTATATATATATATATATATATATATATCACCATATCACATTCAGAGACGGCTTTCCTGATGATTTCCTTCCAATGAAACAATTCTAGTCCTATAGAAGGTCATTTCTATATTAAATATATATATGTGTGTGTGCGGGGTATATATATATATATATATATATATATATATATATATATATATAATGTGTGGGTGTGTGTAGGGTAGTCACATGATAGTTTGCTTCAATAAATAATAGAGTCAATAGTTCTAATAACAACCGCTAGTTGTTTATTAAGACACTATATGGGACGACAGTTTTATTGAACCACGGATGACTTAACTAACTTTCCTAGGACAAAATGCCCGACTGGTTTATGCATTACATACATAGGTACAATCATACATACATACATACGTATACACACACACACACATACATACATAGGTACATACATACATACATACATACATGCATTACATACATGCATTACATACATACATACATAGGTATATACATTCATACATACATAAGTATACACACACACATACATACATACTTACATAGGTACTTACATGCATACATAGATAAGTATACACACACACACACATACATACATACATACATACATACAGACTTACATAGGTACATACATTCATACATACATAAGTATACACACACATACATACATACATACATACATAGGTACGTACATGCATACATACATAAGTATACACACACACATACATACATATATACTTACATAGGTACATTCATAAGTATATACACACACACACACATGCACACACATACATACGTATGTACGTACGTACATACACACCAACAAACAAACACAATGGCGTCGTCCCAGTCCTTTATTCATTCATTGACTAAAAACTAAACTGATTGTCGTTTTTGGATAAATACAAAGAGCCTTTTTCGAGAAGATTTTAGCAATCAAAAAGCGGTCAAGTTATGTCACCATATTACGAAAGCAACTGTCTATGGTTTTCAATTAATTGTTTAAATCATCAACAATTTAGAAGGATTTAGTAATATCGATCGACTTTCGTCAAATCGGATAGAGGAATTAATGTTTCCGTTGGTCTTTCCAGTTGCTAATACTATCTATCGGTCGCAACTCCAGATAGAAGGTGCAACATGAAATAAAGTGTCTTGCTCAAGGAAATAACGCATCCAGGAATCGAACTCACAACCTCAAGATTGTGAATCCAATTCTCTAACCACACAGTCACACGCCTTCACGTATATCTTCACACGCCTTAGTAGTATATATTTTTTCATTATTAAGCTGGTAATTTGAAGATAACGTTACAAAGGTTCTTACATAAAATGATGGAAGGGTTTCAGATAAATATAAATACTTTAAATAAACGATTTGTATTATAGAAGAAAGGGCAACTTCAGGCAGTTTGGTATCAAAATGGTTAACTTACAACAACAATCTTCAGTTAACATGCAAAATCCCCTTAAATTTAGCTTCACGAATCATAGGAACATCTACGCTACTTTATCCTACATACTCTCTCTAACCGCAACCTGGTGCAGTCTGCGACTAACCCAGGTTCTGCTGCACGTCGGGCTGAGGAGGCCAAACTCTTCAAATACCGGTCGTTCTCCGACAGGTTTGTTGTGTACCCTTGGCAGTGAAGACCTCTGGAGTCCTCGGCCCTAGGGTACCTCCCTACTCACCACCATAGGTACTGAGCTGGCCAGCCGCAGGTGTGAGCCTTGCGAGCTGGAATGGCTTTTCCAGCGCGTCTCCCTTGCCGTCCTCCGGGGAAACGCCTTCTCCATTCTGTCCGCCGGGGCTGTGGGGAGGCCATCGATATGATTGACTCACTTGTCATTTTATCAGTCAGATGTTCCAAGAATAATACGGGGTTGTAGATTCAAAAAGTATTATATTTGGAATTTGTTGAACAAGAAATCTATATATATAAAGTTGTACTTTCTGTCACTGACCAGAGTAGAATCTCTTTGTGAAGACGAAGTGTGTGTCAAAGGATCTAAGATTAGTTATAGTGTAAACACTTTAAAAACAACAGTTTTCTATCATAGTACCAGGGGCGGTTTCAGGAGTGTGGTATCAAAAGAACAAAACTAGTCCACAACTGTTTGTCCAACTATATTGTATTGCAATGGCCAATAGACAGTGGACGCAGCATGACCGAATGGTCATGTTCGCATCCTATTCATTAGGTTCCGGGTTCGCTCTCTTCTTGAGCAAGTGTTATTTACTATAGCCTCGGGTCGAACTATGCTTTATGAGTAAAATTGGCTGGGTGGGAACTGTCTCGAAGCTTTTCGGGTTGACTGTACCTGCAGTTCGATGAGGCCAGTCCTGTTACATCCTATGGCACGCTGTATCTCATTGAGAACTACAGAGGGTACACATGTCTGTGGAATGCTCAGCCACTTACATGTTAACTTCACGAGCAGGCTGTCTCATAGATTGAACGATAGGAACATTCTCATTGTTGAAAGGTCTATTCCATTCCCATTGAATTAGAGTTGGGAGTAACAGAGACCGATTGATCGAAATGATGACAATCAAAATCTATTACCTTTGGCTCTCTCCTGAAGGAAATCGACAGGCCACAGAAAGACATCGAATAGCTGGATACTATCTGGAGATGCAAAACCAATAGTTGCTTCTACTTTTGGCACAAGGCCAGCAATTACCCCAGTGCATTACTGGTGCTTTATTTTATCGACCCCGTAAGGATAAAAGGCAAAGTTAACCTCGGCAAGATTTGAACTCAGAAGTAAAGGGCCATAACTCTATGCTGCAAAGTATGGTGTCTGAGGCTCTACCGATACTGCCAATCAACCGCTGTTGATGCAAAACCAATAATGAATTCACGAAAGACAAGTTGTGACTTTAGGGTACCCTACCCAGCAAAATTTACGAGAACTTCCAGCGAAACACACTCACAGATAAACTTTTAAAAAAAGGTAAAAAGCCCTTAATTCCTGGTGGAGTCGGAGGGACGTCATCCCTCTCAAGGTCGATTACTTCCAGAGAGTGAGGGGGTGATAATCGAACCCAGATTTTGGATAGGCAGAGAATAGGAAAATTAATGCCATGCATATTTTTTGTTGGTATCCTTAAAGAGTGTAATATTGACAACAACAAACAGAGCCGATCACAACATTCTCACAGGACATGAGAATGAGACCTAGTCAGAATAAGTGTTTAAAACGCCCACAACGTTCAAAACATTATATCGATATGCTTGTATCGATATAATCGACTTTCTCTTCTCCTCAAATTGATGATTTTGCGCCTAAATTAGAAACAATACTTTCAAGTCGATAAAATAAGTACCTGTCACGTGTTTCTTCAAAATTAATGATCTCATCCATTGTAGAAAGATAACAGAGTCGATATGCCTAGCCATAATCAAACTAACAGTTTTACATGATAATGTATCTAAACTGGTATTTGTTATTGAAATATAAAATAAATAAACAATAAATACTGAATTATATATAATCAGAAACCTGTAGAAGTATTTTATAGTGTTATTTGGGTTCATGCTCTATGAGAGCATGAACCCAAACGTGGTCGTTGTCATCACGTGGGCTTTTGAGGCACAAACTTGACATTTGTATAAGAAACGTGTTCGACAAAATCACGTGAGCTTTTGGGGCCCAAACTTGGCATTTGTATCAGAAATGTGATCGATATCACACGTCAGCTTTTGGGGCCCAAACTTGTCATTTGTATCAGAAACGTGATCGATATCACACGTCAGCTTTTGGGGCACAAACTTGGCATTTGTATCAGAAACGTGATCGATATCACACGTCAGCTTTTGGGGCACAAACTTGTCATTTGTATCAGAAACGTGATCGATATCACACGTCAGCTTTTGGGGCACAAACTTGGCATTTGTATCAGAAACGTGATCGATATCACACGTCAGCTTATGGGGCACAAACTTGGCATTTGTATCAGAAACGTGATCGATATCACACGTCAGCTTTTGGGGCACAAACTTGGCATTTGTATCAGAAACGTGATCGATATCACACGTCAGCTTTTGGGGCACAAACTTGTCATTTGTATAAGAAACGTGATCGATATCATCATGTGACCTTTTGGAGCCAAAACTTGACATTTGTATCAGAAACGAAAATACATAAAATAACACAATACTACTTACTTCTACGGCTTTCTGGTTTAGAAAAGAAATGTTTATTACTTCTACAGATAAATAACGTTCAAATTGTTTTTAATTCTTACAGAATGAAAATATAAACACATATAATACAATTAATACTTCATAGTTGCACAAACAACATTACAAATAGTTTGCAATTCCTTCAGAATGGAAATATAAATAGAGCATATAAATAATTTTACAGTAGAATAACATAAATATGTTTTAAATATATACATAAATAACATTACAAATGCCTCGGTAACACTACAAAGGATGATACAATGAAAGATATATTCCTTCAATGCTACAATATTAAAGAAAATGTAAAGGAAGGGGTGAACGGAGCCAACACCAGAGCAAAAGACAGCAACGTCGCGAGTACTGTGCAACCTCTCTAATGATTTTTGAGGCAAGCCAGCACACTCGCAGCGTTGCCTCGGGTGATGGCGAGGCTGATGCGCTGAAACAGCCAAGCACCCTCGCGAGATTCGCCACTCACCTCTATTAGGCGAGCCGCCAGTGAGGAAAGGAACCTCGCAGTCAGCGGCCCGACTCCTCCAAACGTCTCGAAAGCCACAGGCTGAAAAATGTAGCTGGCCGACAGATCAGATATTTGAGGGTCTTACTCCGCTCGGCTGCAGAAGCTGTGGCTCTCGTCCTAACCGCAACATCGAGGATGTGGGAAAGAGCAAAAGAGTCACTAACAGTGACGTCCCAGACAAGGCACCTGCCTCTCGACCAGGGGCACAGGGTAAGACCGTCAGGTCTTTTGCCGTCACTTCTGGACACCCCAGATGGTTCCAAGACTGAGGGGATATTCGCCCGGGCCAAATCTCTCTTCAGAATGAGGTTTAGCTCCCTGTGACGCGCGAAGCGGCCGGCATTCAAGCGGCAAGAAAGACCGTGAAGGCCTGTAGAGTCGAGGAGTTTGCCGCATCGACACCTCAAACCCACGCAGACGTCGGCTCCCACTCTGAGGGCGATGGAGACACGAAGTTCGTTCAGGCTGAGTAGGCCACCAACGTTGGCCACGGGTAGGGCATTGACCCAGTCGCCTGAGTATTTGGCGCTGGTAGATAGTAAGCGGCACCATGCAAACTGATCTGACTGGACGAAGAGGGAGTCGACGGTGGCCTTCGAACTTATGCTGTCTCAAGCTCTCTGACTTCGACTGTCCTCCACCTTCTCAGGAAGAGACAAGCCCAACTCACTCCATTGCTGGAGAGCTTCACCCAACTCCCTATTGGAACTAGTCCATGTTGGAGAGGAGAGGATGCTGCTCACCAGGGTGGAGCAAGCGTGGGTGGAGGAAAGGAAGCGGGGGAGAGAGAGGGACGAACACTTACGGAGGCCAAGACCACCAAATCGCTTGGGCAACGCAGCCTGATCGCGGGACTCCGGAGAGAGTCTAACATTGACCAGGTACTCGAGTCTCGCGAGGATTAAGTCGTCGAAGCGTTGGAGGCAGGACGGAAATATGTGAGAGGGGCTGACCCTGAGCAGATACAGAAGCTTAGGAATAGACAGGTAGTTCCTGAGTATGAAGAAACCTTGATGGGGTTCGATAACTGCGATATTCCTCAGCAGCTACTCAAGGCCAACCATCTTCGATTGGAAGATTGACTCGAAGGCAAGGTCTGTGATTGGAGCTCCTAAGGAGCACCAAGCCGACGGAGCAGGGACCGCGATGGAAGGGAAGGACTCTGCGAACAGGTCGATCAGCTATTGGTGTTGAGAAGCCGGGTGATTGAGGATCCAGAACTCACATTTGGAGCTATTGATCTGGAGACCCCGGCGGCCAAGCTCCTCCACCATCCTGTTGGCAGTGGCGAGAACCATATCCGGAGTTCCCCTCAAACAGGCGTCGTCGAGGTACCAGACATTGAGGTCCAACTCATCCCCCATCTTGGTGACGTCATCAATTCCCAGTGCAAACAGTGCGGGCCCGAGTGGGTCACCCTGTTGGACTCCTGAGGCAGAGGTGATGATCTGGTTACCGAAAAAGAGGTAGGAGGGCTCCCGATAGGCCTGTCAAGCAAAGTGGTAGAGTTGTGGGTCCCTCACTCTTACTGAGCCGAGGACGATGTCGCGGCTGACGGAGTTGAAGGCATTCCTGAGATCAAGTTTGAGGATGACCTTGGGGGACGAGGAGGGCAAGTTGGCAAATGCTCTGGCAGCGTGGACAGCAGCCTCACATCCCAACCTGGTACCCACCCCCTATATGATTCAGTCTTTATTGTTTATTCGTTTTATATTTTCTCTACTGATTTATTTATTTACTTATATATTTTTTGCTGAGGAATCAAGGATCCCATACTGTGACCGATGGTCTAGAAAATGTATGTAGCTCTGTCTTAGACCTTTAGAAAACAATGTATACAAGCGAAGATTTAAAGCATTATTCGAAGCATATGTATTAAAAAAAAACATTTTCTTTTATCACAAATATATTCGAAAATTTTCATTGAAAAATAATTTGATTTATTGTCTGATATATGTAGCATGATTCAAAGCATATGCACCTGTTTGTTTGTTTTTAATCACAGATAAATTTGAATATTTCCTTTGCTGCCTCCTTCTATAAGGTGATTTCTGTCACTTAATTTTGTCTTAATCAGGTGTCATCAGTTCAACCTCACAAACCTCTCATATCCGCAACTCTGACATTTACTGAATTAATATCATTCCAACCTACAGATTGTTTGTTAGCGATCTTTTGTTGATAGACAAATGTTTTATCAGTATCAGTATTTGTGTGTGTGTGCGTGTGCTTTTTGCGTTGTTAAATAGTTCAGTTACATTAGTTACTATCTCTCTAAACTTTTCTCTCTATCTCCTCTTTCTTTCACACACACAGACACACTACATACACATTCAAGCGATCACCATATTTTTTATATAGCCTTAATAAAGGTTCGGATTACATGACTGCTACGTGTCCACATTGTTTGGAAGGAGCAGAGAAACTGGAAAATTCGGCTTAATTTTCTGTGCTATTTCCGTTACCTCTAACTCCTTAGTGTATAACCTAGAAACGTAAAACAATTGTCTTGATTCTATAAATGCTATGTTTACATATATACTGACACATACACACACACACAGACTATATATACTACACACACCACACTTACCATACACACACCACACACACAGTGTACCAGTATATATGAATGTATATATTTGTGTGTGTGTGTGATTTTTTTCCTGTCTCCTGTCGTCTCCCTTTTCTCCAATTTTCACCCTTGGTTCCCGTTTAGTTTCTTTCCTTATTTCCGTCTATCTTTCTATTTTTTATCTCTCACATTCTATCTTCTGATGAAGGAATAACATCTGAAACGTTAAAATTTTTTTCCTACGATATCAATCGTTAAACTGATATATACATCATCTATTGTTCTCTGGTATTGGTTTTCCTTGTTGACTTTTCTTGTATATGTGTTGTGTGTGTGTGAATATATATATATATATACACAGTTCAAGAGTAACCAATCTTAAAGAGAGAGATTGAGATAGTAAAGGAGATATGAGAGGAAAGATTGGTAAGTTAGTTAGAAGCCAAAGCGTAAAGGCATGTGCTCAATGTGCAATATGCAGTAGAAAGCAGCTAGGTGGCTGGGTTCATGCAGAGGTTAGGTGCGCAGAGCTGGAAATATTCATTAGTTAAGCAAAACAAGACCACAAATTTCACAAGGAAGACATTATTAAAAGATTGTCAACATATTTAGTTTGATGTAAGGAATGTAGAGAATAATAATAATAATAATAATATTAATAATAATAATGCCCGTTTACAATTGTTTCGCTAATCTGAGCCAGATCAATTATGATACATAGTCATCTGATCCAGAAATATTATACGGAGTAGCGAAACAATTGTAAACGGGCATTATTATTATTAATATTATTATTATTATTATTCTCTACATTCCTTACATCAAACTAAATATGTTGACAATCTTTTAATAATGTCTTCCTTGTGAAATTTGTGGTCTTGTTTTGCTTAACTAATGAATATATATATATATATATATATATATATATATATATATATATATATATACGAGTAGAAGGTTAGTAAAATTGAAGTTATGGCAGCCGACCAACACCCGCGAAGTAACAATTCGGAGTTTGCGCGAAGCACTCAATAAGAATGTATCGATAAATCGATAGGTTACACCTTAGAGTAAGAAACATACGTTAAAAAGCGTGCCAAATTGAAAACTGTGGTTAGGGGACATAGCCACAGAAGCCACCACAACAACGAAAATACAATCAGGTTATATAACAAACCTGGACCGTACCGAGAGTATTATGCAATATCCTCGATTTGTTTCTATGAATCCAAAATCAACAATATATATAATCAGTTACAGTGGCATTGTGCAGATACTTAAGTTTCATTGGGTTTTACACCAACTCATTTAGTCTGCCATGTTGTGATGGAGTTACAGTATAGCAGATTGAATGTATGTGTTTGTATTTGTGTGAATGTATGTATGTATATGTGAGCGTGTGTGTGTGTGTGTGTGAAACTTGCTTATAAGTGTTAAGACAAGAAGATGTTTCTACCCACTACGTTTCATCAGTTAGGTTTGAGAGAAAGATGTGTAAAAATAACTGTTTGCCACCATACAAACATTAAACTAACATTTGATTCGTCACTGTTACCAAAGATCTAATATTCCTATGTGAAGGTAAAATGTAAATTTTCTTATAACGACTTAGAGAAATTTGGTGAAAACGATGTTGTTGCCCTCGACACCAGCTAAGTTTTTAATCATATCTGGTATGTGAATTTCCTCTCAAAACAGCTCGTTTATGTGCGACATCTCTTAGATCACGCTATCATGGCGTATGCTGACAATTCTCTCTCTCTATCAATCTCTCTCTCTCTCTTTCTCTCTCTCACACACACATGCACACACACTGTCTCAAAACTTATTTCTTGGGGATGCAAGATCATGGTTAAATTATTTAAATGTTCTATACAATAAAACAAGAGAAAAAAATGAATTAAATAGAATAGCTGGAAGCATGATAATCATCTACAGTTTATCACATTCAAGAATATGGTACATAGTTTTTAAGTACAACACACACTGAGTCAAAAATAAATACTACCTTACACACGAACAGCAGGGTCAGCATTACATGAGCGACAGTGCTCTCTCTAACCAACATTCAGCTTTTTCCCTGGGACATGTGCGCATGCGCACAATAGCCAAACACTACATCACTGGAACTGTGAAAGACACAGTTCCATACAAAGAGTTTTGTAATTTTTCATGAACGAGGGGTTGGCTACTGACATTAAGTTTAAAGATTATATAATGTACAAGTATAAAGAAAGAATTAAAGAAAAAAAATGACTTATTATATTGAATTTTATTGATAATATCGAGTGAAAATAGGGGGTGCTGCAGTTCCACAGTACCTAACACGAGTCGCCACTGCTTACTTCTCTACATCAATAGTGAACTAGCCATCATGTCCATCAACACCCTCTTTTATACATGCAGATTAGACACCTCATGTCAAACCTGCACTGATTCCATCATCTGAGACTTTGAATGCTTCCTTCAATGGGGTTGTGTCTTATCGCATATAACAGTATAGGAAAACTCACTTATTGCTCATTTCAAGAAAACATCATCAGACATCACCCATAAGCAGCACAGTAGAGTCCTCAACACCACCCACCACCACACTTGATCCAAATTCTAGGCCTCAGAATTACTGAAAATCTCTCATGACGGACGCTTATCCTTTCAAAAACTGGCCTTTCTCTTCAACAATGACCAACCCAATGTGATAGATAGACAGATATATATATATATATATATAGAGAGAGAGAGAGTTAAGAACTGCAGAATACTGTCTTACATTTTGGCTGTTAGATACAAGTGTCACCTGCTAAGAACTTGAGAAACAATATACTTAAAATATAATTATTGAGTTGGATTCCTATCATAAATCAAGTATACTTTGTAGTTATATAACCTGATGAAACTTTATTGCTTAGCATTACAGATCAGCTGTTCAACTGGCCATGATCTTTGCGATATAGCGATATACTAAGGGCAGGTGAAAGCAGAATTGGTAGAGCGTCGGATAAAATGCTGTTGTGGTATATGTTTTGGCTAACCACTAACACTACTGATCACTCAGCATTCTGTATCTTACATCCCCCATTTCTATATGTATAGCTCTGTAACTCCTGATATACGACGTTTCTTGGCTGATTTCTCCCAGAGAGAGAGTAAGAAAGAGTCATGGGGGAAGAATCGACTGCAGTACCGGACTAGTACTTTATTGACTTCGGGAGGATGAAATGCAAAATTGACCTCGGCAGATTTCGAACTCAGAACATCAAGAGTCGAAACGAATACGGAAAATCATTCTGTTCAACATTCTAACAACTTTGCCAATTCGGGGCCTCCTCATATTTCTAAGTTCTATTAAAATGATTCCCGCATTTCTGTATTATCTAGCAGTGTACCTGTCCAAAACCTAGAATTCCAATAAATAAATAAATAAATAAAAACGTTCTGGACAATTTATATAGGGAACTTATTCTCAAACTCCACAGAATTCTATCACCTTTTTCTGTTCAAACCTCCCATAACTGGTCACTCATACTGATGTTAAGGTATTTTTCTCAAAATAAATAATATCAAAATCTAATAGATTCGATATTATGTGAGATGAATATGTAAGGTAAAACCTTAACCACAAAAATACAATGGTACATATAGAGTAATGTAAATGTTATGTGAGGTAAAGCCTTTACCATGAAAATACAATGGTACATATAGAGTAATGTAAATGTTATGTGAGGTAAAGCCTTTACCATGAAAATACAATAGTAAATATAGAGTAATGTAAATGTTATGTGAGGTAAAACCTTAACCACAAAAATACAATGGTACATATAGAGTAATGTAAATGTTATGTGAGGTAAAGCCTTTACCATGAAAATACAATGGTACATATAGAGTAATGTAAATGTTATGTGAGGTAAAGCCTTTACCATGAAAATACAATGGTACATATAGAGTAATGTAAATGTTATGTGAAGTAAAGCCTTTACCATGAAAATACAATAGTAAATATAGAGTAATGTAAATGTTATGTGAGGTAAAGCCTTTACCATGAAAATACAATGGTACATATAGAGTAATGTAAATGTTATGTGAGGTAAAGCCTTTACCATGAAAATACAATGGTACATATAGAGTAATGTAAATGTTATGTGAGGTAAAGCCTTTACCATGAAAATACAATGGTACATATAGAGTAATGTAAATGTTATGTGAGATAAAGCCTTTACCATGAAAATACAATGGTACATATAGAGTAATGTAAATGTTATGTGAGGTAAAGCCTTTACCATGAAAATACAATGGTACATATAGAGTAATGTAAATGCTAAAGGGTTAAGAAGATTTATACATTTCTGCATCAAAACATGGAATTTCAACAGCTCTCAATAACCGATGTAATTATTACACTTGTACATATATGACAGGGATGGAGAAAGGGTTAGAAAATAGAGAGAATGTTTTGATGGAAGTGGGAGTGAGAGAGAGAAAAGTTTTGATGAGAAGAGGAAAGAAAGAGAGAGATGCATTTTAAAGAGAGGAAAATAAGAGAGACACATGGTAGATATTTTAGACTTATTTTAGGAAAAAAGTAGCATCTTCGACACCAGGAAATGCGGTATATATTAATATCTTATGGGGGAAAAAGGATCAAAGGTATTATGCCAAATAAACTCCTGCTGACATGTAGCAAAAAAATTATCAGATGTCCCTCAAATTGTTTTATATTTTCCTGACCATGTCCCCTCAATTTATGGGGGTGGGGTCAGCGCTTGCTCCCTCGTAGTCATGTTGAATTCACTTTCATATGTAATGTACCAATGTTGGACATTAGTTTTATGATAACTGATTTCAAATTATATGCAGGAACATTTTTTGTTCTCTGGGTGTTCAAACAGTGACCAATAAATTGAGGATTTACACATGCACACAGACACAGAACAGTACACAGTACACAAACACAAACATACCGTACACAGTACATTAATACAAACTGGCGTAGCAACATCATCATTAACTGCTACAAGGGTAAAGGAGATGCTCTAGATAGAGGAAACTATAGAGGCATTAAATTAGTTGACCAGGTCACGAAGGTCACAGAAAGAGTTATAGCGCAACTAATCAGAGAACGAATTGATCTAGATGAAATGCAGTTTGGGTTTGTGTCAGGTAAAAGTACCACAGACGCTCTTTTCCTTGTACGACAACTACAGGAGAAGTACCTAGCTAAAAGTAAACCCCTCTACTTAGCTTTTGTAGACCTGGAGAAAGCTTTTGACAGAGTCCCCTGCTCCATTATCTGGTGGGCTCTTAGAAAACTAGGTGTAGATAAATGGCTTGTGAGACCTATACAAGCCATGTATAAAGAAACAGTCAGTAAGGTTAGAATCCATCATCATCATCATCATCATCACCGTTTTACGTCCGTTCTTCCACGCTAGCATGGGTTAGACGGGTTGTCCTGTTGTGGGCAGTGTCTGGTCGGCTGACCATGCCTTGCTCATACAGGAACTGATCTGGCTTGATTTCTACAGCTGGATGCCCTTCCTAACACCAACCTCATTTACAGTGAGTGCTGGGTGCTTTTTCGTGGCGCCTACACGTCCACTTTACAGTGTGGGCTGGGTGCTTTTTTGCCGTGGCACCTCCACGACCACCTTGCGGTGGGGGGGGGGGGCATATTGTTTATATGCTTCAGCATGTACCCATGGGAGGTTGGGTACCCTGTATTACTGCGTGACGCCAGAAGTCACGGTCGTGTGTCATTGACTTTGAGAGGTGTAGTTGGGTAAGGTCGGCTTTTATCACCTCATCCCAAGTTATCTTGGGTCTCCCCACTCCGCGGTTTCCATCAACTTCTAGTGCTCTGCACCTTTTTATGCAGCTGTCATCCTTCATACGCATCACATGTCCATACCAGCGTAACCGCCTCTCCTGCACGCAGCATTTGATTCCTCTTATGCTCAGTCTCTCTCTCAATTCCTTTATGCTTTGTCGTTCACGTATATTACTGTTACACATCCATCGGAGCATGCAGGCTTCGTTTCTCTCTAATCTACGTAAGTCTTCCACCTTCAGTGCCCAGGTCTCACTACCATGCAACATCGCTGTTCGGATACACGCATCATACAGTCTGCCTTTCATTCTGAGGGAGAAGCCTTTTGCAGCTAGCAGTGGTAGTAGTTCCCTAAACTTCTTCCATCCCGTTCTTACCCTAGTTATTGTACTTTCTGAGCACCCACCTCCGTTGCTAATTCGGTCACCTAGGTAGCAGAAGCTGTCTACTGTTTCTACAGGGCCCTCCCAGAGATTGGTGGTACTTGTTTCCTGTGGCTGTTTGCTTGCTGTTTCAGCACAGCTGCTGCATGTGAATCCTACATTCTTAATTAAGCTTCCTGAGATCCCGCTACATCTCTTGTGTACCCATTGTTTGCATTTGGGGCAGAGAATGGAGTTCCTACCTACACCTTTCCTACATACTGAGCAAGGCCATTGCTTCCAGGTTTGGAATTTATTCTCTAGTTCTACCATAGATTCAGCTATGAGTGCGAGGTCATCAGCATACAGGAGTTCCCATGGGCATCCGGTCTTAAACTCCTCCGTTATTGCCTGCAGGACTATGATGAACAGGAGAGGGCTAAGAACAGAGCCCTGGTGGACCCCAACCTGTACGCTAAATTCCTCGCTATACTCATTGCCAATCCTAACTTTGCTGACTGCTCCCCTATACATGGCTTGTACCGCTTTCACAAGCCATTCATCTACTCCTAGTTTTCTAAGAGCCCACCAGATTACTGCACGTGGAACTCTGTCAAAGGCTTTCTCAAGGTCGACAAATGCCAAGTAGAGTGGCTTACTTTTAGCTAGGTACTTTTCCTGTAATTGCCTCACAAGGAAGAGGGCATCAGTGGTGCCTTTCCCTGGTACAAACCCAAATTGCATCTCGTCTATATTCACCCGGTCCCTAATCAGCTGTGCTATAACTCTTTCTGTTACTTTCATGACCTGGTCCATCAACTTTATACCTCTATAGTTTCCTCTATCTAGTGCATCGCCTTTACCTTTGTAGCAGTTGACAATGATGCTACTGCACCAATCTTTTGGTATGGCCCCCTCTAGTATTACCTGGTTAACGATACGTGTGGTTATAGTGTGACCTACAGACCCAGATGCCTTCAGCATCTCGGCAGCTATACCCGATGGACCGGTTGCCTTCCCTATCTTCATATCTCTGATTGCCATACTTACTACGCTGCTGCTGACTTGTACTGCTGGTCCCTCTATAGGGTCTACGTGGGGTAGGGTCTCTTCTTCCCATGCATTCTCCTCATTTAGTAATCTATCATAATGACTCTTCCATGCATCTTTCTTCTCAGCACTTGTGAGGGCAAGCTCACCTTTATCATTCCGGATACACTTCTCTCCAATGACATCACAACTATCTCTGACACACTGCCTCGCAATCTTGAATACCTCCTGTTTCTGGTCCTCACGTTGTAAAACATGCTTGAATTTTCTATCCTCTGCTTCCCTCCTAGCTAAGTATACTTGTCGCCTAGCTTCCCTCTTGGTCTCTATGTAATGTACCCTGCTCCCCCCGTTCTTCCATTCTTTCCATGCCTGTCTCTTGGCCTTGACTGCTTCATCTACCTTATTGTTCCACCACCAAGTCACTCTCCTCCTGCTTGAGGTCTTACTCCAGCCACAAACCTCATCCGTCGCCTCTAGTAAGTTATTTTTTAGGAACTCCCAGTTCTCTTCTACGTTAAATGTCTCTATCTGTTCTTCTTTACTGTCGTAGGCGTTGAGTAAAATATCTTTAAATCTGTTACTGGTTGAGGGGACTTTCAGCTTCCAGATCTTTCTTCTCCAGGTTGGCCTCTGTTTCAGGGCTCGTCTAGTTCTGACCGTGAGGTCGCTGACAACTAAGCTATGTTGGGATGTACATTCCTCACTAGGGAAGGCTTTTGTGTTTACGACCGTCCATCTGTCACGTCCTCTGATGAGGATAAAATCTAACTGACTAGAGTGCTCCCCTGATCTATAGGTGATCAGGTGGTTGTCGGGTTTTTTAAAGTTTGTGTTACATATCGACATGTCATTGGCGTCGCAGAATTCTAGAAGTCTGAATCCTTCCTCATTCCTTGTGCCAACTCCATGGCCTCCATATACTCTATTGAAGCCGTCGCAGTGTTTACCTACGTGTCCGTTAAAATCTCCTGCAATGATTAGGAAGTCCTTGTCGTCTGTTAGAGCAGTAGTGTGTATTAGGGACTTGTAAAACCTATCCTTAAGTTCGTCTGGCAGCCCCGATTGGGGTGCGTAAGCTGATATTATTGTGGTAATTGTCTTATTCAGGACTAGTCTGAGTTTAATGATTCTTGCATTTACCCTGTACACTGAGATTACTTTATCTACCCACTTGTCAGCTAATAGTATACCTACACCACCCATCCCATCGTCATTTCCCACCCAGAAAAATTTGTAGCGCTGGCTTTTTCCTACAAGGACTCTAGCAGACCCTCCTCTCCATCTAGTCTCTTGCACGCAGCATACATCAACTTCCTTTCGCTCTAGCATTTCTACGATTTCTCCTGCTCTTCCTTTCATTGAGCCTACATTGATGGTACCAACTCGGAGTTTTGGGCATTTGTCGACACTCGTAGGGGAGGGTCTCTGGGTTGGCGCTTCACGTGGGTGCTTGGTAGCTCGCAGATTCATATTTCATCTATTGATTCAGAGTTGCTCGTGTATTCCCAGCTCATCCATCCATAACGGTGGGAAAATTGAGGGCTAGAAGAACAGTGGTGGTGGGGTAATGGCAGGGTGTGTTGGGATGCACCAGAGGAGGAGAGAGTTAGTTAGGCAGGTAGTAGCAGCAGCAGTGGAAATGTGAATTAACAATGAATATTGTGAAGAATTTAGTGTAAAAGTTGGTGTTCATCAAGGCTCTGTCCTTAGCCCCCTCCTATTTATTATTGCCCTTCGGGCTATAACAGAGGGGTTCAAGACCGGCTGCCCATGGGAACTTCTCTATGCAGATGATCTAACTCTCATAGTTGAATATATGGCTAAACTCGAGAAGAAATTCCAAACATTGAAGCATGGCCTAGAATCAATAGGCCTTAAAGTTAACTTGTCTAAGACTAAAGTTCTAGTTTGTAGAAAGGAAAATAGGGCACAGGTGCCCTCAGGGAAATGGCCATGCTCAGTGTGTAGGAAAGGAGTAGGCAGAAATTCCATTTTATGCAAAGTATGGGTACATAAAAGATGTAGTGGGATCACAGGTAAACTATCTAAGAACGTAGACTTCATATGTGGCCGATGCTCAGGTGCAATAGGTAGCAAGTGTCCACAGGATACTAGCTCCTTCTATTGTCCAAATGGTTCTATAGAAATAGTGGACACTTTCCGTTACCTGGATGACGAAATCAGCAGTGGTGGAGGGTGTTCTGAAAGTACAGTAGCCAGAGTCAGAACAGGATGGAAAAAGTTCAGAGAGCTTATACCGCTGTTGGCCACAAAAGGTTTCTCTCTAAAAATAAAAGGCAGAATGTATGATGCTTGTATACGAACAGCAATGCTACATGGCAGTGAGACATGGGCATTGCATGCAGAGGACCTGCGTAGACTGGAAAGGAACGAAGCATGCATGCTCCGTTGGATGTGTAATAGTAATATACGTGAACGGCAAAGTATAAATGAACTAAGTGAGAAATTATGAATAAGAGGGATCAGATGCTGTTTACTCGAGAGAAGACTTTGTTGGTATGGCCACATGATGCGCATGAAAGACGACAGCTGTATAAAAAAGTGCAGGGCGATCAAAATTGATGGTAGTTACGGAGTAGGTAGACCCAGAAAAAGCTGGGATGATCTGATAAATTCCGACCTTACACACTTGCACCTCTCTAAGACAATGTCACTGGACCGAGATCTTTGGCGCTACACAGTAATACAGAAGACCCACCTTGCTTATATACGAAGTAAAACCTACAGTCAGTAGGCACCACTTAACCAAATATACACCCCAATCCACTACCCCTAACCTATCCTCCCACTCCCACCAACACCACCCTCTCTCTGTAAAGTTGGCACCACAATGCTAGCATGGAAGATGGATGTATGACACCATACACATTACATGAACAAAAACACACCATACACAGTACATAAACACAAACACACCATACACAGTACACAAACACACCATACACAGAACATAAACACACCATACACAGTACATAAACACACCATACACAGTACATAAACATAAACACAGCATACACAGTACATAAACACCATACACAGTACATAAACATAAACACATCTTACACAGTACATAAACACACCATACACAGTACATAAATGCACCATACACAGCACACAAACACACCATACACAGTACACAAACAAACCATACACAGAACATAAACACACCATACACAGTACATAAACACACCATACACAGTACATAAACACACCATACACAGTACATAAACATAAACACACCATACACAGTACATAAATGCACCATACACAGTACATAAACACACCATACACAGTACATAAACACGCCATACACAGTACACAAACACACCATACACAGTACATAAACACCATACACAGAACATGAACATAAACACATTTTACACAGTACATAAACACACCATACACAGTGCATAAACACACCATACACAGTACATAAACACACTATACACAGTACATAAACACACTATACAGAGGACACAAACACACCATACACAGAATACAAACACACCATATACAGTACATAAACACCATACTCAGTACATAAACACACCATACACAGTGCATAAACACACCATACACAGTACACAAACACACCATACACAGTACATAAACACACGATACACAGTACACAAACACACTATACACAGGAGACAAACACACCATACATAGTACATAAACACACCATACACAGTACATAAACACACCATACACAGTACATAAACACATCGTACACAATACATAAACACACCATACACAGTGCATAAACACACAATACACAGTACAAAAACACCATACTCAGTACACAAACATAAACACACCATACACAGTACATAAACACACCATACATAGTACACAAACACACCATACACAGTACATAAAAACACCATACACAGTACCTAAACACACCATACACAGTACGTAAACACATCATACACAGTACATAAACACACCATACACAGTACACAAACACACCATACACAGTACCTAAACATACCATACACAGCACACAAACACACCATACACAGTACACAAACACACCATACACAGAACATAAACACACCATACACAGTACATAAACTCACCATACACAGTACATAAACACACCATACACAGTACATAAACATAAACACACCATACACAGTACATAAACACACCATACACAGTACACAAACAGACCATACACAGTATATTAACACCCCATACACAGTACATAAACATAAACACATCTAACACAGTACATAAACACACCATACACAGTGCATAAATGCACCATACACAGTACATAAACACCATACACAGTACATAAACATAAACACATCTTACACAGTACATAAACACACCATACACAGTACATAAATGCACCATACACAGTACATAAACACGCCATACACAGTACACAAACACACCATACACAGTACATAAACACACCATACACAGTACATAAACACACTATACAGAGGACACAAACACACCATACACAGAATACAAACACACCATATACAGTACATAAACACCATACTCAGTACATAAACACACCATACACAGTGCATAAACACACCATACACAGTACATAAACACACCATACACAGTACACAAACACACTATACAGAGGACACAAACACACCATACGCAGTGCATAAACACGCCATATACAGTACACAAACACACTATACACAGGACACAAACACACCATACATAGTACATAAACACACCATACACAGTACATAAACACAGCATACACAGTACATAAACACATCGTACACAATACATAAACACACCATACACAGTACATAAACACACAATACACAGTACATGAACACAAACACACCATACACAGAACATAAACACACCATACACAGTACACAAACACACCATAAACAGTACATAAATACACCATACACAGTACATAAACACACCATACACAGTACATAAACAAACCATACACAGTACATAAACTTAAACACACCATACACAGTACATAAACACATCGTACACAATACATAAACACACCATACACAGTACATAAACATACAATACACAGTACATGAACACAAACACACCATACACAGAACATAAACACACCATACACAGTACACAAACACACCATAAACAGTACATAAACACACCATACACAGTACATAAACAAACCATACACAGTACATAAACACACTGTACACAGTACATAATGGCACCATACACAGTACATAAACACCATACACAGTACATAAACACACCATACACAGTACATAAACACACCATACACAGTACATAAACACATCGTACACAATACATAAACACACCATACACAGTGCATAAACACACAATACACAGTACATAAACACCATACTCAGTACACAAACATAAACACACCATACACAGTACATAAACACACCATACACAGTACATAAACACACCATACACAGTACCTAAACACACCATAAACAGTACCTAAACACACCATAAACAGTACGTAAACACATCATACACAGTACATAAATACACCATACACAGTACACAAACACACCATACACAGTACCTAAACATACCATACACAGCACACAAACACACCATACGCAGTACACAAACACACCATACACAGAACATAAACACACCATACACAGTACATAAACACACCATACACAGTACATAAACACACCATACACAGTACATAAACATAAACACACCATACACAGTACATAAACACACCATACACAGTACACAAACAGACCATACACAGTATATTAACACCCCATACACAGTACATAAACATAAACACATCTAACACAGTACATAAACACACCATACACAGTGCATAAATGCACCATACACAGTACATAAACACCATACACAGTACATAAACATAAACACATCTTACACAGTACATAAACACACCATACACAGTACATAAATGCACCATACACAGTACATAAACACGCCATACACAGTACACAAACACACCATATACAGTACATAAACACCATACTCAGTACATAAACACACCATACACAGTGCATAAACACACCATACACAGTACACAAACACACCATACACAGTACATAAACACACCATACACAGTACACAAACACACTATACACAGGAGACAAACACACCATACATAGTACATAAACACACCATACACAGTACATAAACACACCATACACAGTACATAAACACATCGTACACAATACATAAACACACCATACACAGTGCATAAACACACAATACACAGTACAAAAACACCATACTCAGTACACAAACATAAACACACCATACACAGTACATAAACACACCATACATAGTACACAAACACACCATACACAGTACATAAAAACACCATACACAGTACCTAAACACACCATACACAGTACGTAAACACATCATACACAGTACATAAACACACCATACACAGTACACAAACACACCATACACAGTACCTAAACATACCATACACAGCACACAAACACACCATACACAGTACACAAACACACCATACACAGAACATAAACACACCATACACAGTACATAAACTCACCATACACAGTACATAAACACACCATACACAGTACATAAACATAAACACACCATACACAGTACATAAACACACCATACACAGTACACAAACAGACCATACACAGTATATTAACACCCCATACACAGTACATAAACATAAACACATCTAACACAGTACATAAACACACCATACACAGTGCATAAATGCACCATACACAGTACATAAACACCATACACAGTACATAAACATAAACACATCTTACACAGTACATAAACACACCATACACAGTACATAAATGCACCATACACAGTACATAAACACGCCATACACAGTACACAAACACACCATACACAGTACATAAACACACCATACACAGTACATAAACACACTATACAGAGGACACAAACACACCATACACAGAATACAAACACACCATATACAGTACATAAACACCATACTCAGTACATAAACACACCATACACAGTGCATAAACACACCATACACAGTACATAAACACACCATACACAGTACACAAACACACTATACAGAGGACACAAACACACCATACACAGTGCATAAACACGCCATATACAGTACACAAACACACTATACACAGGACACAAACACACCATACATAGTACATAAACACACCATACACAGTACATAAACACAGCATACACAGTACATAAACACATCGTACACAATACATAAACACACCATACACAGTACATAAACACACAATACACAGTACATGAACACAAACACACCATACACAGAACATAAACACACCATACACAGTACACAAACACACCATAAACAGTACATAAATACACCATACACAGTACATAAACACACCATACACAGTACATAAACAAACCATACACAGTACATAAACTTAAACACACCATACACAGTACATAAACACATCGTACACAATACATAAACACACCATACACAGTACATAAACACACAATACACAGTACATGAACACAAACACACCATACACAGAACATAAACACACCATACACAGTACACAAACACACCATAAACAGTACATAAACACACCATACACAGTACATAAACAAACCATACACAGTACATAAACACACTGTACACAGTACATAATGGCACCATACACAGTACATAAACACCATACACAGTACATAAACACACCATACACAGTACATAAACACACCATACACAGTACATAAACACATCGTACACAATACATAAACACACCATACACAGTGCATAAACACACAATACACAGTACATAAACACCATACACAGTACACAAACATAAACACATCATGCACAGTACATAAACACACCATACATAGTACACAAACACACCATACACAGTACATAAACACACCATACACAGTACCTAAACACACTATACAGAGGACACAAACACACCATACACAGAATACAAACACACCATATACAGTACATAAACACCATACTCAGTACATAAACACACCATACACAGTGCATAAACACACCATACACAGTACATAAACACACCATACCTAGTACACAAACACACTATAAAGAGGACACAAACACACCATACGCAGTACATAAACACGCCATATACAGTACACAAACACACTATACACAGGACACAAACACACCATACATAGTACATAAACACACCATACACAGTACATAAACACACCATACACAGTACATAAACAAACCATACACAGTACATAAACACACTGTACACAGTACATAAAGGCACCATACACAGTACATAAACACCATACACAGTACATAAACACACCATACATAGTACACAAACACACCATACACAGTACCTAAACACACCATACACAGTACATAAACACACCATACACAGTACACAAACACACCATACACAGTACCTAAACATACCATACACAGCACACAAACAGACCATACACAGTACACAAACACATCATGCACAGTACATAAACACACCATACATAGTACACAAACACACCATACACAGTACATAAACACACCATACACAGTACCTAAACACACCATACACAGTACGTAAACACATCATACACAGTACATAAACACACCATACACAGTACACAAACACACCATACACAGTACACAAACACACCATACACAGTACATTAACACACCATACACAGTACATAAACACACCATACACAGTACATAAACACACCATACACAGTACATAAACACCATACACAGTACCTAAACACACCATACACAGTACGTAAACACATCATACACAGTACATAAACACACCATACACAGTACACAAACACACCATACACAGTACCTAAACATACCATACACAGCACACAAACACACCATACACAGTACACAAACACACCATACACAGAACATAAACACACCATACACAGTACATAAACACGCCATACACAGTACATAAACACACCATACACAGTACATAAACATAAACACACCACACACAGTACATAAACACACCATACACAGTACACAAACTGACCATACACAGTATATTAACACACCATACACAGTACATAAATGCACCATACATAGTACATAAACACACCATACACAGTACACAAACACACCATACACAGTACATTAACACACCATACACAGTACACAAACACACCATACACAGTACATAAACACACCATACACAGTACATAAACACCATACACAGTACATAAACATAAACACATCTAACACAGTACATAAACACACCATACACAGTGTATAAATGCACCAGACACAGTACATAAACACCATACACAGTACATAAACATAAACACATCTTACACAGTACATAAACACACCATACACAGTACATAAATGCACCATACACAGTACATAAACACACTATACAGAGGACACAAACACACCATACACAGAATACAAACACACCATATACAGTACATAAACACCATACTCAGTACATAAACACACCATACACAGTGCATAAACACACCATACACAGTACATAAACACACCATACCTAGTACACAAACACACTATAAAGAGGACACAAACACACCATACGCAGTACATAAACACGCCATATACAGTACACAAACACACTATACACAGGACACAAACACACCATACATAGTACATAAACACACCATACACAGTACATAAACACACCATACACAGTACATAAACAAACCATACACAGTACATAAACACACTGTACACAGTACATAAAGGCACCATACACAGTACATAAACACCATACACAGTACATAAACACACCATACATAGTACACAAACACACCATACACAGTACCTAAACACACCATACACAGTACATAAACACACCATACACAGTACACAAACACACCATACACAGTACCTAAACATACCATACACAGCACACAAACAGACCATACACAGTACACAAACACACCATACACAGAACATAAACACACCATATACAGTACATAAACACACCATACACAGTACATAAACACACCATACACAGTACATAAACACACCATACACAGTACATAAACACACCATACACAGTACCTAAACACACCATACACAGTACGTAAACACATCATACACAGTACATAAACACACCATACACAGTACACAAACACACCATACACAGTACCTAAACATACCATACACAGCACACAAACACACCATACACAGTACACAAACACACCATACACAGTACATAAACACACCATACACAGTACATAAACACATCGTACACAATACATAAACACACCATATACAGTACATAAACACACCATACACAGTACATAAACACACCATACACAGTACCTAAACACACCATACACAGTACGTAAACACATCATACACAGTACATAAACACACCATACACAGTACACAAACACACCATACACAGTACCTAAACACACCATACACAGTACGTAAACACATCATACACAGTACATAAACACACCATACACAGCACACAAACACACCATACACAGTACGTAAACACATCATACACAGTACATAAACTCACCATACACAGTACACAAACACACCATACACAGTACCTAAACATACCATACACAGCACACAAACACACCATACACAGTACATAAACACACCATACACAGTACATAAACACATCGTACACAATACATAAATACACCATACACAGTACATAAACACACCATACACAGAACATAAACACACCATACAGAGTACATAAACACACCATACACTGAACATAAACACACCATACACAGTACATAAACACACCATACATAGTACACAAACACACCATACACAGTACATATACACAGTACATAAACACACCATACACAGTACACTAACACACCATACACAGTACCTTAACACACTATACACAGTACACAAACACACAATACACAGTACACAAACACACCATACACAGAACATAAACACACCATACACAGTACATAAACACACCATACACATTACATAAACAAACCATACACAGTACATAAACATAAACACACCATACACAGTACATAAACACACCATACACAGTACATAAACATAAACACACCATATACAGTACACAAACACACAATACACAGTACACAAACACACCATACACAGAACATAAACACACCATACACAGTACATAAACACACCATACACATTACATAAACAAACCATACACAGTACATAAACATAAACACACCATACACAGTACACAAACACACCATACACAGTACATAAACACACCATACACAATACACAAACACACCATACACAGTACATAAACACACCATACACAGTACATAAACACACCATACACAGTACATAAACACACCATACGCAGTACATAAACACACCATACACAGTACACAAACACACCATACACAGTACATAAACACACCATACACAGTACATAAACACACCATACACAGTACATAAACACATCGTACACAATACATAAACACACCATACACAGTACATAAACACACCATACACAGTACATAAACACACCATACACAGTACCTAAACACACCATACACAGTACGTAAACACATCATACACAGTACATAAACACACCATACACAGTACACAAACACACCATACACAGTACCTAAACATACCATACACAGCACACAAACACACCATACACAGTACGTAAACACATCATACACAGTACATAAACACACCATACACAGTACACAAACACACCATACACAGTACCTAAACATACCATACACAGCACACAAACACACCATACACAGTACATAAACACACCATACACAGTACATAAACACATCGTACACAATACATAAATACACCATACACAGTACATAAACACACCATACACAGAACATAAACACACCATACAGAGTACATAAACACACCATACACTGAACATAAACACACCATACACAGTACATAAACACACCATACATAGTACACAAACACACCATACACAGTACATATACACAGTACATAAACACACCATACACAGTACACTAACACACCATACACAGTACCTTAACACACTATACACAGTACACAAACACACAATACACAGTACACAAACACACCATACACAGAACATAAACACACCATACACAGTACATAAACACACCATACACATTACATAAACAAACCATACACAGTACATAAACATAAACACACCATACACAGTACATAAACACACCATACACAGTACATAAACATAAACACACCATATACAGTACACAAACACACAATACACAGTACACAAACACACTATACACAGAACATAAACACACCATACACAGTACATAAACACACCATACACATTACATAAACAAACCATACACAGTACATAAACATAAACACACCATACACAGTACACAAACACACCATACACAGTACATAAACACACCATACACAATACACAAACACACCATACACAGTACATAAACACACCATACACAGTACATAAACACACCATACACAGTACATAAACACACCATACGCAGTACATAAACACACCATACACAGTACACAAACACACCATACACAGTACATAAACACACCATACACAGTACATAAACACACCATACGCAGTACATAAACACACCATACACAGTACACAAACACACCATACACAGTACATAAACACACCATACACAGTACATAAACACACCATACACAGTACATAAACACCATACTCAGTACACAAACACAGCATACACAGTACATAAACACACCATACACAGTACACAAACACACCATACACAGTACATAAACACACCATACACAGTACATAAACACCATACTCAGTACATAAATACACCATACACAGTACATAAATACAACGTACACAGTACATAAACACTCCGTACACAGTATGCAAACACACCATACACAGTACATAAACACATCGTACACAGTACATAAACACACCATACACATTACACGAACACACCATACACAGTACATAAACACACCATACACAGTACTTAAACACACCATACACATCACATAAACACACCATACACAGTACACGAACACACCATACACAGTACATAAACACACCATACACAGTACTTAAACACACCATACACATCACATAAACACACCATACACAGCACATAAATGCACCATACAGAGTACATTAACACAAACATAGCCCAACTATGAATATGGAAAGGCTGACAGCCAGCGCCATCTAGTGGATTCCAGCAGAAGCAGTGAAGGACAACTGTCTCTGGCCCTTGTCAGGACACTGCTTCATTTATTTCCATTTTGAATAATCTCCCTTGCCTAAGTTTGGTTGATTTAATCATTATTCAACCATGTGTACCTTTCCTTGATTAATGAACACTATCATGCTCACCACTTTAGGTGTGTTAATACTTACTTCCCTTTCCGAGCAGTGTTGTTCTCATGCTTATTGTTTTACTTTTTTATGTTTCAGCTGGAAATTCAAGTAAAACCTACAGACTCAGAGAAATTATTAAAGATGCAAGGTAAAAAAGAACTTTTGAGTGAACTATGAATCTGTGTTATACTTACAACTGCTATTCAGTTCTTTGTGCTACTTTATACAATATTTTGCTGAAAGTGTCTCTGTTTATCTCTCTGTCATAACTTTTTTCCTATCTTCCTCTCGCTTCTTCTCTGACCACTCTTCTATTCATTAAGAGGTTTTATTTAACCTGGCTATTTGCTATGATGTGAAGGCTGAGTGGTTAGAGAATTGGATTCACAATCTTGAGGTTGTGAGTTCGATTCCTGGACCGGATGATGTGTTATGTCCTTGAGCAAGACACTTTATTTCACGTTGCTCCTTCTATCTGGAGTTGCGACCAATAGATAGTACTAGCAACTGGAAAGATCAATGGAAAAATTGTTTCCTTGGTCCAATTTGACGAAAGTCAATTGATCCTTTTTTTTTTTTTTTGCAATGATCATCATACCAGCTGGCTGTTTTACAGCTATTTCTGTGTTTGAGACTCCTACAATTTTACGAAATATTTTACACACTCAATGCTCCAAATCATTTCATATCACTTATATTTCACTTGCTCAGTCTACAAAGCTGTAAAAACATAGCATATGTGAGAACATCTCATTGTTAGAATCACAAATTTTCATTAACTTGTTATTCAGAATTGAAATCTTTCCATGAATCAGGATCATGATAGAAGGGTTCAGCTCTCTTTTTTTTTATCCTGCTCTATACTTGTCATACGAAAGTAAATTTTAAATAGAAGCTGACTTTACTTTGTTCTTTTAACTCTCACCCCACCTCACTCTACCAAAGATTTCATAACTATTATTGTAAGATAACCAATACTTAAACAAGAATTTTTCACATTATAAGTGGTAATGGCTTATCATGAACATTTATCACCCCTATCACCTTCAGAGCTAGCTTCTCACTCTATCCATCTTTTGGAAATTTCCTCCTCAAACTACTCTAACATGACCTGAAACAGTTTGTATATTTGAAATGAATAACTAGAGAGCATGTGGTTTTGTGTCTCTTCTAAAATTATATTTTTCCTCAGAATACTCATGCAAAGTAATGACCCATAGTATTTTAATTAAACAAAACTGTCTTGTTATGAATGAACTTGTGATACAACGTTTTTATCATTAAAATAGAGTACCAGTAATACACTGGGATAATTGCTGGCCTTGTGCCAAAAGTAGAAACAATTATTAAAATAAGGGCAGTGGATTGGCAGTATTGGTAGAGAGTTGGACGCCATGCTTTGCAGCATAGAGTTATGTCCCTTTTCGGTTTGAGTTCAAATCCCGCTGAGGTTAACTTTGCCTTTTATCCTTACGAGGTCGATAAAATAAAGTACCAGTAATGCACTGGGATAATTGCTGGCCTTGTGCCAAAAGTAGAAACAATTATTAAAATAAAGTCATTATTTATTCTATGTATGATTTTAAAGGTGTATTATGACCAGCTAACTTTATTGAATTTTATGTATGAAATTTTATATATATTTCTATTTTTTTTTTATTTTCTCTTTTTAAAGGTGTACATATAATACCAAGAACTTTGGACATCATGTGGATTGCAGTTATCATCTTATCATTTTATATTTGTAAGTATTGCTTCCTGAATGTCAGGTTGTTGAAGGCTCTAGATAGCCATGTCAAATAATTTATGATGAGTTGAGTGTTTCATTGTCTTTGGTTCAAATCTAGTAGCAGTCAAAAGTGCTCTTCATTTCTTGATAAAAGATCTTTTTTTATCTTCAAAGTTCTGAAAGTTTTATGATATTAGTTGGGTGAAAGATAAATGTCTTCCTAAATATAAGGCTAGTCTGTCACAGGTACCTTTGATATTCAACTCTGGCAGCTAAAGAACTGAGTCAGGTGCAAAATATATAATTATTTCTACTTTTGGCACAAGACCAGCAATTATCCCAGTGCGTTACTGGTACTTTATTTTATCGACCCCGTAAGGATGAAAGGCAAAGTTAACCTCGGCGGGATTTGAACTCAGACTGAAAAGGGACATAACTCTATGCTGCAAAGCATGGCGTCCAACCCACTACCGATACTGCCAATCCACCATATATAATAAGAGGAGATATGTATCATAAGAGAGGAGGAGAGAGAGAGAGAGAGAGGTGTGATACAGTATGCTAAATGCCGATAGCCGAAGCGAGGTGTGCTCAATGCTTAGGGTAGCATTGTTAAATATTAAAAAGAGTTAATATTTAATGAAGAAGTCAAGCAGAGCAAGTATAAGCAAAATAAATAAATGAGGGAGGTTCAATTCATTCAAAACAAAATTTTACTTCTTACATTATGTTTCAACTATACCACAGCGGGTGACAGTGTTTACATATGTGTAAGTTGTTAACGCTGTGGTACAGAATCCTCAGAGAAGATATAATTGTTAATACTGATGTCAATCAAAGTTGGCCTAACCAACCAATCTGGGTAAAAGTTCATTTCAAGCAGAGGTTAATCCTGGATAAAAGTTCAATTAAAGTAGGGGTTAATCCTGGATAAAAGTTCATTTAAAGTAGGGGTTAATCCTGGATAAAAGTTCAATTAAAGTAGGGGTTAATCCTGGATAAAAGTTCAATTAAAGTAGGGGTTAATCCTGGATAAAAGTTCATTTAAAGCAGGGGTTAAACCTGGATAAAAGTTCATTTCAAGCAGAGGTTAATCCTGGATAAAAGTTCATTTAAAGCAGAGATTAATCCTGGATAAAAGTTCATTTAAAGTAGGGGTTAATCCTGGATAAAAGTTCATTTAAAGTAGAGGTTACACCTGGATAAAAGTTCAATTAAAGTAGGGGTTAATCCTGGATAAAAGTTCAATTAAAGTAGAGGTTAATCCTGGATAAAAGTTCATTTAAAGTAGAGGTTAAACCTGGATAAAAGTTCATTTAAAGTAGAGGTTAATCCTGGATGAAAGTTCATTTAAAGTAGGGGTTAATCCTGGATAAAAGTTCAATTAAAGTAGGGGTTAATCCTGGATAAAAGTTCAATTAAAGTAGGGGTTAATCCTGGATAAAAGTTCATTTCAAGTAGAGGTTAATCCTGGATAAAAGTTCAATTAAAGTAGAGGTTAATACTGGATAAAAGTTCATTTAAAGTAGGGGTTAAACCTGGATAAAAGTTCATTTAAAGTAGAGGTTAATCCTGGATAAAAGTTCATTTAAAGTAGAGGTTAATCCTGGATAAAAGTTCATTTAAAGTAGGGGTTAATCCTGGATAAAAGTTCATTTAAAGTAGGGGTTAATCCTGGATAAAAGTTCAATTAAAGTAGGGGTTAATCCTGGATAAAAGTTCATTTAAAGTAGAGGTTAATCCTGGATAAAAGTTCATTTAAAGTAGGGGTTAATCCTGGATAAAAGTTCATTTAAAGTAGAGGTTAATCCTGGATAAAAGTTCATTTAAAGTAGAGGTTAAACCTGGATAAAAGTTCATTTAAAGTAGAGGTTAATCCTGGATAAAAGTTCATTTAAAGTAGAGGTTAATCCTGGATAAAAGTTCATTTAAAGTAGGGGTTAATCCTGGATAAAAGTTCATTTAAAGTAGAAGTTAATCCTGGATAAAAGTTCATTTAAAGTAGGGGTTAATCCTGGATAAAAGTTCAATTAAAGTAGGGGTTAATCCTGGATAAAAGTTCAATTAAAGCAGAGGTTAATCCTGGATAAAAGTTCATTTAAAGTAGGGGTTAATCCTGGATAAAAGTTCAATTAAAGTAGGGGTTAATCCTGGATAAAAGTTCAATTAAAGCAGAGGTTAATCCTGGATAAAAGTTCATTTAAAGTAGGGGTTAATCCTGGATAAAAGTTCAATTAAAGTAGGGGTTAATCCTGGATAAAAGTTCAATTAAAGCAGAGGTTAAACCTGGATAAAAGTTCATTTAAAGTAGGGGTTAATCCTGGATAAAAGTTCAATTAAAGTAGGGGTTAATCCTGGATAAAAGTTCAATTAAAGCAGAGGTTAATCCTGGATAAAAGTTCATTTAAAGTAGGTGTTAATCCTGGATAAAAGTTCAATTAAAGTAGGGGTTAATCCTGGATAAAAGTTCAATTAAAGTAGGGGTTAATCCTGGATAAAAGTTCATTTAAAGTAGGGGTTAATCCTGGATAAAAGTTCATTTAAAGTAGGGGTTAATCCTGAATAAAAGTTCATTTAAAGTAGAGGTTAATCCTGGATAAAAGTTCATTTAAAGTAGGGGTTAATCCTGGATAAAAGTTCAATTAAAGCAGGGGTTAATCCTGGATAAAAGTTCAATTAAAGCAGAGGTTAATCCTGGATAAAAGTTCATTTAAAGCAGAGGTTAATCCTGGATAAAAGTTCATTTAAAGTAGAGGTTAATCCTGGATAAAAGTTCATTTAAAGTAGAGGTTAATCCTGGATAAAAGTTCAATTAAAGTAGAGGTTAAACCTGGATAAAAGTTCATTTAAAGCAGAGGTTAATCCTGGATAAAAGTTCATTTAAAGTAGGGGTTAATCCTGGATAAAAGTTCAATTAAAGTAGGGGTTAATCCGGGATAAAAGTTCATTTAAAGTAGGGGTTAATCCTGGATAAAAGTTCATTTAAAGTAGAGGTTAATCCTGGATAAAAGTTCATTTAAAGTAGGGGTTAATCCTGAATAAAAGTTCAATTAAAGCAGAGGTTAATCCTGGATAAAAGTTCATTTAAAGCAGAGGTTAATCCTGGATAAAAGTTCATTTAAAGTAGGGGTTAATCCTGGATAAAAGTTCATTTAAAGTAGGGGTTAATCCTAGATAAAAGTTCAATTAAAGCAGGGGTTAATCCTGGATAAAAGTTCAATTAAAGTAGAGGTTAAACCTGGATAAAAGTTCAATTAAAGCAGAGGTTAATCCTGGATAAAAGTTCATTTAAAGCAGAGGTTAATCCTGGATAAAAGTTCATTTAAAGTAGAGGTTAATCCTGGATAAAAGTTCATTCAAAGTAGAGGTTAAACCTGGATAAAAGTTCAATTAAAGCAGGGGTTAATCCTGGATAAAAGTTCAATTAAAGTAGAGGTTAATCCTGGATAAAAGTTCATTTAAAGTAGAGGTTAATCCTGGATAAAAGTTCATTTAAAGTAGGGGTTAATCCTGGATAAAAGTTCAATTAAAGTAGGGGTTAATCCTGGATAAAAGTTCAATTAAAGTAGGGGTTAATCCTGGATAAAAGTTCAATTAAAGTAGGGGTTAATCCTGGATAAAAGTTCAATTAAAGCAGAGGTTAATCCTGGATAAAAGTTCATTTAAAGTAGGGGTTAATCCTGGATAAAAGTTCAATTAAAGCAGAGGTTAATCCTGGATAAAAGTTCAATTAAAGTAGGGGTTAATCCTGGATAAAAGTTCAATTAAAGTAGGGGTTAATCCTGGATAAAAGTTCATTTAAAGTAGGGGTTAATCCTGGATAAAAGTTCATTTAAAGTAGGGGTTAATCCTGGATAAAAGTTCATTTAAAGTAGGGGTTAATCCTGGATAAAAGTTCAATTAAAGTAGGGGTTAATCCTGGATAAAAGTTCATTTAAAGTAGAGGTTAATCCTGGATAAAAGTTCATTTAAAGTAGGGGTTAATCCTGGATAAAAGTTCATTTAAAGTAGAGGTTAATCCTGGATAAAAGTTCATTTAAAGTAGAGGTTAATCCTGGATAAAACTTCAATTAAAGTAGAGGTTAATCCTGGATAAAAGTTCAATTAAAGTAGAGGTTAATCCTGGATAAAAGTTCATTTAAAGTAGAGGTTAATCCTGGATAAAAGTTCATTTAAAGTAGGGGTTAATCTTGGATAAAAGTTCAATTAAAGTAGAGGTTAATCCTGGATAAAAGTTCATTTAAAGTAGAGGTTAATCCTGGATAAAAGTTCAATTAAAGTAGGGGTTAATCCTGGATAAAAGTTCAATTAAAGTAGAGGTTAATCCTGGATAAAAGTTCATTTAAAGTAGAGGTTAATCCTGGATAAAAGTTCATTTAAAGTAGGGGTTGATCCTGGATAAAAGTTCAATTAAAGTAGGGGTTAATCCTGGATAAAAGTTCATTTAAAGTAGAGGTTAATCCTGGATAAAAGTTCATTTAAACTAGAGGTTAATCCTGGATAAAAGTTCATTTAAAGTAGGGGTTAATCCTGGATAAAAGTTCATTTAAAGTAGGGGTTAATCCTGGATAAAAGTTCAATTAAAGCAGAGGTTAATCCTGGATAAAAGTTCATTTAAAGTAGGGGTTAATCCTGGATAAAAGTTCAATTAAAGTAGAGGTTAATCCTGGATAAAAGTTCATTTAAAGTAGAGGTTAAACCTGGATAAAAGTTCATTTAAAGTAGAGGTTAATCCTGGATAAAAGTTCATTTAAAGTAGGGGTTAATCCTGGATAAAAGTTCATTTAAAGTAGAGGTTAAACCTGGATAAAAGTTCATTTAAAGTAGAGGTTAATCCTGGATAAAAGTTCATTTAAAGTAGGGGTTAATCCTGGATAAAAGTTCATTTAAAGTAGAGGTTAATCCTGGATAAAAGTTCATTTAAAGTAGGGGTTAATCCTGGATAAAAGTTCATTTAAAGTAGAGGTTTAACCTGGATAAAAGTTCATTTAAAGTAGAGGTTAATCCTGGATAAATGTTCATTTAAAGTAGGGGTTAATCCTGGATAAAAGTTCATTTAAAGTAGAGGTTAATCCTGGATAAAAGTTGATTTAAAGTAGAGGTTAATCCTGGATAAAAGTTCATTTAAAGTAGGGGTTAATCCTGGATAAAAGTTCAATTAAAGCAGAGGTTAATCCTGGATAAAAGTTCATTTAAAGTAGGAGTTAATCCTGGATAAAAGTTCAATTAAAGTAGGGGTTAATCCTGGATAAAAGTTCAATTAAAGCAGAGGTTAATCCTGGATAAAAGTTCAATTAAAGCAGGGGTTAATCCTGGATAAAAGTTCAATTAAAGCAGAGGTTAATCCTGGATAAAAGTTCATTTAAAGCAGAGGTTAATCCTGGATAAAAGTTCATTTAAAGTAGAGGTTAATCCTGGATAAAAGTTCATTTAAAGTAGAGGTTAATCCTGGATAAATGTTCATTTAAAGTAGGGGTTAATCCTGGATAAAAGTTCATTTAAAGTAGAGGTTAATCCTGGATAAAAGTTGATTTAAAGTAGGGGTTAATCCTGGATAAAAGTTCATTTAAAGTAGGGGTTAATCCTGGATAAAAGTTCAATTAAAGCAGAGGTTAATCCTGGATAAAAGTTCATTTAAAGTAGGAGTTAATCCTGGATAAAAGTTCAATTAAAGTAGGGGTTAATCCTGGATAAAAGTTCAATTAAAGCAGAGGTTAATCCTGGATAAAAGTTCAATTAAAGCAGGGGTTAATCCTGGATAAAAGTTCAATTAAAGCAGAGGTTAATCCTGGATAAAAGTTCATTTAAAGCAGAGGTTAATCCTGGATAAAAGTTCATTTAAAGTAGAGGTTAATCCTGGATAAAAGTTCATTTAAAGTAGAGGTTAATCGTGGATAAAAGTTCAATTAAAGTAGAGGTTAAACCTGGATAAAAGTTCATTTAAAGCAGAGGTTAATCCTGGATAAAAGTTCATTTAAAGTAGGGGTTAATCCTGGATAAAAGTTCAATTAAAGTAGGGGTTAATCCGGGATAAAAGTTCATTTAAAGTAGGGGTTAATCCTGGATAAAAGTTCATTTAAAGTAGAGGTTAATCCTGGATAAAAGTTCATTTAAAGTAGGGGTTAATCCTGGATAAAAGTTCAATTAAAGCAGGGGTTAATCCTGGATAAAAGTTCAATTAAAGCAGAGGTTAATCCTGGATAAAAGTTCATTTAAAGCAGAGGTTAATCCTGGATAAAAGTTCATTTAAAGTAGAGGTTAATCCTGGATAAAAGTTCATTTAAAGTAGAGGTTAATCCTGGATAAAAGTTCATTTAAAGTAGGGGTTAATCCTGGATAAAAGTTCATTTAAAGTAGGGGTTAATCCTGGATAAAAGTTCAATTAAAGCAGGGGTTAATCCTGGATAAAAGTTCAATTAAAGTAGAGGTTAAACCTGGATAAAAGTTCAATTAAAGCAGAGGTTAATCCTGGATAAAAGTTCATTTAAAGCAGAGGTTAATCCTGGATAAAAGTTCATTTAAAGTAGAGGTTAATCCTGGATAAAAGTTCATTCAAAGTAGAGGTTAAACCTGGATAAAAGTTCAATTAAAGCAGGGGTTAATCCTGGATAAAAGTTCAATTAAAGTAGAGGTTAATCCTGGATAAAAGTTCATTTAAAGTAGAGGTTAATCCTGGATAAAAGTTCATTTAAAGTAGGGGTTAAACCTGGATAAAAGTTCAATTAAAGTAGGGGTTAATCCTGGATAAAAGTTCATTTAAAGTAGAGGTTAATCCTGGATAAAAGTTCATTTAAAGTAGGGGTTAATCCTGGATAAAAGTTCATTTAAAGTAGAGGTTAATCCTGGATAAATGTTCATTTAAAGTAGGGGTTAATCCTGGATAAAAGTTCATTTAAAGTAGGGGTTAATCCTGGATAAAAGTTCAATTAAAGTAGAGGTTAATCCTGGATAAAAGTTCATTTAAAGTAGGGGTTAATCCTGGATAAAAGTTCATTTAAAGTAGGGGTTAATCCTGGATAAAAGTTCAATTAAAGTAGGGGTTAATCCTGGATAAAAGTTCAATTAAAGTAGGGGTTAATCCTGGATAAAAGTTCAATTAAAGCAGAGGTTAATCCTGGATAAAAGTTCATTTAAAGTAGGGGTTAATCCTGGATAAAAGTTCAATTAAAGCAGAGGTTAATCCTGGATAAAAGTTCAATTAAAGTAGGGGTTAATCCTGGATAAAAGTTCAATTAAAGTAGGGGTTAATCCTGGATAAAAGTTCATTTAAAGTAGGGGTTAATCCTGGATAAAAGTTCATTTAAAGTAGGGGTTAATCCTGGATAAAAGTTCATTTAAAGTAGGGGTTAATCCTGGATAAAAGTTCAATTAAAGTAGGGGTTAATCCTGGATAAAAGTTCATTTAAAGTAGAGGTTAATCCTGGATAAAAGTTCATTTAAAGTAGGGGTTAATCCTGGATAAAAGTTCATTTAAAGTAGAGGTTAATCCTGGATAAAAGTTCATTTAAAGTAGAGGTTAATCCTGGATAAAACTTCAATTAAAGTAGAGGTTAATCCTGGATAAAAGTTCAATTAAAGTAGAGGTTAATCCTGGATAAAAGTTCATTTAAAGTAGAGGTTAATCCTGGATAAAAGTTCATTTAAAGTAGGGGTTAATCCTGGATAAAAGTTCAATTAAAGTAGAGGTTAATCCTGGATAAAAGTTCATTTAAAGTAGAGGTTAATCCTGGATAAAAGTTCAATTAAAGTAGGGGTTAATCCTGGATAAAAGTTCAATTAAAGTAGAGGTTAATCCTGGATTAAAGTTCATTTAAAGTAGAGGTTAATCCAGGATAAAAGTTCATTTAAAGTAGGGGTTAATCCTGGATAAAAGTTCAATTAAAGTAGGGGTTAATCCTGGATAAAAGTTCATTTAAAGTAGAGGTTAATCCTGGATAAAAGTTCATTTAAAGTAGGGGTTAATCCTGGATAAAAGTTCATTTAAACTAGAGGTTAATCCTGGATAAAAGTTCATTTAAAGTAGGGGTTAATCCTGGATAAAAGTTCATTTAAAGTAGGGGTTAATCCTGGATAAAAGTTCAATTAAAGCAGAGGTTAATCCTGGATAAAAGTTCATTTAAAGTAGGGGTTAATCCTGGATAAAAGTTCAATTAAAGTAGAGGTTAATCCTGGATAAAAGTTCATTTAAAGTAGAGGTTAAACCTGGATAAAAGTTCATTTAAAGTAGAGGTTAATCCTGGATAAAAGTTCATTTAAAGTAGGGGTTAATCCTGGATAAAAGTTCATTTAAAGTAGAGGTTAAACCTGGATAAAAGTTCATTTAAAGTAGAGGTTAATCCTGGATAAAAGTTCATTTAAAGTAGGGGTTAATCCTGGATAAAAGTTCATTTAAAGTAGAGGTTAATCCTGGATAAAAGTTCATTTAAAGTAGGGGTTAATCCTGGATAAAAGTTCATTTAAAGTAGAGGTTAAACCTGGATAAAAGTTCATTTAAAATAGAGGTTAATCCTGGATAAATGTTCATTTAAAGTAGGGGTTAATCCTGGATAAAAGTTCATTTAAAGTAGAGGTTAATCCTGGATAAAAGTTGATTTAAAGTAGAGGTTAATCCTGGATAAAAGTTCATTTAAAGTAGGGGTTAATCCTGGATAAAAGTTCAATTAAAGTAGGGGTTAATCCTGGATAAAAGTTCAATTAAAGCAGAGGTTAATCCTGGATAAAAGTTCATTTAAAGTAGGAGTTAATCCTGGATAAAAGTTCAATTAAAGTAGGGGTTAATCCTGGATAAAAGTTCAATTAAAGCAGAGGTTAATCCTGGATAAAAGTTCATTTAAAGTAGGGGTTAATCCTGGATAAAAGTTCAATTAAAGTAGGGGTTAATCCTGGATAAAAGTTCAATTAAAGCAGAGGTTAATCCTGGATAAAAGTTCATTTAAAGCAGGGGTTAATTCTGGATAAAAGTTCAATTAAAGTAGGGGTTAATCCTGGATAAAAGTTCAATTAAAGTAGGGGTTAATCCTGGATAAAAGTTCATTTAAAGTAGGGGTTAATCCTGGATAAAAGTTCATTTAAAGTAGAGGTTAATCCTGGATAAAAATTCATTTAAAGTAGGGGTTAATCCTGGATAAAAGTTCAATTAAAGCAGGGGTTAATCCTGGATAAAAGTTCAATTAAAGCAGAGGTTAATCCTGGATAAAGGTTCATTTAAAGCAGAGGTTAATCCTGGATAAAAGTTCATTTAAAGTAGAGGTTAATCCTGGATAAAGGTTCATTTAAAGTAGAGGTTAATCCTGGATAAAAGTTCAATTAAAGTAGAGGTTAAACCTGGATAAAAGTTCATTTAAAGCAGAGGTTAATCCTGGATAAAAGTTCATTTAAAGTAGGGGTTAATCCTGGATAAAAGTTCATTTAAAGTAGGGGTTAATCCTGGATAAAAGTTCAATTAAAGTAGAGGTTAAACCTGGATAAAAGTTCAATTAAAGCAGAGGTTAATCCTGGATAAAAGTTCATTTAAAGCAGAGGTTAATCCTGGATAAAAGTTCATTTAAAGTAGAGGTTAATCCTGGATAAAAGTTCATTTAAAGTAGAGGTTAAACCTGGATAAATGTTCAATTAAAGCAGGGGTTAATCCTGGATAAAAGTTCAATTAAAGTAGAGGTTAATCCTGGATAAAAGTTCATTTAAAGTAGAGGTTAATCCTGGATAAATGTTCATTTAAAGTAGGGGTTTATCCTGCATAAAAGTTCAATTAAAGTAGGGGTTAATCCTGGATAAAAGTTCATTTAAAGTAGAGGTTAATCCTGGATAAAATTTCATTTAAAGTAGGGGTTAATCCTGGATAAAAGTTCATTTAAAGTAGAGGTTAATCCTGGATAAAAGTTCATTTAAAGTAGGGGTTAATCCTGGATAAAAGTTCATTTAAAGTAGGGGTTAATCCTGGATAAAAGTTCAATTAAAGTAGAGGTTAATCCTGGATAAAAGTTCAATTAAAGTAGAGGTTAATCCTGGATAAAAGTTCATTTAAAGTAGAGGTTAATCCTGGATAAAAGTTCATTTAAAGTAGGGGTTAATCCTGGATAAAAGTTCAATTAAAGTAGAGGTTAATCCTGGATAAAAGTTCATTTAAAGTAGAGGTTAATCCTGGATAAAAGTTCAATTAAAGTAGGGGTTAATCCTGGATAAAAGTTCAATTAAAGTAGAGGTTAATCCTGGATTAAAGTTCATTTAAAGTAGAGGTTAATCCAGGATAAAAGTTCATTTAAAGTAGGGGTTAATCCTGGATAAAAGTTCAATTAAAGTAGGGGTTAATCCTGGATAAAAGTTCATTTAAAGTAGAGGTTAATCCTGGATAAAAGTTCATTTAAAGTAGGGGTTAATCCTGGATAAAAGTTCATTTAAACTAGAGGTTAATCCTGGATAAAAGTTCATTTAAAGTAGGGGTTAATCCTGGATAAAAGTTCATTTAAAGTAGGGGTTAATCCTGGATAAAAGTTCAATTAAAGCAGAGGTTAATCCTGGATAAAAGTTCATTTAAAGTAGGGGTTAATCCTGGATAAAAGTTCAATTAAAGTAGAGGTTAATCCTGGATAAAAGTTCATTTAAAGTAGAGGTTAAACCTGGATAAAAGTTCATTTAAAGTAGAGGTTAATCCTGGATAAAAGTTCATTTAAAGTAGGGGTTAATCCTGGATAAAAGTTCATTTAAAGTAGAGGTTAAACCTGGATAAAAGTTCATTTAAAGTAGAGGTTAATCCTGGATAAAAGTTCATTTAAAGTAGGGGTTAATCCTGGATAAAAGTTCATTTAAAGTAGAGGTTAATCCTGGATAAAAGTTCATTTAAAGTAGGGGTTAATCCTGGATAAAAGTTCATTTAAAGTAGAGGTTAAACCTGGATAAAAGTTCATTTAAAGTAGAGGTTAATCCTGGATAAATGTTCATTTAAAGTAGGGGTTAATCCTGGATAAAAGTTCATTTAAAGTAGAGGTTAATCCTGGATAAAAGTTGATTTAAAGTAGAGGTTAATCCTGGATAAAAGTTCATTTAAAGTAGGGGTTAATCCTGGATAAAAGTTCAATTAAAGTAGGGGTTAATCCTGGATAAAAGTTCAATTAAAGCAGAGGTTAATCCTGGATAAAAGTTCATTTAAAGTAGGAGTTAATCCTGGATAAAAGTTCAATTAAAGTAGGGGTTAATCCTGGATAAAAGTTCAATTAAAGCAGAGGTTAATCCTGGATAAAAGTTCATTTAAAGTAGGGGTTAATCCTGGATAAAAGTTCAATTAAAGTAGGGGTTAATCCTGGATAAAAGTTCAATTAAAGCAGAGGTTAATCCTGGATAAAAGTTCATTTAAAGTAGGGGTTAATTCTGGATAAAAGTTCAATTAAAGTAGGGGTTAATCCTGGATAAAAGTTCAATTAAAGTAGGGGTTAATCCTGGATAAAAGTTCATTTAAAGTAGGGGTTAATCCTGGATAAAAGTTCATTTAAAGTAGAGGTTAATCCTGGATAAAAATTCATTTAAAGTAGGGGTTAATCCTGGATAAAAGTTCAATTAAAGCAGGGGTTAATCTTGGATAAAAGTTCAATTAAAGCAGAGGTTAATCCTGGATAAAGGTTCATTTAAAGCAGAGGTTAATCCTGGATAAAAGTTCATTTAAAGTAGAGGTTAATCCTGGATAAAGGTTCATTTAAAGTAGAGGTTAATCCTGGATAAAAGTTCAATTAAAGTAGAGGTTAAACCTGGATAAAAGTTCATTTAAAGCAGAGGTTAATCCTGGATAAAAGTTCATTTAAAGTAGGGGTTAATCCTGGATAAAAGTTCATTTAAAGTAGGGGTTAATCCTGGATAAAAGTTCAATTAAAGTAGAGGTTAAACCTGGATAAAAGTTCAATTAAAGCAGAGGTTAATCCTGGATAAAAGTTCATTTAAAGCAGAGGTTAATCCTGGATAAAAGTTCATTTAAAGTAGAGGTTAATCCTGGATAAAAGTTCATTTAAAGTAGAGGTTAAACCTGGATAAATGTTCAATTAAAGCAGGGGTTAATCCTGGATAAAAGTTCAATTAAAGTAGAGGTTAATCCTGGATAAAAGTTCATTTAAAGTAGAGGTTAATCCTGGATAAATGTTCATTTAAAGTAGGGGTTTATCCTGCATAAAAGTTCAATTAAAGTAGGGGTTAATCCTGGATAAAAGTTCATTTAAAGTAGAGGTTAATCCTGGATAAAATTTCATTTAAAGTAGGGGTTAATCCTGGATAAAAGTTCATTTAAAGTAGAGGTTAATCCTGGATAAAAGTTCATTTAAAGTAGGGGTTAATCCTGGATAAAAGTTCATTTAAAGTAGGGGTTAATCCTGGATAAAAGTTCAATTAAAGTAGAGGTTAATCCTGGATAAAAGTTCATTTAAAGTAGGGGTTAATCCTGGATAAAAGTTCATTTAAAGTAGGGGTTAATCCTGGATAAAAGTTCATATAAAGTAGAGGTTAATCCTGGATAAAAGTTCATTTAAAGTAGGGGTTAATCCTGGATAAAAGTTCATTTAAAGTAGGGGTTAATCCTGGATAAAAGTTCAATTAAAGTAGAGGTTAATCCTGGATAAAAGTTCATTTAAGGTAGAGGTTAATCCTGGATAAAAGTTCATTTAAAGTAGGGGTTAATCCTGGATAAAAGTTCAATTAAAGTAGGGGTTAATCCTGGATAAATGTTCATTTAAAGTAGGGGTTAATCCTGGATAAATGTTCATTTAAAGTAGGGGTTAATCCTGGATAAAAGTTCAATTAAAGTAGGGGTTAATCCTGGATAAAAGTTCATTTAAAGTAGGGGTTAATCCTGGATAAAAGTTCATTTCAAGTAGAGGTTAATCCTGGATAAATGTTCATTTCAAGTAGAGGTTAATCCTGGATAAAAGTTCATTTCAAGTAGAGGTTAATCCTGGATAAAAGTTCATTTAAAGTAGGGGTTAATCCTGGATAAAAGTTCATTTAAAGTAGGGGTTAATCCTGGATAAAAGTTCAATTAAAGTAGGGGTTAATCCTGGATAAAAGTTCATTTAAAGTAGGGGTTAATCCTGGATAAAAGTTCATTTCAAGTAGAGGTTAATCCCGGATAAAAGTTCATTTCAAGTAGAGGTTAATCCTGGATAAAAGTTCATTTAAAGTAGGGGTTAATCCTGGATAAAAGTTCAATTAAAGTAGGGGTTAATCCTGGATAAAAGTTCATTTCAAGTAGAGGTTAATCCTGGATAAATGTTCATTTCAAGTAGAGGTTAATCCTGGATAAAAGTTCATTTAAAGTAGGGGTTAATCCTGGATAAAAGTTCATTTAAAGTAGGGGTTAATCCTGGATAAAAGTTCATTTAAAGTAGGGGTTAATCCTGGATAAAAGTTCATTTCAAGTAGAGGTTAATCCTGGATAAAAGTTCAATTAAAGTAGACGTTAATCCTGGATAAATGTTCATTTAAAGTAGGGGTTAGTCCTGGATAAAAGTTCAATTAAAGTTGGGGTTAATCCTGGATAAAAGTTCATTTCAAGTAGGGGTTAATCCTGGATAAAAGTTCAATTCAAGTAGGGGTTCAACCTGGATAAAAGTTCATTTAAAGTAGAGGTTAATCCTGGATAAAAGTTCAATTAAAGTAGGGGTTAATCCTGGATAAAAGTTCATTTAAAGTAGGGGTTAATCCTGGATAAAAGTTCATTTAAAGTAGAGGTTAATCCTGGATAAAAGTTCATTTAAAGTAGGGGTTAATCCTGGATAAAAGTTCATTTAAAGTAGAGGTTAATCCTGGATAAATGTTCATTTAAAGTAGGGGTTAATCCTGGATAAAAGTTCATTTAAAGTAGAGGTTAATCCTGGATAAAAGTTGATTTAAAGTAGAGGTTAATCCTGGATAAAAGTTCATTTAAAGTAGGGGTTAATCCTGGATAAAAGTTCAATTAAAGTAGAGGTTAATCCTGGATAAAAGTGCATTTAAAGTAGAGCTTAATCCTGGATAAAAGTTCAATTAAAGCAGGGGTTAATCCTGGATAAAAGTTCAATTAAAGTAGGGGTTAATCCTGGATAAAAGTTCAATTAAAGCAGAGGTTAATCCTGGATAAAAGTTCATTTAAAGTAGGGGTTAATTCTGGATAAAAGTTCAATTAAAGTAGGGGTTAATCCTGGATAAAAGTTCAATTAAAGTAGGGGTTAATCCTGGATAAAAGTTCATTTAAAGTAGGGGTTAATCCTGGATAAAAGTTCATTTAAAGTAGGGGTTAATCCTGGATAAAAGTTCATTTAAAGTAGAGGTTAATCCTGGATAAAAGTTCAATTAAAGCAGGGGTTAATCCTGGATAAAAGTGCATTTAAAGTAGAGCTTAATCCTGGATAAAAGTTCAATTAAAGCAGGGGTTAATCCTGGATAAAAGTTCATTTAAAGTAGGGGTTAATCCTGGATAAAAGTTCAATTAAAGCAGAGGTTAATCCTGGATAAATGTTCATTTAAAGTAGAGGTTAAACCTGGATAAAAGATCAATTAAAGCAGGGGTTAATCCTGGATAAAAGTTCAATTAAAGCAGAGGTTAATCCTTGATAAAAGTTCATTTAAAGTAGAGGTTAATCCTGGATAAAAGTTCAATTAAAGTAGGGGTTAATCCTGGATAAAAGTTCAATTAAAGTAGGGGTTAATCCTGGATAAAAGTTCATTTAAAGTAGAGGTTAATCCTGGATAAAAGTTCAATTAAAGCAGGGGTTAATCCTGGATAAAAGTTCATTTAAAGCAGGGGTTAATCCTGGATAAAAGTTCATTTAAAGTAGAGGTTAATCCTGGATAAAAGTTCAATTAAAGCAGGGGTTAATCCTGGATAAAAGTTCATTTAAAGTAGGGGTTAATCCCGGATAAAAGTTCAATTAAAGCAGAGGTTAATCCTGGATAAATGTTCATTTAAAGTAGAGGTTAAACCTGGATAAAAGTTCAATTAAAGCAGGGTTTAATCCTGGATAAAAGTTCAATTAAAGCAGAGGTTAATCCTGGATAAAAGTTCATTTAAAGTAGAGGTTAATCCTGGATAAAAGTTCAATTAAAGCAGGGGTTAATCCTGGATAAAAGTTCATTTAAAGCAGGGGTTAATCCTGGATAAAAGTTCAATTAAAGTAGGGGTTAATCCTGGATAAAAGTTCAATTAAAGCAGAGGTTAATCCTTGATAAAAGTTCATTTAAAGTAGAGGTTAATCCTGGATAAAAGTTCATTTAAAGTAGAGGTTAAACCTGGATAAAAGTTCATTTAAAGTAGAGGTTAATCCTGGATAAAAGTTCAATTAAAGTAGGGGTTAATCCTGGATAAAAGTTCATTTAAAGTAGGGGTTAATCCTGGATAAAAGTTCAATTAAAGTAGAGGTTAATCCTGGATAAAAGTTCATTTAAAGTAGAGGTTAATCCTGGATAAAAGTTCAATTAAAGCAGGGGTTAATCTTGGATAAAAGTTCATTTAAAGTAGAGGTTAAACCTGGATAAAAGTTCAATTAAAGCAGAGTTTAATCCTGGATAAAAGTTCATTTAAAGTAGAGGTTAAACCTGGATGAAAGTTCAATTAAAGCAGGGGTTAATCCTGGATAAAAGTTCAATTAAAGCAGAGGTTAATCCTTGATAAAAGTTCATTTAAAGTAGAGGTTAATCCTGGATAAAAGTTCATTTAAAGTAGGGGTTAATCCTGGATAAAAGTTCATTTAAAGCAGGGGTTAATCCTGGATAAAAGTTCATTTAAAGTAGGGGTTAATCCTGGATAAAAGTTCAATTAAAGTAGGGGTTAATCCTGGATAAAAGTTCATTTAAAGTAGAGGTTAATCCTGGATAAAAGTTCAATTAAAGCAGGGGTTAATCCTGGATAAAAGTTCATTTAAAGCAGGGGTTAATCCTGGATAAAAGTTCAATTAAAGTAGGGGTTAATCCTGGATAAAAGTTCATTTAAAGTAGAGGTTAATCCTGGATAAAAGTTCATTTAAAGTAGAGGTTAATCCTGGATAAAAGTTCATTTAAAGTAGAGGTTAAACCTGGATAAAAGTTCAATTAAAGCAGGGGTTAATCCTGGATAAAAGTTCAATTAAAGCAGAGGTTAATCCTGGATAAAAGTTCATTTAAAGTAGAGGTTAATCCTGGATAAAAGTTCAATTAAAGTAGGGGTTAATCCTGGATAAAAGTTCAATTAAAGCAGGGGTTAATCCTGGATAAAAGTGCATTTAAAGTAGAGCTTAATCCTGGATAAAAGTTCAATTAAAGCAGGGGTTAATCCTGGATAAAAGTTCATTTCAAGTAGGGGTTAATCCTGGATAAAAGTTCAATTAAAGCAGAGGTTAATCCTGGATAAATGTTCATTTAAAGTAGAGGTTAAACCTGGATAAAAGTTCAATTAAAGCAGGGGTTAATCCTGGATAAAAGTTCAATTAAAGCAGAGGTTAATCCTTGATAAAAGTTCATTTAAAGCAGAGGTTAATCCTGGATAAAAGTTCAATTAAAGCAGGGGTTAATCCTGGATAAAAGTTCATTTAAAGCAGGGGTTAATCCTGGATAAAAGTTCAATTAAAGTAGGGGTTAATCCTGGATAAAAGTTCATTTAAAGTAGAGGTTAATCCTGGATAAAAGTTCATTTAAAGCAGGGGTTAATCCTGGATAAAAGTTCATTTAAAGTAGAGGTTAAACCTGGATGAAAGTTCAATTAAAGCAGGGGTTAATCCTGGATAAAAGTTCAATTAAAGCAGAGGTTAATCCTGGATAAAAGTTCATTTAAATTAGAGGTTAATCCTGGTTAAAAGTTCAATTAAAGTAGGGGTTAATCCTGGATAAAAGTTCAATTAAAGCAGGGGTTAATCCTGGATAAAAGTGCATTTAATGTAGGGCTTAATCCTGGATAAAATTTCAATTAAAGCAGCTGTTAATCCTGGATAAAAGTTCATTTAAAGTAGGGGTTAATCCTGGATAAAAGTTCAATTAAAGCAGAGGTTAATCCTGGATAAATGTTCATTTAAAGTAGAAGTTAAACCTGGATAAAAGTTCAATTAAAGCAGGGGTTAATCCTGGATAAAAGTTCAATTAAAGCAGAGGTTAATCCTTGATAAAAGTTCATTTAATGTAGAGGTTAATCCTGGATAAAAGTTCATTTAAAGTAGAGGTTAATCCTGGATAAAAGTTCAATTAAAGTAGGGGTTAATCCTGGATAAAAGTTCATTTAAAGTAGGGGTTAATCCTGGATAAAAGTTCAATTAAAGTAGAGGTTAATCCTGGATAAAAGTTCATTTAAAGTAGAGGTTAATCCTGGATAAAAGTTCAATTAAAGTAGGGGTTAATCCTGGATAAAAGTTCAATTAAAGTAGGTGTTAATCCTTGATAAAAGTTCATTTAAAGTAGAGGTTAATCCTGGATAAAAGTTCATTTAAAGTAGGGGTTAATCCTGGATAAAAGTTCATTTAAAGCAGGGGTTAATCCTGGATAAAAGTTCAATTAAAGTAGGGGTTAATCCTGGATAAAAGTTCAATTAAAGTAGGGGTTAATCCTGGATAAAAGTTCATTTAAAGTAGAGGTTAATCCTGGATAAAAGTTCAATTAAAGCAGGGGTTAATCCTGGATAAAAGTTCATTTAAAGCAGGGGTTAATCCTGGATAAAAGTTCATTTAAAGTAGAGGTTAATCCTGGATAAAAGTTCAATTAAAGCAGGGGTTAATCCTGGATAAAAGTTCATTTAAAGTAGGGGTTAATCCCGGATAAAAGTTCAATTAAAGCAGAGGTTAATCCTGGATAAATGTTCATTTAAAGTAGAGGTTAAACCTGGATAAAAGTTCAATTAAAGCAGGGTTTAATCCTGGATAAATGTTCAATTAAAGCAGAGGTTAATCCTGGATAAAAGTTCATTTAAAGTAGAGGTTAATCTTGGATAAAAGTTCAATTAAAGTAGGGGTTAATCCTGGATAAAAGTTCATTTAAAGTAGGGGTTAATCCTGGATAAAAGTTCAATTAAAGTAGAGGTTAATCCTGGATAAAAGTTCATTTAAAGTAGAGGTTAATCCTGGATAAAAGTTCAATTAAAGTAGGGGTTAATCCCGGATAAAAGTTCATTTAAAGTAGGGGTTAATCCTGGATAAAATTTCAATTAAAGTAGAGGTTAATCCTGGATAAAAGTTCATTTAAAGTAGAGGTTAATCCTGGATAAAAGTTCAATTAAAGTAGGGTTAATCCTGGATAAAAGTTCAATTAAAGTAGGTGTTAATCCTGGATAAAAGTTCATTTAAAGTAGAGGTTAATCCTGGATAAAAGTTCAATTAAAGTAGGGGTTAATCCTGGATAAAAGTTCAATTAAAGTAGGGGTTAATCCTGGATAAAAGTTCATTTAAAGTAGAGGTTAATCCTGGATAAAAGTTCAATTAAAGTAGGGGTTAATCCTGGATAAAAGTTCAATTAAAGTAGGGGTTAATCCTGGATAAAAGTTCATTTAAAGCAGAGGTTAATTCTGGATAAAAGTTTAATTAAAGCAGAGGTTAATCCTGGATAAAAGTTCAATTAAAGTAGGGGTTAATCCTGGATAAAAGAGCAATTAAAGTAGGGGTTAATCCTGGATAAAAGTTCATTTCAAGTAGAGGTTAATCCTGGATAAAAGTTCAATTAAAGTAGGGGTTAATCCTGGATAAAAGTTCAATTAAAGTAGGGGTTATTCCTGGATAAAAGTTCAATTAAAGTAGAGGTTAATCCTGGATACAAGTTCATTTAAAGTAGGGGTTAATCCTGGATAAAAGGTCAAGTAAAGTAGAGGTTAATCCTGGATAAAAGTTCATTTAAAGTAGGGGTTAATCCTGGATAAAAGTTCAATTAAAGTAGAGGTTAATCCTGGATAAAAGTTCATTTAAAGCAGAGGTTAATCCTGGATAAAAGTTCAATTAAAGCAGAGGTTAATCCTGCATAAAACTTCAATTAAAGTAGAGGTTAAACCTGGATAAAAGTTCATTTAAAGTAGAGGTTAATCCTGGATAAAAGTTCATTTAAAGTAGGGGTTAATCCTGGATAAAAGTTCAATTAAAGTAGGGGTTAATCCTGGATAAAAGTTCATTTAAAGTAGAGGTTAATCCTGGATAAAAGTTCAATTAAAGTAGGGGTTAATCCTGGATAAAAGTTCATTTAAAGTAGGGGTTAATCCTGGATAAAAGTTCATTTAAAGCAGGGGTTAATCCTGGATAAAAGTTCATTTAAAGTAGGGGTTAATCCTGGATAAAATTTCAATTAAAGCAGAGGTTAAACCTGGATAAAAGTTCATTTAAAGTAGGGGTTAATCCTGGATAAAAGTTCATTTAAAGTAGGGGTTAATCCTGGATAAATGTTCATTTAAAGTAGGGGTTAATCCTGGATAAAAGTTCATTTAAAGTAGGGGTTAATCCTGGATAAAAGTTCATTTAAAGCAGAGGTTAATCCTGGATAAAAGTTCAATTAAAGTAGAGGTTAATCCTGGATAAAAGTTCAATTAAAGTAGGGGTTAATCCTGGATAAAAGTTCATTTAAAGTAGGGGTTAATCCTGGATAAAAGTTCATTTAAAGTAGGGGTTAATCCTGGATAAAAGTTCAATTAAAGCAGAGGTTAATCCTGGATAAATGTTCATTGAAAGTAGAGGTTAATCCTGGATAAATGTTCAATTAAAGCAGAGGTTAAACCTGGATAAAAGTTCAATTAAAGTAGAGGTTAAACCTGGATAAAATTTCAATTAAAGTAGAGGTTAATCCTGGATAAAAGTTCAATTAAAGTAGAGGTTAAACCTGGATAAAAGTTCAATTAAAGTAGAGGTTAATCCTGGATAAAAGTTCAATTAAAGCAGAGGTTAATCCTGGATAAAAGTTCATTTAAAGTAGAGGTTAATCCTGGATAAAAGTTCAATTAAAGTAGAGGTTAATCCTGGATAAAAGTTCAGTTAAAGTAGAGGTTAATCCTGGATAAAAGTTCAATTAAAGTAGGGGTTAATCCTGGATAAAAGTTCATTTAAAGTAGAGGTTAATCCTGGATAAAAGTTCAATTAAAGTAGGGGTTAATCCTGGATAAAAGTTCAATTAAAGTAGGTGTTAATCCTGGATAAAAGTTCATTTAAAGTAGAGGTTAATCCTGGATAAAAGTTCAATTAAAGTAGGGGTTAATCCTGGATAAAAGTTCAATTAAAGTAGGGGTTAATCCTGGATAAAAGTTCATTTAAAGTAGAGGTTAATCCTGGATAAAAGTTCAATTAAAGTAGGGGTTAAACCTGGATAAAAGTTCAATTAAAGTAGGGGTTAATCCTGGATAAATGTTCAATTAAAGCAGAGGTTAATCCTGGATAAAAGTTCATTTAAAGTAGAGGTTAAACCTGGATAAATGTTCAATTAAAGCAGGGGTTAATCCTGGATAAAAGTTCAATTAAAGCAGAGGTTAATCCTTGATAAAAGTTCATTTAAAGTAGAGGTTAATCCTGGATAAAAGTTCATTTAAAGTAGGGGTTAATCCTGGATAAAAGTTCATTTAAAGCAGGGGTTAATCCTGGATAAAAGTTCAATTAAAGTAGGGGTTAATCCTGGATAAAAGTTCAATTAACGTAGGGGTTAATCCTGGATAAAAGTTCATTTAAAGTAGAGGTTAATCCTGGATAAAAGTTCAATTAAAGCAGGGGTTAATCCTGGATAAAGGTTCATTTAAAGCAGGGGTTAATCCTGGATAAAAGTTCAATTAAAGTAGGGGTTAATCCTGGATAAAAGTTCAATTAAAGCAGAGGTTAATCCTGGATAAAAGTTCATTTAAAGTAGGGGTTAATCCTGGATAAAAGTTCAATTAAAGCAGGGGTTAATCCTGGATAAAAGTTCATTTAAAGTAGGGGTTAATCCTGGATAAAAGTTCAATTAAAGCAGAGGTTAATCCTGAATAAAAGTTCATTTAAAGTAGAGGTTAAACCTGGATAAAAGTTCAATTAAAGCAGGGGTTAATCCTGGATAAAAGTTCAATTAAAGCAGAGGTTAATCCTTGATAAAAGTTCATTTAAAGTAGAGGTTAATCCTGGATAAAAGTTCATTTAAAGTAGGGGTTAATCCTGGATAAAAGTTCATTTAAAGCAGGGGTTAATCCTGGATAAAAGTTCAATTAAAGTAGGGGTTAATCCTGGATAAAAGTTCAATTAAAGTAGGGGTTAATCCTGGATAAAAGTTCATTTAAAGTAGAGGTTAATCCTGGATAAAAGTTCAATTAAAGCAGGGGTTAATCCTGGATAAAAGTTCATTTAAAGCAGGGGTTAATCCTGGATAAAAGTTCATTTAAAGTAGAGGTTAATCCTGGATAAAAGTTCAATTAAAGCAGGGGTTAATCCTGGATAAAAGTTCATTTAAAGTAGGGGTTAATCCCGGATAAAAGTTCAATTAAAGCAGAGGTTAATCCTGGATAAATGTTCATTTAAAGTAGAGGTTAAACCTGGATAAAAGTTCAATTAAAGCAGGGTTTAATCCTGGATAAAAGTTCAATTAAAGCAGAGGTTAATCCTGGATAAAAGTTCATTTAAAGTAGGGGTTAATCCTGGATAAAAGTTCAATTAAAGTAGAGGTTAATCCTGGATAAAAGTTCATTTAAAGTAGAGGTTAATCCTGGATAAAAGTTCAATTAAAGTAGGGTTAATCCTGGATAAAAGTTCAATTAAAGTAGGTGTTAATCCTGGATAAAAGTTCATTTAAAGTAGAGGTTAATCCTGGATAAAAGTTCAATTAAAGTAGGGGTTAATCCTGGATAAAAGTTCAATTAAAGTAGGGGTTAATCCTGGATAAAAGTTCATTTAAAGTAGAGGTTAATCCTGGATAAAAGTTCAATTAAAGTAGGGGTTAATCCTGGATAAAAGTTCAATTAAAGTAGGGGTTAATCCTGGATAAAAGTTCATTTAAAGCAGAGGTTAATTCTGGATAAAAGTTCAATTAAAGCAGAGGTTAATCCTGGATAAAAGTTCAATTAAAGTAGGGGTTAATCCTGGATAAAAGATCAATTAAAGTAGGGGTTAATCCTGGATAAATGTTCATTTCAAGTAGAGGTTAATCCTGGATAAAAGTTCAATTAAAGTAGGGGTTAATCCTGGATAAAAGTTCAATTAAAGTAGGGGTTAATCCTGGATAAAAGTTCAATTAAAGTAGGGGTTAATCCTGAATAAAAGTTCATTTAAAGCAGAGGTTAATCCTGGATAAAAGTTCAATTAAAGCAGAGGTTAATCCTGGATAAAACTTCAATTAAAGTAGAGGTTAAACCTGGATAAAAGTTCATTTAAAGTAGAGGTTAATCCTGGATAAAAGTTCATTTAAAGTAGGGGTTAATCCTGGATAAAAGTTCAATTAAAGTAGGGGTTAATCCTGGATAAAAGTTCATTTAAAGTAGAGGTTAATCCTGGATAAAAGTTCAATTAAAGTAGGGGTTAATCCTGGATAAAAGTTCATTTAAAGTAGGGGTTAATCCTGGATAAAAGTTCATTTAAAGCAGGGGTTAATCCTGGATAAAAGTTCATTTAAAGTAGGGGTTAATCCTGGATAAAATTTCAATTAAAGCAGAGGTTAAACCTGGATAAAAGTTCATTTAAAGTAGGGGTTAATCCTGGATAAAAGTTCATTTAAAGTAGGGGTTAATCCTGGATAAATGTTCATTTAAAGTAGTGGTTAATCCTGGATAAAAGTTCATTTAAAGTAGGGGTTAATCCTGGATAAAAGTTCATTTAAAGCAGAGGTTAATCCTGGATAAAAGTTCAATTAAAGTAGAGGTTAATCCTGGATAAAAGTTCAATTAAAGTAGGGGTTAATCCTGGATAAAAGTTCATTTAAAGTAGGGGTTAATCCTGGATAAAAGTTCATTTAAAGTAGGGGTTAATCCTGGATAAAAGTTCAATTAAAGCAGAGGTTAATCCTGGATAAAAGTTCATTGAAAGTAGAGGTTAATCCTGGATAAATGTTCAATTAAAGTAGGGGTTAATCCTGGATAAATGTTCAATTAAAGCAGAGGTTAAACCTGGATAAAAGTTCAATTAAAGTAGAGGTTAAACCTGGATAAAATTTCAATTAAAGTAGAGGTTAATCCTGGATAAAAGTTCAATTAAAGTAGAGGTTAAACCTGGATAAAAGTTCAATTAAAGCAGAGGTTAATCCTGGATAAAAGTTCATTTAAAGTAGAGGTTAATCCTGGATAAAAGTTCAATTAAAGTAGAGGTTAATCCTGGATAAAAGTTCAATTAAAGTAGAGGTTAATCCTGGATAAAAGTTCAATTACAGTAGGGGTTAATCCTGGATAAAAGTTCATTTAAAGTAGGGGTTAATCCTGGATAAAAGTTCAATTAAAGCAGAGGTTAATCCTGGATAAAAGTTCATTTAAAGTAGAGGTTAATCCTGGATAAAAGTTCAATTAAACTAGGGGTTAATCCTGGATAAAAGTTCAATATAAGCAGAGGTTAAACCTGGATAAAAGTTCAATTAAAGTAGAGGTTAAACCTGGATAAAAGTTCAATTAAAGTAGAGGTTAATCCTGGATAAAAGTTCAATTAAAGTAGAGGTTAAACCTGGATAAAAGTTCAATTAAAGTAGAGGTTAAACCTGGATAAAAGTTCAATTAAAGCAGAGGTTAATCCTGGATAAAAGTTCATTTAAAGTAGAGGTTAATCCTGGATAAAAGTTCAATTAAAGTAGAGGTTAATCCTGGATAAAAGTTCAATTAAAGTAGGGGTTAATCCTGGATAAAAGTTCATCTAAAGTAGGGGTTAATCCTGGATAAAAGTTCAATTAAAGCAGAGGTTAATCCTGGATAAAAGTTCATTTAAAGTAGAGGTTAATCCTGGATAAAAGTTCAATTAAAGTAGGGGTTAATCCTGGATAAAAGTTCAATTAAAGCAGAGGTTAAACCTGGATAAAAGTTCAATTAAAGTAGAGGTTAAACCTGGATAAAAGTTCAATTAAAGTAGAGGTTAATCCTGGATAAAAGTTCAATTAAAGTAGAGGTTAAACCTGGATAAAAGTTCAATTAAAGTAGAGGTTAATCCTGGATAAAAGTTCAATTAAAGCAGAGGTTAATCCTGGATAAAAGTTCATTTAAAGTAGAGGTTAATCCTGGATAAAAGTTCAATTAAAGTAGAGGTTAATCCTGGATAAAAGTTCAATTAAAGTAGGGGTTAATCCTGGATAAAATTTCATCTAAAGTAGGGGTTAATCCTGGATAAAAGTTCAATTAAAGCAGAGGTTAATCCTGGATAAAAGTTCATTTAAAGTAGAGGTTAATCCTGGATAAAAGTTCAATTAAAGTAGGGGTTAATCCTGGATAAAAGTTCAATTAAAGCAGAGGTTAATCCTGGATAAAAGTTCATTTTAAGTAGAGGTTAATCCTGGATAAAAGTTCAATTAAAGTAGGGGTTAATCCTGGATAAAAGTTCATTTAAAGTAGGGGTTAATCCTGGATAAAAGTTCAATTAAAGTAGAGGTTAATCCTGGATAAAAGTTCAATTAAAGTAGGGGTTAATCCTGGATAAAAGTTCATTTAAAGTAGGGGTTAATCCTGGATAAAAGTTCAATTAAAGTAGAGGTTAATCCTGGATAAAAGTTCAATTAAAGCAGAGGTTAATCCTGGATAAAAGTTCATTTAAAGTAGGGGTTAATCCTGGATAAAAGTTCATTTAAAGTAGGGGTTAATCCTGGATAAAAGTTCATTTAAAGTAGGGGTTAATCCTGGATAAAAGTTCATTTAAAGTAGGGGTTAATCCTGGATAAAATTTCATTTAAAGTAGAGGTTAATCCTGGATAAAAGTTCATTTAAAGCAGAGGTTAATCCTGGATAAAAGTTCAATTAAAGTAGGGGTTAATCCTGGATAAAAGTTCATTTAAAGTAGGGGTTAATCCTGGATAAAAGTTCAATTAAAGTAGAGGTTAATCCTGGATAAAAGTTCAATTAAAGCAGAGGTTAATCCTGGATAAAAGTTCATTTAAAGTAGGGGTTAATCCTGGATAAAAGTTCATTTAAAGTAGGGGTTAATCCTGGATAAAAGTTCATTTAAAGTAGGGGTTAATCCTGGATAAAAGTTCATTTAAAGTAGGGGTTAATCCTGGATAAAATTTCATTTAAAGTAGAGGTTAATCCTGGATAAAAGTTCATTTAAAGCAGAGGTTAATCCTGGATAAAAGTTCAATTAAAGTAGGGGTTAATCCTGGATAAAAGTTCATTTAAAGTAGGGGTTAATCCTGGATAAAAGTTCATTTAAAGTAGGGGTTAATCCTGGATAAAAGTTCATTTAAAGTAGAAGTAATCATCATCATCATTTTACGTCCGCTTTTCCCTGCTTGCAATATACGTTGTAATGCATAGCTTCTGGGTTGGATGTGTGTCAGCTCTACCTATAACAACAACTGTCTTCAATAGTATGGATAATTCTAACATGTGACCCTCATCTGAATTTGGAATGTTAATGTAACCCTTTCATGCAAAAGCATTGTGGACCTCATTCTGGTTCTCTGCGCTCTGAATACCAATCCAGTATTGGGGTCAACTCTTCCTCTATATCTGTTTGTCATTTCCTCTCTACCACTCTCTCTCTCCTTCGCTAGAATAAATTGGCTGGTAGGTAGAGAGGTAGGTAGGTAAGTAGAGAGGTAGGTAGGTAAGTAGAGAGGTAGGTAGGTAGGTAGGTAGACAAGTAGGTAGGTAAGTAGAGAGGTAGGTAGGTAGGTAGGTAGAGAGGTAGGTAGGTAGGTAGAGAGGTAGGTAGGTAAGTAGAGAGGTAGCAAGTTAAGTAGGTAGGGAGGTAGGTAGGTAAGTAGAGAGGTAGGTAGGTAAGTAGAGAGGTAGGTAGGTAGGTAGGTAGAGAGGTAGGTAGGTAAGTAGAGAGGTAGGTAGGTAAGTAGAGAGGTAGGGAAGTAGGTAGAGAGGTAGGTAGGTAAGTAGAGAGGTAGAAAGTTAGGTAGGTAGAGAGTTAGGTAGGTAAGTAGAGAGGTAAATTTTTTTATTAGCCACAAGGGCACAAAAGAAGGAGACAAATACAAATGGGGAGTTTACATACAGGTATATGAAAATAAAACTATTAATACAATAACAAATAACATATGAAATCCCCCATAGGGAGGGAGGTGTTACACAGGGGTTGTACACACCCCGAAAAAATGTACAACCCTGATCTCCAGGAGCACCAAGAGTGAGTACTCCCTTCCTCTCTTCCTCTTTTCCTCAACCTACAGGTTTATATAGAGAGAAGGCCCAACCACTCGGGCCATCTTTGCCACATTTACCCACCTTTTCTAAAACTTGCTGGGGTACAGCACCTCTCTCTCCATCCTGATTCTTCTTCCAAAATGATATTTGAAAAAACGAATCAGTTGCTCGACGGAGAGAAAGGTGTCTGACCTCAGCCCTTTTAACCTCGTCCTCCATATAACCTCTTTCACCATAGCCATAACACATAGGAAAACCGCCTCTCCCTCGTTTTTGAAGGAGGGTGGCGGTTTGATCATGACAATGGACTCGGTGGTCAACTGGATTGGTCCCACCCGCGACAATAGTCGTTCTACATAGCCCCACAGGTCGGTAATGTCCGAGCAGTGTACGAATGCGTGTGCGACGGTTTCCTCGTCGCGCACGCATCTCGGACAGATCTTTTTCGAAGGGTCCCTACCCAGGCGCTCATGTCTGTAGAGCTTGTCTCGAACTGGTAGAGCTCCTCGGTAGACCTGCCGGGCCAGGGACTTTTGGAAGTTGTCCATTGGTCCCGGGCGGAAGGTCCTACCGAACAGACTGGCCAGTTCGTCCTCCTCTATGCCTAGAGTTTCTCCGAGCATGTCGTCGCACTTGCTGCGGACCAACCCTCTATAGAATGTCGAGGTGGAGTCTCCACTGATTGCCAGGTCCGTTTGCCAGAGGACTGTGAGCGCCTGAGCACATTCGATGTGCCAGTCGCCCATTTTCCTCGGTCTTTGCTTGACCCAGGACTGCAACTCGGTCAGCGAGACGAGTCGTGGGAAGGCTCACCTCAAGAACGGGGCCCACACCGGTTGTCTGGTGAGGAATACGTGGAGGGGATGCAGCCTGAGCGTGTGTTTGCGCATCGTCAGCCACGGCATCCCCAGTCCTCCGTTTGAAGGGTCTTGACAGCAGATGGATCTTCTCACCAAAGGAGCCCGTTTCTTCCAAAGAAATTGGAAGAGTGCGCGCTCCATTTTTGGTGAGCGTTTTGGCTGGACAAGGCACAACGATCAAGCGGTAGTAGATGACGGATGCTATAAAAGTGTTCACCACCTCCGCTCGACCTTTTCGCAGTCCCGGTTCCAAAGGGATGCCCTGCAATAGCTCCAACTTCCGCAGTAGTGGTTCGAGAGTCAGTACGTACAGAAGGGAGGAGAGAGGGTATCCCTGTCGGATGGATCACATGATATGGAACGGCTCCGAGAGGTAGCCGTTCACCTTGACCCTTGAGCAGATGTTGCTGTTGTGCATTGCAGCAATCCAGCCCTTGAACGCAGGACCGAAGCCTGCCGCCTCGAGCACCGCATCCAGATAACGATGGTCAACCTTATCGAAAGCCTTAGACTGGTCCAAGTTGATCAGGGCCCCACCGAAGCCGGGTTTACACCCCACCCTCTCCATGATGTATCGCACAAGGTGGAGGTTGTCGTGCATGGACCCGGTCGAGACCGCACATGTCTGCGCTTCTCCCACCAGGTCCTCGACGACAAGCGCCAGCCCCCCCCCCCCCCCTGCCAACACCCCGGCCAAAATCTGCAACTTTGTGTTGAGCAGAGTCATGGGCCGGAAGTTGCCCATGTCATCCCCCTTATTCTCATCCTTCCTGACTAGCGTGATTACGCCCTTGGTCACAGAACTAGGAATTCTCCCGTGCTGCTGCCAGTTGCAGTAGACCGCTTCCAGGAGACCAGAGAACAAGTCCGGCATTGCTATGCAAAATTCGTAGGGTAGACCTGGAGATCCGCGTTTGCCGCACCGGTTCAGCGCGTCCCCCACCTCAGTGGCCGAAATCGGCCTTTCGCAGAACTTCGCCTCACTGTCCGAGAGTCACAGTAGGCCGTTGAGGTATGAACCGAAATCCATAGCCCCTCCCAGCGCGCCGCCCCGCCCGAACAGTTGAGCAAAGTGCCGCTGAAAGGCCGCGCACATTTGCTTCGGCCCACGCATCACGCGTCCATCCCGGTCCCTCAAAGACTGAATTGCGGACCAGCCGCCACCCCTTGCCTCCGCCACTCAGGCCCAGCCAACATCCCCGGCCCCCTCGCCTCCCAGAGCACGCATTTTGCCTCTGACAACACTGCCTTCATGCTTTGCATTGAAGAACTGGTCCAAGGCCGTTCTCGTCGCTAACACGCTGGCTACGTTGCCACTCCCAAGTGCCTCTTCTACTTTATCTACCAGTTCCTTTTCGGTCTTATTCTATCTAACACTAATTCTTTACTAAAACCTATCGAGTCCAATCCAACTGCCCTCCCGAGAGAGCACCACCATCTGCCGCTGAAAATGGCCCCCGTCAAGTGCTGCTTAACTAAAGTGCTAATCCGTCTACTGTAGGCTTTGCATGTCGGTAACGACAAGCTCAGCCTCCAGCAGCCGGGTCCCTGCCCATGGGTCCTGTCAAGGTTGACTAAGCAGGTCACTAATTTGTGATCCGAATAGGCAACCATGAACACCTGTGGACAGCCCAAGATGTCCCCATCCCTCCCTCCAACTAGAACCCCATCTCGGTACGATCTAGATGTTCCGCTGAAATTATTCCACATCCACAGTGGCACAGTCGGAAAATCTAGTCGATATCTATCGGCCAGGTCAAATCGTCCGATTAACTGTTTGAGGCCGCCACACCCCCGTCCATCAGGACATGCCCCCACATAGTCCCAACGTGCACTCAGGACCCCACTCCAGTCCCCCACCAACAGCAGGGAGCGGGACGTTCCCAGAAAAGTCTCTAGACATTTGAAGAAGTCTGGCCGCGGTGTCCCGGATGGGGCATATGCGGCCACCAGCCTGAAGGCTCCACCTTCACTACCGTCAACGTCTAGGACTACCAGTCGACCCTCCGGGTCCAGATGTACTGTCTGTGTTACGAGGTCCAGGTGTTTCCGCAGCAAAACGGCAACCCCACCCCCCACCTCCTGGCTGACAGAGAGATGCATAGATCACAAAGTCGTCGAAGATGGGGGCCAGTTGTCGCTCGCTGTGGATCTTGGACTCACAAATGTCTACTACATCCATACTGTGCGACCTGAGGTCGTTTAAGAGTTTGCCCTGTTTCCAGAGCATCCCCAGGCCGCGTACATTCACACATCCAACTCTTATATTGGCCATGTTGGTGCTGAAAAGTTAAAAGAAGAGGAAAAGAAATCACTCACCTCTTCGTCTCCTGGGGACCAGGCTGCACAATTTCCATGGGCGTGTTGGGGGGGTTGTTTGGTGGGGTGGTGGTATCTGGCGGGGTGGGGACGGAGATGTTTGGTGGGGTGGGGTGTCTGGGGTGGGGGTGGGGAAACATTTCAAAAGGACGCGGTTATAGGGTTTGACGCAGGGGTTACCAACGACGTTAGGAAATTTTTCTTTTAACTGTTTATGTGTGTCCATGGAGATCCTAATCATTTTAAGATTAGGATTCTCCGCAGAGTGTGTAAAAGTTTTCCCTTCGGTCTCCACCGAAGGGTTTTTATGTATGGTGTCTGTTAAAGTTTTATTGTTAGTATTTATGTAGGTGTAACATTTTTGTTGTGTTGTGTTGCTTTTTTTCTGTGGTTCTTGTGTGTGTTTACATTTTGTAGAAGGTGTTTTGTTTTCAGGAGGGGGTGACAATGATGAGGCCTCATCCGTGTTGTGGGGAGGGGTACATTTTGAGGAGCTGTTATGTGTGTGGGTGTTTCTGGAGTTGTTTTAGGTGGGGAGGGGTTGGGTGGGACTGTGTTTGTAGTTTGGTTTGTTTTTGTGTGTTGTTGTTGTGGTGGTGGTGGTTGTGTTGTTGTGTTGGGTGTCGGCAGTAGTGCCTTTTTTTTTACTGCAGTTAATTGAGGACAGGAAGCCCTCAGGTGACCACTGCTTAAACAGTGGTAGCATGAAGGCCGCCTACCCTCAACAGAAATGTTTATGTTGGAATTTCCATCCAGAGGCACACGTTGGGGGTATTCTAGCTATCCGTTCTGGTCTCATTTGGGCCAGAACTTCTAAGCTTGTACCGTTGAATATGCCCCTAGAGGACTTTCCTACCGAAATTACTGTATCTTCATCAAAATTGATGAAACCAGCTATTATCCACCAGATGTTTACATTTGGTGTGATGTTTGTTATTTTTATTTTTTGGGTCCTTTTTCCCATGTATGTGGGGAAAATGGTGTAGAAGGGGGACACAATTGGCGACACAGAATATTTCTGTGCCGTCAATTGGTCTTTCATTATTATTGATAAATTCCCGAAGAGTTTTCCCTTCTGTATGAAGGCAATGTCCTTCATGGAGTTTCTTAGAACCAGCTCAATTTCGTTTTGAGTTAATTGAGCTGGTTTTCTGGTGGTATTTGAGATTGTCCTAAAAACTATGGTTTTCAGGACAGTGTCTCTACGCAATTCTTGGGGAGAAGTGATGCTAAAAGCGCCATTCTCCCCAAAAGTTATATATTGCTTGGCATCTCTTAGCAATTCTCCGGCATTAGAAATGTCAATCTGTGTATATAGTTCTGTATTTTGTACAGTTTGTGCAAACGAGACCTTTTTTTCCTTGTTTGTGGAGTTGTTCTTGTTGGTATTGTTGTCATTATTGTTGTTGCTGTTGGTGTTGTCATCATTGTTGCTGTTGTTTTTGTTGTCGTTGTTTTTGTAGTTCTCAATTGCTTGATCTGTGGTTGCGGAATTTATTTGTGAAGTTGTGTTTTCGTTCATAGCATTGTTGTTATTGTTGTTGCTGGTGCCGCTGGTTATGTTGTTTTGATTTGTTGCCATGGCAACATCAAGTTATCGGTCAGCAGGTGGAGAAAATCCTTCCTCTGGCTGACCTTTGTCTTTGACATCTGCTACTATGACAGTGGCAGGGGGAAGCTGTAAGCATATCTTCCCTTTTCCTCCTTCGAATGTTGGTGAAGAAGCTTCAGCCATTTTTTTAAAATGTTAGCTTTTCCAAAAAAAACTTTTTATGTACTATTTCGCCTAAAGGCATAGAATATTTTGAGAGACTGACCAGATCAAAATTTGACCTGGCAGTCCCTCTACAAGTTGATATAAAAATGAAGGTTCACAGTTAGGAATTTCTATAGAAATTTAGGCAGAACTTACCCAGCAAGTTTCACGTGTGTGTCCATCCCAGATAGATAGATAGATAGGTAAGTAGAGAGGTAGAAAGTTAGGTAGGTAGAGAGGTAAGTAAGTAAGTAGAGAGGTAGAAGTTAGGTAGGTAGGGAGGTAGGTAGAGAGGTAGGTAGGTAAGTAGAGAAGTAGGTAGGTAGAAAGGTAGGTTGGGAAGTAGAGAGGTAGGTAGGTAGAAAGGTAGGTAGGTAGGGAGGTAAATAGAAAGGTAGGTAGGTAGGTAGGTAGAGAGGTAAGTATAAAGGTAAGTAGAGAGGTAAGTAGAAAGGTAGGTAGGTAAGTAGGGAGGTAAGTAGAAAGGTAGGTAGGTAAGTAGAGGGGTAAGTAGGTAAGTAGAAAGGTAGGTAGGTAGGTAGGTAGGTAGGTAGGTAGGTAGGTAGAGAGGTAAGTAGAAAGGTAAGTAGAGAGGTAAGTAGAAAGGTAGGTAGGTAAGTAGGGAGGTAGGTAGGTAAGTAGAGAGGTAAGTAGAAAGGTAGGTAGGTAGATAAATAGAGAGGTAGGTAGGTAAGTAGAAAGGTAGGTAGGTAGATAAGTAGAGAGGTAAGTAGAAAGGTAGGTAGGTAGGTAGATAAGTAGAGAGGTAAGTAGAAAGGTAGGTAGGTAGGTAGGTAAGTAGAGAGGTAAGTAGAGAGGTAAGTAGAAAGGTAGGTAGGTAGGTAAGTAGAAAGGTAGGTAGGGAGGTAAGTAGAAAGGTATGTAGGTAGGTAAGTAGAGAGGTAAGTAGAGAGGTAGGTAGGTAAGTAAGTATGATGATGTTGATAGTGGTTGTGATGATGATGATTAAGTTGCTCCCAGTTCATCATCATCATCATTTTACGTCTGTTTTCCCTGCTTGCATAATAACAAAATTAACAAAGTTATTATTTTTAAATAAATTGTCTAAATTTGTTGATAGTATTCATCATCTCATCCTCATCTCATCCTCATCTCATCCTCATCTCATCCTCATCTCATCCTCATCTCATCATCATCTCATCCTCATCTCATCATCATCTCATCCTCATCTCATCCTCATCTCATCCTCATCTCATCCTCATCTCATCATCATCTCATCCTCATCTCATCCTCATCTCATCCTCATCTCATCCTCATCTCATCATCATCTCATCCTCATCTCATCCTCATCTCATCCTCATCTCATCCTCATCTCATCATCATCTCATCATCATCTCATCATCATCTCATCCTCATCTCATCCTCATCTCATCCTCATCTCATCCTCATCTCATCCTCATCTCATCATCATCTCATCCTCATCTCATCATCATCTCATCCTCATCTCATCATCATCTCATCCTCATCTCATCATCATCTCATCATCATCTCATCATCATCATCATCTCATCATCATCTCATCATCTCATCATCTCATCATCTCATCCTCATCTCATCATCATCTCATCATCATCTCATCCTCATCTCATCATCATCTCATCCTCATCTCATCATCATCTCATCATCATCTCATCCTCATCTCATCCTCATCTCATCATCATCTCATCATCATCTCATCATCTCATCCTCATCTCATCCTCATCTCATCCTCATCTCATCATCATCTCATCATCATCTCATCATCATCTCATCCTCATCTCATCATCATCTCATCATCATCTCATCATCATCATCATCTCATCATCATCATCATCATCTCATCATCATCTCATCATCATCTCATCATCATCTCATCCTCATCTCATCCTCATCTCATCCTCATCTCATCATCATCTCATCATCATCTCATCCTCATCTCATCCTCATCTCATCCTCATCTCATCATCATCTCATCCTCATCTCATCATCATCTCATCATCATCTCATCATCATCTCATCCTCATCTCATCATCATCTCATCATCATCTCATCATCATCTCATCATCATCTCATCATCATCTCATCCTCATCTCATCCTCATCTCATCCTCATCTCATCCTCATCTCATCATCATCTCATCATCATCTCATCCTCATCTCATCCTCATCTCATCCTCATCTCATCATCATCTCATCCTCATCTCATCATCATCTCATCATCATCTCATCCTCATCTCATCATCATCTCATCATCATCTCATCCTCATCTCATCATCATCTCATCATCATCTCATCATCATCTCATCATCATCTCATCATCATCTCATCATCATCTCATCCTCATCTCATCATCATCTCATCCTCATCTCATCCTCATCTCATCATCATCTCATCATCATCTCATCCTCATCTCATCCTCATCTCATCCTCATCTCATCCTCATCTCATCATCATCTCATCATCATCTCATCCTCATCTCATCCTCATCTCATCATCATCTCATCATCATCTCATCATCATCTCATCATCATCTCATCCTCATCTCATCCTCATCTCATCCTCATCTCATCCTCATCTCATCCTCATCTCATCCTCATCTCATCATCATCTCATCCTCATCTCATCATCATCTCATCCTCATCTCATCATCATCTCATCCTCATCTCATCATCATCTCATCATCATCTCATCATCATCATCATCTCATCATCATCTCATCATCTCATCATCTCATCATCTCATCCTCATCTCATCATCATCTCATCATCATCTCATCCTCATCTCATCATCATCTCATCCTCATCTCATCATCATCTCATCATCATCTCATCCTCATCTCATCCTCATCTCATCATCATCTCATCATCATCTCATCATCTCATCCTCATCTCATCCTCATCTCATCCTCATCTCATCATCATCTCATCATCATCTCATCATCATCTCATCCTCATCTCATCATCATCTCATCATCATCTCATCATCATCATCATCTCATCATCATCATCATCATCTCATCATCATCTCATCATCATCTCATCATCATCTCATCATCATCTCATCATCATCTCATCCTCATCTCATCATCATCTCATCCTCATCTCATCATCATCTCATCATCATCTCATCATCATCTCATCCTCATCTCATCATCATCTCATCATCATCTCATCATCATCTCATCATCATCTCATCCTCATCTCATCATCATCTCATCATCATCTCATCATCATCTCATCATCATCTCATCATCATCTCATCCTCATCTCATCCTCATCTCATCCTCATCTCATCCTCATCTCATCATCATCTCATCATCATCTCATCCTCATCTCATCCTCATCTCATCCTCATCTCATCCTCATCTCATCCTCATCTCATCATCATCTCATCATCATCTCATCCTCATCTCATCATCATCTCATCATCATCTCATCCTCATCTCATCATCATCTCATCATCATCTCATCATCATCTCATCATCATCTCATCATCATCTCATCATCATCTCATCCTCATCTCATCATCATCTCATCCTCATCTCATCCTCATCTCATCATCATCTCATCATCATCTCATCCTCATCTCATCATCATCTCATCATCATCTCATCATCATCTCATCCTCATCTCATCCTCATCTCATCCTCATCTCATCCTCATCTCATCCTCATCTCATCATCATCTCATCATCATCTCATCCTCATCTCATCATCATCTCATCATCATCTCATCCTCATCTCATCATCATCTCATCATCATCTCATCATCATCTCATCATCATCTCATCATCATCTCATCATCATCTCATCCTCATCTCATCATCATCTCATCCTCATCTCATCCTCATCTCATCATCATCTCATCATCATCTCATCCTCATCTCATCATCATCTCATCATCATCTCATCATCATCTCATCATCATCTCATCATCATCTCATCATCATCTCATCATCATCTCATCATCATCTCATCATCATCTCATCCTCATCTCATCCTCATCTCATCCTCATCTCATCCTCATCTCATCATCATCTCATCATCATCTCATCCTCATCTCATCATCATCTCATCATCATCTCATCCTCATCTCATCATCATCTCATCATCATCTCATCATCATCATCGTCCATTTTCCACGCTAGTATGGGTTAGACTGCATTGTATAAGATAAACAATATTTCTAACATATTTCACTCTATTTCAAACAGCATGTGTAAAATGTCAGAGCCCAACAGGAGCGGCCAGTAACCAAATATCGGCCACTACCTCTACAACTCTTTTGTCCACCTCTATGGCTACCTCTGACCAAACAACAAATACAGGTTCAACATCTACTCCCACTCCCCCCACTTCCACCACTCCCCCCACATCCACTTCCACCACTTCCTCTACTCCCACTCCCCCCACTTCCACCACTCCCCCCACATCCACTTCCACCACTTCCTCTACTCCCACTCCCCCCACATCCACTTCCACCACTTCCTCTACTCCCACTCCCCCCACATCCACTTCCACCACTTCCTCTACTCCCACTCCCCCCACATCCACTTCCACCACTTCCTCTACTCCCACTCCCCCCACATCCACTTCCACCACTTCCTCTACTCCCACTCCCCCCACACCCACTTCCAACACTTCCTCTACTCCCACTCCCCCCACATCCACTTCCACCACTTCCTCTACTCCCACTCCCCCCACATCCACTTCGGCCACTTCCTCTACTCCCACTCCCCCCACATCCACTTCCTCTACTCCCACTCCCCCCACTTCCACTTCCTCTACTCCCACTCCCCCCACTTCCACCACTTCCTCTACTCCCCCTCCCCCCACTTCCACTTCCACTACTCCCACTTCTACTTCCTCTACTCCCAATTCCCCCACTTCCCCCACTCCCCCTCCCCTCTCTTCTACCTCTACTTCCACTTCCCCCACTTCTTCTACTACTCCCAATTCCACCACTTCCTCCAATTCTACCACTTCCTCTCCTCCCCCTTCCAATTCCTCAACAACAAATGCAACAGATACCCAACAGACATCACCAAGTATTACAACACAGATAGTTACTACGAAAGGACCAGCCCCAACAACAACAACAGCTCTACCTGTAACAGTTACTCCAAATACTCGTAAGTATCATTAACAACCCATTTTCTTCCAAGGTTAATTTCTCACCATGATGGATTCTCCATCAGTTTTAACAATGAGCATTAATTTGTTCAATCAACAGGACATCCAACTCATGAATGAACATGTAGGTGGCTGAGTAGTCCACAGACACATTAACTTTTAACTTTTTAGCATTTACATTACTCTATATATACTATTATATTTTCACAGTAAAGGCTTTACCTCACATAATATCTCACATAACATCTCGTATACGAGAGACGTGTGTTGACGTGTGTGAACAAGCTCGGCTACCGAGTCGGATTTACTTACTCAAAAGTGAGTTTTGATTAATTTTTTTATACTGTAATATACGTTAACCCCTTGCCTTGGTCGTCAAACTTTGAGTTTATTTATTTTCGCCCCTTTTTGGGGCGAATTTTCCAGTTAAAAATTTATTACGGCAAACTAATAGAAATGGACGGAATTTTCACATCTCATCCTAACAAGAAAGCCACGCCCCCTAAGAAAGGTGATACAGAGAAGCTAGAAGCACAAGGCTCTAAGTCTTCCCTCCTCACTTCTGCAAAAGAAACATGGAACACGGAATTAAAAGAAAAATTTGTAAAGATGGGTGAAAACCCAGAAAGTCACATAAACACAGACAAAAACAACAATGACAATAACAGCAATAGTCACAACACCAACCAAGGAAAAAATAACGATAACACCAAACAAAGCGAACCCACTACTGGTGCCTCCTTTGCACAGGCGGTCCGGAAAACACAGACCTGCAAGCAACTGGACATTACAACTCTGAGAGAAAAGATGAAGGAAGCAAAACAGTATGTAACTTTCAAAGAAGGAGGAGACTTCACAATCACCTCCCCACAAGAAATCAAAAGAGACACGACACTAAGAACGATATCCTTCAGAACAATTTCCAACATAACAAGGAAACCAGCTCAATTATCCCAAAAAGAAATTGAGCTAGTCCTAAAAAATGTGTGGAGTGATATATCGTTCATACAAAAAGGGCCACTCTATGGGAATATAACGGTGCTAATGAAGGATCAATTGACGGCCAGGAAATACTCTGTGGCATCAATTGTTTCCAAGCTACACACATTTTCCGCCACATATTTAGGGAAAAGAACGCAGAAAATAAGGGTCTCCGGAATCCGGCCAAATGCATGCATTTCCTGGGTACTAACAGGATTTTTAGAAGACGAGGACGAAATCCTCTCAGTAGGAGAAGTCACCACAGACGTTTTCGGCGGTTTGAGCGTGGAGGTTCTGGTCCAAATGAGACCAGAACGAATAGCTAGAATACCACAGAGGGTGTCCTTCGATGGAGAAACATTTATATACATTTCAGCCGAGGGTAGGAGGCCCATATGTTACTACTGTTCAAGCAGGGGTCATCTAAGGGCTGCCTGTCCTCAATTGACAAAAATAAAGGCTATTTTGCCTACACCCCACACACCACCACTGCCACCACCACCACCTCCACCACCACTGCCACCACCACCACCTCCACCACCACCACCACCACCACCACCACCACAACAACAACAACAAAAACAACATGGAAAAATAACACAAGACACGGCCCCACCCAAAACAACTCCAAAAACACACACAGACACAACAAAACCCCAAAATACACCACTACCCGACAGCACGGACGAGGACCCAGCTGAAACGGCACCTAGTGACGAAGAAGGGGGACCCTTCCAACCAGTAAAAAGGAAAAAAAGAAAGCACCACTCGAACATAAACGAAACAAACACACAACCACCAACAAAAACAAAACAAACAGAACAAACAAAATCCGCCCCACCCCAAAACATAACACATACAACAAAACGTAAGCACACACAAGAACAACAAACACAACACAAATAAAACAGTATACATACATTAACACAAATAACAAAGAACTAGTAAAAACAATACACAAAGACCCTTCGGTGGAAACTGAAGGGCAATTCTTTGCAAGCGCGGCCAACAAACCGCATTTAAAAATGATAAGAATCCCAATGGACACCTATGCAAAACTAAGAGAGAACTTTCCTGAGGATGTGGGGAAAACATGTACTCGACCCTATAACCGCGTCCTCTTGAAACGTTTCCCCACCCACACCTCGCCAAACACCCCCACTCCACCACAGAACAACACCCCACCAAACAACCCCCCAATACGCCCATGGATATTGTGCAACCTGCTCCTCAGGAGCCGAACAGGTAGGTCCTTCCTCTTTTAACCAACATGGCTGATATAAGAGTTGGGTGTCTGAATGTACGCGGCCTGGGAGTGTCTTGGAAACAAGGCAAACTTTTAAACGATCTCAGGTCGCATAGAATGGATGTAATGGCTATTTGCGAGTCCAGGATCAGCAGCGAGCACCAACTGGCGCCCCTCTTCGACGACTTTGAGATCTTCGCATCTCTCTGTCAACCGGGGGGTGGGGGTGGAGTTGTTGTTCTGCTGCGAAAACACGTGGGCCTCGCCATAAAGAAGGTGCACCTGGACCCGGAGCCCTTAGACTAATAGCTGTGTACGCCTCTTTTTGGGCAGCGCGGCCGGAATACTTCCAACGTCTGGAAACTTTTCTGGGAACGTCCCGCTCCTTGCTTTTAGTGGGGGACTGGAATGGTATCCTGGATGCACGTTGGGACTATGTAGGGGCATGTGCCAATAGAGGGGGGTGTAAAAGCCTCAAAAGGTTAATCGGCCGATTTGACCTGGCCGATAGATATCGACTAGATTTTCCGACTGTACCACTATGGACGTGGACCAATCGCAGCGGAACATCTAGGTCGTACCTAGATAGGGTCCTAGTTAGAGATAAGGATAGGGACACATTTAGCTGTCCAAAAATGTTCATGGTTGACTATTCGGATCACAAGTTAGTGACCTGCATAGCCAACCTTGATAGAACCCATAGACAGGGACCCGGTTACTGGAAGCTGAACTTGTCTTTACCGACAAGCAAAGCTTACAGTAAACGGATTAGCATGTTAGTTAAGCAGAGTTTGACAGGGGCAATTGTCAACAACAGGTGGTGGAGCTCTCTCAAGAGAGCAATTAGAATAGAATCGATAGGTTTTAGTCAGGAATTAGCAAGGGATAGGAACAAGACGGAAAGGGAATTAGTAGATAGAGTAGAAGAGGCGATTAGGAGTGGCAATGTAGCCAGCGTGCTGGCATCAAGAATGGCCTTAGACCAGTTCTTTGATGTGAAGCACGAGGGCTGCGTTGTCAGGAGTAAAATACGTGCACTGGGTAATGAGGGAGCCAAAGCTGTTAGCTGGGCCCGAGTGACAGAGGCAAAAAGTGGGAACAAGTCCACAATTCGGTCTTTGAAGGACCAGGATGGACGTGTGATCCTTGAACCTGGGCAGATGTGTGCAGCCTTTCAGCGGCACTTTGCACGACTGTTCGAGAGGGGCGGCGCGCCGAGTAAGACTATGGATTTCAATCCATACCTCGACGGTCTGCCACGCCTCTCGGACGTGGAGGCGAAGTCCTGCAAAAGGACGATTTCAGCTGCTGAGATAGGGGCGGCGCTGAGCCAATGCGGCAAACGCAAATCCCCGGGTCTCGATGGTCTACCATACGAGCTATATGTAGCGATGCCGGACTTGTTCTCCGATATCCTCGAAGCGGTCTACTGCAACTGGCAGCAGAACGGGAGAATTCCCAGTTCTGTCACCAAGGGCGTAGTTACGCTGGTGAGGAAGGACAAGAACAAGGAGGATGACATAAGTAACTTCAGGCCCATAACTCTGCTAAATACAGAGTTAAAGATTTTGGCCAAGGTGTTAGCGAAGTGGTTGGCGCTTGTCGTCGGAAACCTGGTGGGAGAAGCGCAGACATGTGCAATCCCGTCCAGGACCATTCACGACAATCTCCACCTTATGCGATACATCATAGAGAGGGTAGGGAATTAACACGGCTTTGGTGGGGCCCTGATCAACTTGGATCAATCTAAAGCTTTCGATAGGGTTGACCATCGTTACCTGGATGCGGTGCTCGCGGCGGCAGGCTTCAGACCCGTTTTCAGGGGTTGCATTGCTGCGATGCACAGCAGCAACATCTGCTCAAGGGTCAAGGTGAACGGCCACCTCTCGGAGCCATTCCAAATCATGTGATCCATCCGACAGGGATGCCCTCTCTCCTCCCTTCTGTATGTGCTGGCTCTTGAGCCACTACTGCGGAAGTTGGATCTGTTGCAGGGCATCCCTTTGGAACCGGGATTGCAGAAAGTGGCGTCGGCCTACGCCGATGACGTGACAGTAATGGTGTCGAAAACCTCGCAAATCGGTGAGATCGGCACCTTACTGGAGGAATATGAAAGGTTTACAGGAGCCAAGCTGAACCGGGACAAGTCCGTCGGTTTGCAACTCGGAACATGGAGAGGCAAACCGATGCCCTCCAACGACGTCGTTGGACGCTGGACGGAGGGCCCGGTGAAGCTGCTTGGGGTCTGGTTCGGACCAGACCTCCAGGTGGAGAAAAACTGGAACGAGGTAATGGCCAGGCTGTTTGCACTCACCCAGAAGTGGGCCCAGTGCAAACTATCCCTGAAAGGTCGAGCGGAGGTGGCGAATACTTATATAGCATTCGTCATCTACTACCACTTGACCGTCGTGCCTTGCCCAGTGAAAAGACTTGCCAAAATGGAGTGCGCGCTGTTCCAATTTCTTTGGAACAAGCGGACCCCTTTGGTGAGGAGATCCATCTGCTGTCAACACCCTTCGAAAGGAGGGCTGGGGATGCCGTGGCTACAGATGCGTAAACACGCATTAAGGCTACGGCACCTCCAGGTATTCCTTACCGGTCAACCGGTGTGGGCCCCGTTTGTGAGGCGAGCCTTTCCCAGACTCGTCTCGCTCACCGAGCTGCAATCCTGGGTCAAGCAAAGACCGAGAAAAGTGGGCAACTGGCACATTGAATGCGCCCAGGCGCTCACGGCCCTCTGGAAAGCGGACCCGGCAATCAGTGGAGACTCCACCTCGACATTCTATAGAGGGTTGGTACGCAGCAGGTGCGACGATGCTCTCGGAGAAGCTCTAGGCATGGAGGAAGATGAACTCGCCAGTCTGTTCGGTAGGACGTTTGGCCCTGGACCGATGGACAACTTCCAAAAGTCACTGGCTTGGCAGTGCCACCGAGGGGCTCTACCCGTTCGAGACAAGCTCCACAGGCATGGGAGCCTGGGTAGAGATCCTTTGAATAAGATCTGTCCGAGATGCGTGCATTATGACGAAACCGTTGCGCACGCATTCGTACACTGCCCAGGCATTGCTGACCTGTGGGGCTATGTGGAACGACTACTGTCGAGGGTGTGACCAATCCGGTTGACCACCGAGTCCATTGTCACGATCAAACTGCCTCCCCCTTTCAAAAACGAAGGAGAGGCGGTTTTTCTCTGTGTGATAGCCATGGCTAAAGAAGTTGTATGGTGGACGAGGCTGAAAGGGCTGAGGTCAGACACCTTTCTCTCCGGCCAACAACTGGTCCCGTTTTTCAAATACCATTTTAAAAGAAGGATCAGAATGGAAAGAGAGGTGCTCTACCCCAGCAAGTTTTATGAAAGGTGGGTGAAAGTAGGGAGAATGGCCAGAGTGAATGGGTCTTCTCTCTATATCAGCCTGTAGGTGAAAGAAGAGGAAAAAGAGGAGACGAGGGAAGCACCTACTCTTTGTGCTCCTGAGGAGAAGGGTTGCACATTTTTTCCGGGGTGTGTGCAACCCATGTTAATGCCCCCTCCCTATTGAGGACTTCGTTTGTTGTTGTTATTTCATTGTTATATTTTTGTACTCGTTAATTATATGTAAACTTCCCCCCTTGTATCTGTCCCTACCTTTTGTGCCCTAGTGGCAAATAAAGAAACCACTCTATATATACTATTGTATTTTCACAGTAAAGGCTTTACCTCACATAATATCACACATAACATTTACATTACTCTATATATACTATTGTATTGTCACAGTAAAGGCTTTACCTCACATAATATCTCACATAACATTTACATTACTCTATATATACTATTGTATTTTCACAGTAAAGGCTTTACCTCACATATCTCACATAACATCTCGTATACGAGAGACGTGTGTTGACGTATGTGAACAAGCTCGGCTACCGAGTCGGATTTACTTACTCAAAAGTGAGTTTTTATTAATTATTTTATACTGTAATATACGTTAACCCCTTGCCTGGGTCGTCAGACTTTGAGTTTATTTATTTTCGCACCTTTTTGGGGCGAATTTTCCTTTTAAAAATTTATTACGGCAAACTGATAGAAATGGACGGAATTTTCACATCTCATCCTAACGAGAAAGCCACGCCCCCTAAGAAAGGTGATACAGAGAAGCTAGAAGCACAAGGCTCTAAGTCTTCCCTCCTCACTTCTGCAAAAGAAACATGGAGTACGGAATTAAAAGAAAAATTTGTAAAAATGGGTGAAAACCCAGAAAGTCACATAAACGCAGACAAAAACAACAATGACAATAACAGCACGACCAACAACAGCAATAGTCACAACACCAACCAAAAAAAAATTAAAAAAATAACGATATCACCAAACAAAGCGAACCCACTACTGGTGCCTCCTTTGCACAGGTGGTCCGAAAAACACAGACCTGCAAGCAACTGGACATTACAACTCTGAGAGAAAAGATGAAGGAAGCAAAACAGTATGTAACTTTCAAAGAAGGAGACTTCACAATCACCTCCCCACAAGAAATCAAAAGAGACACGACACTAAGAACGATATCCTTCAGAACAATTTCCAACATAACAAGGAAACCAGCTCAATTATCCCAAAAAGAAATTGAGCTAGTCCTAAAAAATGTGTGGAGTGATATATCGTTCATACAAAAAGGGCCACTCTATGGGAATATAACGGTGCTAATGAAGGATCAATTGACGGCCAGGAAATACTCTGTGGCATCAATTGTTTCCAAGCTACACACATTTTCCCCCACATATTTAGGGAAAAGAACGCAGAAAATAAGGGTCTCCGGAATCCGGCCAAATGCATGCATTTCCTGGGTACTAACAGGATTTTTAGAAGACGAGGACGAAATCCTCTCAGTAGGAGAAGTCACCACAGACGTTTTCGGCGGTTTGAGCGTGGAGGTTCTGGTCCAAATGAGACCAGAACGAATAGCTAGAATACCACAGAGGGTGTCCTTCGATGGAGAAACATTTATATACATTTCAGCCGAGGGTAGGAGGCCCATATGTTACTACTGTTCAAGCAGGGGTCATCTAAGGGCTGCCTGTCCTCAATTGACAAAAAAAAAGGCTATTTTGCCTACACCCCACACACCACCACTGCCACCACCACCACCACCACCACCACCACCACCACAACAACAACAAAAACAACATGGAAAAATAACACAAGACACGGCCCCACCCAAAACAACTCCCAAAACACACACAAACACAACAAAACCCCAAAATACACCACTACCCGACAGCACGGACGAGGACCCAGCTGAAACGGCACCTAGTGACGAAGAGGGGGGACCCTTCCAACCAGTAAAAAGGAAAAAAAGAAAGCACCACTCGAACATAAACGAAACAAACACACAACCACCAACAAAAACAAAACAAACAGAACAAACAAAATCCGCCCCACCCCAAAACATAACACATACAACAAAACGTAAGCACACACAAGAACAACAAACAAACACAACACAAATAAAACAGTATACATACATTAACACAAATAACAAAGAACTAGTAAAAACAATACACAAAGACCCTTTGGTGGAAACTGAAGGGCAATTCTTTGCAAGCGCGGCCAACAAACCGCATTTAAAAATGATAAGACTCCCAATGGACACCTATGCAAAACTAAGAGAGAACTTTCCTGAGGACGTGGGGAAAACATGTACTCGACCCTATAACCGCGTCCTCTTGAAACGTTTCCCCACCCACACCTCGCCAAACACCCCCACTCCACCACAGAACAACACCCCACCAAACAACCCCCCAATACGCCCATGGATATTGTGCAACCTGCTCCTCAGGAGCCGAACAGGTAGGTCCTTCCTCTTTTAACCAACATGGCTGATATAAGAGTTGGGTGTCTGAATGTACGCGGCCTGGGAGTGTCTTGGAAACAAGGCAAACTTTTAAACGATCTCAGGTCGCATAGAATGGATGTAATGGCTATTTGCGAGTCCAGGATCAGCAGCGAGCACCAACTGGCGCCCCTCTTCGACGACTTTGAGATCTTCGCATCTCTCTGTCAACCGGGGGGTGGGGGTGGAGTTGTTGTTCTGCTGCGAAAACACCTGGGCCTCGTCATAAAGAAGGTGCACCTGGACCCGGAGGGTCGACTGGTGGTTTTAGACGTCGGCAGTAGTGAAAGTTGAGCCCTTAGACTAATTGCTGTGTACGCCCCTTTTTGGGCAGCGCGGCAGGACTACTTCCAACGTCTGGAAACTTTTCTGGGAACGTCCCGCTCCTTGCTTTTAGTGGGGGACTGGAATGGTATCCTGGATGTACGTTGGGACTATGTAGGGGCATGTGCCAATAGAGGGGGGTGTAAAAGCCTCAAAAGGTTAATCGGCCGATTTGACCTGGCCGATAGATATCGACTAGATTTTCCGACTGTACCACTATGGACGTGGACCAATCGCAGCGGAACATCTAGGTCGTACCTAGATAGGGTCCTAGTTAGAGATAAGGATAGGGACACATTTAGCTGTCCAAAAATGTTCATGGTTGACTATTCGGATCACAAGTTAGTGACCTGCATAGCCAACCTTGATAGAACCCATAGACAGGGACCCGGTTACTGGAAGCTGAACTTGTCCTTACCGACAAGCAAAGCTTACAGTAAACGGATTAGCACGTTAGTTAAGCAGAGTTTGACAGGGGCAATTGTCAACAACAGGTGGTGGAGCTCTCTTACGAGAGCAATTAGAATAGAATCGATAGGTTTTAGTCAGGAATTAGCAAGGGATAGGAACAAGACGGAAAGGGAATTAGTAGATAGAGTAGAAGAGGCGATTAGGAGTGGCAATGTAGCCAGCGTGCTGGCATCAAGAATGGCCTTAGACCAGTTCTTTGATGTGAAGCACGAGGGCTGCGTTGTCAGGAGTAAAATACGTGCACTGGGTAATGAGGGAGCCAAAGCTGTTAGCTGGGCCCGAGTGACAGAGGCAAAAAGTGGGAACAAGTCCACAATTCGGTCTTTGAAGGACCAGGATGGGCGTGTGATCCTTGAACCTGGGCAGATGTGTGCGGCCTTTCAGCGGCACTTTGCACGACTGTTCGGGAGGGGCGGCGCGCCGGGTGAGACTATGGATTTCAATCCATACCTCGACGGTCTGCCGCGCCTCTCGGACGGGGAGGCGAAGTCCTGCGAAAGGCCGATTTCAGCTGCTGAGATAGGGGTGGCGCTGAGCCAATGCGGCAAACGCAAATCCCCGGGTCTCGATGGTCTACCATACGAGCTATATGTAGCGATGCCGGACTTGTTCTCCGATATCCTCGAAGCGGTCTACTGCAACTGGCAGCAGAACAGGAGAATTCCCAGTTCTGTGACCAAGGGCGTAGTTACGCTGGTGAGGAAGGACGAGAACAAGGGGGATGACATAAGTAACTTCAGGCCCATAACTCTGCTAAATGCAGAGTTAAAGATTTTGGCCAAGGTGTTAGCGAAGAGGTTGGCGCTTGTCATCGGAAACCTGGTGGGAGAAGCGCAGACATGCGCAATCCCATCCAGGTCCATTCACGACAATCTCCACTTTATGCGATACATCATAGAGAGGGTAGGGTATGAACCCGGCTTTGGTGGGGCCCTGATCAACTTGGATCAATCTAAAGCTTTCGATAGGGTTGACCATTGTTACCTGGATGCGGTGCTCGCGGCGGCAGGCTTCGGAACCGTTTTCAGGGGTTGGATTGCTGCGATGCACAGCAGCAACATCTGCTCAAGGGTCAAGGTGAACGGCCACCTCTCGGAGCCATTCCAAATCATGCGATCCATCCGACAGGGATGCCCTCTCTCCTCCCTTCTGTATGTGCTGGCTCTTGAGCCACTACTGCGGAAGTTGGATCTGTTGCAGGGCATCCCTTTGGAACCGGGATTGCAGAAAGTGGCGTCGGCCTACGCCGATGACGTGACAGTAATGGTGTCGAAAACCTCGCAAATCGGTGAGATCGGCACCTTACTGGAGGAATATGAAAGGTTTACAGGAGCCAAGCTGAACCGGGACAAGTCCGTCGGTTTGCAACTCGGAACATGGAGAGGCAAACCGATGCCCTCCAACGACGTCGTTGGACGCTGGACGGAGGGCCCGGTGAAGCTGCTTGGGGTCTGGTTTGGACCAGACCTCCAGGTGGAGAAAAACTGGAACGAGGTAATGACCAGGCTGTTTGCACTCACCCAGAAGTGGGCCCAGTGCAAACTATCCCTGAAAGGTCGAGCGGAGGTGGCGAATACTTATATAGCATTCGTCATCTACTACCACTTGACCGTCGTGCCTTACCCAGTGAAAAGACTTGCCAAAATGGAGTGCGCGCTGTTCCAATTTCTTTGGAACAAGCGGACCCCTTTGGTGAGGAGATCCATCTGCTGTCAACACCCTTCGAAAGAAGGGCTGGGGATGCCGTGGCTACAGATGCGTAAACACGCATTAAGGCTACGGCACCTCCAGGTATTCCTTACCGGTCAACCGGTGTGGGCCCCGTTTGTGAGGCGAGCCTTTCCCAGACTCGTCTCGCTCACCGAGCTGCAATCCTGGGTCAAGCAAAGACCGAGAAAAGTGGGCAACTGGCACATTGAATGCGCCCAGGCGCTCACGGCCCTCTGGAAAGCGGACCCGGCAATCAGTGGAGACTCCACGTCGACATTCTATAGAGGGTTGGTACGCAGCAGGTGCGAGGATGCTCTCAGAGAAGCTCTAGGCATGGAGGAAGATGAACTGGCCAGTCTGTTCGGTAGGACGTTTGGCCCTGGACCGATGGACAACTTCCAAAAGTCCCTGGCTTGGCAGTGCTACCGAGGGGCTCTACCCGTTCGAGACAAGCTCCACAGGCATGGGAGCCTGGGTAGGGATCCTTTGAATAAGATCTGTCTGAGATGCGTGCATGACGACGAAACCGTTGCGCACACATTCGTACACTGCCCAGGCATTGCTGACCTGTGGGGCTATGTGGAATGACTACTGTCAAGGGTGGGACCAATCCGGTTGACCACCGAGTCCATTGTCACGATCAAACCGCCTCCCCCTTTCAAAAACGAAGGAGAGGCGGTTTTTCTCTGTGTGATAGCCATGGCTAAAGAAGTTGTATGGTGGACGAGGCTGAAAGGGCTGAGGTCAGACACCTTTCTCTCCGGCCAACAACTGGTCCCCTTTTTCAAATACCATTTTAAAAGAAGGATCAGAATGGAGAGAGAGGTGCTCTACCCCAGCAAGTTTTATGAAAGGTGGGTGAAAGTAGGGAGAATGGCCTGAGTGAATGGGTCTTCTCTCTATATCAGCCTGTAGGTGAAAGAAGAGGAAAAAGAGGAGACGAGGGAAGCACCTACTCTTTGTGCTCCTAAGGAGAAGGGTTGCACATTTTTTCCGGGGTGTGTGCGACCCATGTTAATGCCCCATCCCTATTGAGGACTTCGTTTGTTGTTGTTATTTCATTTTTATATTTTTGTACTCGTTAATTATATGTAAACTTCCCCCCTTGTATCTGTCCCTACCTTTTGTGCCCTGGTGGCAAATAAAGAAATTACTCTATATATACTATTGTATTTTCATAGTAAAATCTTTACCTCACATAATATCTCACATAACATTTACATAACTCTATATATACTATTGTATTTTCATAGTAAAGGCTTTACCTCACATAATATCTCACATAATATTTACATTACTCTATATATACTATTGTATTTTCACAGTAAAGTCTTTACCTCACATAATATCTCACATAACATTTACATAACTCTATATATACTATTGTATTGTCACAGTAAAGTCTTTACCTCACATAATATCTCACATAACATTTACATAACTCTATATATACTATTGTATTTTCATAGTAAAGGCTTCACCTCACATAATATCTCACATAACATTTACATTACTCTATATATACTATTGTATTGTCACAGTAAAGTCTTTACCTCACATAATATCTCACATAACATTTACATAACTCTATATATACTATTGTATTTTCATAGTAAAGGCTTCACCTCACATAATATCTCACATAACATTTACATTACTCTATATATACTATTGTATTGTCACAGTAAAGTCTTTACCTCACATAATATCTCACATAACATTTACATTACTCTATATATACTATTGTATTTTCATAGTAAAGGCTTTACCTCACATAATATCTCACATAACATCTCGTATACGAGAGACGTGTGTTGACGTGTGTGAACAAGCTCGGCTACCGAGTCGGATTTACTTACTCAAAAAGTGAGTTTTGATTAATTTTTTTATACTGTAATATACGTTAACCCCTTGCCTTGGTCGTCAAACTTTGAGTTTATTTATTTTCGCCCCTTTTTGGGGCGAATTTTCCAGTTAAAAATTTATTACGGCAAACTAATAGAAATGAACGGAATTTTCACATCTCATCCTAACGTGAAAGCCACGCCCCCTAAGAAAGGTGATACAGAGAAGCTAGAAGCACAAGGTTCTAAGTCTTCCCTCCTGACCTCTGCAAAAGAAACATGGAACACGGAATTAAAAGAAAAATTTGTAAAAATGGGTGAAAACCCAGAAAGTCACATAAACGCAGACAAAAACAACAACGACAATAACAGCAATAGTCACAACACCAACCAAGGAAAAAATAACGATAACACCAAACAAAGCGAACCCACTACTGGTACCTCCTTTGCACAGGCGGTCCGGAAAACACAAACCTGCAAGCAACTGGACATTACAACTCTGAGAGAAAAGATGAAGGAAGCGAAACAGTATGTAACTTTCAAAGAAGGAGGAGACTTCACAATCACCTCCCCACAAGAAATCAAAAGAGACACGACGCTAAGAACGATATCTTTCAGAACAATTTCCAACATAACAAGGAAACCAACTCAATTATCCCAAAAAGAGATTGAGCTGGTCCTAAAAAATGTGTGGAGTGATATATCGTTCATACAAAAAGGGCCACTCTATGGGAATATAACGGTCCTAATGAAGGATCAATTGACGGCCAGGAAATACTCTGTGGCACCAATTGTTTCCAAGCTACATACATTTTTCCCCACATATTTAGGGAAAAGAACGCAGAAGATAAGGGTCTCCGGAATCCGGCCAAATGCATGCATTTCCTGGGTACTAACAGGATTTTTAGAAGACGAGGACGGAATCCTCTCAGTAGGAGAAGTCACCACAGACGTTTTCGGCGGTTTGAGCGTGGAGGTTCTGGTCCAAATGAGACCAGAACGAATAGCTAGAATACCACAGAGGGTGTCCCTCGATGGAGAAACATTTATATATATTTCAGCCGAGGGTAGGAGGCCCATATGTTACTACTGTTCAAGCAGGGGTCATCTAAGGGCTGCTTGTCCTCAATTGACAAAAAAAAAGGCTCTTTTGCCTACACCCCACACACCACCACCGCCACCACCACCACCACCTCCACCACCACCACCACAACAACAACAAAAACAACAGGGAAAAATAACACAAGACACGGCCCCACCCAAAACAACTCCCAAAACACACACAAATACAACAAAACCCCAAAATACACCACTACCCGACAGCACGGACGAGGACCCAGCGGAAACGGCACCTAGTGACGAAGAGGGGGAACCCTTCCAACCTGTAAAAAGGAAAAAAAGAAAGCACCACTCGAACATAAACGAAACAAACACACAACCACCAACAAAAACAAAACAAACAGAACAAACAAAATCCGCCCCACCCCAAAACATAACACATACAACAAAACGTAAGCACACACAAGAACAACAAACAAACACAACACAAATAAAACAGTATACATACATTAACACAAATAACAAAGAACTAGTAAAAACAATACACAAAGACCCTTTGGTGGAAACTGAAGGGCAATTCTTTGCAAGCGCGGCCAACAAACCGCATTTAAAAATGATAAGACTCCCAATGGACACCTATGCAAAACTAAGAGAGAACTTTCCTGAGGACGTGGGGAAAACATGTACTCGACCCTATAACCGCGTCCTCTTGAAACGTTTCCCCACCCACACCTCACCATACACCCCCACTCCACCACAGAACAACACCCCACCAAACAACCCCTCCAATACGCCCATGGATATTGTGCAACCTGCTCCTCAGGAGCCGAACAGGTAGGTCCTTCCTCTTTTAACCAACATGGCTGATATAAGAGTTGGGTGTCTGAATGTACGTGGCCTGGGACTGTCTTGGAAACAAGGCAAACTTTTAAACGATCTCAGGTCGCATAGAATGGATGTAATGGCTATTTGCGAGTCCAGGATCAGCAGCGAGCACCAACTGGCGCCCCTCTTCGACGACTTTGAGATCTTCGCATCTCTCTGTCAACCGGGGGGTGGGGGTGGAGTTGTCGTTCTGCTGCGAAAACACCTGGGCCTCGCCATACAGAAGGTGCACCTGGACCCGGAGGGTCGACTGGTGGTTTTAGACGTCGGCAGTAGTGAAAGTGGAGCCCTTAGACTAATAGCTGTGTACGCCCCTTTTTGGGCAGCGCGGCCGGAATACTTCCAACGTCTGAAAACTTTTCTGGGAACGTCCCGCTCCTTGCTTTTAGTGGGGGACTGGAATGGTATCCTGGATGCACGTTGGGACTATGTAGGGGCATGTGCCAATAGAGGGGGGTGTAAAAGCCTCAAAAGGTTAATCGGCCGATTTGACCTGGCCGATAGATATCGACTAGATTTTCCGACTGTACCACTATGGACGTTGACCAATCGCAGTGGAACATCTAGGTCGTACCTAGAAAGGGTCCTAGTTAGAGAGAACGATAGGGACACATTTAGCTGTCCAAAAATGTTCATGGTTGACTATTCGGATCACAAGTTAGTGACCTGCATAGCCAACCTTGATAGAACCCATAGACAGGGACCCGGTTACTGGAAGCTGAACTTGTCCTTACCGAGAAGCAAAGCTTACAGTAAACGGATTAGCACGTTAGTTAAGCAGAGTTTGACAGGGGCAATTGTCAACAACAGGTGGTGGAGCTCTCTTAAGAGAGCAATTAGAATAGAATCGATAGGTTTTAGTCAGGAATTAGCAAGGGATAGGAACAAGACGGAAAGGGAATTAGTAGATAGAGTAGAAGAGGCGATTAGGAGTGGCAATGTAGCCGGCGTGCTGGCATCAAGAATGGCCTTAGACCAGTTCTTTGAGGTGAAGCATGAAGGCTGCGTTGTCAGGAGTAAAATACGTGCTCTGGGTAATGAGGGAGCCAAAGCTGTGAGCTGGGCCCGAGTGACAGAGGCAAAAAGTGGGAACAAGTCCACGATTCGGTCTTTGAAGGACCAGGATGGGCGTGTGATCCTTGAACCTGGGCAGATGTATGCGGCCTTTCAGCGGCACTTTGCACGACTGTTCGAGAGGGGCGGCGCGCCGGGTGAGACTATGGATTTCAATCCATACCTCGACGGTCTGCCGCGCCTCTCGGACGCGGAGGCGAAGTCCTGCGAAAGGACGATTTCAGCTGCTGAGATAGGGGCGGCGCTGAGCCAATGCGGCAAACGCAAATCCCCGGGTCTCGATGGTCTACCATACGAGCTATATGTAGCGATGCCGGACTTGTTCTCCGATATCCTCGAAGCGGTCTACTGCAACTGGCAGCAGAACGGGAGAATTCCCAGTTCTGTGACCAAGGGCGTAGTTACGCTGGTGAGGAAGGACGAGAACAAGGGGGATGACATAAGTAACTTCAGGCCCATAACTCTGCTAAATACAGAGTTAAAGATTTTGGCCAAGGTGTTAGCGAAGAGGTTGGCGCTTGTCGTTGGAAACCTGGTGGGAGAAGCGCAGACATGCGCAATCCCGTCCAGGTCCATTCACGACAATCTCCACCTTATCCGATACATCATAGAGAGGGTAGGGAATGAACCCGGCTTTGGTGGGGCCCTGATCAACTTGGATCAATCTAAAGCTTTCGATAGGGTTGACCATCGTTACCTGGATGCGGTGCTCGCGGCGGCAGGCTTCGGACCCATTTTCAGGGGTTGGATTGCTGCGATGCACAGCAGCAACATCTGCTCAAGGGTCAAGGTGAACGGCCACCTCTCGGAGCCGTTCCAAATCATGCGATCCATCCGACAGGGATGCCCTCTCTCCTCCCTACTGTATGTGCTGGCTCTTGAGCCACTACTGCGGAAGTTGGAGCGGTTGCAGGGCATCCCTTTGGAACCGGGATTGCAGAAAGCGGCGTCGGCCTACGCCGATGACGTGACAGTAATGGTGTCGAAAACCTCGCAAATCGGTGAGATCGGCACCTTACTGGAGGAATATGAAAGGTTTACAGGAGCCAAGCTGAACCGGGACAAGTCCGTCGGTTTGCAACTCGGAACATGGAGAGGCAAACCGATGCCCTCCAACGACGTCGTCGGACGCTGGACGGAGGGCCCGGTGAAGCTGCTTGGGGTCTGGTTCGGACCAGACCTCCAGGTGGAGAAAAACTGGAACGAGGTAACGGCCAGGGTGTTTGCACTCACCCAGAAGTGGGCCCAGTGCAAACTATCCCTGAAAGGTCGAGCGGAGGTGGCGAATACTTATATAGCATCCGTCATCTACTACCGCTTGACCGTCGTGCCTTGCCCAGTGAAAAGACTCGCCAAAATGGAGTGCGCGCTGTTCCAATTTCTTTGGAACAAGCGGACCCCTTTGGTGAGGAGATCCATCTGCTGTCAACACCCTTCGAAAGGAGGGCTGGGGATGCCGTGGCTACAAATGCGTAAACACGCATTAAGGCTACGGCACCTCCAGGTATTCCTCACCGGTCAACCGGCGTGGGCCCCGTTTGTGAGGCGAGCCTTTCCCAGACTCGTCTCGCTCACCGAGCTGCAATCCTGGGTCAAGCAAAGACCGAGAAAAGTGGGCGACTGGCACATTGAATGTGCCCAGGCGCTCACGGTCCTCTGGAAAGCGGACCCGGCAATCAGTGGAGACTCCACGTCGACATTCTATAGAGGGTTGGTACGCAGCAGGTGCGACGATGCTCTCGGAGAAGCTCTAGGCATGGAGGAAGATGAACTGGCCAGTCTGTTCGGTAGGACGTTTGGCCCTGGACCGATGGACAACTTCCAAAAGTCCCTGGCTTGGCAGTGCTACCGAGGGGCTCTACCCGTTCGAGACAAGCTCCACAGGCATGGGAGCCTGGGTAGAGATCCTTTGAATAAGATCTGTCCGAGATGCGTGCATGATGACGAAACCGTTGCGCACGCATTCGTACACTGCCCAGGCATTGCTGACCTGTGGGGCTATGTGGAACGACTACTGTCGAGGGTGGGACCAATCCGGTTGACCACCGAGTCCATTGTCACGATCAAACCGCCTCCCCCTTTCAAAAACGAAGGAGAGGCGGTTTTTCTCTGTGTGGTAGCCATGGCTAAAGAAGTTGTATGGTGGACGAGGCTGAAAGGGCTGAGGTCAGACACCTTTCTCTCCGGCCAACAACTGGTCCCCTTTTTCAAATACCATTTTAAAAGAAGGATCAGAATGGAGAGAGAGGTGCTCTACCCCAGCAAGTTTTATGAAAGGTGGGTGAAAGTAGGGAGAATGGCCAGAGTGAATGGGTCTTCTCTCTATATCAGCCTGTAGGTGAAAGAAGAGGAAAAAGAGGAGACGAGGGAAGCACCTACTCTTTGTGCTCCTGAGGAGAAGGGTTACACATTTTTTCCGGGGTGTGTGCGACCCATGTTAATGCCCCCTCCCTATTGAGGACTTCGTTTGTTGTTGTTATTTCATTGTTATATTTTTGTACTCGTTAATTATATGTAAACTTCCCCCCTTGTATCTGTCCCTACCTTTTGTGCCCTAGTGGCAAATAAAGAAACCACTCTATATATACTATTGTATTTTCATAGTAAAGGCTTCACCTCACATAATATCTCACATAACATTTACATAACTCTATATATACTATTGTATTGTCACAGTAAAGTCTTTACCTCACATAATATCTCACATAACATTTACATAACTCTATATATACTATTGTATTTTCATAGTAAAGGCTTCACCTCACATAATATCTCACATAACATTTACATAACTCTATATATACTATTGTATTTTCATAGTAAAGGCTTCACCTCACATAATATCTCACATAACATTTACATTACTCTATATATACTATTGTATTTTCATAGTAAAGGCTTCACCTCACATAATATCTCACATAACATTTACATTACTCTATATATACTATTGTATTTTCATAGTAAAGGCTTCACCTCCCATACTTATCTCACATATATCAAATCTATGAGATTTTGATATTATTTATTTTGAGAAAATATCTGTTTGAGCAGCCAGTTACAGCCGGTTTAAACAGAAAGAGGTGAGATAATTCTGGCCGGATATGGCCGGTTTAAATGCTAAAGGGTTAATGTAATTTACAAACTGAATCAGCATGACACAATACAAGGGCCAGCTGAAAAGTTCATAGGCTGACCAAGATACTCTCATGGAATGACCAAATGAGGTTTATTTTTCAACATAGTCCCTGGAAAGAAACAATGGAGTTATTAATACGAAGAATTGAAATTAATTGTTTCTACTTTAGGCACAAGGCCAGCAATTAGCCAGTGCATTACTGGTACTTTATTTTATCGACTTGAAATTAATGCATGAAAGATTTCACAGCTCTAGCATCAATCTATCATAGTCAGCCTAAGAACTTTTCAGCCCACATCCGTATGTGACAACGCTATACCATTGAATTATAGGTACAAATCATCTGACAGGCTTCCACGCAGTTTCCATCTATCCAGCTAATTTCACAGTGCTTGGGTTGACCCGAGACTATGTTAAAGACACTTGCCCAAAACACCACATGGTGGGGGTTGAACCCAGGACCTTGTTGCTGTGAAACTTTTTAATGACTCAGCCATGCCTACACCCTGATTCCTCCTCATACACACAAATGGGGGTGTTAATCAGAGCAACTACCCAAGAACAGGAATGATCCCTCTAATGGGCTTCCACACCATGTCCATCTACCAAATTTCACTCACAACATATTGAATAACTCAAAGCTATGGTAGAAGACATTTTCCCCAAGATATTGTGCAGTGAGATTGAAACTGCAGTTGTGAAGCCATGCCTGCATTTATTTTGAATGATTATTTTGAGAGTCCAGCTGGATCAATTGGAGACGGTTGCTTCTGGCAGGACCTGTTAGAAGGCGCAGAACTCTGCCCACTACGATCCTCCCAGGAATAAGTGGATGAAGAAGGAGGAGGTGAAGGAGGGGGGGAGAAGGTGATGGTGATTAAAAGTGTGATCGGGGAAAATGGATGTTATTCTCATTAATACCAATGCTTGGGTTTCAACTTTAAGTGTGAACGAGCTTGTCCCCTAACTTTTCAGAAATTAAATATAGATATACATATTGGTAGCTGTTATTGTTTAGCTCCAGGTCATGCCTGTTTGATCATTCAATCATTTTAAGGGCATATAACACTATGTTATCTAATGTGCTCTTTCCTTATTTGTTTGTTTGACTGCTATTTCTAGCAGGTTAAGCTATCACATAGAGGCTCCCTTGTTGGTTTGATTTATCAGGTCTTCGTTTGATATATCAGACCTATGATCAAAGGCATTTTAGCTCTGACTATCACCCCTTTTTCAGACATGGTTTAACTCAGACTATGTTATCCAATATGCCTTTTTTTCTTTTTTTCTTTTTTTTTCTTTTTTTAAAGATAAAATGTGATATGAGATTTAGCTGCTATATCTAGCCCAAGAACCATGTACTGGCTCCCTCGTTAGCCAGAGACTTCGTTATTGGCTGGATACTTCCCTCAGTTGTTATGTAGTACCAGGTCAGATCTATAGCACACAGGTAGTTAGTCAAACAGCCAGGCATGACATACAGATCAGTCTTCCAGTTACACCATGTCTTTACCTAGTTAAGGGACCTACTGCACATTCTAATATCTAGGGATGAGACATATGAGATACAGAGTGATGGTATGGACATATTACATTCTCTACACTGTGATGCGCATGCAAGACGACAGCTGTATAAAAAAGTGCTGGGCAATCAAAATTGATGGAAGTTACGGAGTAGGTAGACCAGAAAAACCTGGGATGATTTGATAAATTCCAACCTCACACACTTACACCTCTCTAAGATAATGTCACTGGACCGAGATCTTTGGCGCCATGCAGTAATACAGAAGACCCGCCTTGCCTATGTATAAAGCGAAACCTACAGTCAGTAGGCACCTCTTAACCAAATATACACCCCCTCCCTCTACCCCCTACTCCCCCACCCCCACCAACATCACCCTTTCTCTGTAAAGTTATGTTGGTACCACAACATCCAGTCCTAAATAAATGAGGTCGTGTAGGTGTCACGACAAAAAAACACACAGTCCACGCTGTAATGTGGCCGTGTAGGTAACACGGTAAAAACCTCCCAGTCGACACTGTAAATGTGGTTGGTGTTAGGAAGGGCATCCAGCCATAGAAAACCTACCAGACAGTCCTGTACGAGCGAGACACTGTCACCCGACCAATCTTACCTCAAGTGGGACAATTCCCGTCTAAACCCATGCTAGCGTGGAAGATAGATGTTAAACGATGATGATGATACTGTCAAGTCTATTTCTGTGTGTCCATAGATTCTGGAGTGTCCATAGCATATATAGTGACATGAACTGTAGAAGTTGAAATTCACTGCTACAATCAAGTTAGTCCCTCACATATCCAGTGAAAACACTAGGCCTAGTGAAGGGGTCGGACTTACAATCATAACACCTTGGGTTCAATTCCTGGACCATGTTGAGTGTTGTGTTCTTGAGCAAAACACATTTTACATTGCTCTATAAGCTGAAAATGAGTACCAACAGTAGCTGGGGGTTTTACCCTGTAATGAACTGGTTTCCTGCCCAATGGGGAGTCTTGTAACCTCATTCACATAGCACCAAGGAAACTAGGATAAGTACTGGCCTAATGAGCCCCAAGGCCTGAGACAGACTTCATTTTAAGTATTTTTGTTTTGCTGTGTAGGTCAGTTGATGTAGTCAAAGTACAACCTGGGTGTAAGATACTGTTTTGTGTACTTTGTAACTTATTGTATTGAAATTGTGTAAAAGGCCAGATTAAGCCAGCATGAAACTTGTAGAATATATTATAAAAGGGCCTTAAATTTTAAAATTAGCTATGTTATCGAATTATAATTATATTTATGGATCCAATTGTTATGATTTTTTAAAATATATGGTTATATTTTATTCCAGAGACACTTACTTTCCCATTTAAGCTGTCATTCAATGAAACATTCAACACAACATTACTGAACAAAGGTTCTCCTCTATACCTAGAATTGTCAAAAAATATTACTACAGAGGTAAGACTGATCATTTCTATATAAATATCTATATAAAATAATGGTTTCTAATTTAGGCACAAGGCCAACATTTTGTGTGGGTGAGAGTAGAAAGTCGATTGAATTAACTCCATTACTTGACTAGTACCTTATTTTCTCAACCTTGGAAGGACGAAAGGCAAAGTGAAATAATAAAGGATGAAAAAATAAATTACTTTAAGTTATAATATTATTAAGTCCATAGTTATGTAATGATTTATTGTGTGAAATGAAGATTATATTATCAGATATAATGGAACCATTTCAAATCTTAGAAGTTTATAGAGAAAAATAAGTGAAAAGGCTCAGAACACTTATTTTTCAGAGAGTAAAATTATATGTATACTAATAGCAGTCTCTAAGGTGAAATAGGAATGGTAGAATGTTAAAGTAATGTGGTTAACGGGAAGAAAGAAAGGAAGAAAAGAAGGAAGAAGAAGAAGGAAGGAAAGAAAGAAAAGTTAAAGTCCCAACAGGTTCTAGATAAACTGTCCAAGAAGCATTGCAGTTGCTCCTCAGAAGCTATTGCTAGTGCAGCTTTGTCTGCAAACATGTCCCTGATGGGTACTTCATGTACTTTAGTTTTCATTTTCAGTCATGACAAACTGAACAGTTTGACATCCAATCTCGTGTGAAGGTAAACACCATCAGCTGATGTACCAAAGATGTGCTTCAGTATTATGGTGATGCCAAACAGGGTAGGAGTAAGCATCCAGTCTTGCTTTTCACCACTGCAGATGTTGAAGACTTCCAAAGAAGAGCCATCAAATTGAATCACGACCTTCACGTCCTACTGAACTACTCTATGAAGATCCTCAGAAGACAGCCAGCATCACATCACCAGAACAGCACATCACAGAATGCAACAGTCTATTGGTTATATGCCTGCATTTGATGGTACTATGATAAAATGCATCCAGTCTACCCTGTAAAGTAGTAAAGCTGGTGCCACTATAAAATACATCCAGTCCACCCTGTAAAATAGTAGTGCTGGTACTATGGTAAAATGTACCCAGCTGTAAAGTGATTACCATTAGAAAGGGCATCCAGCCATAGATATAGTGCCAAAATGAAACATATAAGCAAGGCATGGTCATCTGAGCTGTCTAATCATGGAACGTGAGAATCTGTTCAACCCATGCCAGCAGGGAAAAAGGGCAGAAAACAGTGATGATGATGATGGTGATCAATTCAGTCTACTTGTAAAGAAAGAAAACATTGAGAAAAAGAGATTCATTCTAAGTGACATGTGCAAGTATAGAAATTACATATATGAGAGTCGTCATATTGCTTCTCTTTCGTTTATGTTTTACATCATCACGTTTCAAATGTATGGATGTAGGCATGATTGAAGAATTTATAACCATGACTTCCATGGTTCAATATTGGGCACTTTTTACCAGTCAACTCAAGCCTTCATAAGTGAAATTGAGTTGACGGAAATTGTAAGAAAGCCTGCCAGATGGATTCATGTCTGGAATTCAAAGGTTAATTCGGCCTAAAAATTATGTTAAGGGCACACATTTTAGTGCAAACTCAGCCAGTTACACATCAATTTAACAAATAGAATGTCCAATTGATTGAACAACTGAATTTGTTTCTCACTATTAAAACTGACTGAGGATTTTCATCAGTTTCATGTGTAATCAAGTACTCATTGTGCAAGCGTAGAGTAAGAAAAAATTTATTTATTTTTCTTTATTTTTCAGCTAATTAAAGCATTCCAAAGAACACCAGGCTTCATCTCAGTATTTGTCACAGGATTCAGGTAAATCAATATGTCTCCTTGTAAAAATATCGATTTCTGATTTAGGTACAATGCCAGAAAATTTGGGGGAAGGACAAAATTGATTAACTCAACCCCACTACTTGACTAGTACTTTATTTTACCAATCCAAAGTTGACCTTATTGGTGAAGTTGGAGGAGAAATTTGATAGAAAACTGCACTTGAAGTTATTCAAGAGTTGTATCAGCAAGGGACATCAATCATTATGAGTGCTGTATTAACAAATTTACTACCAATAAGCAGGAATTACTGAATCCATACCATGGAGAGTTGAATTATAGTGATCTCCTTAAGATCAATCAACAGCTAGCCTATAAAGAAAATGATGGTGAACATAGCATGGAAGAGAGCATTTTAAAATGGGAAATGAATTTGCAACTATTTCAGAAAATGCTTTGCACTGCTGAAGAGTTACAGCTAAAAATGATTGACTTAGATGCACATCTTGAAAGAAGCATGCAATTTCCTGATTGATAAAGTACTGACCTATGACAAAACAACCTTAACACATTTAATTTTAAAAAATGACTAGTAATATACATTAACCCATTAGCATTTACGTTACTCTATATTTACTATCGTATTTTCATGGTAAACACTTTATCTCATATACTATCGAATCTACGAGATTTTGATGTTATTTATTTTGAGAACAATACCTTAACATAAGTATGAGCAGCTGGTTATGGCTGGTTTGAACAGAAAGAGGTGAGAGAATTCTGGTCAGATACTTTTGAGACCGATGGATGTCATTTATGTATATATGTAATAATGGTTTAGATCGATATCCAGTGGTTTTAATCTTGTTGCTTACAATTTGCTCAACAAATTCATTTGGAGCACACACATAGCATCAAGTGTAAGAAAACATTCCCAGCCAGAAGCCTAACCTATGAAAACAGTGTAATTATTGTATTGTCAAATTAGCATATGAAAATGTTAAAGTACTCACAATTTCATCAATTGAAACAGCCAGTATCTTCCTAGTTTAGCTCACAAAATTCTGCTGGATTACAAAATCTGTAGTTTCAAAGTCCATGGAGAATCCCTTGGTCATTGATTAACAATAAATCCATAACCAGCAAATTCTGGACAGGGGAACTCTCGTCATCCAGCAGTCCATTGAGGAGTTTCCAAAAATTGACCATACTACTAAATTTTCAAGTAGGTGCAGGTATCCCATATGTGGTATTAATATGTATCATCATCATCATCATCATTGTTTAACATCTATCTTCCACGCTAGCATGGGTTAGACGGGAATTGTCCCACTTGAGGCAAGATTGATCGGGTGACCGTGTCTCGCTCGTATAGGACTATCTGGCAGGTTTCTACGGCCGGATGCCCTTCCTAACACCAACCACATTTACAGTGTGGACTGGGAGGTTTTTACCGTGTTACCTACACGGCCACATTACAGCGTGGTCTGTGTGTTTTTTTGTTTTGACACCTACACGACCTCATTTATTTAGGACTGGATGTTGTGGTACCAACATAACATTACAGAGAAAGGGTGGTGTTGGTGGGAGTGGGAGGATAGAGTAGGGGTAGTGAGTTGGCATGTATATTTGGTTAAGAGGTGCCTACTGACTGTAGGTTAACTTTACACGTAGGGAAGGCGGGTCTTGTGTATTATTGCGTGGCGCCAAAGATCTTGGTCCAGTGACATTGTTTTAGAGAGGTGTGAAAGATCGGATTTTATCATGTCATCCCTGGGTCTACCTACTCCATAACATCCATCAATTTTGATCGCCTTGCACTTTTTTATTATGCTGTCATCCTTCATGCGCATCACGTGGCCATACCAACATACTCTTCTCTCAAGTAAACTGCATCTGATCCCTCTTATTCCTAATTTCTCACTTAGTTCATTTCTGTTTTGCCGTTTGTGTATATTACTATTACACATCCAACGGAGCATGCATGCTTCGTTCCTTTCCAATCTACGCAGGTCCTCTGCACACAATGCCCAGGTCTCACTGCCATGTAGCATTGCTGTTCGTATACAAGCATCATACAATCTGCCTTTCATTTTTAGAGAGAAACCTTTTGTGGCCAACAGCGGTATAAGCTCTCTGAACTTTTTCCATCCCGTTCTAACTCTGGCTACTGTACTTTCAGAGCACCCTCCTCCACTGCTGATTTTGTCACCCAGGTAACGGAAAGTGTCCACTATTTCTATAGAACCATCTGGGCAGTAGAAGGAGTTAGTTTCCTGTGAGCACTTGCTACTTATTGCACCTGAGCATCGGCCACATATAAAATCTACATTTTTAGATAGCTTACCGGTGATCCCACTACATCTTTTATGTATCCATAGTTTGCATTTGGGGCATAAAATGGAATTTCTATCTACTCCTTTCCTACACACTGAGCATGGCCATTTCCCAGAGGGAATCTGTGTCCTATTTTCCTTTCTATATACTAGAACTTTAGTCTTAGACAAGTTAACTCTAAGGCCTTTTGATATATATGTATATACATATGTATATATATACATACATATACATATGTATATACATTTATATAAAAAAACACACACATACATATATATATATGCATAGGTCACGGGGGTAGCCATGGGCACAAGAATGGGCCCAAACTATGCCAACCTTTTCGTTGGCCATGTTGAGGCCCAAATCTTTGCCCAGTACACCGGCCCCACGCCCAAACTATACGGTCGTTACATCGACGACTGCATCGGAGCCACGACCCTCACCCGAGAACAGCTCGACACCCTTCTCTCCTTCTTCTGCTCCTTCCACCCCTCCCTCCACTTCACCACCTCTATCTCCACCACCCACGTCCACTTCTTAGACATCTCCATCGCCATCGACCCCTCCCACCGCTCCCTTATCACCTCCGCCTTCTTCAAACCCACCTCCTCCCACTCCTACCTCGACTTCACCTCCTCCTCCCACCCTACACATACTAAACACTCTATTCCCTACTCCCAACTCCTCCGGATCCGCCGACTCAGCCATTTCATCCGGCGAGGTTACCCCCTCTCTCGCGTCCACACTGCTCTCACTCGCGCCCATGCTGTCCACCGCTCCATCGCCCTCACCCCACGCCACCGCACACCCACCCACCGTCTCCCCATCCCCATCACCTACCACCCCTCCACCGCACCATCCTCCGCCTCTTCCGACAACTCCAGTCCGACCCCTCCACTTCCCCCATCTTCCCCTCCGCACCCCTCCCCTCTTTCAAACACACATGCAATCTCCGCATCCTCCTCGTCCAGAGCTCCCTACCCCCCAACCCACACTCTTCTTCCTCTCCCCCCGGTTCACTTCCCTGCTCCAGGCCCGGTTGCCAGACCTGCCCCCACATCACCAACACCACCACCTTCCAGGGTCCCAACGCCCACACTCTCTCTGTCTGGCATGCCTTCCACTGCACCTCCTCCAACCTAGTCTATGGACTTCGCTGCACGGAGTGCAGCGCAACCTACGTCAGACTGACTGGACGTCGCCTGGCGGACTGTTTCACGGAACACCTCCGGGATATTCGCCTCGGCGGGAGTTCCCCGATCGCCCGCCACTTTCGCTCCCCTGGACATTCTGCCCACCACCTCACAGTCTGTGGCCTTCTCCAATGCCATGGAACGCCCGCCACCTGCCTCACGGTCGAACAACGCACAATCTTCAGCCTCCAGACCCACACAGCCTCCGGCCTGAACTCCCCACCCCAATTCCTTTAGCCTTCGGCCGCCCACCCTTCCCCCACCCTTTCCCCCTAACACCTCTAACACACTTCCCCTTTCACGCCCCCCCCCCCTTACCCATCCCACAACTAACATGCTAACACCCCCCCCCCCCCACCCCACCCCCCAACTAACTATACTAACATCCCCACCCCTCCCCCTAACACGCACACACCCACCTGAATATATATACACGCACTCACACTATCCACACACCATACTACCACCACTAACCCTCACCCACACATCCACTCTGACCACCCCACAGCTAACATCACTAACCTCCCCCCGACCCCACGCACACGAACACACACCATCACACCCACACCTATGTACACCACTCACTCCACACATCCAACCACCACTAACCCCCACTTACACACGCGCTTTCCACCCTTTCCCCACCACATGTAATACTAACACCCTCTTTACTACACACACACTCTTCCAAACACGCACACACACACCAGTACACTACACTCCCTCCTCCGTCTCCAACACCTCTTCTCTCCCTCTCTCTCTCCCTCTCCCCGCTCCACCCACACCCCTTCACGCACATACATCCCACTAACACCTCTACTAATATACACCCCATCGCCCCACTTCACCATCTTCCCCCTCCACCCTTCACACCTACCCATCCTCTCCCCTGTCCACCACACCTCCGCACACACAGACACAGACACAGTGCTCACCTCACTCCACTTGTCATCCCACTCTACTGCTAGCTCTTCACCCTGTCTTGACCCTCTGACCACTTCCTGTTGCATGCGCACCCCACTTCCCTCCACTTTCGACCACCACCAACATTGGATTCTACACCTTCGGTCATCTCTCCAACCATCCACTCCATAACTTGAAAAATATCCAGCATCTCTCCACACATCTGACGGAACTACCTCAGGACCTTACCCACGAACATACACTCACGCATTTTTTTTCGCACCACGCCACCCACATCCACACCACATATAAACACAAACACACACGTGCGTACCCCCACATATACACAACCACCGGAATCCGCACGCCACCTCCCCCACCCCCTGAACCCTCTCCTTCCACACGCACACACACACCGACTTACACTCCACCCCACGCACACACCTTTTCCTGAACATGGAACCTCGTTCTTCCTCAAACCCTCACATACACACGCACACACACTCACGTACATCTACACACATACACAAACACCACCTTCAGCCTTCCTTGCTTCGACCCCCCGCCTCCCTCTCCCAACTCCACCTGCCACCACCCTTACACGCCTCACACCCTTCCATCACTTGCTCATCTTATTGTTTATTCTTATGTTATTTTTACGTTTATTTTTATTTTTATTTTTATTTTTATTTTTATTTTTATTTTTATTTTTATTTTTATTTGTTCTCCTTCCCCCTTTTTTCTAAATGTATTTCTACACACCCTCTGAACTCTCTTCCTAACCTATTTACTCCTGAAGAAGGGCTTATACCCGAAACGTATATATATATATATATGTGTGTGTATGTATGTGTGCGTGTGTGTGTGTGCGTATATATATACGTGTGTGTGTGTTTGTGTGAAGAGCTCGAATAGATTGAATGAAGGAAGAATAGTGCTCTATGTTATCAACAGAGCTGAAATAATATTTTATGGCTAATACAGGGGCATGCTTTGAAACCTAAGGTAGTTATCAACTGTATCAAGCAGACATTCTGAGTTCAAATCCCGCCGAGGTTGACTTTGCCTTTCATCCTTACGGGGTTGATAAAATAAAGTATCAGTAATGCACTGGGTAATTGCTGGCCTTGTGCCTAAAGTAGAAACAATTAATTATATATATATATATATATATATATATATATATATTAGAAAGTGAGGTTTTTTTTTTACAAAGTGAAAAATAACCGAGGTGTCCTACACGAGTGGAAGTATAAAGAAAAAGGGATGAAATCGAAAATGCAACTGAAGTCTTATTTTTTTTTTAAATATATATATTTATTTGGTTCCTTTACCGGTTTCGCAGTTCTTCTGCTTTTCAAATAAATATATATATTTTTTTATAAAAAATAAGACTTCAGTTGCATTTTCGATTTCATCCCTTTTTCTTTATATATATATATATATATATATGAATATAGACATAGAATATTCGAAAATATTCTGTATGTTTATAATAAACATTTTGAAGACCTAATCGCTATAGAATAGAATACGTCACGTATTACAATTAGATTCTCGATAAAAGCAAGGGAAGTAATCTACGCGTTTCATTCTCGTTAGAAATCATCAGGACCACATATCCAGTGCTTTTATCGAGAATGACACAGCTAGAGACTTATAGAATACTTAGCTGTGTACAGGAACTGGTTTGAAAGAGCGGTTGCCGGTCCGGCAGAAATTAGAAATTGGAATAAATGCTCTGAAATAGCGATATATATGTGAATATAGACATAGAATATTCGAAAATATTCTGTATGTTTATAATAAACATTTTGAAGACCTAATCGCTATAGAATAGAATACGTCACGTATTACAATTAGATTCTCGATAAAAGCAAGGGAAGTAATCTACGCGTTTCATTCTCGTTAGAAATCATCAGGACCACATATCCAGTGCTTTTATCGAGAATGACACAGCTAGAGACTTATAGAATACTTAGCTGTGTACAGGAACTGGTTTGAAAGAGCGGTTGCCGGTCCGGCAGAAATTAGAAATTGGAATAAATGCTCTGAAATAGCGATATATATGTGAATATAGACATAGAATATTCGAAAATATTCTGTATGTTTATAATAAACATTTTGAAGACCTAATCGCTATAGAATAGAATACGTCACGTATTACAATTAGATTCTCGCTATTTCAGAGCATTTATTCCAATTTCTAATTTCTGCCGGACCGGCAACCGCTCTTTCAAACCAGTTCCTGTACACAGCTAAGTATTCTATAAGTCTCTAGCTGTGTCATTCTCGATAAAAGCACTGGATATGTGGTCCTGATGATTTCTAACGAGAATGAAACGCGTAGATTACTTCCCTTGCTTTTATCGAGAATCTAATTGTAATACGTGACGTATTCTATTCTATAGCGATTAGGTCTTCAAAATGTTTATTATAAACATACAGAATATTTTCGAATATTCTATGTCTATATTCACATATATATCGCTATTTCAGAGCATTTATTCCAATTTCTAATTTCTGCCGGACCGGCAACCGCTCTTTCAAACCAGTTCCTGTACACAGCTAAGTATTCTATAAGTCTCTAGCTGTGTCATTCTCGATAAAAGCACTGGATATGTGGTCCTGATGATTTCTAACGAGAATGAAACGCGTAGATTACTTCCCTTGCTTTTATCGAGAATCTAATTGTAATACGTGACGTATTCTATTCTATAGCGATTAGGTCTTCAAAATGTTTATTATAAACATACAGAATATTTTCGAATATTCTATGTCTATATTCACATATATATCGCTATTTCAGAGCATTTATTCCAATATATATATATATATATATATATATATATATATATATATATATATATATATATATATAATATAATTAATAATTACTAGTATGTGTAATTATGACCAGCAATTTCTTAAACTTGAATGTAAATACATCTAGAATAAACGAAAGCTATTCACAAATTCATAAACTCCTTTCCAACCTTTCACTCACCAGACCCTTATTGCTCAAGGAAAGCAAAAATCACATTTGACCTTCTAAACCACATGACCAAGCCTCTTTGTCAAATAACCACCAGCCTGTAAGAATTACTGGTATAGGAGTATGTAATAATTACAGTTATATATGTAATATGAACTAGTGTACAACAATCATTTTACAATCATTTTCCCTGCAAAAGAAGGCGTTGGCCTTGCGGACCCCTAACAGACAATGCTTCAGAAATATAATCCAAATTGGGTTCTGCTCATGCCCTGCTTTTATTTAAGGAGACTTTGGCTATTTTTTGTAGCAGATCAAGCAGCAACATAAAATTTCATTCATTGGTTTGTAACATAGATATAATTGTTTCTACTTTAGGCACAAGACCAGCAATTACCCAGTGCATTACTGGTACTTTATTTTATCGACCCCGTAAGGATGAAAGGCAAAGTAAATCTTGGCGGGATTTGAACACAGACTGTAAAGGGATGTAACTATGCTGGAAAGCATGGCATCCGACTCTCTACCGATACTGCCAATCCACCGCCTGGATATATAATATATATTTTGTGTGCTCAATGCCAGTACATATGTAATAAATATTAGTATATCGGTACTAGTGTGCATGTAGTGGTGCTTGTATACCTATATAATAATTGTTTCTACTTTCGACACAAGACCAGCAATTATCCAGTGTATTACTGGTATTTTATTTTATTGACCCCATAAGGATGAAAGGCAAAGTTAACCTCGGCGGAATTTGAACACAGAACGCAAAGGGCCATAACGCTATGCTATAAAGCACAGGTTCTCAACCCATTTAGGCCAAACGCCCCCTTTTGTCCCTTGAAATCACGAAACGCCCCTACCTTATTTTTCCATTTTTCAATATACTACTGATTTTGATATCAGTAGATTACTAAAACATTGATTAACAATATTCCAAAGATACCATTGCAGGAAGCTGTGAGTATAAATACATTCCTTGAAAGGAAATATATAAATTTCAAAAAAAGGAACATAAATGTTCTTTTTTATGAATAAGGACCAGTTGAATTTGTTATATTCCCACCAGGCGATACCAGCTATTTTGAACATTTATACAAGAGCATCTGTGTCTATCCCAAGAGTGCTCTTATCTGGAAGAAAGTGGCAATTATATCATTTCAAAGCTTTCCAATTTTCCCTTTAATGAAACGGACAGAATAAATGTTGATATCAAACTTGATGTCTCCCCTGCTTTGTGAGCTTAGAGACCACAGAAGAGGGTTTTCATGACCACGTGGGATGGTATATTTATTAGTAAATGGTAAAATATATACAACAAATGAGTAATTGAATTGTAGTAGATGGTTTCCAGTCCAGTCAGACTGCAACTACAAATAAAAAAATTGTTAGTTTGCTTTGTAACAATAGCATATCCAGGTTTTCTTATAAATCAGCTTACTTTAACTTTGACTCATTTCAATTGGACCTTTGAGCTTCATGGAGTCGAGCTAACTCTTGACGTGAGGCTGAATTTTCCTAAGATATAACCGGAGATCTCCACGTGTAATTACATTGTAGCGGTTGCGAGCCTTACTGTGCAGTCTGGAAACAGCACCCAACCTCCTCTTGACTAAGTATGAGCTTGGAAAAGGCAGAGCAAATCTCTTAGCCTCTGGATGTAGGTGTGGAAATCAACGCTGAATTTCCTCTTGCATCCCAAAAAGGGGTTCACCTATTTTGGGAAATCTAATTTTGATCATGTCATCTGCTTGAAGTTCAATGAATTCTTCCTGAAATTTAACGTCCAAATCATCGATGTTAGCTATGAAAGCATCTGCTATCCACATTGGGATGTCCATCAGCAAAAGGTCGACAAACCGTTCTCTCATGTTGTCTTGTAGTGCACGGAGGTGAGTGGTATAAATTTGGAGTTGGTCATCGCTTACAATGTTTTGAACATTGGCGACACTAGGAAAATTATAGAATTCCCATCAACAAAGATTCCTTTCGATGACATACAATTTGGCCAGGAATGTTTTCACAGCATTCCTTGCTTTAAGCAAGGTGATCTTCTTCCCCTGCAAAGCCAAAATGACGCTATTGCATTTGTCGAAGATGTTGGTGAGGTAGGCGCAGTCTTGCCTCACATCGAGGGTTTTCTTGTACAGTTCTGTGTTGCGTCCTCGCAGAAACTCTATGATAAAGTCGAAGAGTTCAAAGAAGTGAGTAAAGCACTTGCCCTTTGAAAGCCACCTCACTTCAGTATGAAGGAGCAACTTGACGAATTCTTCATCATTATCTTGGCACAGTTGCTGGAAAATTCGTTCATTGAGGGAATACCGTTTGATAAAATTGATGACATCAATGGCCACCTGCAAGGACTTGCTCAGAGGCTTGCTGAATTTCTTCGCAGCTAAGTGTTGTCGATGAATGACACAATAAACAGCAAATACAGATAGATTTTCTCTCTTCAGAAGAGTGACGAAGCCCTTATGTTGACCGACCATTGCTCTTGCGTCGTCCGTAGCACATGATACAATGTGTGTTGTATGTGGTCCTAGATGTATGTATTACCTGCCTGTGAGTTGTATGTAGTCCTAGATGTATGTATTACCTGCTTATGTATTGCATGTGGTCCCAGCTGTATGTATTACCTGCTTGTGTGTTGTATGTGGTCCTAGATGTGTGTATTACCTCCTTATGTGTTGTATGTGGTCCTAGATGTATGTATTACCTGATTGTGTTATATGTGGTCCTAGATGTTTGTATTACCTGATTATGTGTTGTATGTGGTCCTAGATGTTTGTATTACCTGCCTGTGTGTTTTATGTGGTCCTAGATGTGTGTGTGCTACCTCCTTATGTGTTGCATGTGGTCCTAGATGTGTGTATTACCTGCTTATGTGTTGTATGTGGTCCTAGATGTATGTGCTACCCGCTTCTGTGTTTTCTTTCTTTTTTTTATTTGTAATATTATTTATACAATAGGGAATAAAATAGATCTACATAGTGTTAACTCGTTACGGTTGAGTCAATAATTTCAGACCTGAAATACATCGTTATCAGTGAAGGAAAGATAAGATTCTAACTGGCTGTGCTCAAAGTGTGCTTGACCCAGATGACTGTGGGGTTTTTCATTTTTAGGATCTCAATTACCGGTTAATGTCTAGACACACCTGCACACCTGCTCACAGATGCAGTCAGACCATAGTTATGCTGTCTGCAAGCTCAATCAAATGCATTCACACTGGCTGTCTCAAAGACATACAAACATAGCTTATAAAACTTAACAAAGTAAAGAGTTTTCCAGCGCCCCCTACCCCCCCCCCCCTCAAGCTTCAAACGCCCTCCTAACGCGACCTTTCTCCCCCCCCCCCCCCCTGGAATTCCGAAACGCCCCCTGGGGGTGCATATGCCCCTCGTTGAGAACCTTTGCTATAAAGCATGGTGTCTGACGCTCTACCAATACTGCCAATCCACTGTCCTCATAATGCTCGTATATATGTAATTGTACTAGTACATATATATCTAAACTATAATAAAGTAAGGTCTGTGGGACTGTCTACGGTTTCATCATCATCATCATCATCATCATCATCGTTTAACGTCCATCTTCCACGCTAACATGGGTTTAGACGAGAATTGTCCTACTTGAGACAAGATTGGTTGTGTCGCTCGTATAGGACTGTCTGGCAGGTTTTCTACAGCTGGATGCCCTTCCTAACACCAACCACATTTACAGTGCGGACTGGGAGGTTTTTACCGTGTTACCTACACGGCCACATTACAGCGTGGACTGTGTGGTTTTTTGTCGTGACACCTACACGACCTCATTTATTTAGGACTGGACGTTGTGGTACCAACATAACTTTACAGAGAAAGGGGTGGGGTGGGGTAGTGGGAGGGGTGTGTATATTTGGTTAAGAGGTGCCTACTGACTGTAGGTTTCGCTTTGCACTTAGGCAAGGCGGATTTTCTGTATTACTGCGTGGCGCCAAAGACCTTGGTCCAGTGACATTGTCTTGGAGAGGTGTAAGTGTGTGAGGTCGGAATTTATCAAATCGTCCCAGGTTTTTCTGGGTCTGCCTACTCCGTAACTACCATCAATTTTGATCGCCCTGCACTTTTTTATACAGCTGTCGTCTTTCATGCGCATCACGTGACCGTACCAATGTAGTCTTCTCTCGAGTAAACAGCATCTGATCCCTCTTATAACTAATTTCTCACTTAGTTCATTTATGCTTTGCTGTTCACGTATATTACTATTACACATCCAGCGGAGCATGCAAGCTTCGTTCCTCTCCAGTCTGCGTAGATCCTCTGCACACAATGCCCAGGTCTCACTGCCATGTAACATAGCTGTTCGTATGCAGGCATCATACAGTCTGTCTTTCATTTTTAGAGAGAAACTTTTAGCGGCCAATAGTTGTATAAGCTCTCTTAACTTTTTCCATCCCATTCTGACTCTGACTATTGTACTTTCTGAGCACCCTCCACCACTGCTGATTTTGTCACCCAGGTAACGGAAGGTGTCCACTATTTCTGTAGAACCATCTGGGCAATAGAAGGAGCTAGTATCCTGTGGGCGCTTGCTACTTATTGTACCTGAGCACTGGCCACATATAAAATCTACTTTCTTAGATAGCTTACCTGTGATCCCACTACATCTTTTATGCACCCATACTTTGCATTTGGGACATAAAATGGAGTTTCTGCCTACTCCTTTCCTACACACTGAGCATGGCCATTTCCCAGAGGCGACCTGTGTCCTATTTTCCTTCCTACATACTAGAACTTTAGTCTTAGACAAGTTAACTTTAAGGCCTTTTGATTCTAGGCCATGCTTTCATGTTTGGAATTTCTTCTTTAGTTCATCCATCGATTCAACTATGAGCGTTAGATCATCTGCATATAGAAGTTCCCATGGGCAGCCGGTCTTGAACTCCTCTGTTATAGCCTGAAGGGCAATAATAAATAGGAGGGGGCTAAGGACAGAGCCCTGATGTACACCAACTTTTGCGCTAAATTCTTCACAATATTCATTGTTAATTCTAACCTTGCTGACTGTTTCTTTATATATGGCTTGTATAGCTCTCACAAGCCATTCATCAACCCCTAGTTTTCTAAGGGCCCACCAGATAATGGCGCGGGGGACTCTATCAAATGCTTTCTCCAAGTCAACAAAAGCTAAGTATAGGGGTTTACTTTTAGCTAGGTACTTCTCTTGTAGTTGTCGTACAATGAAAAGGGCGCCTGTGGTACTTTTACCTGACACAAACCCGAACTGCATTTTGTCTAGATCAATTTGCTCTCTGATTAGTTGCGCTCTAACTTTTTCTGTGACCTTCATGACCTGATCAATTAATTTAATGCCACTATAGTTTCCTCTATCTAGTGCATCTCCTTTACCCTTGTAGCAGTTAATGATGATGATGCTACGCCAGTCATTTGGTATGACCCCGTTCTGTATGACTTGGTTTACTATCCGGGTGACCATGGTGTGTCCCACTGTTCCAGATGCTTTCAGCATTTCAGCAACTATCTCCGAAGGCCCAGCTGCCTTGCCTGTCTTCATATCTTTGATTGCCTTATTTATTATACTACCTTCAACTTGCACTGCTGGTCCCTCTATTGGATCGATGTGGGGCAGACTATCTTTATCCCATTTATTCTCGTTTAGTAGCCTCTCGTAGTGACACTTCCAAGCTACCTTCTTATCAGCATCAGTGATGGCAAGTACACCATCAGCATTACGGACACACTTCTCCCCGACAATATCACGGTTTTCCTTGACACATTGCCTAGTAATCCTGAACACCTCACGTTTTTGGTCCTAGCATTGTAGAACATGCTTGAACTTTCTTTCCTCTGCTTCTCTTCTTGCAAAGTACACTTGTCTCCTAGCCACTTGATAGTGTTTTCTACTTCCCCATCCCGCCATACTTTCCAAGCCTTGATTGACTCCTCCACCTTACTGTTCCACCACCAAGTTACTCTTCTCCTGCCTATAGGTCTGCTCCAGCCACAGATTTCATCTGTCGCCTTCAGCAGGTTAACTTTCAGGAATTTTCACTGTTCCTCTATATTGTACGACTCTAATTGCTCTTCCTTACTGTCAAAAGCATCAAGTAATATGCTTTTAAATTTGTTACTGGCAGTGGGGTCCTTTAACTTCCATATTCTTCTCCTTATGGTAGTCCTCCTCTGTTGTTGAGTACGTCTCGTCCTGACTATGAGGTCGCTAACTATGAGGCTATGTTGGGAAGTGCATTCTTTGTGGGGGAGGGATTAAGTGTTTACAACAGACACTCTGTCACGTCTTCTGGTAAGGATATAAGCTATCTGATTGGCGTGTTCCCCTGATCTATAGGTGATCAAGTGATTGTCTCGTTTTTTGAAGTTTGTGTTACAGATAGTTAGGTTATTTGCGTCAAAGAATTTCAGGATTCTGGAGCCTTCCTCATTTCTAGTACCAAACCTATAGCCTCCATGGATTCCGTCATAGCCATCACAATGTTGTCCAACATGACCATTTAGGTAACCAGCAATAATTATGTAGTCACTGTCGGTTATTTGGGAGGTAGTGAGCATTAGCGACTCATAGAATCTGCTTTTATAATGCCAGGCAGTCCGGATTGGGGTGCATACGCAGATATTATTGTCACAGTAGTTCTATTTAGGACAAGTCTTATTTTAATTATTCTGTCGTTCACTCTATTTACGTCTATTATCTTATTTACCCATATTTCTGCTAGCATGATTCCTAACCCACCCAGCCCATTGTCATTTCCCACCCAGAAAAGTTTATAGCATCGTTTTTTACCCACAATGAATCTAGCAGACCCACTCCTCCACCTGGTCTCTTGAACACAGCAAACATCAGCTTCCTTACACTCAAGCATCTCTACAACCTCGTTAGAGCGACCCTTTAAAGTGCCTACATTCATGGTACCAACTTTGAAGTTTTGGATTGCGTTTGGTGGGTGGGAAGGATAAGGCGCAGGGAGGGGTGAGGGGGATGGGGTTATGTTAGCCATCCGCGGCTGAAATAAAGAGGAGTCTTTGCATTCTCATCCGGCAACATGAGGTGAATTTATCTTTATCTTTGACATTGTCATTGAGTGTCCAGATTTTTCAGACTCTCCAGAATTCCATAGTCCATCTAGCATATCGAAAAGCAACCAGGTCTAAACTTAAGAAGAGGTCTAAACTTAAGAAGTGATAGCCGAGGCGGTGGTTTTGTGAAAGAGATTGGTAGAAGAAACATATTATAAGCCGCTGAATTATGATTGAACCAAATAATAATGGCGGCGAGTGGGGGCGGGGGGGATCTGGGGGAGTTAGCGAGAAGGTTATTTTATAATATAATCCTAGAAATTCGGCCATAATTAAACGAGCATATAAGTAGAAGATTGTTTTCGAGTCTTTTAATCCAGTTAGTAAAATAAGTTGGATTACTTTGAATAAATAATTGTTTCTACTTTTGGCACAAGGCCAGCAATTACCCAATGCATTACTGGTACTTTATCCTATCGACCCCGGAAGGATGAAAGGCAAAGTTAACCTCGGTGGGATTTGAACTCAGATCATACAGGGAGGTAACTTTGAATAAATAATGAATGAATATTACATAATTTATGTACTAAATTTCGTAAACATAAATAATTTTGTAAAAATAAATAATTTTGTAAAAATAAATAATTTAAAATTGACTTCTTTTCAAAGTTGCACTTCCGGTATATTGTCGCCACCACCACCACTTCAACTACCATATATATAGAAAGAGAGAGTGTGTGATGAGAGAGATAGAGGGATTATGATTTTCTACACGCTGACGCGTATGAGTGTGCACATACATACATCTATATGTATGAGTATATAACTATAATCGCGTAAACACAAACTTATAAAAATATACCCTCACGGATATATATTCAGATAAATACACACACTTTCACACAAAAACATTTACACAAACACACATTCACACATACATTTACACAAACACACACATACAGTCATGATAGCGTTTGGTGAATTGGAAACGGCAGGGTAAAACAAGTATCACGTTTTATTTATTTATTAACAACACAGTTTAACTCTTTTTTTTAAAACTCATTTGTATAAAAATTTAATATAATGCTTACAGAACGAAAACACAAACAAATATAATATATATGCTGTAGCTTTCACCCTTACCGCTGCATCCAGGATGTGGGAAGAAGCAAGAGTCACTAAATGTGACGTCCCATTCACACAAATATACATACTTTAACACAAACACATACATAGATTCACACAAACACACATTTACACAAACACACACATACAGTCATGACAGCGTTCAGTGAATTGGAAATGGGAGGGTAAAAGTACAACTTTTTATTTATTTATTAACAACACAGTTTAACTCTTTTTTTTTTTTTTAACTCATTTATCATTTCATTCGTTTTATTTCATTTTCCGTCCGCTTTTTCCCTGCTTGCAAGGGTGGGACGGGAACTGATTCTGGCTTGATTTCTACAGCTGGATGCCCTTCCTAACACCAACCTCATTTACAGTGAGTGCTGGGTGCTTTTTTGCCGTAACACCTCCACTTTGCAGTGGAATGATACGGACCCTAGTCCTATCATCTCGTTTCTACAGCTGAGTAAACTGGAGCAATGTGAAATAAAGTGTCTTGCTCAAGGAAACAACACATCACCCGGTCTGAGAATTGAACTCACAACCTTTTGATTGCAAGGCCAATGCTCTAACCACTAAGCCATGTGCCTCCATTTATATAAAAATTTAATATAATGATTACAGAATGAAAACACTAACAAATATAATGTATACAAAGGAAAGGGAAAGGAAAAAAGAAAGAGAAAAAATACACAAGCAGGTAATATACACATCTTAGGCCATAGAACAATATGCAGGCGAAAGAATGGAAAAACAAGACGCTACCAGAGCAAAAGATAGCAATATAGCGCGGACCACTGGGAAACTTCTCTAATAATTTTTGAGGCAGGCCGGCACACTCGCAGTGTGACCTGGGATGATGGCGAAGCTGAGGTGCTGCAACAACCAAGTGCCCTCATGAGCATCACCAGTTACCTCTGTTTGGTGAGCCGCCAGTGAAGATAAGAACCTCGCTGTCAGTAGCCCAACTCCCCCAAACGTCTCGAACGCCACAGGCTGGATAATGTAGTTAGCTGACAGAACACGGTATTTTAAGATTTTGTTCCATTCAGCTGCGGATGCTGTAGCTCTCGTCCTTACCTCTGCATCCAGGATGTGGGAAGAAGCAAAAGAGTCACTAACTGTGACGTCCCAGGTAAGGCACCTGCCTCTTGACCAGGAGCACAGAGTAAGACTGTCAAGTCTTTTCCCATCAATTCTGGACAACCCAGAAAGTTCCAAAATTGAGGCGATGTTTGTCCAGGCCAAAGTGGTAATAGGACAGTGTGTGTATGTGCACACACGAGTTTGTCGGTGTTCTTGAATTAGAGACGTGTGTGTGTGTGAGTCACTGTTTTTAAGTTAGAGACATATATGTGTGTATCCCTTTCCTTCCTTGTAGACACACATACATTCACACAAACACACAAATGCATTGTGTGATGGACGGGTGGACAGAAATTCCTCAAATTTATATACATGTGAATGGAGTTCTACTGAAGCAGTTAGAGAAGTTCAAGTATCTTGGAGCCGTGTTCATGAATGATGGAATGCAGGGGGCTGAATTAAGGGCAAGAATTGCAAAAGCTGATGCAGTAATGCGCCAGCCTCAGCATTCAGCAATCAGAAGAAGGGGGTAGGTGTAAAAGACAAACTCGCTGTCTTCCTGGTATTCCTGCCAACTCTTACCGAGGATCGTGAATCTTGAGTAATGACCAAAAGAATACAATTGCAAATAAAAGCGGCAGAAATGGGATTCCTCCGAAGGGTCTTTGGAGTAACATTACTCGATAAAGTGCAAAGCTCAGAAACCAGAGAGTCACTCCTGGTAGATCCGCTACTTCTACGAATTGAGAGATCACAACTCCGATATTATGATCATGTGGTTAGAATGTCTCAGTAAAGAATCGCTGGACACATTTTACTGGCAAAACCAACCGGCAAGAGACCCAGTGGTAGACCCTGAGCAAGATAGTTGGATAACGTCCATGAGCTTGGCTGGTCATGCTTTGGGATCCAGCTGGATCAGTTAGAGATGTTTGCTTCTGACAGAAGACTCGCTGGAAGGAGTGTTTGAGAAGGACTCTGCCCCCATGACCCTCTCAGAAATAAGTGGGCGAAGAAGAAGATATTGTCAATTTACTTTTCAATTTATATATATATTTGCGTATAATACCAATATGCACACCACATATGCTAGCAGAAAACCGGCTGAAGGGTGGTTTTTCTGCTAGTAGTGCTAATGTTGTAAGTATAGAAATACATGTACGTGTGTGCATTTCTGTGGGTCTGTATCTTTGTGAGTGTGATTTTGTAATATTAACCTAATCATTATGATTTTGATAATGAACCCTTAATATCAGTTTCTTTTTTATCCCACCCAGTTTATAGAATAGTTACACTATATCCCTACATGTTGTAAGAGGTGACTAAAAGGGTTGGCATCAGGAAGGACATCTGGCTGCAAAACATTGTCTTAAACTATCCCATCCACCAACGCCAGCATGGAAAAATGGACATAAAACGATGATGATGATGATGATGATGAATTATCTTCTAGATATTTCATTCTCTCTCTCTCCTGTCCTGACTCCTTTATCCATGTTTCCTCCCACCACCCCCTCTTTTTTTTTCTCTTTTACTTGAACTTCACTTTTCTTAATTTTATTTTTCAGATCTGGTTCCACACTTGCTGAATACACTCTTTATCTACTTGGCTCCCAATTGGAAAACATTTTGAATGAACTTAATTCAACTGTTCCAGACAGGCTAAATAAAATTGCCACTCCTTTAGGAAAGCCATTCAATGTAAAAGAAGACATGCAAGCCAACATTCAGCAAGGTAAGAATTTATTTGTCTCTAACCAAACATAAAATCAGGCAAATGTATGTAGAAAAATGTAGAAAACCAGATAATTTGTGAATAAGACCTATCACAGTGTAAAATCAAGTAGATTTGTCTGTAGTTGGGTATATAATCAGGTAAATTTGTTTAAAGCAGGGTATAAAATCATGCAACAGCCTCAATATTTCTGCATCTAGTTAAATTTTGGTGGGGTCCACTGCTCCCCCCCTCACAGCCACGTAATACCCTCAGCACCCCCAACCCTATTTCCAGAGATCTGCCTACACGCAAATTGTAAATAATATATAATAAATAAAATCGTTAATTTATGTATAATAAATTATATGATATATAATATGTACAAATAAATATTATATAATTTTTAATTTATTATATTTATATATAATTGTTTCTACTTTAGGCACAAGGCCAGCAATTACCCAGTGCATTACTAGTACTTTATTTTATCATTTGATATTTAATATACTATTATATTATCTCTACCGCCCCCTTAGACCATTTCAATTACCCCCACCCAGCCCAGGTAGCACCTACTTTGAGAACCTCTGATCTAGTTTAAGAGGTGGGAAAGTTTGATGGCTGTGTGATACATGATAGTCATTCCTTTGCTTTTTTAGTATTAGGGTAAATATTGTATTGGTACTAGGGTAAATATTGTATTGGTACCAGGGTAAATATTGAATTGGTATTAGGGTAAATATTGTATTGGTATTTGGGTAAATATTGTATTGGTATTTGGGTAAATATTGTCTTGGTATATGGGTAAATATTGTATTGGTACCAGGGTAAATATTGTATTGGTACTAGGGTAAATATTGTATTGGTATTAGGGTAAATATTGTATTGGTATTTGGGTAAATATTGTCTTGGTATATGGGTAAATATTGTATTGGTACTAGGGTAAATATTGCATTGGTATTTGGGTAAATATTGTATTGGTATTAGGGTCAATATTGTATTGGTATTTGGGTAAATATTGTATTGGTACCAGGGTAAATATTGTATTGGTACTAGGGTAAATATTGTATTGGTATTAGGGTAAATATTGTATTAGTATTAGGGTAAATATTGTATTGGTACCAGGGTAAATATTGTATTGGTACTAGGGTAAATATTGTATTGGTATTTAGGTAAATATTGTATTGGTACTGGGGTAAATATTGTATTTGTATTAGGGTAAATATTGTATTTAACTAGGGTAAATATTGTATTGGTACTAGGGTATATTATTGTATTGGTATTTAGGTAAATATTGTATTGGTATTTGAGTAAATATTGTATTGGTATTAGGGTATATTATTGTATTGGTATTTGGGTAAATATTCTATTGGTATTTAGGGTAAATATTGTATTGGTATTAGGATAAATATTGTATTGGTATTAGGGTATATTATTGTATTGGTATTTGGGTAAATATTGTATTGGTAGTAGGGTAAATATTGTATTGGTACTAGGGTAAATATTGTATTGGTATTTAGGTAAATATTGTATTGGACTAGGGTAAATATTGTATTGGTATTTGGGTAAATATTGTATTGGTATTAGGGTAAATTTTGTATTGGTACTAGGGTAAATATTGTATTGGTATTAGGGTAAATATTGTATTGGTATTTGGGTAAATATCGTAATGGTACAAGGGTAAATATTGCATTGGTATTTGGGTAAATATTGTATTGGTACTAGGGTAAATATTGTATTGGTACTAGGGTAAATATTGTATTGGTATTAGGGTAAATATTGTATTGGTATTAGGGTAAATATTGTATTGGTACTAGGGTAAATATTGTATTGGTATTAGGGTAAATATTGTATTGGTATTAGGGTAAATATTGTATTGGTATTTGGGTAAATATTGTATTGGTATTTGGGTAAATATTGTCTTGGTATATGGGTAAATATTGTATTGGTACCAGGGTAAATATTGTATTGGTACTAGGGTAAATATTGTATTGGTATTAGGGTAAATATTGTATTGGTGTTTGGGTAAATATTGTCTTGGTATATGGGTAAATATTGTATTGGTACTAGGGTAAATATTGCATTGGTATTTGGGTAAATATTGTATTGGTATTAGGGTCAATATTGTATTGGTATTTGGGTAAATATTGTATTGGTACCAGGGTAAATATTGTATTGGTACTAGGGTAAATATTGTATTGGTATTAGGGTAAATATTGTATTAGTATTAGGGTAAATATTGTATTGGTACCAGGGTAAATATTGTATTGGTACTAGGGTAAATATTGTATTGGTATTTAGGTAAATATTGTATTGGTACTGGGGTAAATATTGTATTTGTATTAGGGTAAATATTGTATTTATACTAGGGTAAATATTGTATTGGTACTAGGGTATATTATTGTATTGGTATTTAGGTAAATATTGTATTGGTATTTGAGTAAATATTGTATTGGTATTAGGGTATATTATTGTATTGGTATTTGGGTAAATATTCTATTGGTACTAGGGTAAATATTGTATTGGTATTTAGGGTAAATATTGTATTGGTATTAGGATAAATATTGTATTGGTATTAGGGTATATTATTGTATTGGTATTTGGGTAAATATTGTATTGGTAGTAGGGTAAATATTGTATTGGTACTAGGGTAAATATTGTATTGGTATTTAGGTAAATATTGTATTGGACTAGGGTAAATATTGTATTGGTATTTGGGTAAATATTGTATTGGTATTAGGGTAAATTTTGTATTGGTACTAGGGTAAATATTGTATTGGTATTAGAGTAAATATTGTATTGGTATTTGGGTAAATATCGTAATGGTACAAGGGTAAATATTGCATTGGTATTTGGGTAAATATTGTATTGGTACTAGGGTAAATATTGTATTGGTACTAGGGTAAATATTGTATTGGTATTAGGGTAAATATTGTATTGGTATTAGGGTAAATATTGTATTGGTACTAGGGTAAATATTGTATTGGTATTAGGGTAAATATTGTATTGGTATTAGGGTAAATATTGTATTGGTACTAGGGTAAATATTGTATTGGTATTAGGGTAAATATTGTATTGGTATTTGGGTAAATATTGTCTTGGTATATGGGTAGATATTGTATTGGTACTAGGGTAAATATTGCATTGGTATTTGGGTAAATATGTATTGGTATTAGGGTAAATATTGTATTGGACTAGGGTAAATATTGTATTGGTACTAGGGTAAATATTGTATTGGCATTGGGGTAAATATTGTATTGGTACTAGGGTAAATATTGTATTGGTATTTGGGTAAATATTGTATTGGTACTAGGGTAAATATTGTATTGGTATTAGGGTAAATATTGTATTGGTATTAGGGTAAATATTGTATTGGTTTTGGGTAAATATTGTATTGGTATTAGGGTAAATATTGTATTGATATTTGGGTAAATATTGTCTTGGGATATGGGTAAATATTGTATTGGGACCAGGGTAAATATTGTATTGGTACTAGGGTAAATATTGTATTGGTATTATGGTAATATTGTATTGGTATTTGAGTAAGTATTGTATTGGTAATAGGGTAAATATTGTATTGGTTCTAGGGTAAATATTGTATTGGTATTTGGGTAAATATTGTATTGGTATTAGGGTAAATATTGTATTGGTATTTAGGTAAATATTGTATTGGTACCAGGGTAAATATTGTATTGATATTAGGGTAAATATTGTATTGGTATTAGGGTAAATATTGTATTGATATTTGGGTAAATATTGTCTTGGAATATGGGTAAATATTGTATTGGTACCAGGGTAAATATTGTATTGGTACTAGGGTAAATATTGTATTGGTATTAGGGTAATATTGTATTGGTATTTGAGTAAATATTGTATTGGTACTAGGGTAAATATTGTATTGGTTCTAGGGTAAATATTGTATTGGTATTTGGGTAAATATTGTATTGGTATTAGGGTAAATATTGTATTGGTATTTAGGTAAATATTGTATTAGTACCAGGGTAAATATTGTATTGATATTAGGGTAAATATTGTATTGGTATTAGGGTAAATGTTGTACTGGTATTATGGTAAATATTGTATTGGTACTATTGTAAATATTGTATTGGTATTTGGGTAAATATTGTATTGGTACTAGGGTAAATATTGCATTGGTATTTGGGTAAATATGTATTGGTATTAGGGTAAATATTGTATTGGTACTAGGGTAAATATTGTATTGGTAATAGGGTAAATATTGTATTGGTATTTGGGTAAATATTGTATTGGTACTAGGGTAAATATTGTATTGGTATTAGGGTAAATATTGTATTGGTATTAGGGTAAATATTGTATTGGTATTTGGGTAAATATTGTATTGGTATTAGGGTAAATATTGTATTGATATTTGGGTAAATATTGTCTTGGTATATGGGTAAATATTGTATTGGTACCAGGGTAAATATTGTATTGGTACTAGGGTAAATATTGTATTGGTATTAGGGTAATATTGTATTGGTATTTGAGTAAATTTTGTATTGGTACTAGGGTAAATATTGTATTGGTTCTAGGGTAAATATTGTATTGGTATTTGGGTAAATATTGTATTGGTATTAGGGTAAATATTGTATTGGTATTTGGGTAAATATTGTATTGGTACCAGGGTAAATATTGTATTGATATTAGGGTAAATATTGTATTGGCATTAGGGTAAATATTGTATTGATATTTGGGTAAATATTGTCTTGGGATATGGGTAAATATTGTATTGGTACCAGGGTAAATATTGTATTGGTACTAGGGTAAATATTGTATTGGTATTCGGGTAATATTGTATTGGTATTTGAGTAAATATTGTATTGGTACTAGGGTAAATATTGTATTGGTTCTAGGGTAAATATTGTATTGGTATTTGGGTAAATATTGTATTGGTATTAGGGTAAATATTGTATTGGTATTTAGGTAAATATTGTATTGGTACCAGGGTAAATATTGTATTGATATTAGGGTAAATATTGTATTGGTATTGGTAAATATTGTATTGGTATTAGGGTAAATATTGTATTGGTTATAGGGTAAATATTGTATTGGTATTTGGGTAAATATTGTCTTGGTATATGGGTAAATATTGTCTTGGTTTATGGGTAAATATTGCATTGGTATTTGGGTAAATATGTATTGGTACTAGGGTAAATATTGTATTGGTATTAGGGTAATATTGTATTGGTATTTGAGTAAATATTGTATTGGTACTAGGGTAAATATTGTATTGGTTCTAGGGTAAATATTGTATTGGTATTTGGGTAAATATTGTATTGGTACTAGGGTAAATATTGTATTGGTATTTAGGTAAATATTGTATTGGTACTAGGGTAAATATAGTATTGATATTAGGGTAAATATTGTATTGGTATTTAGGTAAATATTGTATTGGACCTAGGGTAAATATTGTATTGGTATTTAGGTAAATATTGTATTGGTACTAGGGAAAATATTGTATTGGTATTTAGGTAAATATTGTATTGGTATTAGGGTAATATTGTATTGGTATTTGAGTAAATATTGTATTGGTACCAGGGTAAATATTGTATTGGTACTAGGGTAAATATTGTATTGGTATTTAGGTAAATATTGTATTGGTATTAGGATAAATATTGTATTGGTATTAGGGTATATTATTGTATTGGTATTTGGGTAAATATTGTATTGGTAGTAGGGTAAATATTGTATTGGTACTAGGGTAAATATTGTATTGGTACTAGGGTATATTATTGTATTGGTATTTAGGTAAATATTGTATTGGTATTTGAGTAAATATTGTATTGGTATTAGGGTATATTATTGTATTGGTATTTGGGTAAATATTCTATTGGTACTAGGGTAAATATTGTATTGGTATTTAGGGTAAATATTGTATTGGTATTAGGATAAATATTGTATTGGTATTAGGGTATATTATTGTATTGATTATTGGGTAAATATTGTATTGGTAGTAGGGTAAATATTGTATTGGTACTAGGGTAAATATTGTATTGGTATTTAGGTAAATATTGTATTGGTACTAGGGTAAATATTGTATTGGTATTAGGGTAAATATTGTATTGGTATTTGGGTAAATATCGTAATGGTACTAGGGTAAATATTGCATTGGTATTTGGGTAAATATTTTATTGGTACGAGGGTAAATATTGTATTGGTACTAGGGTAAATATTGTATTGGTATTAGGGTAAATATTGCATTGGTATTAGGGTAAATATTGTATTGGTATTAGGGTAAATATTGTATTGGTATTAGGGTAAATATTGTATTGGTATTTGGGTAAATATTGTCTTGGTATATGGGTAAATATTGTATTGGTACTAGGGTAAATATTGCATTGGTATTTGGGTAAATATGTATTGGTATTAGGGTAAATATTGTATTGGACTAGGGTAAATATTGTATTGGTACTAGGGTAAATATTGTATTGGCATTTGGGTAAATATTGTATTGGTACTAGGGTAAATATTGTATCGGTATTTGGGTAAATATTGTATTGGTACTAGGGTAAATATTGTATTGGTATTAGGGTAAATATTGTATTGGTACTAGGTTAAATATTGTATTGGTTCTAGGGTAAATATTGTATTGGTATTTGGGTAAATATTGTATTGGTACTAGGGTAAATATTGTATTGGTATTAGGGTAAATATTGTATTGGTATTTGGGTAAATATTGTCTTGGGATATGGGTAAATATTGTATTGGTACCAGGGTAAATATTGTATTGGTACTAGGGTAAATATTGTATTGGTATTAGGGTAATATTGTATTGGTATTTGAGTAAATATTGTATTGGTACTAGGGTAAATATTGTATTGGTTCTAGGGTAAATATTGTATTGGTATTTGGGTAAATATTGTATTGGTACCAGGGTAAATATTGTATTGATATTAGGGTAAATATTGTATTGGCATTAGGGTAAATATTGTATTGATATTTGGGTAAATATTGTCTTGGGATATGGGTAAATATTGTATTGGTACCAGGGTAAATATTGTATTGGTACTAGGGTAAATATTGTATTTGTATTAGGGTAATATTGTTTTGGTATTTGAGTAAATATTGTATTGGTACTAGGGTAAATATTGTATTGGTTCTAGGGTAAATATTGTATTGGTATTAGGGTAAATATTGTATTGGTATTTAGGTAAATATTGTATTGGTACCAGGGTAAATATTGTATTGATATAAGGGTAAATATTGTATTGGTATTAGGGTAAATATTGTATTGGTATTAGGGTAAATATTGTATTGGTACTAGGGTAAATATTGTATTGGTATTTGGGTAAATATTGTCTTGGTATATGGGTAAATATTGTATTGGTACTAGGGTCAATATTGCATTGGTATTTGGGTAAATATGTCTTGGTATTAGGGTAAATATTGTATTGGTATTTGGGTAAATATTGTATTGGTACTAGGGTAAATATTGTATTGGTATTTGGGTAAATATTGTATTGGTACTAGGGTAAATATTGTATTGGTATTAGGGTAAATATTGTATTGGTATTAGGGTAAATGTTGTATTGGTATTTGGGTAAATATTGTATTGGTATTAGGGTAAATATTGTATTGATATTTGGGTAAATATTGTCTTGGTATATGGGTAAATATTGTATTGGTACCAGGGTAAATATTGTATTGGTACTAGGGTAAATATTGTATTGGTATTAGGGTAATATTGTATTGGTATTTGAGTAAATATTGTATTGGTACTAGGGTAAATATTTTATTGGTTCTGGGGTAAATATTGTATTGGTATTTGGGTAAATATTGTATTGGTACTAGGGTAAATATTGTATTGGTATTTAGGTAAATATTGTATTGGTACTAGGGTAAATATTGTATTGATATTAGGGTAAATATTGTATTGGTAGTTAGGTAAATATTGTATTGGTACTAGGGTAAATATTGTATTGGTATTTAGGTAAATGTTGTATTGGTACTAGGGTAAATATTGTATTGGTACTAGGGTAAATATTGTATTGGTATTTGGGTAAATATTGTATTGGTACTAGGGTAAATATTGTATTGGTATTAGGGTAAATATTGTATTGGTATTAGGGTAAATATTGGATTGGTATTTGGGTAAATATTGTATTGGTATTAGGGTAAATATTGTATTGATATTTGGGTAAATATTGTCTTGGTATATGGGTAAATATTGTATTGGTACCAGGGTAAATATTGTATTGGTACTAGGGTAAATATTGTATTGGTATTAGCGTAATATTGTATTGGTATTTGAGTAAATATTGTATTGGTACTAGGGTAAATATTTTATTGGTTCTAGGGTAAATATTGTATTGGTATTTGGGTAAATATTGTATTGGTACTAGGGTAAATATTGTATTGGTATTTAGGTAAATATTGTATTGGTACTAGGGTAAATATTGTATTGATCCTAGGGTAAATATTGTATTGGTATTTAGGTAAATATTGTATTGGAACTAGGGTAAATATTGTATTGGTATTTAGTTAAATATTGTATTAGTACTAGGGTAAATATTGTATTGGTACTAGGGTAAATATTTTATTGATATTTGGGTAAATATTGTATTGGTACTAGGGTAAATATTGTATTGGTACTTGGGTAAATATTGTATTGGAATTAGGGTAAATATTGTATTGGTATTTGGGTAAATATTGTATTGGTTATAGGGTAAATATTGCATTGGTATTTGGGTAAATATTGTATTGGTATTAGGGAAATATTGTATTGGTACTAGGGTAAATATTGTATTTGTACTAGGGTAAATATTGTATTGGTTTAGGGTAAATACTGTATTGGTATTAGGGTAAATATTGTATTGGTATTAGGGTAAATATTGTATTGGTATTTGGGTAAATATTGTATTGGTATTAGGGTAAATATTGTATTGGTATTTGGGTAAATATTGTATTGGTACCAGGGTAAATATTGTATTGATATTAAGGTAAATATTGTATTGGCATTAGGGTAAATATTGTATTGATATTTGGGTAAATATTGTCTTGGGATATGGGTAAATATTGTATTGGTACCAGGGTAAATATTGTATTGGTACTAGGGTAAATATTGTATTGGTATTCGGGTAATATTGTATTGGTATTTGAGTAAATATTGTATTGGTACTAGGGTAAATATTGTATTGGTTCTAGGGTAAATATTGTATTGGTATTTGGGTAAATATTGTATTGGTATTAGGGTAAATATTGTATTGGTATTTAGGTAAATATTGTATTGGTACCAGGGTAAATATTGTATTGATATTAGGGTAAATATTGTATTGGTATTGGTAAATATTGTATTGGTATTAGGGTAAATATTGTATTGGTTATAGGGTAAATATTGTATTGGTATTTGGGTAAATATTGTCTTGGTATATGGGTAAATATTGTCTTGGTTTATGGGTAAATATTGCATTGGTATTTGGGTAAATATGTATTGGTACTAGGGTAAATATTGTATTGGTATTAGGGTAATATTGTATTGGTATTTGAGTAAATATTGTATTGGTACTAGGGTAAATATTGTATTGGTTCTAGGGTAAATATTGTATTGGTATTTGGGTAAATATTTTATTGGTACTAGGGTAAATATTGTATTGGTATTTAGGTAAATATTGTATTGGTACTAGGGTAAATATAGTATTGATATTAGGGTAAATATTGTATTGGTATTTAGGTAAATATTGTATTGGACCTAGGGTAAATATTGTATTGGTATTTAGGTAAATATTGTATTGGTACTAGGGAAAATATTGTATTGGTATTTAGGTAAATATTGTATTGGTATTAGGGTAATATTGTATTGGTATTTAGGTAAATATTGTATTAGTACCAGGGTAAATATTGTATTGATATTAGGGTAAATATTGTATTGGTATTAGGGTAAATGTTGTACTGGTATTATGGTAAATATTGTATTGGTACTATTGTAAATATTGTATTGGTATTTGGGTAAATATTGTATTGGTACTAGGGTAAATATTGCATTGGTATTTGGGTAAATATGTATTGGTATTAGGGTAAATATTGTATTGGTACTAGGGTAAATATTGTATTGGTAATAGGGTAAATATTGTATTGGTATTTGGGTAAATATTGTATTGGTACTAGGGTAAATATTGTATTGGTATTAGGGTAAATATTGTATTGGTATTAGGGTAAATATTGTATTGGTATTTGGGTAAATATTGTATTGGTATTAGGGTAAATATTGTATTGATATTTGGGTAAATATTGTCTTGGTATATGGGTAAATATTGTATTGGTACCAGGGTAAATATTGTATTGGTACTAGGGTAAATATTGTATTGGTATTAGGGTAATATTGTATTGGTATTTGAGTAAATTTTGTATTGGTACTAGGGTAAATATTGTATTGGTTCTAGGGTAAATATTGTATTGGTATTTGGGTAAATATTGTATTGGTATTAGGGTAAATATTGTATTGGTATTTGGGTAAATATTGTATTGGTACCAGGGTAAATATTGTATTGATATTAGGGTAAATATTGTATTGGCATTAGGGTAAATATTGTATTGATATTTGGGTAAATATTGTCTTGGGATATGGGTAAATATTGTATTGGTACCAGGGTAAATATTGTATTGGTACTAGGGTAAATATTGTATTGGTATTCGGGTAATATTGTATTGGTATTTGAGTAAATATTGTATTGGTACTAGGGTAAATATTGTATTGGTTCTAGGGTAAATATTGTATTGGTATTTGGGTAAATATTGTATTGGTATTAGGGTAAATATTGTATTGGTATTTAGGTAAATATTGTATTGGTACCAGGGTAAATATTGTATTGATATTAGGGTAAATATTGTATTGGTATTGGTAAATATTGTATTGGTATTAGGGTAAATATTGTATTGGTTATAGGGTAAATATTGTATTGGTATTTGGGTAAATATTGTCTTGGTATATGGGTAAATATTGTCTTGGTTTATGGGTAAATATTGCATTGGTATTTGGGTAAATATGTATTGGTACTAGGGTAAATATTGTATTGGTATTAGGGTAATATTGTATTGGTATTTGAGTAAATATTGTATTGGTACTAGGGTAAATATTGTATTGGTTCTAGGGTAAATATTGTATTGGTATTTGGGTAAATATTGTATTGGTACTAGGGTAAATATTGTATTGGTATTTAGGTAAATATTGTATTGGTACTAGGGTAAATATAGTATTGATATTAGGGTAAATATTGTATTGGTATTTAGGTAAATATTGTATTGGACCTAGGGTAAATATTTTATTGGTATTTAGGTAAATATTGTATTGGTACTAGGGAAAATATTGTATTGGTATTTAGGTAAATATTGTATTGGTATTAGGGTAATATTGTATTGGTATTTGAGTAAATATTGTATTGGTACCAGGGTAAATATTGTATTGGTACTAGGGTAAATATTGTATTGGTATTTAGGTAAATATTGTATTGGTATTAGGATAAATATTGTATTGGTATTAGGGTATATTATTGTATTGGTATTTGGGTAAATATTGTATTGGTAGTAGGGTAAATATTGTATTGGTACTAGGGTAAATATTGTATTGGTACTAGGGTTTATTATTGTATTGGTATTTAGGTAAATATTGTATTGGTATTTGAGTAAATATTGTATTGGTATTAGGGTATATTATTGTATTGGTATTTGGGTAAATATTCTATTGGTACTAGGGTAAATATTGTATTGGTATTTAGGGTAAATATTGTATTGGTATTAGGATAAATATTGTATTGGTATTAGGGTATATTATTGTATTGGTTATTGGGTAAATATTGTATTGGTAGTAGGGTAAATATTGTATTGGTACTAGGGTAAATATTGTATTGGTATTTAGGTAAATATTGTATTGGTACTAGGGTAAATATTGTATTGGTATTAGGGTAAATATTGTATTGGTATTTGGGTAAATATCGTAATGGTACTAGGGTAAATATTGCATTGGTATTTGGGTAAATATTTTATTGGTACGAGGGTAAATATTGTATTGGTACTAGGGTAAATATTGTATTGGTATTAGGGTAAATATTGCATTGGTATTAGGGTAAATATTGTATTGGTATTAGGGTAAATATTGTATTGGTATTAGGGTAAATATTGTATTGGTATTTGGGTAAATATTGTCTTGGTATATGGGTAAATATTGTATTGGTACTAGGGTAAATATTGCATTGGTATTTGGGTAAATATGTATTGGTATTAGGGTAAATATTGTATTGGACTAGGGTAAATATTGTATTGGTACTAGGGTAAATATTGTATTGGCATTTGGGTAAATATTGTATTGGTACTAGGGTAAATATTGTATCGGTATTTGGGTAAATATTGTATTGGTACTAGGGTAAATATTGTATTGGTATTAGGGTAAATATTGTATTGGTACTAGGTTAAATATTGTATTGGTTCTAGGGTAAATATTGTATTGGTATTTGGGTAAATATTGTATTGGTACTAGGGTAAATATTGTATTGGTATTAGGGTAAATATTGTATTGGTATTTGGGTAAATATTGTCTTGGGATATGGGTAAATATTGTATTGGTACCAGGGTAAATATTGTATTGGTACTAGGGTAAATATTGTATTGGTATTAGGGTAATATTGTATTGGTATTTGAGTAAATATTGTATTGGTACTAGGGTAAATATTGTATTGGTTCTAGGGTAAATATTGTATTGGTATTTGGGTAAATATTGTATTGGTATTAGGGTAAATATTGTATTGGTATTTGGGTAAATATTGTATTGGTACCAGGGTAAATATTGTATTGATATTAGGGTAAATATTGTATTGGCATTAGGGTAAATATTGTATTGATATTTGGGTAAATATTGTCTTGGGATATGGGTAAATATTGTATTGGTACCAGGGTAAATATTGTATTGGTACTAGGGTAAATATTGTATTTGTATTAGGGTAATATTGTTTTGGTATTTGACTAAATATTGTATTGGTACTAGGGTAAATATTGTCTTGGTATATGGGTAAATATTGTATTGGTACTAGGGTAAATATTGTATTGGTATTTGGGTAAATATTGTCTTGGTATATGGGTAAATATTGTATTGGTACTAGGGTCAATATTGCATTGGTATTTGGGTAAATATGTCTTGGTATTAGGGTAAATATTGTATTGGTATTTGGGTAAATATTGTATTGGTACTAGGGTAAATATTGTATTGGTATTTGGGTAAATATTGTATTGGTACTAGGGTAAATATTGTATTGGTATTAGGGTAAATATTGTATTGGTATTAGGGTAAATATTGTATTGGTATTTGGGTAAATATTGTATTGGTATTAGGGTAAATATTGTATTGATATTTGGGTAAATATTGTCTTGGTATATGGGTAAATATTGTATTGGTACCAGGGTAAATATTGTATTGGTACTAGGGTAAATATTGTATTGGTATTAGGGTAATATTGTATTGGTATTTGAGTAAATATTGTATTGGTACTAGGGTAAATATTTTATTGGTTCTGGGGTAAATATTGTATTGGTATTTTGGTAAATATTGTATTGGTACTAGGGTAAATATTGTATTGGTATTTAGGTAAATATTGTATTGGTACTAGGGTAAATATTGTATTGATATTAGGGTAAATATTGTATTGGTAGTTAGGTAAATATTGTATTGGTACTAGGCTAAATATTGTATTGGTATTTAGGTAAATATTGTATTGGTACTAGGGTAAATATTGTATTGGTACTAGGGTAAATATTGTATTGGTATTTGGGTAAATATTGTATTGGTACTAGGGTAAATATTGTATTGGTATTAGGGTAAATATTGTATTGGTATTAGGGTAAATATTGGATTGGTATTTGGGTAAATATTGTATTGGTATTAGGGTAAATATTGTATTGATATTTGGGTAAATATTGTCTTGGTATATGGGTAAATATTGTATTGGTACCAGGGTAAATATTGTATTGGTACTAGGGTAAATATTGTATTGGTATTAGCGTAATATTGTATTGGTATTTGAGTAAATATTGTATTGGTACTAGGGTAAATATTTTATTGGTTCTAGGGTAAATATTGTATTGGTATTTGGCTAAATATTGTATTGGTACTAGGGTAAATATTGTATTGGTATTTAGGTAAATATTGTATTGGTACTAGGGTAAATATTGTATTGATCCTAGGGTAAATATTGTATTGGTATTTAGGTAAATATTGTATTGGAACTAGGGTAAATATTGTATTGGTATTTAGTTAAATATTGTATTAGTACTAGGGTAAATATTGTATTGGTACTAGGGTAAATATTTTATTGATATTTGGGTAAATATTGTATTGGTACTAGGGTAAATATTGTATTGGTACTAGGGTAAATATTGTATTGGTACTTGGGTAAATATTGTATTGGAATTAGGGTAAATATTGTATTGGTATTTGGGTAAATATTGTATTGGTTATAGGGTAAATATTGCATTGGTATTTGGGTAAATATTGTATTGGTATTAGGGAAATATTGTATTGGTACTAGGGTAAATATTGTATTTGTACTAGGGTAAATATTGTATTGGTTTAGGGTAAATACTGTATTGGTATTAGGGTAAATATTGTATTGGTATTAGGGTAAATATTGTATTGGTATTTGGGTAAATATTGTATTGGTATTAGGGTAAATATTGTATTGGTATTTGGGTAAATATTGTATTGGTACCACGGTAAATATTGTATTGATATTAAGGTAAATATTGTATTGGCATTAGGGTAAATATTGTATTGATATTTGGGTAAATATTGTCTTGGGATATGGGTAAATATTGTATTGGTACCAGGGTAAATATTGTATTGGTACTAGGGTAAATATTGTATTGGTATTCGGGTAATATTGTATTGGTATTTGAGTAAATATTGTATTGGTACTAGGGTAAATATTGTATTGGTTCTAGGGTAAATATTGTATTGGTATTTGGGTAAATATTGTATTGGTATTAGGGTAAATATTGTATTGGTATTTAGGTAAATATTGTATTGGTACCAGGGTAAATATTGTATTGATATTAGGGTAAATATTGTATTGGTATTGGTAAATATTGTATTGGTATTAGGGTAAATATTGTATTGGTTATAGGGTAAATATTGTATTGGTATTTGGGTAAATATTGTCTTGGTATATGGGTAAATATTGTCTTGGTTTATGGGTAAATATTGCATTGGTATTTGGGTAAATATGTATTGGTACTAGGGTAAATATTGTATTGGTATTAGGGTAATATTGTATTGGTATTTGAATAAATATTGTATTGGTACTAGGGTAAATATTGTATTGGTTCTAGGGTAAATATTATATTGGTATTTGGGTAAATATTGTATTGGTACTAGGGTAAATATTGTATTGGTATTTAGGTAAATATTGTATTGGTACTAGGGTAAATATAGTATTGATATTAGGGTAAATATTGTATTGGTATTTAGGTAAATATTGTATTGGACCTAGGGTAAATATTGTATTGGTATTTAGGTAAATATTGTATTGGTACTAGGGAAAATATTGTATTGGTATTTAGGTAAATATTGTATTGGTATTAGGGTAATATTGTATTGGTATTTGAGTAAATATTGTATTGGTACCAGGGTAAATATTGTATTGGTACTAGGGTAAATATTGTATTGGTATTTAGGTAAATATTGTATTGGTATTAGGATAAATATTGTATTGGTATTAGGGTATATTATTGTATTGGTATTTGGGTAAATATTGTATTGGTAGTAGGGTAAATATTGTATTGGTACTAGGGTAAATATTGTATTGGTACTAGGGTATATTATTGTATTGGTATTTAGGTAAATATTGTATTGGTATTTGAGTAAATATTGTATTGGTATTAGGGTATATTATTGTATTGGTATTTGGGTAAATATTCTATTGGTACTAGGGTAAATATTGTATTGGTATTTAGGGTAAATATTGTATTGGTATTAGGATAAATATTGTATTGGTATTAGGGTATATTATTGTATTGGTTATTGGGTAAATATTGTATTGGTAGTAGGGTAAATATTGTATTGGTACTAGGGTAAATATTGTATTGGTATTTAGGTAAATATTGTATTGGTACTAGGGTAAATATTGTATTGGTATTTGGGTAAATATCGTAATGGTACTAGGGTAAATATTGCATTGGTATTTGGGTAAATATTTTATTGGTACTAGGGTAAATATTGTATTGGTACTAGGGTAAATATTGTATTGGTATTAGGGTAAATATTGCATTGGTATTAGGGTAAATATTGTATTGGTATTAGGGTAAATATTGTATTGGTATTAGGGTAAATATTGTATTGGTATTTGGGTAAATATTGTCTTGGTATATGGGTAAATATTGTATTGGTACTAGGGTAAATATTGCATTGGTATTTGGGTAAATATGTATTGGTATTAGGGTAAATATTGTATTGGACTAGGGTAAATATTGTATTGGTACTAGGGTAAATATTGTATTGGCATTTGGGTAAATATTGTATTGGTACTAGGGTAAATATTGTATCGGTATTTGGGTAAATATTGTATTGGTACTAGGGTAAATATTGTATTGGTATTAGGGTAAATATTGTATTGGTACTAGGTTAAATATTGTATTGGTTCTAGGGTAAATATTGTATTGGTATTTGGGTAAATATTGTATTGGTACTAGGGTAAATATTGTATTGGTATTAGGGTAAATATTGTATTGGTATTTGGGTAAATATTGTCTTGGGATATGGGTAAATATTGTATTGGTACCAGGGTAAATATTGTATTGGTACTAGGGTAAATATTGTATTGGTATTAGGGTAATATTGTATTGGTATTTGAGTAAATATTGTATTGGTACTAGGGTAAATATTGTATTGGTTCTAGGGTAAATATTGTATTGGTATTTGGGTAAATATTGTATTGGTATTAGGGTAAATATTGTATTGGTATTTGGGTAAATATTGTATTGGTACCAGGGTAAATATTGTATTGATATTAGGGTAAATATTGTATTGGCATTAGGGTAAATATTGTATTGATATTTGGGTAAATATTGTCTTGGGATATGGGTAAATATTGTATTGGTACCAGGGTAAATATTGTATTGGTACTAGGGTAAATATTGTATTTGTATTAGGGTAATATTGTTTTGGTATTTGAGTAAATATTGTATTGGTACTAGGGTAAATATTGTATTGGTTCTAGGGTAAATATTGTATTGGTATTAGGGTAAATATTGTATTGGTATTTAGGTAAATATTGTATTGGTACCAGGGTAAATATTGTATTGATATAAGGGTAAATATTGTATTGGTATTAGGGTAAATATTGTATTGGTATTAGGGTAAATATTGTATTGGTACTAGGGTAAATATTGTATTGGTATTTGGGTAAATATTGTCTTGGTATATGGGTAAATATTGTATTGGTACTAGGGTCAATATTGCATTGGTATTTGGGTAAATATGTCTTGGTATTAGGGTAAATATTGTATTGGTATTTGGGTAAATATTGTATTGGTACTAGGGTAAATATTGTATTGGTATTTGGGTAAATATTGTATTGGTACTAGGGTAAATATTGTATTGGTATTAGGGTAAATATTGTATTGGTATTAGGGTAAATATTGTATTGGTATTTGGGTAAATATTGTATTGGTATTAGGGTAAATATTGTATTGATATTTGGGTAAATATTGTCTTGGTATATGGGTAAATATTGTATTGGTACCAGGGTAAATATTGTATTGGTACTAGGGTAAATATTGTATTGGTATTAGGGTAATATTGTATTGGTATTTGAGTAAATATTGTATTGGTACTAGGGTAAATATTTTATTGGTTCTGGGGTAAATATTGTATTGGTATTTTGGTAAATATTGTATTGGTACTAGGGTAAATATTGTATTGGTATTTAGGTAAATATTGTATTGGTACTAGGGTAAATATTGTATTGATATTAGGGTAAATATTGTATTGGTAGTTAGGTAAATATTGTATTGGTACTAGGGTAAATATTGTATTGGTATTTAGGTAAATATTGTATTGGTACTAGGGTAAATATTGTATTGGTACTAGGGTAAATATTGTATTGGTATTTGGGTAAATATTGTATTGGTACTAGGGTAAATATTGTATTGGTATTAGGGTAAATATTGTATTGGTATTAGGGTAAATATTGGATTGGTATTTGGGTAAATATTGTATTGGTATTAGGGTAAATATTGTATTGATATTTGGGTAAATATTGTCTTGGTATATGGGTAAATATTGTATTGGTACCAGGGTAAATATTGTATTGGTACTAGGGTAAATATTGTATTGGTATTAGCGTAATATTGTATTGGTATTTGAGTAAATATTGTATTGGTACTAGGGTAAATATTTTATTGGTTCTAGGGTAAATATTGTATTGGTATTTGGGTAAATATTGTATTGGTACTAGGGTAAATATTGTATTGGTATTTAGGTAAATATTGTATTGGTACTAGGGTAAATATTGTATTGATCCTAGGGTAAATATTGTATTGGTATTTAGGTAAATATTGTATTGGAACTAGGGTAAATATTGTATTGGTATTTAGTTAAATATTGTATTAGTACTAGGGTAAATATTGTATTGGTACTAGGGTAAATATTTTATTGATATTTGGGTAAATATTGTATTGGTACTAGGGTAAATATTGTATTGGTACTAGGGTAAATATTGTATTGGTACTTGGGTAAATATTGTATTGGAATTAGGGTAAATATTGTATTGGTATTTGGGTAAATATTGTATTGGTTATAGGGTAAATATTGCATTGGTATTTGGGTAAATATTGTATTGGTATTAGGGAAATATTGTATTGGTACTAGGGTAAATATTGTATTTGTACTAGGGTAAATATTGTATTGGTTTAGGGTAAATACTGTATTGGTATTAGGGTAAATATTGTATTGGTATTAGGGTAAATATTGTATTGGTATTTGGGTAAATATTGTATTGGTATTAGGGTAAATATTGTATTGGTATTTGGGTAAATATTGTATTGGTACCAGGGTAAATATTGTATTGATATTAAGGTAAATATTGTATTGGCATTAGGGTAAATATTGTATTGATATTTGGGTAAATATTGTCTTGGGATATGGGTAAATATTGTATTGGTACCAGGGTAAATATTGTATTGGTACTAGGGTAAATATTGTATTGGTATTCGGGTAATATTGTATTGGTATTTGAGTAAATATTGTATTGGTACTAGGGTAAATATTGTATTGGTTCTAGGGTAAATATTGTATTGGTATTTGGGTAAATATTGTATTGGTATTAGGGTAAATATTGTATTGGTATTTAGGTAAATATTGTATTGGTACCAGGGTAAATATTGTATTGATATTAGGGTAAATATTGTATTGGTATTGGTAAATATTGTATTGGTATTAGGGTAAATATTGTATTGGTTATAGGGTAAATATTGTATTGGTATTTGGGTAAATATTGTCTTGGTATATGGGTAAATATTGTCTTGGTTTATGGGTAAATATTGCATTGGTATTTGGGTAAATATGTATTGGTACTAGGGTAAATATTGTATTGGTATTAGGGTAATATTGTATTGGTATTTGAATAAATATTGTATTGGTACTAGGGTAAATATTGTATTGGTTCTAGGGTAAATATTATATTGGTATTTGGGTAAATATTGTATTGGTACTAGGGTAAATATTGTATTGGTATTTAGGTAAATATTGTATTGGTACTAGGGTAAATATAGTATTGATATTAGGGTAAATATTGTATTGGTATTTAGGTAAATATTGTATTGGACCTAGGGTAAATATTGTATTGGTATTTAGGTAAATATTGTATTGGTACTAGGGAAAATATTGTATTGGTATTTAGGTAAATATTGTATTGGTATTAGGGTAATATTGTATTGGTATTTGAGTAAATATTGTATTGGTACCAGGGTAAATATTGTATTGGTACTAGGGTAAATATTGTATTGGTATTTAGGTAAATATTGTATTGGTATTAGGATAAATATTGTATTGGTATTAGGGTATATTATTGTATTGGTATTTGGGTAAATATTGTATTGGTAGTAGGGTAAATATTGTATTGGTACTAGGGTAAATATTGTATTGGTACTAGGGTATATTATTGTATTGGTATTTAGGTAAATATTGTATTGGTATTTGAGTAAATATTGTATTGGTATTAGGGTATATTATTGTATTGGTATTTGGGTAAATATTCTATTGGTACTAGGGTAAATATTGTATTGGTATTTAGGGTAAATATTGTATTGGTATTAGGATAAATATTGTATTGGTATTAGGGTATATTATTGTATTGGTTATTGGGTAAATATTGTATTGGTAGTAGGGTAAATATTGTATTGGTACTAGGGTAAATATTGTATTGGTATTTAGGTAAATATTGTATTGGTACTAGGGTAAATATTGTATTGGTATTTGGGTAAATATCGTAATGGTACTAGGGTAAATATTGCATTGGTATTTGGGTAAATATTTTATTGGTACTAGGGTAAATATTGTATTGGTACTAGGGTAAATATTGTATTGGTATTAGGGTAAATATTGCATTGGTATTAGGGTAAATATTGTATTGGTATTAGGGTAAATATTGTATTGGTATTAGGGTAAATATTGTATTGGTATTTGGGTAAATATTGTCTTGGTATATGGGTAAATATTGTATTGGTACTAGGGTAAATATTGCATTGGTATTTGGGTAAATATGTATTGGTATTAGGGTAAATATTGTATTGGACTAGGGTAAATATTGTATTGGTACTAGGGTAAATATTGTATTGGCATTTGGGTAAATATTGTATTGGTACTAGGGTAAATATTGTATCGGTATTTGGGTAAATATTGTATTGGTACTAGGGTAAATATTGTATTGGTATTAGGGTAAATATTGTATTGGTACTAGGTTAAATATTGTATTGGTTCTAGGGTAAATATTGTATTGGTATTTGGGTAAATATTGTATTGGTACTAGGGTAAATATTGTATTGGTATTAGGGTAAATATTGTATTGGTATTTGGGTAAATATTGTCTTGGGATATGGGTAAATATTGTATTGGTACCAGGGTAAATATTGTATTGGTACTAGGGTAAATATTGTATTGGTATTAGGGTAATATTGTATTGGTATTTGAGTAAATATTGTATTGGTACTAGGGTAAATATTGTATTGGTTCTAGGGTAAATATTGTATTGGTATTTGGGTAAATATTGTATTGGTATTAGGGTAAATATTGTATTGGTATTTGGGTAAATATTGTATTGGTACCAGGGTAAATATTGTATTGATATTAGGGTAAATATTGTATTGGCATTAGGGTAAATATTGTATTGATATTTGGGTAAATATTGTCTTGGGATATGGGTAAATATTGTATTGGTACCAGGGTAAATATTGTATTGGTACTAGGGTAAATATTGTATTTGTATTAGGGTAATATTGTTTTGGTATTTGAGTAAATATTGTATTGGTACTAGGGTAAATATTGTATTGGTTCTAGGGTAAATATTGTATTGGTATTAGGGTAAATATTGTATTGGTATTTAGGTAAATATTGTATTGGTACCAGGGTAAATATTGTATTGATATAAGGGTAAATATTGTATTGGTATTAGGGTAAATATTGTATTGGTATTAGGGTAAATATTGTATTGGTACTAGGGTAAATATTGTATTGGTATTTGGGTAAATATTGTCTTGGTATATGGGTAAATATTGTATTGGTACTAGGGTAAATATTGCATTGGTATTTGGGTAAATATGTCTTGGTATTAGGGTAAATATTGTATTGGTATTTGGGTAAATATTGTATTGGTACTAGGGTAAATATTGTATTGGTATTTGGGTAAATATTGTATTGGTACTAGGGTAAATATTGTATTGGTATTAGGGTAAATATTGTATTGGTATTAGGGTAAATATTGTATTGGTATTTGGGTAAATATTGTATTGGTATTAGGGTAAATATTGTATTGATATTTGGGTAAATATTGTCTTGGTATATGGGTACATATTGTATTGGTACCAGGGTAAATATTGTATTGGTACTAGGGTAAATATTGTAATGGTATTAGGGTAATATTGTATTGGTATTTGAGTAAATATTGTATTGGTACTAGGGTAAATATTTTATTGGTTCTGGGGTAAATATTGTATTGGTATTTGGGTAAATATTGTATTGGTACTAGGGTAAATATTGTATTGGTATTTAGGTAAATATTGTATTGGTACTAGGGTAAATATTGTATTGATATTAGGGTAAATATTGTATTGGTAGTTAGGTAAATATTGTATTGGTACTAGGGTAAATATTGTATTGGTATTTAGGTAAATATTGTATTGGTACTAGGGTAAATATTGTATTGGTACTAGGGTAAATATTGTATTGGTATTTGGGTAAATATTGTATTGGTACTAGGGTAAATATTGTATTGGTATTAGGGTAAATATTTTATTGGTATTAGGGTAAATATTGGATTGGTATTTGGGTAAATATTGTATTGGTATTAGGGTAAATATTGTATTGATATTTGGGTAAATATTGTCTTGGTATATGGGTAAATATTGTATTGGTACCAGGGTAAATATTGTATTGGTACTAGGGTAAATATTGTATTGGTATTAGCGTAATATTGTATTGGTATTTGAGTAACTATTGTATTGGTACTAGGGTAATATTTTATTGGTTCTAGGGTAAATATTGTATTGGTATTTGGGTAAATATTGTATTGGTACTAGGGTAAATATTGTATTGGTATTAGGGTAAATATTGTATTGGTATTTGGGTAAATATTGTCTTGGTATATGGGTAAATATTGTATTGGTACTAGGGTAAATATTGCATTGGTATTTGGGTAAATATGTATTGGTATTAGGGTAAATATTGTATTGGACTAGGGTAAATATTGTATTGGTACTAGGGTAAATATTGTATTGGCATTTGGGTAAATATTGTATTGGTACTAGGGTAAATATTGTATCGGTATTTGGGTAAATATTGTATTGGTACTAGGGTAAATATTGTATTGGTATTAGGGTAAATATTGTATTGGTACTAGGTTAAATATTGTATTGGTTCTAGGGTAAATATTGTATTGGTATTTGGGTAAATATTGTATTGGTACTAGGGTAAATATTGTATTGGTATTAGGGTAAATATTGTATTGGTATTTGGGTAAATATTGTCTTGGGATATGGGTAAATATTGTATTGGTACCAGGGTAAATATTGTATTGGTACTAGGGTAAATATTGTATTGGTATTAGGGTAATATTGTATTGGTATTTGAGTAAATATTGTATTGGTACTAGGGTAAATATTGTATTGGTTCTAGGGTAAATATTGTATTGGTATTTGGGTAAATATTGTATTGGTATTAGGGTAAATATTGTATTGGTATTTGGGTAAATATTGTATTGGTACCAGGGTAAATATTGTATTGATATTAGGGTAAATATTGTATTGGCATTAGGGTAAATATTGTATTGATATTTGGGTAAATATTGTCTTGGGATATGGGTAAATATTGTATTGGTACCAGGGTAAATATTGTATTGGTACTAGGGTAAATATTGTATTTGTATTAGGGTAATAGTGTTTTGGTATTTGAGTAAATATTGTATTGGTACTAGGGTAAATATTGTATTGGTTCTAGGGTAAATATTGTATTGGTATTAGGGTAAATATTGTATTGGTATTTAGGTAAATATTGTATTGGTACCAGGGTAAATATTGTATTGATATAAGGGTAAATATTGTATTGGTATTAGGGTAAATATTGTATTGGTATTAGGGTAAATATTGTATTGGTACTAGGGTAAATATTGTATTGGTATTTGGGTAAATATTGTCTTGGTATATGGGTAAATATTGTATTGGTACTAGGGTAAATATTGCATTGGTATTTGGGTAAATATGTCTTGGTATTAGGGTAAATATTGTATTGGTATTTGGGTAAATATTGTATTGGTACTAGGGTAAATATTGTATTGGTATTTGGGTAAATATTGTATTGGTACTAGGGTAAATATTGTATTGGTATTAGGGTAAATATTGTATTGGTATTAGGGTAAATATTGTATTGGTATTTGGGTAAATATTGTATTGGTATTAGGGTAAATATTGTATTGATATTTGGGTAAATATTGTCTTGGTATATGGGTACATATTGTATTGGTACCAGGGTAAATATTGTATTGGTACTAGGGTAAATATTGTATTGGTATTAGGGTAATATTGTATTGGTATTTGAGTAAATATTGTATTGGTACTAGGGTAAATATTTTATTGGTTCTGGGGTAAATATTGTATTGGTATTTGGGTAAATATTGTATTGGTACTAGGGTAAATATTGTATTGGTATTTAGGTAAATATTGTATTGGTACTAGGGTAAATATTGTATTGATATTAGGGTAAATATTGTATTGGTAGTTAGGTAAATATTGTATTGGTACTAGGGTAAATATTGTATTGGTATTTAGGTAAATATTGTATTGGTACTAGTGTAAATATTGTATTGGTACTAGGGTAAATATTGTATTGGTATTTGGGTAAATATTGTATTGGTACTAGGGTAAATATTGTATTGGTATTAGGGTAAATATTTTATTGGTATTAGGGTAAATATTGGATTGGTATTTGGGTAAATATTGTATTGGTATTAGGGTAAATATTGTATTGATATTTGGGTAAATATTGTCTTGGTATATGGGTAAATATTGTATTGGTACCAGGGTAAATATTGTATTGGTACTAGGGTAAATATTGTATTGGTATTAGCGTAATATTGTATTGGTATTTGAGTAACTATTGTATTGGTACTAGGGTAAATATTTTATTGGTTCTAGGGTAAATATTGTATTGGTATTTGGGTAAATATTGTATTGGTACTAGGGTAAATATTGTATTGGTATTTAGGTAAATATTGTATTGGTACTAGGGTAAATATTGTATTGATCCTAGGGTAAATATTGTATTGGTATTTAGGTAAATATTGTATTGGAACTAGGGTAAATATTGTATTGGTATTTAGTTAAATATTGTATTAGTACTAGGGTAAATATTGTATTGGTACTAGGGTAAATATTTTATTGATATTTGGGTAAATATTGTATTGGTACTAGGGTAAATATTGTATTGGTACTAGGGTAAATATTGTATTGGTACTTGGGTAAATATTGTATTGGAATTAGGGTAAATATTGTATTGGTATTTGGGTAAATATTGTATTGGTTATAGGGTAAATATTGCATTGGTATTTGGGTAAATATTGTATTGGTATTAGGGAAATATTGTATTGGAACTAGGGTAAATATTGTATTTCTACTAGGGTAAATATTGTATTGGTATTAGGGTAAATACTGTATTGGTATTAGGGTAAATATTGTATTGGTATTAGGGTAAATATTCTATTGGTATTAGGGTACATATTGTATTGGTACTAGGGTAAATATTGTATTGGTACTAGTGTAAATATTGTATTGGTATTAGGGTAAATATTGTATTGGTACTAGGGTAAATATTGTATTGGTATTTGGGTAAATATTGTATTGGTATTAGGGAAATATTGTATTGGTACTAGGGTAAATATTGTATTTGTACTAGGGTAAATATTGTATTGGTATTAGGGAAATATTGTATTGGTATCTGGGTAAATATTGTATTGGTACCAGGGTAAATATTGTATTGGTACCAGGGTAAATATTGCATTGGTATTATGGTAAATATTGTATTGGTATTAGGGTAAATATTGTATTGGTATCAGGGTAAATATTGCATTGGTTATAGGGTAAATATTGTATTTGTTCTAGGGTAAATATTGTATTGGTATTAGGGTAAATATTGTATTGGTACTAGGGTAAATATTGTATTGGTATTTAGGTAAATATTGTATTGGTACTAGGGTAAATATTGTATTGGTATTTTGGTAAATATTGTATTGGTATTAGGGTAAATATTGTATTGGTATTTAGGGTAAATATTGTATTGGTACTAGGGTAAATATTGTATTGGTATTAGGGTAAATACTGTATTGGTATTAGGGTAAATATTGTATTGGTATTAGGGTAAATATTGTATTGGTATTAGGGTAAATATTGTATTGGTTCTAGGGTAAATATTGTATTGCTATTAGGGTAAATATTGTATTGGTACTAGGGTAAATATTCTATTGGTACTAGGGTAAATATTGTATTGGTACTAGGGTAAATATTGTATTGGTATTTGAGTAAATATTGTATTGGTACTAGGGTAAATATTGTATTGGTATCAGGGTAAATATTGTATTGGAACTAGGGTAAATATTGTATTGGTACTAGGGTAAATATTGTATTGGTATTTGGGTAAATATTGTATTGGTACTAGGGTAAATATTGTATTGGTACCAGGGTAAATATTGCATTGGTATTAGGGTAATATTGTATTGGTATTTGAGTAAATATTGTATTGGTACTAGGGTAAATATTGTATTGGTTCTAGGGTAAATATTGTATTGGTATTTGGGTAAATATTGTATTGGTATTAGGGTAAATATTGTATTGGTATTTGGGTAAATATTGTATTGGTACTAGGGTAAATATTGTATTGGTATTAGGGTAATATTGTATTGGTATTTGAGTAAATATTGTATTGGTACTAGGGTAAATATTGTATTGGTTCTAGGGTAAATATTGTATTGGTATTTGGGTAAATATTGTATTGGTATTAGGGTAAATATTGTATTGGTATTTGGGTAAATATTGTATTGGTACCAGGGTAAATATTGTATTGATATTAGGGTAAATATTGTATTGGCATTAGGGTAAATATTGTATTGATATTTGGGTAAATATTGTCTTGGGATATGGGTAAATATTGTATTGGTACCAGGGTAAATATTGTATTGGTACTAGGGTAAATATTGTATTTGTATTAGGGTAATATTGTTTTGGTATTTGAGTAAATATTGTATTGGTACTAGGGTAAATATTGTATTGGTTCTAGGGTAAATATTGTATTGGTATTAGGGTAAATATTGTATTGGTATTTAGGTAAATATTGTATTGGTACCAGGGTAAATATTGTATTGATATAAGGGTAAATATTGTATTGGTATTAGGGTAAATATTGTATTGGTATTAGGGTAAATATTGTATTGGTACTAGGGTAAATATTGTATTGGTATTTGGGTAAATATTGTCTTGGTATATGGGTAAATATTGTATTGGTACTAGGGTAAATATTGCATTGGTATTTGGGTAAATATGTCTTGGTATTAGGGTAAATATTGTATTGGTATTTGGGTAAATATTGTATTGGTACTAGGGTAAATATTGTATTGGTATTTGGGTAAATATTGTATTGGTACTAGGGTAAATATTGTATTGGTATTAGGGTAAATATTGTATTGGTATTAGGGTAAATATTGTATTGGTATTTGGGTAAATATTGTATTGGTATTAGGGTAAATATTGTATTGATATTTGGGTAAATATTGTCTTGGTATATGGGTAAATATTGTATTGGTACCAGGGTAAATATTGTATTGGTACTAGGGTAAATATTGTATTGGTATTAGGGTAATATTGTATTGGTATTTGAGTAAATATTGTATTGGTACTAGGGTAAATATTTTATTGGTTCTGGGGTAAATATTGTATTGGTATTTGGGTAAATATTGTATTGGTACTAGGGTAAATATTGTATTCGTATTTAGGTAAATATTGTATTGGTACTAGGGTTAATATTGTATTGATATTAGGGTAAATATTGTATTGGTAGTTAGGTAAATATTGTATTGGTACTAGGGTAAATATTGTATTGGTATTTAGGTAAATATTGTATTGGTACTAGGGTAAATATTGTATTGGTACTAGGGTAAATTTTGTATTGGTATTTGGGTAAATATTGTATTGGTACTAGGGTAAATATTGTATTGGTATTAGGGTAAATATTGTATTGGTATTAGGGTAAATATTGGATTGGTATTTGGGTAAATATTGTATTGGTATTAGGGTAAATATTGTATTGATATTTGGGTAAATATTGTCTTGGTATATGGGTAAATATTGTATTGGTACCAGGGTAAATATTGTATTGGTACTAGGGTAAATATTGTATTGGTATTAGCGTAATATTGTATTGGTATTTGAGTAAATATTGTATTGGTACTAGGGTAAATATTTTATTGGTTCTAGGGTAAATATTGTATTGGTATTTGGGTAAATATTGTATTGGTACTAGGGTAAATATTGTATTGGTATTTAGGTAAATATTGTATTGGTACTAGGGTAAATATTGTATTGATCCTAGGGTAAATATTGTATTGGTATTTAGGTAAATATTGTATTGGAACTAGGGTAAATATTGTATTTGTACTAGGGTAAATATTGTATTGGTATTAGGGTAAATACTGTATTGGTATTAGGGTAAATATTGTATTGGTATTAGGGTAAATATTCTATTGGTATTAGGGTACATATTGTATTGGTACTAGGGTAAATATTGTATTGGTACTAGTGTAAATATTGTATTGGTATTAGGGTAAATATTGTATTGGTACTAGGGTAAATATTGTATTGGTACTAGGGTAAATATTGTATTGGTATTTGGGTAAATATTGTATTGGTACTAGGGTAAATATTGTATTGGTACTAGGGTAAATATTGTATTGGTATTTGGGTAAATATTGTATTGGTATTAGGGAAATATTGTATTGGTACTAGGGTAAATATTGTATTTGTACTAGGGTAAATATTGTATTGGTATTAGGGAAATATTGTATTGGTATCTGGGTAAATATTGTATTGGTACCAGGGTAAATATTGTATTGGTACCAGGGTAAATATTGCATTGGTATTATGGTAAATATTGTATTGGTATTAGGGTAAATATTGTATTGGTATCAGGGTAAATATTGCATTGGTATTAGGGTAAATATTGTATTTGTTCTAGGGTAAATATTGTATTGGTATTAGGGTAAATATTGTATTGGTACTAGGGTAAATATTGTATTGGTATTTAGGTAAATATTGTATTGGTACTAGGGTAAATATTGTATTGGTATTTTGGTAAATATTGTATTGGTATTAGGGTAAATATTGTATTGGTATTTAGGGTAAATATTGTATTGGTACTAGGGTAAATATTGTATTGGTATTAGGGTAAATACTGTATTGGTATTAGGGTAAATATTGTATTGGTATTAGGGTAAATATTGTATTGGTATTAGGGTAAATATTGTATTGGTTCTAGGGTAAATATTGTATTGCTATTAGGGTAAATATTGTATTGGTACTAGGGTAAATATTCTATTGGTACTAGGGTAAATATTGTATTGGTACTAGGGTAAATATTGTATTGGTATTTGAGTAAATATTGTATTGGTACTAGGGTAAATATTGTATTGGTATCAGGGTAAATATTGTATTGGAACTAGGGTAAATATTGTATTGGTACTAGGGTAAATATTGTATTGGTATTTGGGTAAATATTGTATTGGTACTAGGGTAAATATTGTATTGGTACCAGGGTAAATATTGCATTGGTATTAGGGTAAATATTGTATTGGTACTAAGGTAAATATTGTATTTGTACTAGGGTAAATATTGGTATTAGGGAAATATTGTATTGGTATTTGGGGAAATTAATCCAGGTGTTGTAGGCTTTATTCTTTACCAATACTCCTGAATAGGCAGAGTTGAGACAATGTTGGATAGAATTCTTTACTGTATTCGTTTCTGCTCTCCGAGTTCAAATCCCACCAAGGTCAACTTTGCCTTTCATCCTTTCGAGGTCGATAAAATAAAGTACCAGTAATGAACTGGGGTAATTGCTGGCCTTGTGCCAATAGTAGAAACAATTATTATTAGGTTTGGGAGATTTGGCTATGTTAGATGACGAGTTAGATGAATATTGATTTCTAATATAGCAAAAGGCCTGCAAATATGGTGGGGTAGTAGTAGTAGTAGTAGTAGTAGTAGTAGTAGTAGTGGCGGCGGCAGCGGCAGTTGTAGTAGCAGCAGCGGCTGTAGTAGTAGTAGCAGTAGTAGTAGTAGTCAATTAAGGATCATTCATATTGTAAATATCTCCTTTTTTTCTCCTTTTTTTCAATTCAGCCCAAAGACTTTTTGCTAACCCCTGTCTCATGACCAACCCTTGTACTGCTGGCTATAGCTGTAAAAACAAAATTTGCCACTTAATATGTAAAACAGATATGTGTCTAAATGGTGGCCAGTGTTTGGTTATTAATAACAATTCTTCATATTGCAAGTAAGTATGATATATTCACGCCTTCCTTCAATATGTATAAGAACAGAAATGATTTCCACATTTCATCATCAAATCATTGACTGCAGCAAAAATGTGAGTGCCAAGGAATGTACATACGTACATTCTACATGCATACATCATCATCACCATCATCATCATCATCATTATCATCATCGTTTAATGTGATGATGATGATGATGATGTATGCATGTACAATGTATCATCATCATCATCACCGTTTTACGTCCATTCTTCCACGCTAGCATGAGTTAGACAGGTTGTCCTGTTGTGGGCAGTGTCCGGTCGGTTGACCATGTCTTGCTCATATGGGAACTGATTCTTGCTTGATATCTACAGCTGGATGCCCTTCCTAACACCAACCCCATTTACAGTGAGTGCTGGGTGCTTTTTTGCCATGGCACCTCCACGTCCACTTTACAGTGTCTAAAGAATGTCTAAAGTCTGTCTTAAGCTAGAGGGTTCATTTGGCTTGTGCTTATCTCGGTTTCATGGCATGGAGCGATTGAGAGTACAAGACTACCCGCTGGACAGGTCGCCAGTCCATCACGGGGTTAAACCCCCAGTTATTGCTGGTACTCATTACTGGAGCAACATGAAATTATGTGTTTTGCTCAAGAACGCAACACACAACCCAGGAATCGAACCCACAACATTATGATTGTATGTCCAACACCCTTACCACTAGGCCACGTGCCTCCATGCTCACAATATATGTATCTATGTATGTATGTATGTATCTATGCATGCATGCATCTATGAATGTACATACATGTATACATACATATGTATATATGTATGTATGTACATACATATGTATATATGTATGTACATACATACACACATACATAGGTATATACATACACATGTATGTGTATATGTATGTATGTATACATCTATGAATGTAGATATATACATATGTATATATGTTTATATGTACATACATGCATATATATATTGTAAATGCATACATATACACATATATATGAATGTATATATGTATGTATACATGTATGTGTGTACATAATACATACTTACATTGTACATGCATACATACACATGTATGCATCTATGAATATAGATACATAGATATATATGTATATGATGATGATGAAGATGGCTGCAACTCGATTTTGGGTAATGCCATAGCTTGATACTTAAGCACGAGCAGCAGGGACATGGCTTTTTCATCCTACTAAGGACTTGTCTATGGCCAGCAATACCATGCATCACAAGAATGTCACCTATCAATCAATGCCTGTGCTTGAAGCTTTTTTAAATGAAGAAAGGCTTTGCTCTGGGCCAATCCCACTCTCTCAACATTGAATGCATTTGCCCAAAAAGAAGAGCTGGCCTACATCATTGGATACAAATAAAGTCACAGGTTTTATATCAGTGACCTTCTCTTAGAGAGATGTCTTAATGAAGACTAGGGGTCTCTCGTTTCACAAAAAAAAATTTATTGGATGGCTGTTGACTCTCCCTAGTTCCTCCGCCCTTTGACGGGTTTTATTTTTCCTCCTGCAGGGTGTCCAAATCACCCTCCCCACCAAGCATGCTTGGTGAGGTTGCCGATTTAGTTCTCAACAACCCGACCAAGCATATGTATTATATGCACGTATATACATATGTATAAAATGTATGTACATACAGGATGCGGACGATATCTGTTTGCAAGATTACTGTCTATGAAAAAATAACGCAGTAGTTTTATTTTTTAAGATATATTTATCAAACTTGGGTCAGTTTGTCTTCATGACTTGTTCTTTCGATCTCACTTGATAAACCCGCCATTGGCTTTGATGACGGCCTCAAGGCGGCCTCGGAACCGACTACAGGCCTTTGTCACTGTCCTCTGACTTAGGCCCCTAAAGGCACTTGTGATCCTGGCCTTCAGATCATCTTTCGTATTGCAGCTAGATCTGTTGGTGTCTCGTTCCACTGCGCCCCACACAAAGAAGTCGAGGCGGTTGCAGTCGGGCGAGCTGGGAGGCCAGATGTCAGGTGAAGTGTGGTCGACGAAGTTCTCTGACAGCCAGGCTTGGGTCTTTCGGCTGGTATGGCAGGGCGCTGAGCCTTGCTGCCACACATACGGCCTTACCTGCAGCTACCTGGTCGATCCAGGGCTTTACTACCTCGCTCAGAACGCGGATGTAGCCATCGGTGTTCAGCTTCAGGCCCTCAGGGAAGAAGTGAGGTGGCATGATGTCACCTTGACTGCTGACGACACCTAAGACCAATGTTGTCGCTGGAAACTTTGTCTGCATGACTCTGGGCATGTCTTTGGATGAGACAGCGAGCCACCTGTTGTTCTGGGAGTTGATCTTCTGGTCTTATTTGTCCTCCCGGTGCTGATTCCAAGAAAAACTCTGTGTCTCTTCCACAAATTAGGAGGTTCAAAATTATTCATAATCAATTATTCTGAAAATAAATAATGGAAATATAGTCACTGTTTTTATGAAGACAAGAGTGACAACAGAAGTAAAAAAAATTTGCATAAAATTAGCAGTTGAAAATTGCGAACAAATATTGTCCACACCCTGTACATATGTATATCCATATATATATATATATGTACATACATACATTGTACATGCATACATACATATGTATATACATATACATGTATGAATGTATGCATCTATGTATGTAAATACATACTTACATTGTACATGCATACATTGTGCAACCATACATATGTACATGCATACACATGTATGTATGTAACGTCTGCTTTCCATCCTAGCAAGATATGTATGCATGTCTGTCTGAGTGCTACTGGTAACATGTAGCCCAGTACAACGGAAGAACTCATAAGAGTTAACGGCCATCCAAAAATGTGTAAATATGTATATACACATGTACTTATGTATGTATATGTATATATGTCTATACATATGTGTATGTATATGCATGGGGACATAGAAATAGTCGGGCTGGATACCCAATCGTGCAGTTAAACCACTGGGAGTGAAGGACCCTTAGCCTTTGTCAGGGCATTCTTCTAGGAGAAGGCAACTCCAATATAAAACCTGCTGCTCAGTAGTTTCCCATGATGTTGATTTTTTCTTCTTTTCGGGTTATAGCTACCGCTGCTCAAAGAGTGGGATTGGCTCAGTGCATAGTCTTTCTTCACTTTAAAAAAAATCTTCACTCACAGGCATTGCACAATAGTAATAATTGTTTCTACTTTTGGCACAAGGCCAGCAATTATCCCAGTGCATTACTGGTACTTTATTTTATCGACCCCGTAAGGATGAAAGGCAAAGTTCACCTCGGCGGGATTTGAACTCAGAATGGCAAGGGCTGTAACTCCATGCGTCAAAGCATGGCATCCGACCCTCTACCGATACTGCTAATCCACCGCCCTTATAATAATTATTAATAATGGTATATCATGCAATTGCCATACTCGATAATGAGGGGGCAGCCATCATGTATTTATATGTATGTATGTATCTATGTATGTATATGTGTATATGTATATATGTGTATACATATGTACGTATGGCTATATAGATGTATTTGTTAATAATCTTTAGATTTTTCATTACATAACTTAATGTTTGTTTTCCTTCTGTAACAGATGCTCATCCAATTCAAGATATTACTACACAGGTACAACATGTGAGAAAGAAAATCTGTCCTGGCAGTTTTTGAGTGCTATAGCAGGAGGAGTTTGTGCTGCTGTAGTGGCCATTTTGCTTGTCATTATCGCAACAGTTTGTTGGAAACTGAAGAAAAACAGGAAAAGCAGGTAAAGTTTTAACCACTATTGTGGATTGGCAGTATCGGTAGAGTGTCAGTACCAGTAATGCACTGGGTAATTGCTGGCCTTGTGCCTAAAGTAGAAACAAGTATCGGTAGAGTGTCAGACAACATGCTTGCCTTTCATCCTTATGGGGTCGATAAAGTACCAGTAACACACTGGTGTCGATTTAGCCGATTTCCCCTTCCCTTCAAATTGTTGGCCTTGTGCCAAATGTAGAAACAATTATTATTATTGGTATGGACATGTGATGGGTGAAGAAGTGCTAGAAAATCCCAGTGAAAGGAGACTGAAATAGTGGTAGACCAAGTAAGACATGGGCAGAGGTGTTGAGAGCTGACTTCAAATCACTGAGACTCACAGAGGAGATGAAGGAGCGCAGAAAATGGAGGGATGCTGTGTAACCCATGCAAGCATGGAAAAATCGGATGTAAAAACAATAATGACAATGATGATTATATATATACATGCTATGTGTATCCCATATATAATAATAATATATTAATAATTGTTTCTACTTTAGGCACAAGGCCAGCAATTTTTTTAAGGGGAAGGAAAAGTCGATTTAATCGATTCCAGTGCATTACTGGTGCTTTATTTTATCGACCCCGTAAGGATGAAAGGCAAAGTTAACCCCGGCGGGATTTGAACTCAGATCATAAAGGGTCATAACTCTATGCTGCAAAGCATGGCGTCTGACCCTCTACCGATACTGCCAATCCACCGCCCTATAATAACAATAATGGTTTCTGTATTGGCATAACATGAAGAAAAACATTACAGACGGCACAGGACGATACAAAGTGGGTTTGGGCTGTGTAAAAAGGTTATAAAAGACAGAAACGTGTAAATCATCATCATCATCATCATCATTTTACATCCGCTTTTCCCTGCTTGCAAGGGTGGGACGGGTCTTATTCAGCACAGCATCTCTCCACTTATCACGGTCCTTCGTCATCTCCACCGTGAGCTTCAGCGATCTGAAGTCTGTTCTCACCACCTCCACCCATGTTTTTTGTGGTCTACCTCTACCACGTCTTCCTTCAACTGGCATTTCCTGGCACTTCTTCACCCATCGGTCATCCTCCATGCACATCACATGTCCATACCACCTCAGTCTCCTCTCTCGCACACTACATTCTATCCCTCTCAGACACAGTTTATCTCTCAACACACTCATGCTGGGTCGTTCACGCACATTGACATTGCACATCCAACGGAGTATGCTTGCCTCATTTCTCTCTAGTCGTCGCATATCCTCTGGAGTTGGTGCCCATGTCTCAGTACCATGCAACATCGCGTTCCTCACACAGGCATCATATAACCGGCCTTTCGTATGCAGAGAGAAACCCTTCTTCGTCAGCAGAGAAAGCAGCTCCCTAAACTTCTTCCAACCCGTCCTTATTCTAGTCTATGGCCACGGAACACCCCACTCCCATGCTAATCTGATCTTCTAGGTACCGGAAGCTATCCACCACTTCTATAGCGCCCTCCTGCATTTGAAAAATGTGTCTATCAATGCGACTTCTACTGTCTAATTTCTCTGTACATCTACTGCATACATATTTCTCCCTACCTGTTAGTTTGCCTGCTATCCCGCTACATCTCTTGTGTACCCAGGATCTGCATTGTGTGCATTTTATAGAATTTATGCCAGTTCCTTTTCTGCATATCGAACATGGCCATTTCCCTGACGGAATCAGGGTTTTGTCCTCTTTTCTACTCATCAGCACTTTTGTCTTAGCTAGGTTCACTCTCAGCTTCCAACTGCTGTTTCCATAGCCACAATTTATTCTCTAGCTCCTCTACTGATTCTGCTATAAGAACCAGATCGTCAGCATAGAGAAGTTCCCATGGACAACCAGTCTTAAACTTCTCTGTTATGGCTTGGAGGACTATAATGAACAAGAGCGGGCTGAGGACCGAACCTTGATGTACTCCTACTTGTATCTGGAATTCCTCACTAAACTCCATTCCTACCCTGACTTTACTGAGAGTACCTCTGTACAAAGTTTGCACTGTCCTCACAAGCCATTCCTCAACACCTAGTTTTCTTAGGGACCACCAGATGACAGATCGGGGTACCCTATCAAAGGCTTTCTTTAGGTCAACAAAGGCTAAGTATAGTGGCTTATTTTTCTCTAAGAACCTCTCTTGTAATTGTCTCACCAAGAAGAGGGCATCTGTTGAACTCTTCCCAGGCACAAAATCAAACTTCAAACTTCAAAACACAAAATTCAAGAATTCTCACTCCTTCTCATTTCTTGAGCTGTAACTGTGCCCACTATGTACCCCAGTGTAATCATCCTGGAGCTGTCCAACATAACCATTGAAGTCCCCTGCTAGCATAACAATGTCTCTGTCCTCTGTCATTGCTGTTGTTTGTAAAAGTTGCTCGTAAAAGCAGTCTTTCTCTTCTTTGCCTAGGCCTGCTTGTGGAGCATAGGCAGAGATGATTGTCAGTAGTCTCCTGCCTACAACTAATCTAAGCTTAATTATTCGATCACTAACTCGAACTACCTCTATTGTCTTATTGATCCATCTCTCAGCCAGAAAAATGCCTACTCCCCCTAACCCATCATCCTTACCTACCCAGAAAAGCTTATAGCTAAGATGTTTGCCTATGACTAGTCTCGCAGAGGCACCTCTCCATCTCACCTCTTGCATGCAGCACACATCCACATGCCTCCTCTCCAGCATCTCCGCTATTTCAGCAGATCTACCTCTGAGAGTGCCAACATTATGTGTTGCAACTGAGATGCGACGTCTTCATATTTTGTTGTTGTTCCTATCTTACTTGTTGCTGTGCTGATAAATCGTTTTGGCATTGATACACTGGTTGGATGCCATTCCTAACACCAGCGCCACTTTACAGCATGGACTGGGTGCTTTTATTTGTGCCACCAGCACTAGTGAGGATGTCTTACTAGACTCAAGAGCCCTCTCTACCCCTCCATTTTACAGCATGGTCATTAAAAAAAAACAAAAATAAACCCACTTATTGACACTCACGGCACACACACATAAATTAAAATAAATTAAAATTCAAACCACAAAATTTCCCCAATAAGGGGGAAGCCTCCGAGGGTCACTCATGGCGAAAACCACACAAAAGACCACGGCCACCCTGACCACCAGGGCAAGTGCCCTCTCTCACTTTTCCCACTCCTCAGTCTACATGCATATACTCAGAGTAGCCCTGTTCACTCAGACCAGACTCGCCACTTTCACCCACCTTTCAACAAACTTACTAGAAGACAGCACTTGCCTCTCCACCCTTATTTTCCTCTTCAAGTGAAACTTGAAAAAGTTAATCAGGGATTGGCCGGAGAGGGAAGTGTCCGTCTTCAACCCTTTCAACCTTGTCCACCACACAATCTCTTTCACCATGGCCACCAGGCAGATGAAAACTGCCTGCCCTTCCTACTCTTTAAAGGAGGATGGCGAGGCTATCTGCACAATGGACTCAGTCGATAACCGGATCTGTCCTACACGCGACAGCAGCTGTTCGACATAGCTCCACAAGTCAGCAATTCTCGGGCACTGAACGAGTGCATGCAGGACGGTTTCGTCGCCCTGCGCGTATCTCGGACAGGCTCAGCTGACAGCACCTCTGTGTCTGTAGTGCTTATCCCGAACCAGCAACGCTCCCCAGTAGCACTGCCAGACCAGGGATTTCTGGAAATTGTCCATAGGTCCCAGGCTGAAAGTTCTCTTGAAGAGAGCAAACAGATGATCGTCTTTGACGCCCAGGGTCTCTCCGAGAACGTTGTTGCTCTTCCCCTCCACTAGCCCTCTGTAGAACGCCAAGGTAGATGTTCCACCGATATCAGTGCCAAGCTGGTAGAGGACGGTGAGCACCTGAAGACATTCCAGCTTCTAAGTGCTATCCTTGGTCTTTTTCTGATCCAGGATTGCAGCTCCGTCAAGGAGACGTGCTGTGGGAAAAGCGTGTCTGGCAAACGGCGACCACACCTGTTCACCGTCAAGGAAGCACCAGAGATGTCGCAGCCTCAGCGCATGTTTGCGCATCATTAGCCACGGCATGCCCAGTCCTCCACGCAACAGGTGCTGACAGCAGATGGACCATTTGACCATGGGAGCATGTCCCTTCCACAAAAAGCGGAAGAGAAGGCTCTCCATTTTGGTCAGAGTTGGGCGGTAGCAGATGATAGACACGATGTATGCATTCACCACCTCCGCCCGACCTTTCAGAGACAGCCTCCTCTCAGCCCATTTCTGGGTGAGAGAAGCCACCCTGCTCATCACCTTGCTCCAGTTTTTCTCCATCTGGAGGTCCGGACTGAACCAGACCCCAAGCAATTTAACCGGTCCTTCCATCCAGCGCCCCACGACGCTGTCGGATGGCATGGACTTGCCTCTCCAGGTGCCGAGTTGCAAGCCTACCGACTTTTCCTGGTTTATCTTTGCTCCTGTCACCGCTTCGTATTCCTTGAGAGCAGTGCCGAGCATCTGGACGTTTTTGGTGCTCGACATCACCACGTGACGTCGTCGGCATGAGCCAACATGGTTTTTCTGCATCCCAGTTCGCGAGGTACCACCCCTCATGCAGTAATGGCTTGAGAGCTAGTACGTAGAAGAGGGACGAGAGGGGACAACCTTGGTGGACCGAACGCATAATGCTGAACGGCTGCGACAGGTGACCATCACAGCGATCCAACCCCTAAAAACGGGCCCGAAGCCGGCCACCTCAAGGACTGCAGCCAGGTGGTCGACCCTATCAAATGCTTTAGATTGATCCAAGTTGATCAGAGCCCCACCGGTGCCATGTTCCTTAACCACCCTCTCTATGATGTATCGCATGAGATGGAGGTTGTCGTGGATGGATCTGTCCGGAATGGTGCATGTTTGCGCCTCTCCCACCAGATTACCAATGACAAGCGCCAATCTCTTTGCTAACACCTTGGCCAAACTCTTGAACTCTGTGTTTAGCAGAGTTCTGGGCCTGAAGTTGTCTATAATGTCCCCTTTGTTCGGGTCTTTTCTCAGCAGCGCCACCACTCCCCAGCTCACAAAACTGGGAATGCTCCCGTTCTGCTGCCAGTTTCAGTAGACATCTGCCAAGAGGTCGCCGAACAAGTCTGGCATGTACGCATAAAGCTTATATTGTAGACGATCCAAACCTGGCGATTTACCCCTCGTACAGTTAGACATCACTTCCCGTATTTCACCTGCTGTTATCGGCCTTTCGCAGCACTGAGCTGCGGTCACTGAGAGCCGCGACAGTCCGTCAAGGTATGCACCAAAGTCCATACTCCGATCCAGTCCACTGCTGCCCCCAAACAATCAAGCAAAATGCTGTTGAAAAGCCACACACATCTGTTCGGGTTCGAGCAATATGCGCCCGTTTTGATCAGGCAAAGAGCGTATTGTGGATTTGTTGCCACGTCACGCCTCCACCACCCAGCTTTCGTTCCTTCGTGTCTCAGAGCACGTGCTCTAGCTCTGACAATGCATCCATCATGCTTTGCGTTGAAGAATTGGTCGAGTGCCAATCTCACCACAAGCACGTCGGTTGCGATGCCTGTCCCAAACGCCTCTTCTAGTTTTCTAATTAGCTCTCCCTCTACTCTATTTTCCTCTATCACTACTCCTTTGCTAAACCTTATCGATTCTACTCTAATAGCCCTCTTCAGGGTAAACCACCACCTGTTGTTGACGATCGCACCCGTCAACGCACGCTTAACTAATTCGCTTATCCGGTCTCTGTAAGCTTTGTGCGCCAGGAAATACGCATTCAACTTTCAGTAACAGGGCCCTTGCCTATGGAGTCTATCTAAGTCAACCTCACAGGCCACGAATTTGTGGTCCGGGTAGTCGACTACTTTAAATTGTGGACAACTTACACTAGCCTTATCTGTTTCCCTACAGAATACCCTATCTAAATACGATCTGGATGACCCGATGCGGTTTGTCCATGTCTACATTGGCACATTCGGATAATCCAGTCTATACCTGTCAGACAGTTCAAAATGTCTGAGCAGGTTGTTGAGGCTTTTACACCCTCCTGTCCTGTCTACTAGCTCCACATAATCCCAGCGTGCATCTAAGATACCGTTCTACTCGCCCACAAACACTAAGGAGCGAGATGTTCCAAGAAAGGTCTCTAGACGTCTGAAGAAATCTGGTCGTCCTGCCCCTGTTGGGGCGTAGACGGCTACTAGCCTGAAAGCATTGCCTTCACTGCCGGTCACGTCCAGCACCACCGACTTGCCTTCTGGGTCCAGGAAGATGGCCTGTATTGTGAGATCCAAGCCTCTCCGAAAAAGCACAGCAACACCTCCCCCTGATCCTGGACAGCTGGGAGATGCATATACGAAGATTGGTGCGAAGGCTCGTGCTTCGGAGATTCTGGTCTCGATGATGGCCACTGCATCTATGTTTAGTGACCTGAGGTCGTTGAGCAGGTGACCCTGCTTCCAAGATGACCCCAGGCCACATGCATTTATGCTGCCTATTCTAAGTACGGCCATGTTGGATAAGGAACGGGGCAGGTGAGAAAGGATCACTTACCTTGATCATGTGGGGAAGGGACAGTAGAACCGTCCCCTCAGCTGGTCATGGGTGTCTCCAAGACGATATCTTTATATATTCATTTGGAGAGTGACCCAATGAAGTCCCCAACGCAGTTGGAGAATTTTTGTTTTAATTGTTTGTAGTTTTCGAGTTCAATTTCTACAATGTTAACGTTTTTTGGTAATGTTCTTGGTGTTGGTGGTGTGTGGTAATTTACGTCTGAAATATCGGTGTGGTATTTTATGTGTTCCATTAGTCCTTGGTGTGCAATGTTTATGGCTGTGTACTTTTTGGGGGAAGGGTGGTTTTGTTGCTGTTTTCTTGTTGTTGCTGTTGGGTATGTGTGGTTTGTTGTGTTTGTAATGTTGGTGTTTTTGGTGATGTTGGTGGTGGTGGTAATGGTGATTTTCGTGGTGTTGCTGTAAGTCTCCTTGCAGTCTTTATTCTTCTTTTTTTGCCTTCGCTTTTGGAGGGAGGAGCTGTGGTGTTTTTCCGTTTTTTGGGGTTTTTTTGTTAACCGTTTTCCACTCCTCAGCTGCCTCATACTCCATGTCCGACTGTTAGAGGTCGGGGAGGGGTATGAGTACTACCCTCTCATTTGTCTTTGTTGTTGTTGGTGGTGGTGGAACCTGGTTTGCCGCTCCTGGCACAGGTGCAGCTAGTGCAACTGTTTCTGTTGCTGCAGCTGCCATCGCTGTTTTTTGTTGTCTGTAGCTTTGGTGTGGGTGCCACGGACGTTGTCCTCCTACTTTCTGTAGAAGCTGCTGACTTTTTCGCTGACTGCTCTGTTTCTGATGGCAGCAGTTCCGGCGTTGGAAGGAGGGGGACCTTGGCCTTTGTTATTTTCTGTGGGCAGAAGGCCCTGAGGTGAGACTTTGATTCACTGTTGAAGCATTTTGGGCACCTTCCTTCAACAGATATGGGAAGTTTGGAGCCATTCCCGAGGTCTATTACGTCGGGAATAACGCTGATGCAGTCCTGGTTGGTTTGGATGAGCATCTCCATTCCAATACCGGACCAGTCCTCTCTCCCCAACTTCTGTACCTGCAGAATGGTTGTTTTATCTTCGTTACCCGCTAGAATAGACACGACCAGCCAAGGCACGAGTACGTAGGGCGGGACCTGGGTTACCTTGACCGTTGCAATTTTTTTCCTGCAGTCAAATGGGACTAATGTTATGTCATCACTCCGTAGGGTCCTCAGTGAGTGTGATTTTGCTTCCTGGGTGGTAGCAAAAAGCCCACAGTAGCATATTTCTTGCCACGGGTGATGTGGGTTTTTCGTGCCCACACAGTTCCCAAGGCCTTCTGGATTTGGGCCTCCGAGGCTTTCTCTACACGACACGATTTTGTGGCAATTGTGCGGTACGACAGTGTGCGTCGCTGTTGTTCCTCCAGGAAGTCGGTTGGTGGTTTCAAGGATACTGAAAATTCAGTTCTGGTTACCATGTGTCATGCGACTTCCACCTCCTCCTTTGTCAGGATGATTGTTTCTATGTTGCGAGTTATTTTTGCAAAAGAGGTGGTCTCTTTTTCAGTGGCGTCATTGTTGCCCCCGCTGCTACTGCTACTGGTCTTGTTGTTGTTGTCGGTCCTGGTGCTGTTGTTGTTGTTGCCACTGCTACAAACAGTGTTTTTGGTGTTGCTGCTGCTGCCGGCACTACTGCTGCCACAGGTGTTATCGTTAATGCTGCTGCTGCTATCTCCCTTGTTGTTAAATGTATCAGCAGCAGCCACTTCAAGACTGCCGTTGGGTGAAGAGGAAAGAGTGGCATTCGCTTGACTTTGGGGCAGTGAAGGAGAGGAAAAAGAAAGCGAGACTCCACGCTGAGAGTTGGAGTAAGAAAAAGAAGGTTGTGAAGGATATCTTGCTGAAAGCGAGTGTAATAAAATAATTGTTTCTACTTTTGGCACAAGGCCAGCAATTATCTCAGTGTATTACTGGTACTTTATTTTATCGACCCCGTAAGGATGAAAGGCAAAGTTAACCTCGGTGGGATTTTAACTCAGACCATAAAGGGCCGTAACTCTATGCTGCAAGGCATGGTGTCTGACTCTCTACCGATACTCTCAATCCACTGCCCTATAATAATAATAATGAAACAAAGCTATTGAATAGGACTGACACAGCTTCAGTTGTTTTCCCACTCACTCAATAATTTAATTATATCAGTATCATTAAGATACCAACCCAAGAAAATTAGAGTGGACACGATTTGGTGTGAGTAGAAAATTATATATATCATCATCATCATCATCATCATCATCGTTTAACGTCCATCTTCCACGCTTGCATGGGGTTGGACGGGAGGTTTCCCACTTGAGGCAAGATTTGTTGACCTGCTCATATAGGACTGTCTGGCGGGTTTTCTACGGCTGGATGCCCTTCCTAACACCAACGACATTTACAGTGTGGACTGGGAGGTTTTTACCGTGTTACCTACACGGCCACATTACAGCGTGGACTGTGTGTTTTTTTTTTGTCGTGACACCTACACGACCTCATTTGTTTCGCGGACTGGATGTTGTGGTACCAACATAACTTCACATTGGAAGGGGTGGTGTGGATGGGGGGGGGGGTATTTTGTTAGAGGTGCCTACTGACTGTAGGTTTCGCCTTGTACTTAGGCAAACCGGGTCTTCTGTATATATATATATATATATGGGTGCATAAAAGATGTAGTGGGATCACAGGTAAGCTAACTAAGAACATAGATTTTACATGTGGCCGGTGCTCTGGTGCAATAAGTAGCAGCAAGTGCCCACAGAATACTAGCACTTTCAATTGCGCAGAGGGTTCTATAGAAATAGTGGACAGCTTCCATTACCTGGGTGACAAAATCAGCAGTGGTGGATGGTGCTCTGAAAGTACAGTAGCTAGAGTCAGAACTGGATGGAAAAAGTTCAGAGAGCTTATACCACTATTAGCCGCTAAAGGGTTCTCCCTAAAAATGAAAGGCAGGTTATATGATGCCTGCATACGAACAGCAATGTTGCATGGCAGTGAGACCTGGGCATTGTGTGCAGAGGATATACGCAGACTAGAGAGGAACGAAGCTTGCATGCTCCGCTGGATGTGTAATAGTAATATACGTGAACGGCAAAGCATAAACGAACTAAGGGAAAAATTAGAAATAAGAGGGATCAGATGTTGTTTACTTGAGAGAAGACTACGTTGGTATGGTCACGTGATGCGCATGAAAGACGACAGCTGTATAAAAAAGTGCAGGGCAATAAAGATAGACGGTAGCCACGAAGTAGGCAGACCCAGAAAAACCTGGGACGACCTGATAAATTCCGACCTCACACACTTACACCTCTCCAAGACAATGTCACTGGACCGAGATCTTTGGCGGTACTCAGTAATAGAGAAGACCCGCCTTACCTAAATACAAAGTAAAACCTACTACAGTCAGTAGGCATCTCTAACAAAATACACCCCCGTCCCACTACCCCCACCCCATCCACACCGCCCCTTTCAATGTAAAGTTATGTTGGTGCCACAACATCCAGGCCGAAACAAATGAGGTCGTGTAGGTGTCACGACAAAAAAACACACAGTCCACGCTGTAATGTGACCGTGTAGGCAACACGGTAAAAACCTCCCAGTCCCACACTGTAAATGTGGTTGGTGTTAGGAAGGGCATCCAGCTGTAGAAAATCCGCCAGACAGTCCTATGCGAGCAAGACAACCACTCTTGCCTCAAGTGGGAAAACTCCCGTCCAAACCCATGCAAGCGTGGAACATGGACGTTAAACGATGATGATGATGATGATGATATATATACGGGATAACAAGTTATCGTTATAGGCAATCCACTTAGAGTTAGTCCAGTTAGAGTACTCCGAGTTGTGGATGGTATTAACGTATGGCTTAGTTTGACTCAACAAGACGCTTCCATAGTGATGCAGCGAGTTCGCGGTGATTTCTATGTAGGTTATACTTGGAGTAATAATAATTCAAGAAAGAAGAGTAACATGGTTGGCTGTACAATAAGAGCTTTATTCACAGTGCTGACAATTGTTTCGTTGATCTGGTAGGTCTAGAGCTCGCTAATCACTTGATGTTGCATCAATCGATCTCCAATACTTTGTTTACAACCAGTCAATACATCAGAGCGTGATGTATTGATTGGTTGTAAACAAAGTATTGGAGATTATCTGAGTTTATTCTCTTGACATTGAAGGATGTTCTTTTAAATGTCTACAATCCTACAATCCTCAGTACTCTAGACTCTGCAACATTTGAGGGAGTTATTTTAAAATGAAGTGGCCCAAACAGGGCTGTAATAACCCATGGCTGGATCCCTAGGCTTTCAGCTATTTCATATTCCCTCTGGCAATTCAATGTCTCAACAAAAAAAAAAAAAAATTATGCCCTAGTCCGCCTTATGAATAATTGTTTCTACTTTAGGCACAAGGCCAGCAATTACGCAGTGCATTACTGGTACTTTATTTTATCGACCCAGTAAGGATGAAAGGCAAAGTCAACCTCGGCGGGATTTGAACTCAGATTGTAAAGGGACATAACTATGCTGGAAAGCATGGCGTCCGACTCTCTACCGATACTGCCACCTTATGAATAATACAGCTCCAAAAGAAACAAAAAAAAAAAGCATGGCACATGGCTTAGTGGTTAGAGCATTGGGCTTGCAATTGAAAGGTTGTAAATTCAATTCTTGGACCAGGTGATGTGTTGTTTCCTTGAGCAAGACACTCTATTTCACGTTGCTCCAGTTTACTCAGCTGTAGAAATGAGATGATAAGACTGGGGTCCCTATCATTAAATTACCCAAGACACCTCCAATGAGATATACCTTGGAGGAGGCCAGCTAAACCTGCATAGGTGTGAGCTGTCACACACAAAAGAAACAGGCTCTCTCACTACAATCAGTTACTTATATAACTTATATAATGTTTTAAATAATCTTTATTCAAATACAACTACAAATTGAGTATGTTTATATGTTCATTAATAAAAAGTTAAAATCTGTTGCAAGGCATGAGTCTCATCAAGCCAGTGCTTATCTTGGTTTCATTAGTGTTGACACAGACTATACCACCCCACTTCACCTACTGGACAGGATGTTAGTCTATTGTAGGGTTAACTCCCAGCTACTTCATTTTAGTTGAGTGGACTGGAGCAGCATGAAATGAAGTGCTTTGCTTAACAACTCAATTTGCCACCCAGTCTAAGAATCAAACCCATGACATTACAATTATAAATCCTACATTCTAACCACTAGGCTATGTACCTTCTCGCATACTCATTAACCTGTGTAAATACACCCATATATACACAAAAATACAATTACCTTATTAATTCTTTATATAACAATTAAGAGAAACTGGAAAACCAAAATGAATAATTAAACCCATACATAGTTATTTAATTAAAAGTTGGATATTGCTACATAGATCCATAAGCAATCACATTTTACCTGTGAGGAAATTGAATTTAAGTTAAATAAATTTGCATAGTGTTTTTACAACACAAAACAACCAAAGTTTATATTTCAAAAGAAATCTTACAAAGCACTGTCACTGGCATAAACTCCATCTTGTAAAGGAAAGCATCTATTCTGGATCAGCTAAATATTAAAAACTAGCTATTGGTCAACTATATGAGTATATACATGTTTAGCCGGGAAAACAGATATTAAATGATGATGAGACGGAGGAGCAGGATTTTATGCATGCATATACATATATTATCTACACAATAAACACACCCAGTATATGCTGGAAAGTGGTTGGTGATAGGAAGGGCAACCACCCATAGAAAGCTTGCCTGACAAAGAGTCGAGAGGACCCTCCAGTTGTGCCAAGGACATGACAACCTCCCTACTGTTGGTGATCTACACAATGCACCTAGTACATGCTGTAAAGTAGTTGTTTATAGGAAGGACATCCAGCAATAAAAATCTTACCAAACAAAAGTGTCATGAGGACCTTCAGTTGTGTGAAAGACATGACAACTACTCCTGTACACTCAGTGAAGCGTCGACCTTACATAAAGTGAGACACAGATCCCTGGCCTGTCTGGGAGATCAGTGGCTCCATGTCAGTACTGACTTGGTCTATGTAGACCCGTCCAACCCTTGGTAGCAGGGAGAGCAGACAATGATAATGATGATGATGATATATATATATAGAGAGAGAGAGAGAGAGTGAGAAAGATATATATATATATATAAACGGAAAAAATGAAACGAAATTTCATTTCCCACTCTTAGTACAGCTGTTACTTAAATATAAGTATGTATACGTACATACATATATGTATACAGACGTAGAGTAGTATGTATATATATATACATACATGCACACATATATATATGTACGTATGGATTCACCGAACATTTATTATAATGCTCGGTGTGTCTGTAAACAAACATCCCGTATTAAGCCGTACTGTCTAGCAACCATCGTTGCTTGTTTGTTCAACACTGACAAAGGAACGCTGTACTAGTTTCAAGCTTATTAGCTATCGTCAGCAACATATACCTTCCTGCCAGATGATTGTATGTCTGAAAGTATATACTTTCCTTATGCATATTAACGGCTGAGCAGCCTAATTTGCATATCGAGTGGTGCAGCGAAAACGATAAACGGAAAAAATGAAGCTATATATATATATATATATATATAATATATATCATCATCATCATTATCATCATTGTTTAACGTCCATGTTCCACGCTTGCATGGGTTTGGACGGGAGTTTTCCCACTTGAGGCAAGAGTGGTTGTCTTGCTCGCATAGGACTGTCTGGCGGGTTTTCTACAGCTGGATGCCCTTCCTAACACCAACCACGTTTACAGTGTGGACTGGGAGGTTTTTACCGTGTTACCTACATGGCCACATTACAGCGTGGACTGTGTTTTTTTGTCGTGACACCTACACGATCTCATTTGTTTCGGCCTGGATGTTGTGGCACCAACATAACTTTACATTGAAAGGGGTGGTGTGGATGGGGTGGGGGTAGTGGGACGGGGTGTAGTTTGTTAGAGATGCCTACTGACTGTAGTAGGTATATATATATATATATATATAATATATATATATATATAATATATATATATATATTATATATATATATATATTATATATATATATATATTATATATATATATATAACTACACCTCTCAAAGTCAATGACACACGACCGTGACTTCTGGCGTCACGCAGTAATACAGGGTACCCGACCTCCCATGGGTACATGCTGAAGCATATAAACAATATGCCCCCCCCCCCCCCACCGCAAGGTGGTCGTGGAGGTGCCACGGCAAAAAAGCACCCAGCCCACACTGTAAAGTGGACGTGTAGGCGCCACGAAAAAGCACCCAGCACTCACTGTAAATGAGGTTGGTGTTAGGAAGGGCATCCAGCTGTAGAAATCAAGCCAGATCAGTTCCTGTATGAGCAAGGCATGGTCAGCCGACCAGACACTGCCCACAACAGGACAACCCGTCTAACCCATGCTAGCGTGGAAGAACGGACGTAAAACGGTGATGATGATGATGATGATGATATATATATATATATATATATATATATATATATATATATATATATATATACACACATACATATACATATATACACACATACATAGAACATTGGCCTTGCAATCGAAAGGTTGTGAGTTCAATTCTCAGACCGGGTGATGTGTTGTTTCCTTGACCAAGACACTTTATTTCACATTGCTCCAGTTTACTCAGCTGTAGAAATGAGATGCTAGGGACTGGGGTCCCTATCATTCAACTGCAAAGTGGTCGTGGAGGCGCCACGGCAAAAAAAGCACCCAGTACACACTGTAAATGAGGTTGGTGTTAGGAAGGGCATCCATCTGTACAAATCAAGCCAGAATCAGTTCCCGTCCCACCCTTGCAAGCAGGGAAAAAGCGAATGTAAAATGAAATGATGATGATGATGATAGATGTATATATATATATATATATATGATGAGGATATATATAATTATTTCATTTACCAAAGGTTTGACAAAGTCAGACGAGCTCAACAGAGACGTCTGAAATCGCTCATCAAAATGAAAATTTAATATGGACATAAGATATGAATTTAAAAACAAAGGCTAATGCAATTGAAAGCGAGGGAAAATATACACACTGAAGTAAAACGCAAATTAATACTCTCCTTTCCTTTACCCTTCCTTTGGAAATACTTCATATATATGTCATCATCATCATCATCGTTTAACGTCCTTCTTCCACGCTTGCATGGGTTTGGACGGGATTTTTCCCACTTGAGGCAAGATTGGTTGTCTTGCTCGTATAGGACTGTCTGGCGGGTTTTCTACGGCTGGATACCCTTCCTAACACCAACCACGTTTACAGCATGGACTGTGTCTTTTTTTGTCGTGACACGTAGACGACCTCATTTATTTAGGACTGGATGTTGTGGTACCAACATAACTTTACATCGAAAGGGGATGGTGTGGATGGGGTGGGGGTAGTGGGATGGGGGTGTATTTTGGTAAGAGACACGGCCACATTACAGCGTGGACTGTGTGTTTTTTTGTTGTGACACCTACACGACCTCATTTATTTAGGACTGAATGTTGTGGTACCAACATAACTTTATATCGAAAGGGGATGGTGTGGATGGGGTGGGGGTAGTGGGATGGGGGTGTATTTTGGTAAGAGACACGGCCACATTACAGCGTGGACTGTGTGTTTTTTGTCGTGACACCTACACGACCTCATTTATTTAGGACTGGATGTTGTGGTACCAACATAACTTTACATTGAAAGGGGGGTGCGGTAGATGGGGGGGTAGTGGGACGGGGGTGTATTTTGGTAAGAGACACGGCCACATTACAGCGTGGACTGTGTGTTTTTTTGTCGTGACACCTACACAACATCATTTATTTAGGACTGGATGTATATATATATTAAGATAGAGGGGAAGAAAAAATGGCTTCACTTGTGCTTTCAACAAATTTATTTTCTTCACAAAATCCAAAAATAATTTTTCTTAAAAAAAATTATTTTATAAATTAAGTTGTTGGTTATATATAAATAGATAGCTATAGATATATATATGGTAAACATTGAGGTCCGAATAAATTAACCGATATAAAAGATACAGAAGTGAAAACCAACCAAACAGTGAGTGTGTTCTGTTATTAATTCTGGCAATATTATTACAACAATATGACCCTCCCCAAGTATAAGGATATATAGATATATATACAAATATTTATGTACATGTGTACTTGTTTACACTTAAGCATGCACACACATAAATTGCACTTCTTTACTGTTTCATTACATTCATGTCCTCATCTTTTAACTATTTTGTAGTATGCAAGGCAGTGATAATTTCCCACTTTCAAGGAAAAGGAATGGATATGAACCAGAAATAATGGATGCATTTGCTTATGACAACAAGGCTGTAAGAACTATATCTTTATAAGTTATCACCTACTATTTTCACAACTCTAAAATAATCTTTATATATATATATATATGTGTGTGTTGTGTGTGTGTGTGTGTGTGCATGTATATATGTATATATGTATGTATATGTAAATATATATATGTATATATATGTATATATATATATGTATTTCATCATCATCATCATCATCGTTTAACGTCCATCTTCCACGCTTGCATGGGTGTGTATATATATATATATACAGGGTGCGGACGATATTTGTTCGCAAGATTACTGTCTAGGAAAAAATAACACAGTAGTTTTATTTTTTAAGATATATTTATCAAACTTGGGTCAGTTTGTCTTCATGACTTATTCTTTCAATCTCACTCGATAAGCCCACCATTGGCTTTGATGACGGCCTTCGTCACTGTCCCCCCAACTAAAGGCACTTGTGATCCTGGCCTTCAGATCGTCTTTCGTATTGCAGCTCGATCTCTTGGTGTCTCGTTCCACTGCACCCCACACAAAGAAGTCGAGGGGGGTTGCAGTCAGGCGAGCTAGGAGGCCAGATGTCAGGTGAAGTGTGGTCGATGAAGTTCTCTGACAGCCAGGCTTGGGTCTTTCGGCTGGTATGGCAGGGTGCTGAGTCTTGCCGCCACACGTACGGCCTACCTGCAGCTACCTGGTCGATCCAGGGCTTTACTACCTCGCTCAGAACGCGGATGTAGCCATCGGTGTTCAGCTTGAGGCCCTCAGGGAAGAAGTGAGGTGGCATGACGTCACCTTGATTGCTGACGACACCTAAGACCAATGTTGTCGCTGGAAACTTTGTCTGGGCACGTCTTTGAATGAGACAGCGAGCCACCTGTTGTTCTGGGTGTTGATCTTTTGGTCTTGGCAGAAGTTTTTCTCGTCAGAGAAAAACCACAGCATGTCTGGCTCCAGTGGGTATTTCAACTTGTTGATCAGCTTCTTTGCATGCTTCAGTCGCTTTTCTTGCATCGCCTTTGACAGAAATTGTCCTTTCTTCATCTTGTATGAAACGTAGGAAATGTCTTCATGTACCACCAGCCTAATGAGCTTTTCATTCACGCCTTTCTCCCTTGCAAAGGCACGCATCGACTTGCTAGGTTCATTGTTGATGATATCCTGAACTTCAGCGACGAACTTGGTCATTCTGAAGGCGTCAGATCATCGATCATGTGTTTTCCTCTCTGATGTTGCTTCATAATCGAATCCTGAATCTTCCAATTCCTTTCTGACCTTTTCCACCATTCTCCTGCTGACACTGAGAAAGTCTGAAATTTTCTTATTTGTCCTCCTGGCACGGATTCCATAAATTTGGAGGTTCAAAATTATTCATAATCAATTATTCTGAAAATAAATAATGGAAATATAGTCACTGTTTTTATGAAGACAAGACTGACAACGGAAGTAAAAAAAATTGGCATAAAATTAGCAGTTGAAAATTGCGAACAAATATCGTCCACACCCTGTATATATATATATATATATATATATATATATATATATATATATATATATATATTGAGTATATGTTGGTTGTGTACCAACACCCCAGTATACAGATTGGAGCACTCGACGAAGTGAGCAGGTTGGTTTGGTTACTCCGGAGTAATGTAAAATAAAATGAAATAAATAAGTCAAATGTTTAAAATTTGGCTTCGTTTATTACTGCTATATATATTTCGGTGGCAGCCATCTTTGGCTGTGACCTCTTCAGGCAGTCCGAATTAGTGTGGTAGAGAACTGGAATCATATGATATGATTCCAGTTCCTCAATGAAACAACAACCCAACCAGGAATTGGGCATATCAGAGTATTGACAAAGTTATACACCTCAACAACATGTGTACTCGTCTCTACCACACTAATTTGGACTGCCTGAAGAGGTCACAGCCAAAGATGGCTGCCACCGAAATATATATAGCAGTAATAAACGAAGCCAAATTTTAAACATTTGACTTATTTATTTTATTTTATTTTATTTTATATATATATATATATATGTATATATGTATATATATATATATGTACGGCCGAAACTCAAGTCCGGGAACTATTACAGGCACCCGTTTTACGTGTGTTGTATTGAAGCGAATAACTATGTGTATACTCTGGGAATGTATCTTACATTGCCCATGGGGTACGCTGAGATACAACCGGTCCTGGCATTGATAAATATGCTGGGTCCGTCAACTCCTTATTATGTATATATATATATGTATATATATTTAGTTAGTCTAATTAAATAGCTCTGTTCTATACATATAGCACTCATTTTTCCTTTGCTTGTCCTTCGGAATTACCTAACACATATGTATATATATATACATACATATATATATATATAAATACATATATATGTACATATATATGTAAATATATATATATATATATATATATATATATATATATATATATATATATATATATCATCATCATCATCATCTTCATTTAACGTCCATTTTCCACGCTAGCATGGGTTAGACGGGAGCTGTCCCACTTGAGGCAAAGTTGGTCGGGTGACCGTGTCTCGCTCATATAGGACTATCTGGCAGGTTTTCTATGGCTGGATGCCCTTCCTAACACCAACCACATTTACAGTGTGGGGCTGGGAGGTTTTTACCGTGTTACCTACACGGCCACATTACAGCGTGGACTGCGTTTTTTTTCTGGTGACACCTACACGATCTCGATCTCATTTATCTCATTTATTTGGACTGGATGTTGTGGTACCAACTTTATAGAGAGAGGGTGGTGTTGGTGGGAGTGTGAGGATAGGGTAAGGGTAGTGGATTGGGGTGTATATTTGGTTAAGAGGTGCCTACTGACTGTAGGTTTCGCTTTGTACATAGGCAAGGTGGGTCTTCTGTATTACTGCGTAGTGCCAAAGATCTCGGTCCAGTGACATTGTCTTAGAGAGGTGCAAGTGTGTAAGGTCAGAATTTATCAGATCGTCCCAGGTTTTTCTGGGTCTACCTACTCCGTAGCTACCATCAATTTTGATCACCCTGCACTTTTTTATACAGATATATATATATGTATATATATAAGACTTGTATATATATATATATATATATATATATATATATATACAAGATATATATATATATATATATATATAAATAAGACTTGTCCTCAATAGAACTACTGTGACAATAATATCTGCATATGCACCACAATCCGGACTGCCTGGCGATATAAAAGACAGATTCTATGAGACGTTAATGCTCACTACCTCCCAAATAACCGACAGTGACTACATAGTTATCGCTGGTGACCTAAATGGTCACGTTGGACAACATTGTGACAGCTATGATGGAATCGATGGAGGCTATGGGTTTGGTACTAGAAATGAGGAAGGCTCCAGAATCCTGGAATTCTGTGACACAAATAACCTAACTATCTGTAACACTAACTTCAAAAAACGAGACAATCACTTGATCACCTATAGATCAGGGGAACACACCAGTCAGATAGATTATATCCTTACCAGAAGACGTGATAGAGTGTCTGTTGTAAACACTAAATCCCTCCCCCATGAAGTATGCACCTCCCAACATAGACTCATAATTAGCGACCTCATAGTCAGGACGAGATGTACTCGACAACAGAGGAGGACTATCCTCAGGAGAAAAATATGGAAGTTAAAGGACCCCACAGCCAGTAATAAATTTAAAAGCATATTACTTGATGCTTTTGATAGTAAGGAAGAGGAATTAGAGTCGTACAATATAGAGGAACAGTGGAAATTCCTGAAAGCTAACCTGCTGAAGGCGACAGATGAAACCTGCTGTGGCTGGAGCAGACCTATAGGCAGGAGGAGAGTAACTTGGTGGTGGAACAGTAAGGTGGAGGGGTCAATCAAGGCTAAAGAGCAGGCTTGGAAAGCATGGCAGGATGGGGGAAGTAGAGAAGACTATCAAGTGGCCAGGAGGGAAGCTAGGAGACAAGTGTACTTCGCAAGAAGGGAAGCAGAGGAAAGAAAGTTCAAGCATGTTCTACAACGCGAGGACCAAAAACGTGAGGTGTTCAGGATTGCTAGGCAATGTGTCAAGGAAAACCATGATATTGTCGGGGAGAAGTGTGTCCTTAATGATGATGGTGTACTTGCCATCACTAACGCTGATAAGAAGGTAGCTTGGAAGTGTCACTACGAAAGGCTACTAAATCAGGAGAATAATTGGGAGTAAGACAGTCTCCCCCACATCGATCCAATAGAGGGACCAGCAGTGCAAGTTGAAGGTAATATGATATGGTCACCCGGATAGTAAACCAAGTCATACAGAATAGGGTCGTTCCGAAGGACTGGCCCAGCATCATCATCATTAACTGCTACAAGGGTAAAGGAGATGCCCTAGATATGGGAAACTATAGAGGCATTAAATTAATTGACCAGGTCATGAAGGTCACAGAAAAAGTAATAGCGCAACTAATCAGAGAGCGAATCGATCTAGACGAAATGCAGTTCGGTTTTGTGTCAAGTAAAAGTACAACAGACGCTCGTTTCAGAGTACCCCGCTCGATTATCTGGTGGGCCCTTAGAAAACTAGGTGTTGATGAATGGCTTGTGAGAGCTATACAAGCCATGTATAAAGAAACAGTCAGCAAGGTTAGAATTAACAACGAATATAGTGAAGAGTTTAGCGTAAAAGTTGGTGTTCATCAGGGCTCCGTCCTTAGTCCCCTACTATTTATTATTGCCCTTCAGGCTATAACAGAGGAGTTCAAGACCGGCTTCCCATGGGAACTTCTATACGCAGATGATCTAACGCTCATAGCTGAATCAATGGCTGAACTAGAAAAGAAATTCCAAACATGGAAGCATGGCCTAGAATCAATAGGCCTTAAAGTTAACCTGTCTAAGACTAAAGTTCTAGTTTGTAGGAAGGAAAATAGGGCACTGGTCCCATCTGGGAAATGGCCATGCTCAGTGTGTAGGAATGGAGTAGGCAGAAACTCCATTTTATGTCCCAA
>OZ024740.1:31021779-31041779 GCA_964016885.1 Eledone cirrhosa
CATCCCCACCAAATAAGGAAGACAGGCATTATCTAGCTGCAGCTGTCATATTAGGTAGTTTCTATATAATTGTTTCTACTTTAGGCACAAGGCCAGCAATTACCCAGTGCATTACTGGTACTTTATTTTATAGACCCCGTAAGGATGAAAGGCAAAGTCAACCTCAGCGGGATTTGAACTCACTATTATTATCTGCAATGACTCCAACCCCATTATGTAATAGGCCATGCTCCAAATTCTCCTATTGCCCATCAACTATAAACTCCCCCAAACTAACCACTGGTTTTATGCCAGAAATAATAACAGAACACACTCACTGTTTGGTTGGTTTTCACTTCTGTATCTTTTATATCTCCATAGTTAATTTATTTGGCAATCAGTGTTTATCATTGATTGATCAACGGTTAAAAATACAGATCATCATCATCATCATTTTACATCCGCTTTTCCCTGCTTGCAAGGGTGGGACGGGTCTTATTCAGCACAGCATCTCTCCACTCGTCACGGTCCCTCGTCATCTCCACCGTGAGCTTCAATGATCTGAGGTCTGTTCTCACCACCTCCGCCCATGTTTTTCGTGGTCTACCTCTACCACGTCTTCCTTCAACTGGCAATTCCTGGCACTTCTTCACCCATCGGTCATCCTCCATGTGCATCACATGTCCATACCACCTCAGTCTCCTCTCCCGTACACTACAATCTATCCCTCTCAGACACAGTTTCTCTCTCAACACATTTATGCTGGGTCGTTCACGCACATTTACACTGCACATCCAACGGAGCATGCTTGCCTCATTTCTCTCCAGCCGTCGCATACCCTCTGCAGTTGCTGCCCATGTCTCACTACCATGCAGCATCGCACTCCTCACACAGGCATCATACAACCGGCCTTTCATACGCAGGGAGAAACCCTTCTTCGTCAACAGAGGAAGCAGCTCCCTAAACTTCTTCCAACCCGTCCTTATTCTAGATACTATGGCCTCGGAACACCCTCCTCCCATGCTAATCTGATCTCCTAGGTACCGGAAGCTATCCACCACTTCTATAGCGCCCTCTTCCATTTGAAAAATGTGTCTATCAGTGCGACTTCTACTGTCTAATTTCCCTGTACATCTACTGCATACATATTTCTCCCTACTTGTTAGTTTGCCTGCTATCCCGCTACATCTCTTGTGTACCCAGGATCTGCATTGTGTGCATTTTATAGAATTTATGCCAGTTCCTTTTCTGCATATCGAACATGGCCATTTCCCTGACGGAATCAGGGTTTTGTCCTCTTTTCTACTCATCAACACTTTTGTCTTAGCTAGGTTCACTCTCAGTCCTCTTGCTTCCAACTGCTGTTTCCATAGCCAGAATTTATTCTCTAGCTCCTCTACTGATTCTGCTATAAGAACCAGATCGTCAGCATAGAGAAGTTCCCATGGACAGCCAGTCTTAAACTCCTCTGTTATGGCTTGGAGGACTATAATGAACAAGAGCGGGCTGAGGACCGAACCCTGATGTACTCCTACTTGTATCTGGAATTCCTCACTAAACTCCATTCCTACCCTGACTTTACTGAGAGTACCTCTGTACAAAGTTTGCACTGTCCTCACAAGCCATTCCTCAACTAGCTTCCTTAGGGACCACCAGATGACAGATCGGGGTACCCTATCAAAGGCCTTCTCTAGGTCAACAAAGGCTAAGTATAGTGGCTTATTCTTCTCTAAGAACCTCTCTTGCAATTGTCTCACCAAGAAGAGGGCTTCTGTTGTACTCTTCCCAGGCACAAAACCAAACTGCATCTCATCTAGTTTGACCCTTTCTCTAATTAGTTGTGCTAAAATCCTTTCTGCCACTTTCATAACCTGATCTATCAGTTTTATAACCCTATAATTGCTCCTCTCCAAAGCATCCCCTTTATAAATATATATATATAGTCTATCAAAGTTCTTTCATCACACATCTGTGACATCATCAGTGGTACTATTATTATGTTCCCTCCTATTGTGTTGTAATGTTTACACCATCTTTATTTTATTAATAAAATAAAAATTTTAGATATGTTTCAAAAATAAAATTTATATATCTTTTTTACCTCTCTACTAATTTTTTTGTCCTTTTTTTTTCAGTATTCCATAGCAAGACCTAAACTTGGGTCAAACCCAGTTTTAATTGATCACGCGGTAAGATATACAAACCACAACTTTTAGTTAATTTTACTGCAGATATAGCAATCTATGTTGTTACCCACAAATGCAGCTGGTATCTCCAAAGGTGCAGTAACAATATGCTTGCCATATCCTATATTCTCTCTCTTTATATCTGACACACCCAACTATCACTGATAGTTATCACATTACACAGGTTATAGCTTATTACGACATTTCAGTGGAAAATGCTACAAAACATAATACATTAAACGATGGTGATGGTGGTAGTGGTGCTGATTGACAGTATTAGTAGAGCATTGGACAACAATCTTTGCGGCATAGAGTTACGGCCCTTTACCTTCTGAGTTGTAATCCCGCCAAGGTTAGCTTTGCCTTTCATCCTTACAGGGTGAATAAAATAAAGTACCAGTAACAAACTGGGGTCGATTCAATCAACTTCCCCTCCCACAAAATTGTTGGCTTGGTGCCTTCGGGGATTTTCTGCTAGCATGTGTAGTGTACATATTGATATTATATGCAAGTATATATACATGTAGATATGATACGTCAAATAACATCGTAATTGACAATATACACAGAAATTGAAGAGAGTCTGTGTTACACTGTCTTATGTAATCAATAAAGTGATCTATGATTCATTTAAAAAAGACGATATTATAAATAAACTGCATTACAGCAAAATTTTATTAAAACGAAAAAGAAGAAAATTAGCGACAGAAATATAAAACTTATATAACGATACAAATATATAAACATTTACATAAGTGTTATGATATAAAGGATGCTAACCGGAAGTGTTGACATTTGAAAATTTTAAAGAAGTGAATGTTAAAATAACCAATACTTGATATATAAGAATCTTTATGTTTAATGAAGGGCTACAAAATTTAGTAGATAAATTACATAATATTCATTCATTATTTATTCAAAGTAATCCAACTTATTTTACTAACGGGATAAAAAAATATTCAAATCTTGCCGAGGTTAGCTTTACCGTTCATCCTTACAGGGTCGATAAAATAAAGTACCAGTAATGCACTGGGGTCGATTTAATCAACTTTCTCCTCCACCAAAATTGCTGGTCTTGTGCCTATAGTAGAAACAATTATTATATTTTCCTTTGATTTCGCTTTATGTGCAATAACTACCAAGTATCAACCAGATATGTAGAGCAAGCATCATTGGTTATCACAGTTTTCAATCGTTTTTTGCCTTCCTCCTTTCTATATTGTTCTATCATATCCTATATTCATTTAAGTCACATCACAAAAGTTAATAGGTAAATAAGTTTTTTTTAAATTGAGAAAATAAATATAAAAAGGTAGGAGTAGGTGAAGATGAAAATAAGTATTAACCCTTTAGCATTTATATTACTCTCTATTTACTATTGCATTTTCACGGTGAACACTTTATCTCATAATTATCTCACATAATATCAAATCTACAAGATTTTGCTATTATTTATTTTGAGAATAATGCCTTAACATAAGTATGAGTAGCCAGTTATGGCTGGTTTGAACAGAAAGAGGTGAGAGAATTCTGGCCGGATATGGCCAGTTTAAATGCTAAAGGGTTAAGGAGTATAAAAGATAAGAATTAATTTTGCATTAACCCTTCAGTATTTAAACCGGCCATATCCAGTCAGAATTCTCTCATCTCTTTCTGTTCAAACTGGCTGTAACTAACTGCTCATACTTATGTTAAGGTATTGTTCTCAAAATAAATAATATAAAAATCTTATAGTTTTATATTATGTGAGATAAAGATTTTACTGTGAAAATATAATAGAGTAATGTAAATGCTAAAGGGTTAAAGATATTAGAATGGTAATAAATATCTATTAAATTTACTATAAAAATTAAACAGAAAAGATTGTTGACATACTACAAAGACAAAAATTCACAAAGTATGTGAGAGGTACTTGTTAGAACTATCTTTTGGATTTGACACACACACACACCTCATCCCGACCACACCCACTGCTGCCACCATCATCATCATCATCATTTAAAACTTCCTTTGAATTATGCTTCTTTCCAATATCTTGCCAAGTGTCAACCGGACACCTGAGGCAAAATTTGGCAATACACACATTTAACCCTTTAGCATTTACATTACACTATATATATACTATTATATTTTCATGGTAAAGGCTTTACCTCACATAATTATCTCACATAATATCGAATCTATGAGATTTTGAGAACAATACCTTAACATCAGTTTGAGCGACTGGTTACATCCAGTTTCAGCAGAAAGATGTAGAGAATTCTGGCCGGTTTGGCCGGGTTGAACATTAAAAGGTTAACAATCAACTGGCATACAAATGATGCCATAAAGGCATAAACAAAACAGTGAATTTGAAGGGAGGAATAATGTGTAGAGGAAGGAAGGCAGGTATATAAATGGAGAAGGTACACAGCCTGCTAGAAGAGAGAAGAGCAGAAACCACAAAAATTGCAGTTAAAAAGATCATAACTACTGCTTTTCCACCACTACCACCATCATCAACATAGTCATCATTTTAAAGCCTATTTCTCCATACTTGTTCTCATTAGACAAATCCTCACCAGTGCAGCATCTCTCCACTTCTTTATTTCCTTCGTCATCTCCTTTGAGAGGATCAGTACCTTGAGATCAGCTATCACCAATTCTGCCTAAGTATTTCTTGGGCTTCCTCTTCTTTAGCTTCCTTCTGTTTTGAACTACAGATATTTCTTCACCTAAGAAAAATCACATCATCATCATCATCATCATTTAACGTCCATCTTCCACACTTGCATGGGTTTGGACGGGAATTTTGCCACTTGAGGCAAGATTGGTTGTCTTGCTCGTATAGGACTGTCTGGCGGGTTTTCTACGGCTGGATGCCCTTCCTAACACCAACCACATTTACAGTGTGGACTGGGAGGTTTTTACCGTGTTAGCTACACGGCCACATTACAGCGTGGACTGTGTGGTTTTTTTGTCGTGACACCTACACGTGCTCATTTATTTCGGACTGGATGTTGTGGTACCAACATAACTTTACATTGGAAGGGCTGGTGTGGATGGGGTGGGGGTAGTGGGACGGGGGTGTATTTTTGTTAAGAGGTGCCTACTGACTGTAGGTTTTGTTTTGTACTTAGGCAAGGCGGGTCTTCTGTATTACTGTGTCGCGCCAAAGATCTCAGTCCAGTGACATTGTCTTGCAGAGGTGTAAGTGTGTGAGGTGGGAATTTATCAAGTCATCCCAGGTTTTTCTGGGTCTGCCTACTCCGTGGCTACCGTCTATTTTTATCGCCCTGCACTTTTTTATACAGCAGTCGTCTTTCATGCGCATCACGTGACCATACCAACGTAGTCTTCTCTCGAGTAAACAACATCTGATCCCTCTTATTCCTAATTTCTCCCTTAGTTCATTTATGCTTTGCCGTTCACGTATATTACTATTACACATCCAGCGGAGCATGCAAGCTTCGTTCCTCTCCAGTCTGCGTAGATCCTCTGCACACAATGCCCAAGTCTCACTGCCATGTAACATTGCTGTTCGTATGCAGGCATCATACAGCCTGCCTTTCATTTTTAGAGAGAACCCTTTAGCGGCCAATAGTGGTATAAGCTCTCTGAAGTTTTTCCATCCCGTTCTGACTCTAGCTACTGTAATTTCAGAGCACCCTCCACCACTGCTGATTTTGTCACCCAGGTAACGGAAGGTGTCCACTATTTCTATAGAACCACCTGTGCAATGGAATGAGCTAGTATTCTGTTGGCACTTGCTGCTACTTATTGCACCTGAGCACCGGCCATATAAAAAATCTATATTCTTAGTTAGCTTACCTCTGATCCCACTACATCTTTTATGCACCCATACTTTGCATTTGGGACATAAAATGGAGTTTCTGCCTACTCCTTTCCTACACACTGAGCATGGCCATTTCCCAGATGGGACCTGTGCCCTATTTTCCTTCCTACAAACTAGAACTTTAGTCTTAGACAGGTTAATTTTAAGGCCTTTTGATTCTAGGCCATGCTTCCATGTTTGGAATTTCTTCTCTAGTTCAGCCATTGATTCAGCTATGAGCGTTAGATCATCTGCATATAGGAGTTCCCATGGGCAGCCGGTCTTGAACTCCTCTGTTATAGCCTGAAGGGCAATAATATATAGTAGGGGGCTAAGGACGGAGCCCTGATGAACACCAACTTTTACGCTAAACTCTTCACTATATTCGTTGTTAATTCTAACCTTGCTGACTGTTTCTTTATACATGGCTTGTATAGCTCTCACAAGCCATTCATCAACACCTAGTTTTCTGAGAGCCCACCAGATAATGGGGCGTGGGTCTCTGTCAAAGGCTTTCTCCAAGTCAACAAAAGCTAAGTATAGGGGTTTACTTTTAGCTAGGTACTTCTCCTGTAGTTGTCGTACAATGAAAAAGAGCATCTGTGGTACTTTTGCCTGACACAAAACCGAACTGCATTTCGTCTAGATCAATTTGCTCTCTGATTAGTTGCGTTATTACTTTTTCTGTGACCTTCATGACCTGGTCAATTAATTTAATGCCTCTATAGTTTCCTCTATCTAGGGCATCTCCTTTACCCTTGTAGCAGTTAATGATGATGCTGCTACGCCAGTCCTTCGGAATGACCCCATTCTGTATGACTTGGTTTACTATCCAGGTGACCATAGCGTGTCCCACCGTTCCAGATGCTTTCAGCATTTCAGAAACTATTTCCGAAGGCCCAGCCGCCTTACCCGTCTTCATGTCATTGATCGCCTTACTTATTATACTACCTTCAACTTGCACTGCTGGTCCCTCTATTGGATCGATGTGGGGGAGACTGTTTTCTCCCATTTATTCTCCTCATTTAGTAGCCTTTCGTAGTGACACTTCCAAGCTACCTTCTTATCAGCGTCAGTGATGGCTAGTACACCATCATCATTAAGGACACACTTCTCCCTGACAATATCACGGTTTTCCTTGACACATGCCTAGCAATCCCGAACACCTCACGTTTTTGGTCCTTGCGTTGTAGAACATGCTTGAACTTTCTTTCCTCTGCTTCCCTTCTTGCGAAGTACACTTGTCTCCTAGCTTCCCTCCTGGCCACTTGATAGTCTTCTCTACTTCCCCCATCCCGCCATACTTTCCAAGCCTGCTTTTTGGCCTTGATTGACTCCTCCACCTTACTGTTCCACCACCAAGTTACTCTCCTCCTGCCTATAGGTCTGCTCCAGCCACAGATTTCATCTGTCGCCTTCAGCAGGTTAGCTTTCAGGAATTCCCACTGTTCCTCTATATTGTACGACTCTAATTGCTCTTCCTTACTATCAAAAGCATCAAGTAATATGCTTTTAAATTTATTACTGGCTGTGGGGTCCTTTAGCTTCCATATTTTTCTCCTGAGGATAGTCCTCCTCTGTTGTCGAGTACGTCTCGTCCTGACTATGAGGTCGCTAATTATGAGTCTATGTTGAGAGGTGCATTCTTCGTGGGGGAGGGATTTAGTGTTTACAACAGACACTCTATCACGTCTTCTGGTAAGGATATAATCTATCTGACTGGTGTGTTCCCCTGATCTATAGGTGATCATGTGATTGTCTCGAGTTTTGAAGTTAGTGTTACAGATAGTTAGGTTATTTGCGTCACAGAATTCCAGGATTCTGGAGCCTTCCTCATTTCTAGTACCAAACCCATAGCCTCCATGGATTCCGTCATAGCCATCACAATGTTGTCCAACGTGACCATTTAGGTCGCCAGCGATAATTATGTAGTCACTGTCGGTTATTTGGGAGGTAGTGAGCATTAACGACTCATAGAATCTGTCTTTTATAACGCCAGGCAGTCCGGATTGGGGTGCATATGCAGACATTATTGTCACAGTAGTTCTATTGAGGACAAGTCTTATTTTAATTATTCTGTCGTTCACTCTATTTACGTCTATTATCTTATCTGCCCACTTTTCTGCTAGCATGATTCCTACCCCACCCAGCCTATTGTCATTTCCCACCCAGAAAAGCTTATAACATCGTTTTCTACCCACAATGAATCTAGCAGACTCACCCCTCCACCTGGTCTCTTGAATACAGCAAACATCAACCTCCTTACGTTCAAGCATTTCAAGCACCTATATACATTATATGTCTGTACCTGTGCAATTTTCTCTCTGGGACACTATATCTAACTCCTCTTATACCCAGCTTTTCTATCAACTCATCTGTGCCTCATCATTCATGCACACTGATATTACATTTCAAATGGATCATGCTTGCTTCATTTCTTTCAAACTTTCACACATCCTCTGCATTCAATATCCATGTCTCACTATTATATAACATTTTACTATGTACATGGGCATCATACAGTCTACCATTTGCTCAGAGAAAGAAATTTCATTATCAAGAGGAAACTTTCTATTAATTAATTTGAATTATTACCCTTAGCTCATTTTATTTTTAAATTATGCAAATAATACTGACCCAAAATTCTTTGTAATTATTTTTATGTATGTGAAAATACTTGGTCAACTGATCAAGCGGGTTTTAGTAAACTAAACTATACTGATGAGGTCTGATATACTGAAACATGTCCAAAGTTGTCCCTTGACAGCAAACAAAGAGTTAACTTTACTAAACTTAACTTAAATAAATTAATTCTTAATATCTTTAAATTAACTTTAACTTATCCTAATTCATGCCATTAATGTATATGAACTGTTTCCCTCAGCTTGTTACATTTTTACGCTTTATGACTATACTCATAGTATTATTGTCTTTATAGACAAATGTACTTGTAATAACTTGGTGATTCAATTAGTTTTCGGTTGAACTATTTTGATACCAAACTGCCTGAAACTGATCCTAGTTTTATGATATAAAACTGTTTGTTTTCATGTGCTTATATTTATGTAAAAACAACTCTTATCAAAATTTTATGTAAGAACCTTAAGTTATGTTCCTACATTTTCATTGAAAGTAAATAAATCATTTAAAGCTGGATATATAGATTTCATCATTTCCATTATTAGGATAGAATCGTTAGAACATCGGACAAAATGCTTTGAGTATTTGACCTTCTCCTCAACACTCTGGTTTCAAATCAGGTCAAGGTCAACTTTGCCTTTCATTCTTTAAAGGTCAATAAAATAAGGTACCTCTGAAATAATGGTATCTGATTTAGGCACAAGGTCAGCAATTTGGAGGGAGAGAAAAGTTAATCAAATCAAACCCAGTGCATTACTGGTACTTTAGTTTATTGACCCCATAAGGAGGAAAGGCAAAGCTAACTTCAGCAGGATTTGAACTCAGAATGTAAAGGGGCGTAACTATATGCCACAAAGTATGTTGTCCGACGCTCTACCGACACTGCCATTCCACATCCCTATAAAATACCTATCAATACCTATCAATACTTATCAATACCTCTCAGTACCTCTCAATACCTGTCAAATAATTGATTCTACATTTGGCACAAGGCCAGCAATTTGAAGGGAAGGGGAAAGTTGACATCGACCCCAGTGCATTACTGGTACTTTATCGGCCCTCATAAGTATGAAGGTAAAGCTAATCATGGTAGGATTTGAACTCAGAACATAAAGGGCCATAACGAAATACTGCAAAGCATTTTGTCCGTCGCTCTACTGATTCTGCCAATCCACCACCCAATGTAGTACCTGTCAAATAATTGTTTATACTTTTGGCACAAGGTCAGCAATTATCCCAGTGTATTACAGGTACTTTATTTTATCGACCCCATAAGGATGAAAAGCAAAGCTAACCTCGGCGGAATTTGAACTCAGATCATAAAGGGCCATAACTCTATGCTGCAAAGCATGGTGTCCGACGCTCTACCAATACTGCCAATCCACTGTCCTTTTATTATATAACTGACTTCCCTCTTCCCTCTAAAATTGCTGGGCTTATGCCAAAACTGGAACCCATTTTTTTCCTATTTTTCAGTACGACTACCAAGGGAGGCCGCATTAATATTCTAAAGACAGCACCTTTAAAAGAAAGAAAGAAAGAAAGTAATGAATGAAGAGAAGAAAAGATTAAGGGAGAAAGAAACAAAGAAAAGGAGAAAAGACTTAACTGATGAAAGAAAAAAATTTTGTAGAAGAGAAACAATAGAATTGATGGATTTTTTTGCTCATTAGAAGTCACCTATGAATAATAAACAGTTCTAGTAGAATATATAATTGAAGACTAGAATTGTAATACAATTACAGCTCTCCCTCTATCCTTCCTTCTATCTATCTACATCTATCAATATATATATATATATATATATATATATATATATATATATACATATACATATATATATATATATATATATACATATATATATATATATATATATATATATATATATATATATATATATATATATATATATATATATATATATATATATATATATATATATATATCTTACGTTAAATATTTTCCCTCTTGACGTAATAGTCACTTATAGATTATGAATTACTGTTGGCTTCTTGCTCACATTAATTTCTCTATTTTCATTTATATATATATATATATATATATATAGTAATAATAATAAATTCGAAGACTAAAATCCAAAGAGGGCTCGATAAGGATAAATATATATCAAATATATAAGAGATATATAAGAACCCTAGAGTAAATATTTATTAAAATAACAGATTAAAGTTTAAGCAAAGAATCGCTGCTTTCACCCTTAACAGGATCTTCAGATGATCCCGTTAAGGGTGAAAGCAGCGATTCTTTGCTTAAACTTTAATCTGTTATTTTAATATATATATATATATATATATATATATATATATATATATATATGTGTGTGTGTGCATACATACATACATATATATCAAGTTTAATATAGAAATGGCTTCTACAGGACAAACACTGTTTCATTCAAAAGAAATCATCAGGAAAGATTTTCTGATGATTTCTTTTGAATGAAACAGTTTACATTCTACTAATGTATTGAGTACCTTACTACAATTTTCTGTGAACCATACTATCTTTAGTCAGTATTTTCTTGACCCTGGCAGTTTGTGTCCCTTGTGATTTGAACACACACATATATATATATATGTGTGTTCATCTCTCTTTACTGTGTTATATGTGTGTGTGTATCCCGGGTTTAATCGGAGGCAACCACAGTACGTAAGGTACTCAATACGTAGCAGAGTATAAATATTTAATATAGAGGCTTCTACAGGAGTAGAACTGTTTCCTTCGAATGAAACAGTTCTAGTCCTGTAGAAGCCATTTCTATATTATATATATATATATATATATATATATATATATATAGTGAAAGAGTGAAGAATAACATGGTCAACAGTACAAAAAGGGTTTTATTTACAGTATTAACAATTGTTTCATTGATTAGGGTGTCTAAAAATTGCTAATCACTTGAAGTTGTGTCACTCAATTTTAAATACAATGTATGCCTAATCAAATCATCGGAAAAACTGATTAAAATTATACACGGCGTTCGTAATATACTAGTATATTACGAACGCCGTGTATATATATATATAAATAACCTATACATTTATATATATTGATCAATACACCTAATATATATATATATATATATACGCTCAACTGAAATAAACCAACATAATTTACATCATCTTTGATTGGTTGGCAATATGGCTAATTTACCTGAACAATTATTAATTCACAACACAGCATACATTGAATAATACAAATATTCTTTTTAAAATATAGCTGTATTAACAACTGTTAGCCCTTTAACATTTGCACTACTTCATATATACTATTGTATTTTCTTGAAAAAATCTTTATCTTACAAAATATCTCACTTAATATTGAATCTATGAGATTTTGATATTATTTATTTTGAGAACAATACCTTAACATCAGTATGAACAAACAGTTGCAGCTGGTTTGAACAGAAAGAGGTGAGGGAGTTTTGGCTGGATATGGCTAGTTTAAATGCTAAAGGGTTAAACAATATAAGCCAAGTTGATGTGTTTGATATAAAGATTTATATGCTATCAATTTCTTTATGAACTGAAAATGAGAAAAAATGTTGTTTGATGACTTTCCAAGTAGAAATGAAACTAGTTAGGATAATCTCAATATTTTTCTATCCACAAAGAGATTTATAGAGAAAAAAATGTGTTTACATTTTGCAGTCAAGCTTATGATTTAAACATTGATGGGTATAATTTTGTTAAAAAAACTTCCACATCATCTAGTTATTTTTATCTAAAGACATTTTTTCCAATTCCAACCCGCCCGTCCCCTCGATCTATCTTATTTTTCATTCTTTCTTCTGATGAAGGAATAGCGTCCAAAACGTTAAGACCCTCTTCCTGCTATATCAAGTGTTAACCTAATATATCCCTTCCATATACTCTACCAATTGTGTTGTTATTTCTGTTTACCTTTTACATACATATATGTATATATATATAAAGAGAGATATAGATATAGATATCAGGATTAAGCCAGTACTAAACTAGTTTGACCATTATTCAACAGAGTATATATTATATACAATGCTTCAAGCAAACTATAATATTTTATTATATATATATATATATAACTGTAAATGTGGTTGGTGTTAGGAAGGGCATCCAGCCGTAGAAAACCCGCCAGACAGTCCTATGCGAGCAAGACAACCAGTCTTGCCTCAAGTGGGAAAACTCCCGTCCGAACCCATGCAAGCGTGGAATACGGACGTTAAACGATGATGATGATGATGATGATAAATAACCCATGCTAGTGTGGAAGAACGGATGTAAAACAGTGATGATGATAATGATGATATATATATATGATATATATTATATATATATATGATATATAATTATATATATAATATATGATTATATATATATATATAATATATATTTATATATATAATATATGAATATATATATATATATATCATCATCATCATCATCATTATCCTTTAACGTCCATATTCCATGCTAGCATGGGTTTGGACGGGAATTGTTCCACTTGATGCAAGATTGGTTGTCTTACTCGTATAGGACTGTCTGGCGGGTTTTCTACGGCTGGATACTTCCTAACACCAACCACGTTTACAGTGTGGACTGGGAGGTTTTTACCGTGTTTCCTACACGGCCACATTACAGCGCAGACTGTGTTTTTTTGTCGTGACACCTACACGTGCTCATTTATTTAGGACTGGATGTTGTGGTACCAACATAACTTTACATTGAAAGGGGTGGTGTGGATGGGGTGGGGGTAGTGGGACGGGGTGTATTTTGGTTAAGAGGTGCCTACTGACTGTAGGTTTCGCTTTGCACTTAGGCAAGGTGGGTCTTCTGTATTACTGTGTAGCGCCAAAGATCTCGGTCCAGTGACATTGTCTTGGAGAGATGTAAGTTTGTGAGGTCGGAATTTATCAAATCGTCCCAGGTTTTTCTGGGTCTGCCTACTCCGTGGCTACCGTCTATTTTGATCGCCCTGCACTTTTTTATACAGCTGTCGTCTTTCATGCGCATCATGTGACCATACCAACGTAGTCTTCTCTCGAGTAAACAGCATCTGATCCCTCTTATTCCTAATTTCTCACTTAGTTCATTTATGCTTTGCCGTTCACGTATATTACTATTACACATCCAGCGGAGCATGCAAGCTTCGTTCCTCTCCAGTCTGCGTATATCCTCTGCACACAATGCCCAAGTCTCACTGCCATGTAACATTGCTGTTCGTATGCAGGCATCATACAGCCTGCCTTTCATTTTTAGAGAGAAACCTTTAGCGGCCAATAGTGGTATAAGCTCTCTGAAGTTTTTCCATCCCGTTCTGACTCTAGCTACTGTAATTTCAGAGCACCCTCCACCACTGCTGATTTTGTCACCCAGGTAACGGAAGGTGTCCACTATTTCTATAGAACCACCTGTGCAATGGAATGAGCTAGTATTCTGTGGGCATTTGCTGCTTCTTATTGCACCTGATCATCGGCCATATATAAAATCTATATTCTTAGTTAGCTTACCTGTGATCCCACTATATCTTTTATGCACCCATACTTTGCATTTGGGATATAAAATGGAGTTTCTGCCTACTCCTTTCCTACACACTGAGCATGGCCATTTTTCAGATGGGACCAGTGCCCTATTTTCCTTCCTACATACTAGAACTTTAGTCTTAGACAGGTTAATTTTAAGGCCTTTTGATTCTAAGCCATGCTTCCATGTTTGGAATTTCTTCTCTAGTTCAGCCATTGATTCAGCTATGAGCGTTAGATCATCTGCGTATAGGAGTTCCCATGGGCAGCCGGTCTTGAACTCCTCTGTTATAGCCTGAAGGGCAATAATAAATAGTAGGGGGCTAAGGACAGAGCTCTGATGAACACCAACTTTTACGCTAAACTCTTCACTATATTCGTTGTTAATTCTAACCTTGCTGACTGTTTCTTTATACATGGCTTTTATAGCTCTCACAAGCCATTCATCAACACCTAGTTATATATATATATAGTAATAATAATAAATTTGAAGACCAAAATCCAAAGAGGGCTCGATAAGGATAAATATATATCAAATATATAAGAATCGTAGAGCAAATATTTATTAAAATAACAGATTAAAGTTTAAGCAAAGAATCGCTGCTTTCACCCTTAACGGGGTCTTCTGAAACTAACAAAGTCAATCTGTGAACGCAGAAGTGAATATTTCAAAAAACGTTGCAACCGGAGGAAGACAGGAAGACGATACTTTGGTTCGTGGAAACGTTCCCTATGCAAATAAGTAATGGTATAAACAAAACATACTTAGCTCCCACATCAAGACGTAAAATATCCACGTATAAATCGTACTATCCGTTAGGGTATAACGTGGGGCTGTAATACAGGAAAGTTTTGTGCAATTTATGTTTACAAGCCGAAATTGCCTCAGATTTTTTGTTTAAGATGTGGTCTGTGGCGTAGAGTATTTCCAGAGCCTCAGCGGCGCAGAGGTCACATGGTCTTTTATTTCCGTTATACGATCAAGCCCTAGCTAGGATCTCCCAGTGTAACTTATATTGGGTGTGGTTGTCTTTTAGACTCCAGATATAAGCTGAAAGTGACGTCATATTCCTTCTTAGAGGGTAACGAAAAGAATGGGTATGCATGTAAAGACGCTGCTTGAATCTATTGGCGGTTAACCCTATGTAGGCCCAACGGGACGTGGGTGTTACAACCTTACATTTGTAGACAATGTTACTAGAGAGGCATTTCCTGATTCCTACAATTATAGTTAGTACTAACTACAGGGTTGCACGTGTTCCTACGGCTAGGTAGTTTAGCTAAATTTGAAGCTGTGATGTTATGTGCAAGGTTAGGAGTCGTAGAGTAAGAAATTTTAATAGTATTTCTATTAAAAATGTTACTATACTTATGTGTAGGGGGAAAATGCTTCGTAATAAGGGAAAGAAAGATCTTAGCTAATGGTGTGGCCACTTCCATATTATATGGTGGGTTATACCAACAAATGCGACGGGATCTATTTCTTCTAGGTCTATTTTCGTACTCTGTATATGCTACCTTATCGACAAATCCACTTCGAGCAAGAGCTTCATTGTAATAAGTGGAATGGTCGTTGAAAATACGCTCGTTGGTGAGAAGACGGGAAAGCCTCAACGAAACGTTTCTTACCAGGTTCTTGGTTATGCTGGCAGGATGGTTGGAATGCTTACTTATGTAATTAAGCGTATCAAACGTCACTTTCAGCTTATATCTGGAGTCTAAAAGACAACCACACCCAATATAAGTTACACTGGGAGATCCTAGCTAGGGCTAGATCGTATAACGGAAATAAAAGACCATGTGACCTCTGCACCGCTGAGGCTCTGGAAATACTCTACACCACAAACCACATCTTAAACAAAAAATCTGAGGCAATTTCGGCTTGTAAACATAAATTGCACAAAACTTTCCTGTATTACAGCCCCACGTTATACCCTAACGGATAGTACGATTTATACGTGGATATTTTACGTCTTGATGTGGGAGCTAAGTATGTTTTGTTTATACCATTACTTATTTGCATAGGGAACATTTCCACGAACCAAAGTATCGTTTTCCTGTCTTCCTCCGGTTGCAACGTTTTTTGAAATATCCACTTCTGCGTTCACAGATTGACTTTGTTAGTTTCAGAAGACCCCGTTAAGGGTGAAAGCAGCGATTCTTTGCTTAAACTTTAATCTGTTATTTTAATAAATATATATATATATATATACATGGAAAGTTATATTTAAATTGTTGGGTTACAACTAGTAAATATTTATAACTGATATAAAAGCACTCAACAAGTATTTGGAGTATATTTACGATATTAAAACTGCCAAATCAACTTTTTCAAATACAAGTCGATGTTGAACGGTATGTCAAATCTATTTATCTATAAAACTGTCTATATTGTATTTTGTCTGAGGAAGGCATAACATATTGTTAATATGATATCCCTGAAATATATATAATGAAATAAATATGGTTTCCATTTATTTAATATCGTATATATATATATATATATATATATATATATATAACTAGGTGTTGATGTATATATATATATATATATATATATATATATATATGAAAGACGTAAAATAAGAGACTTATGATAATTGACTTACTTACTAAAATTTCACTCCAACTAATTAGTTTCTGTAAGGGAAATTTTAGTAAGTCAATTTTCATAATTCTCTTATTTTACGTCTTTCATATAATTGTTCTGCATCCCCTTGCATTGAACTACAAAGTTACTAAGTCTAAACCTATATATTTGCTTGCATAGGTATGCATCTGTATACATATGTTGGTAGATATACTAATTATATATATATATATATATATATATATATATATATATATATATATATATATATATATATATATATATATATATATATACTATATATATATATATATATATATATATATATATATATATATATATATACTATATATATATGTGTGTGTAACAATTTTCAAATGTCCAAAATTATTAATTATTAAATCTAAAAGTTCAGAGAGGAAACTTACTTGACTCTTTCTCTCCCTCTCTCTTATATATATATATATATATATATATATATATATATATATACATACACTCACACATGCATGCATGCATACATACATACATACATACATTCAAAGTTTCACATGAATGTTTTTATTGATTATCGACCAGTTATATATGATTCACAGATGATTAGGGGGCATCCCACATGGTACCCAAGGGTATTTGGATAAGATGGCTCAATGTTCATATTATAATTATAGACATGACTCCAGCAACAATCTGCTCATCAGATTTGTTAATCAAGCTAAAAACAAAATTATATATATATATATATAGAGAGAGAGAGAGAGAAAGAGATAATTAGAAAATGAACAACACAAAATATAACTACTCCATTACCAAAGGTTTCTGGATCACAGACGATAATAATAGACGTCTGGAATATTATTATCGTTTGTGATCCAGAAACCTTTGGTAATGGAGTAGTTATATATTGTGTTCACTTTCTAATTAAATAGCACTCTTTTTTCTTTTGCTTTTCCTTTGGAATTACCTAACATATATATCATCATCATCATCATTTTATGTCCGCTTTTTCCTTGCTTGCAAGGGTGGGACGGAAACTGATTCTGGCTTGATTTCTACAGCTGGATGCCCTTTCTAACACCAACCTCATTTACAGTGAGTGCTGGGTGCTTTTTTGCCGTGGCACCTCCACGACCACTTTGTAGTGGAATCTCATTTCTACAGCTGAGTAAACTGGAGCAATGTGAAATAAAGTGTCTTACTCAAGGAAACAACACATCACCCGGTCTGAGAATTGAACTCACAACCTTTCGATTGCAAGGCCAATGCTCTAACCACTAAGCCATGTGCCTCCATATATATAAATATATATATATATATATATATATATATATATATATATATATATATATATATATATATATATATATATATATATATATATATATATATATATATATATATATATATATATATATATATATATATATATATATATATATATATATATATATATATATATATATATATATATATATATATATATATATATATATATATATATATATATATATATATATATATATATATATATATATATATATATATATATATATATATATATATATATATATATATATATATATATATATATATATATATATATAAATAGGGAGACACAAGGCAGGCTTTGTTTAGAAACGCTAGTGAATCTGAAAATTAGGTAGTAACATATGCTTACGTTGTATTTGACTAAATAAAATTAGTCTGTTAGTTGGGTTTTTAAAAAAAACCTCTGAATGGAATAAAGGATGAGTATTGATGTGCATGGGACACAAACCCACATCTTTGGTTTGCCGGACCAATGTGTTACTCGTCTGGCAAACCAAAGATGTACGTCAATACTCATCCTTTTTTCCATTCACAGGGTTTTTTTTAAATCCCAACTAACAGACTAATTCTAGTTACTCAAATACAACATAAGCACATGTTACTACCTAATTTTCAAATTATATATTTCTGGACTTATATATATACTATATATAGTCCAGAAATAGCCGTCGAAACTGCTTGAGCTCTGCCGTCAGGGTCCTGACTCTTCTCCTATATATATATATATATATATAGAGAGAGAGAGAGAGAGAGAATGAGATATATATATATTCATTTCATTAAGGCTAAATAGTGAGTCTTGTTACTCTGGAGTTTCGCCTGTTATCACAGGGTTATCAGAAAAATATTCTTGTCTGCTTGTCTGATGACCCTGTGATAAACAGACGAAACTCCAGAGTAACAAGACTCACTATTTAGCCTTAATGAAATGATTATTAAAACTCAACTTAGGTATTGAGTACTCTTTTCTCGCAGCCATCAACCACACACGGATATGATAATAATAATGAAATTATTGTGTACAGTGCTCAGGTGCGTCAGAGCTTCAATGTCTCCATGCCCAGGGAAGCAAGGCATTCAGAGTATGGTAGGTGTCTGATGGGGGGGTATGCGCTTGGTTGCACGTCTCTGAACAGTTTCCAAGCAGTCAATGTTCTGAGCAAGATAGGGGTTCCAGACTGGTGATGCAAATTCTAAGTGTGGCCGCACCACAGCTATATACAGCTTTAAATAGATAGCTGGAGGGCGGCTGACAAAGGTCTTGCTGAGTGATGCTAAGACACCCTCGGCCTTCTTGACAATTTTAAAGATGTGCTTCGTCCAATGCAAATCGCTACTGACTGTAATGCCCAGGTCACGTTCAAAAGAAGACTTCTTGATATTAGTGCTGTGGAGGGAGTATGTGGACGCTGAATTTTTCCTCCTAAAATGCATGGTGGTGCACTTGTCCACAGCCAGCTTGAGTTGCCAGTCCGTGATCCATTGTTGCATTGTGTCCAGGTCAGACTGCAAGCAAGATCTATAGTGTTCAGGATCTGTCCTTTTTATCTCAAGGTACAGCTTGATGTCATCTGCATATTTCAGTACTGTGGCATTCTTTAAGTTGGCATCTATGTCGTTAATAAGGGGGCCAAGAACAGATCTCTGTGGTACACCAGATGACATCTCATATGGTGAGGAATGCCGTCCTAGAACCGTGACTACCTCTCTTCGAGTGAGAATGAAGGACTTCAACCAGTTAAAAAGATCATCCTTCACACCCATTGCAGAGAGTTTTGCCATAAGTCTTTTGTGTGGCACAGAATTGAAAGCTTTAGGAAAGTCAAGGTCCACAACATCCACCCATGAGCCGCCATCAGTGATCCGGGTAATGTCTTCAATATATATATGTGTGTGTGTATTTATATATGTTTATATATAATAATAATAATAATA
>OZ024740.1:31046779-31545606 GCA_964016885.1 Eledone cirrhosa
TTTGTTTATTTGTTTTTTTAGTGTTTGTTTTAGACATGAAAGTGGAAATATATTTATTATCAATAAAATGAACACAACAAACAATTTCAGCTCTGCTCATCATAATTTTACATTCACAGACATGGCTGTGTGATTAACAAGTTTGCTTCACAACTAAGTGGTTTTAGGGTCTACCCCACTGCATGACACCTTTGACAAATATCTTCTATAGCTTTAGACTGACTTGTGAGTAGAATTTGGTAGATGAAAACAGTAACAAAACTTCATCATTATCATCATTTTTATGTCCACTTTCCAAACTGGCATGGGTTGGACAGGTTGTCATGGTTTCATACCAGACAGGTCAAAGCAACTAATCTTGCTCATTATGCTTCATATTCAGTATCGTTTCTAGGGTTGGATGCCATTCCTAACACCAACTACCTTATGTAGTGTACTGAGTGCATATTTTTGACACCAGCACTACCACTATCCAGAGTAGACTGGGTACGTTTTATTGTGACACCAACATTACACATTACAGAGTGTATTGGATGCATCTTATCATGGCACCAGCACTACAGAAGTTGTCACATGTTAGGCAAAACTGAAGACTTTTCTCAAACCCTATATTGTTTCCATTCAATTACCAAACACTATAGCCTGTTTTTTTTAAACACGTTTAGTGTCACAGTGCATGTACTGGCTCAGTTTCTTGAAGTCATTCTTTACAACATTGTCTCATGTTTTCCTTCATCTCCCTCTTCCACCTTTTCATACAACTCTTACACACCACATGACCATACAAGCACTATTATGTATGCTACATTCAATTTCTCTTATATTCAGCTTTTCTCTGAGTTCACTAGTGCTCTGTCATTCATGTACACTAGCATTACACATTTGGTGAAACATGCATACTTCATCTCTTTTTAGCCATTGCAAATTCTCTCCCCTCAAGACTCACAACTTGCTGCCGTTCAGTATTGCAGTTCAAGTACACGATTCGTATAATCTGCCCTTCATTCTGAGAAAGAGGCAGTGTGTTGCCAGTAGAGGTAACATTTCCATGAATTTCTTCTACCCTGTTCTCACTCTGACTATAACACTTTCAGTACATCAATTTCCACTATTGGTGACTAGTAAGCCTTCTAAATATTTGAGAGAGTTTATTTCTTGAGTGCCCTTACTGTTGACTACTACACTTACTGTGCATCTGCCACATATGAACTCTATACTCCCTGTAATCCCACTACATTTGGTATGTTTACACTGAATGGAATTTCTACCTGCACCTTTTCTACATATTGAGCATGACCATTATCCTACTTACTAAAGCTTTAGTCTTTGTTAGGTTTATTTTGAGGCCCTTGATTCCAGATTTTGCTTTCATGTCTGGAATTTCATCTTTAGTTCTACCATTTCAGTTACGGTGGATAAATATATCAGCATATAGGAGTTCCCACAGTCTTGAATTGAGCTGCTATGGCCTGGTAAACTATAATAAACAAGACAGGGATGATGACTGAGCTTTAGTGGATTCCCAGCTGCACTAAACTTGTTGCTGACTCTTACCTTGTGGGTTGCAGTTCTGTACAGATGTCACAAGTCATAACTTCCTAAGCAACCACCAAATTACAGAGCATGGATTTCTGTCAAAGACCCTTTCCAGGTTGACGAATGTTAGATATATGGGCTTATTCTTAGCTAAACACTTCTCTTACAACTATCTGACTAGAAAGATGGCATTTGTAGTGTTATTCCCAGGCACAAAGTTAAACTACATCTCATCAAAATTAATTCTGTTCCTAATTGTGCAATAACTCTTTCTCTGATTTTCATAACCTGATCCAAGTTTCATACCTTAGTAATTTTCTCTCTCTAGTGCATCTCCCTTTGCCCTTGTAGCCTATTGTCTGTCTATATATATAAATGTATGTATATGTGTGCATGTCTTTGCTTTCACATTTGACACTGCTAGGTGGAGACATTTGTTTATGACATCATGTAATAATCATTGTTTCCATTGGTCTTTCCATCACTGATACTATCTGCTGGTTGCAACTCCTGACAGAAGGTGAGATTTAAACTAAAAAAAACACAGAACTGGATCAAATACTGCAAAATATCCTGTTTGACATTTTAACAATTTCATCAATCCACCAGCTCTGGGCTGGTAATTTATTTATTGACTCTGAAAGGATGAAAGGCAAAGCTGACCTTGACAAGATTTTAACTCAAAGTACAGTGTACTGAAACAGATACTGAAGCATTTAATCAGATGCCCTTAACAACAATGCCAATTTGCCATGGAATTAAGGGGCAATATTGTATCAGAAGATTGAACAAAAGAAAATTATTAAGAGGGAGTGCAAATCAAATTACAGAGTAACAATCAAGAAGACTTGGGATTGGGTAGTGAAGACCAACCGTAAGAAGCTGCACCTCATAATGGTGGACCAACCTTAAGAAACTGAACATCACAACAGAAGATCAACCTTTAGAAACTGAACCTCACAATAGAAGATCAACCTTTAGAAACTGAACCTTACAACAGATGACGAACCTTTAGAAACTGAACCTCACAACAGATCAGCCTTTAGAAACTGAACCTCACAACAGATCAGCCTTTAGAAACTGAGCCTCACAACAGATGACGAACCTTTAGAAACTGAACCTCACAACAGAAGATCAGCCTTTAGAAACTGAGCCTCACAACAGAAGATCAACCTTTAGAAACTGAACCTCACAACAGAAGATCAACCTTTAGAAACTGAACCTCACAACAGATGACGAACCTTTAGAAACTGAACCTCACAACAGAAGATCAGCCTTTAGAAACTGAGCCTCACAACAGAAGATCAACCTTTAGAAACTGAACCTCACAACAGAAGATCGACCTTTAGAAACTGAACCTCACAACAGATGACGAATCTTTAGAAACTGAACCTCACAACAGATGACGAACCTTTAGAAACTGAACCTCACAACAGATGACGAATCTTTAGAAACTGAACCTCACAACAGATGACCAACCTTTAGAAACTGAACCTCACAACAGATGACCAACCTTTAGAAACTGAACCTCACAACAGAAGATCAACCTTAAGAAACTGAACCTCACAACAGATGACCAACCTTTAGAAACTGAACCTCACAACAGATGACCAACCTTTAGAAACTGAACCTCACAACAGATGACCAACCTTTAGAAACTGAACCTCACAACAGAAGATCAACCTTTAGAAACTGAACCTCACAACAGATGACCAACCTTTAGAAACTGAACCTCACAACAGAAGATCAACCTTTAGAAACTGAACCTCACAACAGATGACCAACCTTTAGAAACTGAACCTCACAACAGATGACCAACCTTTAGAAACTGAACCTCACAACAGAAGATCAACCTTTAGAAACTGAACCTCACAACAGATGACCAACCTTTAGAAACTGAACCTCACAACAGAAGATCAACCTTTAGAAACTGAACCTCACAACAGATGACCAACCTTTAGAAACTGAACCTCACAACAGATGACCAACCTTTAGAAACTGAACCTCACAACAGATGACCAACCTTTAGAAACTGAACCTCACAACAGAAGATCAACCTTTAGAAACTGAACCTCACAACAGATGACCAACCTTTAGAAACTGAACCTCACAACAGATGACCAACCTTTAGAAACTGAACCTCACAACAGATGACCAACCTTTAGAAACTGAACCTCACAACAGAAGATCAACCTTTAGAAACTGAACCTCACAACAGATGACCAACCTTTAGAAACTGAACCTCACAACAGATGACCAACCTTTAGAAACTGAACCTCACAACAGATGACCAACCTTTAGAAACTGAACCTCACAACAGAAGATCAACCTTTAGAAACTGAACCTCACAACAGATGACCAACCTTTAGAAACTGAACCTCACAACAGATGACCAACCTTTAGAAACTGAACCTCACAACAGATGACCAACCTTTAGAAACTGAACCTCACAACAGAAGATCAACCTTTAGAAACTGAACCTCACAACAGATGACCAACCTTTAGAAACTGAACCTCACAACAGATGACCAACCTTTAGAAACTGAACCTCACAACAGATGACCAACCTTTAGAAACTGAGCCTCACAACAGAAGATCAACCTTTAGAAACTGAACCTCACAACAGAAGATCAACCTTTAGAAACTGAACCTCACAACAGATGACCAACCTTTAGAAACTGAACCTCACAACAGATGACCAACCTTTAGAAACTGAACCTCACAACAGATGACCAACCTTTAGAAACTGAACCTCACAACAGAAGATCAACCTTTAGAAACTGAACCTCACAACAGATGACCAACCTTTAGAAACTGAACCTCACAACAGATGACCAACCTTTAGAAACTGAACCTCACAACAGATGACCAACCTTTAGAAACTGAACCTCACAACAGAAGATCAACCTTTAGAAACTGAACCTCACAACAGATGACCAACCTTTAGAAACTGAACCTCACAACAGATGACCAACCTTTAGAAACTGAACCTCACAACAGATGACCAACCTTTAGAAACTGAACCTCACAACAGAAGATCAACCTTTAGAAACTGAACCTCACAACAGATGACCAACCTTTAGAAACTGAACCTCACAACAGATGACCAACCTTTAGAAACTGAACCTCACAACAGATGACCAACCTTTAGAAACTGAACCTCACAACAGAAGATCAACCTTTAGAAACTGAACCTCACAACAGATGACCAACCTTTAGAAACTGAACCTCACAACAGATGACCAACCTTTAGAAACTGAACCTCACAACAGATGACGAACCTTTAGAAACTGAGCCTCACAACAGAAGATCAACCTTTAGAAACTGAACCTCACAACAGAAGATCAACCTTTAGAAACTGAACCTCACAACAGATGACCAACCTTTAGAAACTGAACCTCACAACAGATGACCAACCTTTAGAAACTGAACCTCACAACAGATGACCAACCTTTAGAAACTGAACCTCACAACAGAAGATCAACCTTTAGAAACTGAACCTCACAACAGATGACCAACCTTTAGAAACTGAACCTCACAACAGATGACCAACCTTTAGAAACTGAACCTCACAACAGATGACCAACCTTTAGAAACTGAACCTCACAACAGATGACCAACCTTTAGAAACTGAACCTCACAACAGATGACGAACCTTTAGAAACTGAACCTCACAACAGAAGATCAACCTTTAGAAACTGAACCTCACAACAGATGACCAACCTTTAGAAACTGAACCTCACAACAGAAGATCAACCTTTAGAAACTGAACTTCACAACAGATCAACCTTTAGAAACTGAACCTCACAACAGATGACCAATCTTTAGAAACTGAACCTCACAACAGAAGATCAACCTTTAGAAACTGAACCTCACAACAGATGACCAACCTTTAGAAACTGAACCTCACAACAGAAGATCAACCTTTAGAAACTGAACCTCACAACAGATGACCAACCTTTAGAAACTGAACCTCACAACAGAAGATCAACCTTTAGAAACTGAACCTCACAACAGATGACCAACCTTTAGAAACTGAACCTCACAACAGAAGATCAACCTTTAGAAACTGAACCTCACAACAGATGACCAACCTTTAGAAACTGAACCTCACAACAGAAGATCAACCTTTAGAAACTGAACCTCACAACAGAAGATCAACCTTTAGAAACTGAACATCACAACAGAAGATCAATCTTAAGAATCTGAACTTCACAACAGATCAACCTTTAGAAACTGAACCTGACAAAGGTTCACCATGAGGATTAGTAACATACTGTACTGGAGAAGATTCCCCCTACCAGCAGAAAATGTGACCTGACACATCCATGTGCCCCCCCCCCGCCTCTACTAGCACGCCTTAGTATCACTGACACACCCTACTGCAGCCATTCCCCTTCAATACCTTTAGCTAATCACCCCATCATAACAACTCCACCTGGTAGCTATCCTCACTATCAGAACTTAGTATCTACTCCCTCCATCCATATGCACCTCCCTCAACTCCATCTACTACCACTCCTTAGCAATCTTAATAATAATAAATAATAATAATGAAATATTGTGTACAGTGCTCAGGTGCACTACAACTCATCAAAAAGTGTATGTATAGTACATCGGGTAATGCACAAACGTCAGGAAAATGAACAGTGCATGAGTCATGATATACACATGTGTGCATGTGTATGGAAGGGGTACATCAGGTGTAGTTTTGGCGAATTTTGGGAAGCATGAGGGTTTTAAAGGATGCAGTGTCTCGGCAGCTAACAACTGATGCAGTCAGTTTGTTCCATGCTTCAGCACCTCTGAGCATGAAAAATTGCTTCCGAAAGTCATGGGAGCTGTGCTGTTTTCTGATTTTGTAGGCATGTCCACGTGTGTTAGACATATGGAAATCAAAAAGGTGCTCAGGGTTGTTGTTGGCAAGATGGTTAATAACACCATCACTACACCCCCTACTCTAACACACTGGTGACCACACCCCTCCACTACTACCTCACTATCACTACAACCTCCCTCTAAAATCCTGACACACCTGTGACTACACCCTTCCATGCTATCAGAGATCACCACACTCCTCCTACCCACAAATCTGTCAAATCCATGACACTTTCCATACACCCATAACATTATACTTATTTTCCTTCTGGCTTGTAAACTGGCTCAGTCTGTGGATATCTGTCCAACCCATGCTAGTGGGGAAAACAAATGATGGTGATGATGGTATGATAGGGAGGGCACCCAGCTATAGAAACCCTGCCAAAACTGGAACATATGTGAGATATGGTCCTAGGCTTGTTTGGAAGGTTTGATTAAGTCCTGACTTAGTCTGTAAATATCTATCCAACCTATACTAGCATGGGGAAATGAACATTAAATGGTGGTGGTGGTGGTGGTGATGATGAATTATATTGAACAGAAATAGACTGGTAATCTTTTTTATCTTTTTTTGTCTTTACATTTTTTCAACTCTACATAACAGTACGGAAATTACTTCATTAGTTTTGAACCCGAAAATATATTTTAGTTTAAGGGGTAAATAAAAATAAATCAAAAGGAATAAATTTTGTGCTGAAGAGGTCACATAAAATAGGTTACCTAAAAATATAAACAGCAGTAGGTAGGCTTTATTACAGTCAAGTTATAATTAAGTTGAAATATTTATAGCTATTTCAACAAACTAAATACTGCCATAACAACATTTAGAATAGTTAAGTTGCCAGACACATGGGGTACAATGTGAAGAAGTAGTGGAAAATAACACATGACTTAGACAAGTGGTTATAACTATTTTTATATCTATTTTAATGCCCTTACACTATAAACCAGCCAGTGAGTGTTTGAATGTAGTCTGAGCTAACAAATAGATAAGTAGTATGTACTAGTTTACAAATGCTTCTCTGAATTTCAACTTGAAGCACCATTTTTAATATGTACAATCTTTAATTTCTAAATTCATCTCTAAAGACTAAAATATACTGAAAACTTATTTTAATGGTATTCACAATCTTCAAGTATGTTTTTTGTATTATCACATGTTTACAACAGAATGTACAAAAAAAAATGAAATTAAAACTAGCTTAACCCTTTCAATAGCAACCTCATTGAAACCACCTCTGGTTCTATGAAACAAAATCACCCAATTTAAACTTTGTTTAAGAGGATGTTGTAGTTTGATTGAAGTATTGTGTAAACTATAGAAAACAGTTTCTTGTTTAACCCTTTAGCATTTACATTACTCTATATGTACCATTGTATTTTCGTGATTAAGGTTTTACCTCACATAATCATCTCACATAATATCGAATCTATGAGATTTTGATATTATTTATTTTGAGAAAAATACCTTAACATCAGTATGAGTGGCCAGTTACGGGCGGTGTGAACAGAAAAAGGTGAGAGAATTCTGGCCGGATACAGCCGGTTTAAATGCTAAAGGGTTAAAAGCTACCACCATGTGAATTGAACAGTTCTCATCATTACCACCATTTAACGTCCATTTTCCATGCTTACATGAGTTAGATGGGTCATCCACATCGTGAGGCAAGTCTGGCCAGATTGGCCATGTCATACCTTGTTCAGATGGAACTGTAAATTTGGCCGGGATTTTTACAGCTGGATGCCCTTCCTAACACCAACCTCATTTACAGTGTGGATGGCACTGTAATGAGGAAGGACAACCCAGTTGGTTGTGCCATACCCTGCTCATATAGAGAAAACACTATTTTCTCTATATATATTTAAATTAAAACAGTCCATCATGATTTTATGTAAGAACCTTTCTATCATTTGTTTTAAACACCAACTTAACAATGGTTTTTAATTTTGGCACAAGGCCAACAATGTTTGAGGAAAAGAAAAGTTGATTAAATCATCCTCAATACTTGACTGGTACTGTATTTTTTATCAACCCTGGGAGGATGAAAGGCAAAGTTTTTCTGACCTCAGTGGGATTTGAAAATACTGCAAAACAATTTGACATATGTTCTAACAATTCTGTCAAACCACCACCCTTAAATACCAGCTCAGCACTGATTTTTAATTTAGGCTCAGGACCAGCAAAGATGGGAGGACAAAATTGATTAAATCAACCCCAGAAAAGCGAAAGACAAAGTTGACCTCTGGAGGATTTGAACTAGCTTAATAATTGTTTCTACTTTAGGCACAAGGCCAACAATAACCCAGTGCGTTACTGGTACTTTATTTTATCGACCCCGTAAGGATGAAAGGCAAAGTCAACCTCGGCAGGATTTGAACTCAGATCGTAAAGGGACATAACTATGCTGGAAAGCATGGCGTCCCGACCCTCTACCGATACTGCCAATCCACCGCGTCCGACCCTCTAATAATGATTTATAATTATACCAACCCCAGTACTTGACTAGTACTTTATTTTATTAAGCTCGGAAGGATAAAAGACAAAGTTGACTTTTGCAAGATTTGAACTCAGGATGTAAAGAGCTGAAATAAATACCTTAAAGCATTTCCCTGACTCTCTCATTATTCTGCCTATAGACCCCCCCCACACCAGCTTGTTTCTAATATAAGCACAAAGCTAATAATTTGGGGGAAAGAAAAAAAATCAAATAAATCAAACCAGTATTTTACCACTACTTTGTTTTATCAATGTCAGTGGGCTTTGAACTCAGAACACATAAGGGCTGTAGCTAAATGTTGTAAAGCATTTTGTCTGATGCTCTAACAATCCACCAGTTTAATAATTGTTTCTACTTTAGGCACAAGGCCAACAATTTTATGGGGAGGGGAAATTCAAATAAACTCCAGTGCATTACTGGTACTTTATTTTATCGACTCCATAAGGATGAAATGTAAAGCTAACCTCAGCGGGATTCGAAGTCAGAACGTAAAGGGCCATAACTCTATGCTGCAAAGCATGGTATCTGACACTACTGATACTGCCAATCAACTGCCCTCACCAGCTTAATAATTATTTAAAAAAAAGAATATTTAATAACTCACACCTACACACCTTTTTTTTTTTTCTGCCTACAATAGACTGGCTTCCTCTCAACTTGTTAATTGCATGCCACCTCCACCCATCTTTACTTGCACTTCCTCACTAAAATACAATCCTTTATCTACCTGTGCCAATGATTTAATCTTCAAAGGCCTGTGAAGGCGTAAAAAATGAAAATTTAGCTCTCCCCCCAAAAAATAAAACAATTAGTCTCTACATAATTACTCAATGTTAAACATTTCATATCCCATGTACTTCCTTAACACTTTTATCTCAATTAATGAATTTTGAGAGATTCACTAAAATTCTTTTTTTAGTAAGATAGTAATTTAGTAAATTGTTCTTATATTGTTGGAAGATTTTAATTTAAATAGGAACCCTTTCAAATGATGGTTTTGTTTCATAGTATCAGAGCCAGTTTGATATCAAGAGTTAGACATGTGATGTCACATACATACACACAAATGTATTTAAAATGTCACTCAGTATGACCCATTCAATTACTAAATGCAAAAGACTGCATTTCCTTGGCAGCTTTTGCAGGCCTTTTCCACCTGACTTTTAGGGTACCAAATTGTTATATAAACTAGAAAAATACTAAAATCTAGTTGTACATTTTCCTGACAAACCATTGTCAGCAGGTGTCCTGCCTGACAAATATATTTTTACATGTATGACACCACAAATTTATTCAAACTGATATATTTTCCTTGAGACTAAAAAATGCTTTGAATGACTTTAAATAACATCAATTGTGGCTGTTATTTATTGTTCTACATAAAACATAATGAAAAACATTAAAGCAAGCTGTTCCCATAAACATTGTTTGATCAGTTTCATCATTTTTCATACACCTTAACCCACATAAAAATATTCCCATTTTGTTGAACACTGCTTTTGATCTTAAACCTGCTCGATCTTAGTTCTTTAAAACAAAATATATATAAAATACTCTTAATGCTTTCAATTTTCTAAGAAAAATACTTAACATATATACTCGAATGTAAGCTTCTGACAGAAATTTTTTGAGGTTGGTGTTAGGAAGGGCATCCAGCTGTAGAAATCAAGCCAGAATCAGTTCCCGTCCAACCCTTGCAAGCAGGGAAAAGCGGACGTAAAAAATGAAATGAAAATGAATGAAATGAAGCTAACCTTTTTTTTTTGTCTGAGAAATCGGCAAAATTCCTAACCCCATATAAAAGCGAAAGCAGCTAATCAACACATTGTTTAGTGTATATGTGCCAACCCCACCATTTTACCATCAATATTTTTGGTCACATATTCCTTGGCTTATATTCAAGTATATACAGTGCATACCCTGATTTATGTTAAGCACTTTCAAGTAAAAATTAAAACACTTGGCATGTAGGTGTTTTAATTGACTATATTGATTTCCAGTGAATTATTACATTCAGATACTGCTGACCCTTAAGAGAAGGAACATCCTGTGAAATCTTATGTATGTATAGACCTGTAACTCCTGGAGTTGTAGGGGTGCCAAGCATGACATACAGTTTAACTTGGGCACTTTAACCCTTTAACATTCACATTACTCTATATTTACTATTGTATCGAGAACAATACCTTAACATCAGTATGAGTGGCTGATTTGAACAGAAAGAGGTGATAGAATTCTGGCTGGATACAGCTGGTTTAAATGTTAAAGGGTTAAACCTGGTGGAATCCCTCCTAGATAACCAATTTCTTTCAGAAAAGGAAAGAGAACGAGTGAAAAAGAGGAAGAGCCAACCTCAGAACTGGACTAGTACTTTTTTTTTAAATCAACTTCAAAAGAATGAAAGAAAAAGTTGAGGATTTGAACTGAGGGAGTCAGCAAAAATACTGCAAAACATTCTGCCACTAATTCCTTACCTTGTGAAATTTACAAATCTAAATGATGGTTTATCAATAAATAGGTCTATTTAATTTTTCTTATTTCTCTGCACATAGCTGGCTATAGTTGACAACTGAGCCTTTTTTGTCTTATCACTGGTGGTAGATAACCTGCATCAGTAGAATATTGATCATTTTCATCATTTTACATCCACTTTTCCCTGCTTGCAAGGGTGGGATGGGAACTGATTCTGGCTCGATTTCTACAGCTGGATGCCCTTCCTAACACCAACCTCATTTACAGTCAGTGCTGGGTGTTTTTTTTTTTCCGTGGCACCTACACGTCCACTTTGCAGTAGAATGATAGGGACCCCAGTCCTATCATCTCATTTCTACAGCTGAGTAAACTGGAGCAATGTGAAATAAAGTGTCTTGCTCAAGGAAACACATCACCCGGTCTGAGAATTGAACTCACCTTTCGATTGCAAGGCCAATGCTCTAACCACTAAGCCATGTGCCTCCATATAAATCAGTTTTACGTTATCTACATTGGCATGGGTTGTCACATTAAGAGACTTGATGTGGCAGATGACCACATCTTGCTCATATTCCAGTTTGGCATAGTTTCTATAGCTAGATGTCCTCCCTAATGCAAACCACTTTACAAAATTGGCTGGGTGCATTTTATTGTAGCATCAGTGAAATCATCTGCAGAGTGCACCAACTGCTTTCTAGTGTCAACACTAAAGCAATCATTGGGAGAGATGAGAGTATGGCAGCTACTTGAAGCTTACTGAGAGAGAACCATCACATAAGGAGGAAAGGATGTGCCAGCTATCATGAGACAGGGTGATCAATAGATCAGTGCATTGTATGGGGAAAGGAAGAAAGATGAAAAGAGTGATAGGTAGATACAAGCCCAAGATGCTTTTGCATGGACATTATCATACTAAAACAGCAAGGATGGGGGAATCAAGATAAGGCACTTAAATACCCTTATAACTCGGCCTTTACACTATAATCTTTCCTATGCACATCTCAACCTGCTTGAAGGTAGAGTGAGGTCAGGTCTTTTGAACTAAGACAAATCACCAGCCAACTCAATCTTGTTTTATCTCTTCAATGAGATCAGACTTCAATCTCATTTTCTTAGGTCTTGACTTCTTTTAACTGAGTACCCTGCACTTCTTTATGTAACAAGTCAATACAGCTTCCTCTCTTGTACACTACATCCAATCCCGCTTTTGCCCAATTTTTCTATTACACATCTAGAAGGAAGTGCTTGTCTCATTCACATCTTTCCAATCCTTGAATACATTAGAACCAATTGAAGCTAACCTGGTACAATTAGATCATTGATCATGTCTGCCTAATCAGGCCAGGCTTACCTGAGATTAAACAAAAAGTATAATAGCTTTGCAGGAAATTTAGCCATGCACCTTGCGACAGTCTACAAAACAAGTAATTTTTTGGCTAGCTAAAAACCAAGAGGATTGACTAGTGCAATAAACAAAACACTGAAGTACTGTTTACTGCATGCAGTTTGCTGTTAAAGATCTATGAAAAATATATTCAGCAGAAGACTGTCCTTGAATATTTTTGGTTTATTCATTAATGTAATATCTAGGGTTAGGGTTAATTGATAAATTGTTTTCTAACATCAGTTAAATATTTATTAGGACATTGGTTTTTAAGTTAATATATAAATATTTCCCAAAATATACAGCTTCAATATAACATTACATGTAAAAACTTCGAAAATATTTGGAGTACTCAATTTCCTTACAAATTTTAAGCGACAAATTAACTCTCTAAAGATACTGTAATGATCTGGCAAATAAAATTTTCAAAAAAAAAGAAAAAAAAAAAAAAAAAAAAAAAAAATCTACGAAGAGGTTAATTAAAATGCTTTAATTCTACTAGTGGACAAATGAAAAATTTGCAGTATTAGAGTTTCTTGGCAGAGCTGTTCTGCAAGAGGGAAGGTCACAAGTGGCAGATAGTGATATTGCAACTAACCACCATATCCGGTGTCCCTATCAGCAGGCTCCTGTCAGACAAACAATCCCAGGCTAACAACAGTAAACTGTTAGGGGAAATGGCACAATGGGCAACACTTAGCTCCCAAGAAATATCAAATCACTGGATTTGAGTTGAGGGCAGTAAAGGCTGCTTCTAAAAAAAAAAATTATTAGAGCTAAGGCAATTTTTAACATGTTTTATGTTTTTCATGCCTTGCTAATGTGGTTTTTGTGGTACAGGACATCAAGAGTTAATAAAAATGGACAGTGCAAATTAAGTTGAATGGAAGGGCAAGATATTTTCAAGACTTCAATCACTCAAATGATTTGTTTTATGCTAGTAATTATGACAAACTGTACCATCAACATGTGATATGAAATATAAACCCCACCAACATCTGATGAAATACGCTAGTAACAACTTTAATGTCATTAAAATCTTTATAGTATCTTCCAGCATGTTTCCAATGAAATTGAAATATTTATAATTCACCATTCATTTTACTGAGCTTCCTTATCTAATATTACTTCTGTGAAGTAATTCTTAGATATTTACAACAAATTACCATAACTTTTAATATCCTGTACCACACATGAAACCACATTAGCAAAATATTCTTGAAAAGTATAAAACACTACAGCACTTTACATAAAGATTAAAATCTAGTTAGGTGCAAATTTTCACAAACTATCCACTAGTAAAGATACTGTAAACATTTGGATTAAACATTTCTTTTTTATAGATATTTTCTAAATTATTACTGGATGTAAAGAGAAATTAATCTTGAAAGAATTTTTTTTTTTCAAAAAGCTGCATATCAAAACAGTCATAAAAATCAACACTATTGTTTCACTGTGGAAAAGCTATAACAATTGAAAACTTAAATGAAAACTAATACTATCTTATAACTAAACTTTTCTGAATTCAATAAATCCATAACAGACTTTACATATACTATAATTCACTTAATAGTATATATATATATATATATATTCTGCATCTAAAGAATGAAAAATGCTTCTAAAAATGATAGGGTGAAAAAAAAAAAAGAACAAAAAATACTAGCTCAACATGAAGTGTTTTGTTTAAATGCTTCATTTAAAGTTTACATTTTTGTTTTTATTATAAATTTAAATAATTGATATGAACAAAGATTTTCACCTCCACATACAGATAATGAATGAAATCAAAGCAACAGAAAAATAATTAGGTTTTGCAAGCAATTTACTGTATTGGCCATGCTGAAGCACTTTAAAGCAAAATGTTACAGCAGATTTTGCTGATTTTTCATTAAAGAATGCATGCCCCCAAATCTGAACAATTAATCTATCACAATAAATAATTTTTTTTTATCCAATACTGAAAAATCAAAAACATTTAGTATAGAGAAGCAAAAACAAAGCTAACAATCAAGAAACATTTCAAAAGTATTTATTCTTTCGAGATGTTTATCTTTTTTCTTGATTTTTGTATGTTTTTTTTTTAATCTTTTTTTTTTTTCCTCTTTTTATTTCCTGAACATTTCTTCCATATCCTCATTTGATTTTGATCTACACACAAACTGATTAATCTCAGCAAATCAATTATTGGGACCAACACAAATGGAGTTATCACCCAATTCACATTTGTGCTTGAATATTCCTAATCAGATTATTCTCCAAGCCCTTAAATGTTTTTCATTTTCTTTGTTCCAGCATTAAACGTTATGCAGTAAACTAGAAAACTCACCTTCAACTTTATTATAAATGTTTTGGTTTCATTCAAAGTTTTCCCTGTTTTATTAATCATTAGTATTTGTGTATATGTGCATGACACATACAGATTTCCATGTTAACTTACATTTTATACAATTGTAATAATGATTACCACTCACTCTCCAAATCTACACACACACTCACACACACACACTTTCTCCAGATGATTAACAAATCAGTCACTGAAATTGATCTAGTGACCACCACGAAGACAATGTTCTTCATACAACAACTATAAATAACCAGCAAAACGGGCCCTATATAGCAAAATTGTGGTATCAAAATAGCCAACCTCAGATGGAGGAAACCATACTGAGTCCAGCTCAGGTAGTCATAATCTAGGCATTATCATGTGACCAGCACCCTTATCTCTAATAAGAGATAATGTTGCAAGAAGAGGGGAATAGCAGAAGCCTGCATGTAAAAGGTATGGTGTGTTGGAGTGTGTATATATATCTTTACATGCACACACACATGCACACAAACAATCATTCTAACAAATATACAAAGATATTTTTAAGGAACAAAAGGTGGGTCAAGGAGTAGGTGAAAATGTGTTATAACAATCCCAACATCTTAAATTTTAACCATAAAGTCACATTCAAATTAAAGAAAAAAATGTTAATAAATATTTTTAGAAAGATAATGAATAAATAAATTTATTTTTTAAAGTTTTGAATAACTTTTGGATCACCTAGATATTCTAAATCCTTTTTCTAGTTAATCCAATTTTATAACTTTTATTATATTTGTACAGAAAACTGCCAGTAAAAAAAACGCTAACCCACTACAAATAAATTCAACCCTTGAAGATCAAGAGATTTACTACATTATTCCAGCTGTAGTTCTGTTGCACTACACAAGCTAACAGTGTACAGCAGCTGAAAAACCTGTAGTGATTTCTAACGCAAATACTGATGAAACTTAAACTGCAGAGAAAAAGCACCCTATAAGGATATGTAGAAGCACATAATGTTCAGCAGGGAAAGTACTTCAAATAACAGCTATTCAAAGTTGGTTGAGAATAGAAAGCACCAGGATATGAGAACATACCCCAACAGTAACTTTAAAACAGTACAAGTGAAACAATTCTTAATCTGCAATAAGAGTGGTGAAATATTTCAGCACCTGCACCCTCAGGGGGTATGCTGTGACACTAACAATTAAAAGTGTAATTATTTCAATCTAATGCTGACACCCAAATACAAGTTATTTTATTCTATACTTAGCAATCAAAGAAATTCAATCATCTTTAATTGTATTCCCAGAGGCCAAAATTATAGTTTACATAAAATTTCTTCTAGAGACAATGTGAATACATCCACAGCACAGCAAGAGGTGATTACTTTTTATCTAAATTGGTCTTTTCAGATTTTGTGTCTTTTGTTGAACCACCACCACTGCCACCACCAGCAGTAGCACACTGGGGATTACTCATTACATCTCTTTTGGCATCTGAAGATTGGACCTGCTTCATAGTTGGCTTCTTTTGTGGATTTAAAAAATTTTGGGCATGTTTCAAAACTTCATTTCGTTCCCTAGCCTGCTGAGCCTTAAAGTTGCGACCAGAGCGTTGTCCAGAATAAAGTTGAGGTGCTTGTTGTACAGGAGGCGGAGACTGAACTGCGGTCAATTGTTGCATTTGAACATTAGGAGGTCTCTGAATAGGAGAGGAATAGCTGGCTCTTGGATGAGGATTATTGGACCGGATCATATTACCAACCATTTGCCGAACAACTGTAAAAAAAAACAAAAAACAATTAAAATTAAAAATACATTTTGAAAGGATTAAGAAAATCCTTTCATTACTATTTCTTGGCTAAAACGTGTTTCAATTAAATTTAAACTGGTTTTGTAAAGCAGAATTTGCTTTATTTAATCAATGGAATTTGTTTCAAAAATACTCTAATTACAAATAAAATTAGTAAAATATAAAGACATCTAAGTTTGCTTTAAATATCATCATGAAATACCAGACAATAAATAATTATATAACCTAATAAATGTCCAATATATATTTAGGCCAAAATTTCCTAACTTTGAATTTTTTCATTTTACTAGAGATTATCTATTCTAAATAACACTAAAATTAGAATTAAAAAAAGTCAGTGGGCTTTGAGTCAGTCATACTGAGTCTGGTTTCTTTTGAAAATTTTGGAGGAAGAAATATATTTAAAGTTTCAATGAGATGCTTCCGGCAATGAAATCATCATAGCCTTTTTAAAACCTACTGTCTACCTTTTTAGTTTTACTGGAATTGAAACATCTAGTTAAAAGTTTATGCCATGTTATGTTTGCTTTTTTTTTTTTAAATTATTTTTATGTACTGCAGTCGCACATTAAAATTCATAGTAAGAATTACTAAACATTATATATTACGGACCGAGTTCAAATCCCACCGAGGTTAACTTTGCCTTTCATCCTTACGGGGTCGATAAAATAAAGTACCAGTAATACACTGGAATATTTGCTGGCCTTGGGCCAAAAGTAGAAACAATTATATATTAAAATAAGAGGAGGGAAAAAAGAGGATTTAAAAAATAGTAAAAATGTTACTGAATAACATAATTTATGACAGTATTATGATTTATATAGCCATAGGTAAACCAGGATAGTTTTAGGTGTTTAGGAAATGAAAAGAAGAATCAATAAATTTCAAAGTCTTAAAATTTCATAACCTTAATGTCATGAATTTTCAATTGGTCAATACCAATATAAAAAGATATTTTACTTCCAAAATTTTTATATTGAAAATTGAAAAATTAGCAATCAACACACTAGTCATGGATTAAAAATCATTTAATACAGATTTTGGGGAGAGAGATATAATCACTATATCTTCTTAAATGAAACCAGTGCAAAAAATCAACTGGCTGTCATTTAATTCAACAAGGTTACTAATATTACCATCAACATTTAGTTCAATTAAATTATAAATACATTTGAGAAATATACGTTGATAATTGACCACAATAATGAGAGAGAAATTTAATGCTGACCTCCAGGTTGTACAGGTTGGCCAACATATTGAGGATTAAACTTATGACCAAACTGCTGCTGAACATTGGAATATCTCTGAGATGCTTGACGGTTAGGGGGTTGACTGCTAAATAACTTAGCGTTTGGGCTCTGCACAGAATTCATATTGGAAGCTGCAAGACTGTGGGGAGGGGATTTCATCTAAAAAAAAATAAAAAAATACATATATATTTATATCATGTATATGTATGTATAAATAATAATTGTTCAAATAATTTATTTTTCAGTGTACCTAATACAAATTCAATGCTTTCTTTAACCTAGAAAAAAGAATTCTAAATGGAACAATTTTAGATCATAGAAAAATAATTTTTTTTTAAATCATACTAACAGGTGTGTTCTGTGGAGAAAGTTGTTGTGATGGGTTATACTGTGAAGGCTTTGAAGCCTGCTGTGGAGCTAGTCCCAGTGGTTGAGAATGTGTTGGTGCCTGTAGGGAAAGGTTTAATCCAGGTTGGTTTCCAAAGAAAGTTGGTGCACCTGCAGCTGCAGCTGCAACTTGCTGAAGAGCACCCTACAAACAAAATCCAGATAGATGAATTAATCATCTTTACATATTCAGCTACTATATTTCTAGCTAAATTCCTACTCCATGCATTTTAATTAAGTTTGAAAATAATTATGAATTTAGACTGGCTTTGAAAATAATTATGAATTTAGACTGGCTTTGACCCATCAAAACAACAACCATTTTAAAGCCACCACCCCTGCTTTTAACCTTGCAACACCATAAGGTTTTCATTTTTCTCTTATCTGCATACCACCCACCTGACTTTCATTTCCATCACTCCTTAACCAGTCACTTTCATCCATCTTCAAAATATGATCTAACCATATTTCATTTCTCTTCATGACATTCATCATTGGAACATTCTCATTTGTTCTTTTCAACATTGTCACTCCACATTCATCACCCATGTCTTGCTCCCATAAAGCATGGACCTTCTCATACATACAGCATACATTCTTCCTTTCAGTAACACTCCCCACTTCATTAGCACACCACTCAGCTACTGAAACTATGCACATTCTAGCTACTATCAGTCTGATCAACCCCTCCTAGGTGTCCATTTCTGTCTCCTTTCAATAATTCAACTTCCGACTTCAAGCCTTACTTTTTCTTGTTTCATTGTCTTTATTTTTTTAAAGATATTCTTTTTACCTTGAGCCTTGCTTCTCTGTCTTTTCATGTTTAGCAGCACTTTTCTCAGAGTAATGACTTCTTGTGATAATTTTTATTCATCATTATTATCGCTGACACTTTTGTATTTCTTCTCTTCCTTTATATAATCCACCTCACACTTTTTTTTTTATTTTCCAATACATTGACATAATGGAATTTCTGTCAGTCTCTCACTATACTTATTCTATCACATTAATTCTTCAATTCACCCTCTTTATTGAAGAGCTTTATCTTTCCTCCTCTTGTAGGCGCCACGAAAAAGCACCCAGCACTCACTGTAAATGAGGTTGGTGTTAGGAAGGGCATCCAGCTGTAGAAATCAAGCCAAATCAGTTCCTGTATGAGCAAGGCATGGTCAGCCGACCAGACACTGCCCAAAGCAGGACAACCCATCTAACCCATGCTAGCGTGGAAGAACGGACGTAAAACGGTGATGATGATGATCTATATATATATATATATATATTGTTTATTCACCAAACTGCCAGTTTTGGTCGTTGGAAGATTGCTGGTCTGCTATCTCTCTCTCTCTAGCTATTTTATAAAAGCCAGTCTAAATTCAAGATTTTGGGTGAATAAGCAGTGTATTGTAGTGCAAAATACTGAAAGGATTAATACAACCAAACATTATGATATGTACAAATACACTGCTAACTTCATTTTAGCTAGATAAGTTTTAAGCTGTGGGGTGTTAAAGATAGCAATTAAAAATAATATATACATGTTCTTTTAACAATCATGGGAACTGTTTGGAAAAATTCCAGCATTCAGCAAGGAATAATTTTTTTTAAACTGGAAAGGGATTTAGATTGGCAAATTATCAAAAGGCATTTTTAACATAACCAATACTCATTCACAACTTGAATTTTGGAAACAATCAGTAATGTGTTTACCAATTGAAAAGTATAAATGTTGAATGCTATAAGCCATTACCATTCTAAAAATGCAATTACCTACACAACCAGCATTTGAAGTAACTATATATAATTTTACCTGCAAACCTGTAGATGTCTGCTGTGCTTGGAAAAATCCTGTTTGTTGCAAGGTTTGCTGTGGTTGTTGATAAAAAGAAGAGGTAGCTTGCATTGCTTGCACATTTTGCATTGCAGCCCTAAAATTATAAGAGAAACTAACACATGAGGAATTTATAACAGTTTATGAGCCAAATAAGTAAATTTGCAGGCAAAATAACATTTGAAAATAATCTATTTTGTTTTGAATATATTTTTCCATGCTTACATGTAATATGGTACAGATTTTTTTAAAAATCTGCATGCCTTTCTGATATTCAACCAATTGTGTATAAAATGTTTTTTGTTGTTCATTCAGTGCTCAGGGGCATAACACACTAACACATCATAAAACCACAACCAATGGTGAGAATAGCTTTTAAAACAAAATCATTATTGAAGTAATATCTTTAAATATTAACTTACTTCTCAAAAACTTTATACAACCAAACAGATTTCAAGTAATTATTTGGAAACATTTTTAACCCTTTAGCATTCACATTAATTTGTCAAACGTCATGTTTATCTGTTCACATTATTATACGTTGTTTTCGGCATAATACTTGATATATAAGAATCACTAAACCATATATCAGTGTTCCAGTAATTCCACAGTCTTGGAAATTGTTTTATACTGAACATAATATTTACGGTAAAAAATGCTTGCATTTCCGCAGCATCTGTCGGTCGCCATAACCGATCGGGTTTTCCTCGATTTGAAATCTGTTGTTGGGCATATCGATTAATCTCTTCTGCCTCAACTTCGAAGAAAGTTTGTGGTAAAAACAAAAAGAAATAATCCAGTGCTTTAGCATAGGGAGCTAATGTGTGTTGTGGACCAGTATTTTGAATAAAATCGGAACACATATTAGTGTGGTATTTTTCAACCACGTTGCTATATTTTCAATGGCGCCCTGGAGACCTCCATTTTCACTTTCAAAACAGCAATCATCGCCGGACGAAATTTCAGAAATATAAACATCAGATTCATTTGAAGATAAATCACTAATATTATCGTTTGTTTCTTGTTTATTTTGAATGCCGTTGTGTGTAAAACCTTCAAAGTCGGTATTGCTACTTTCATAAGCCATGTTGATACAAAAAAAAAAAAAATTTGTTGCACTTTCAAAGTAAAAAAAAAAAACCCACTTGTTTTAAGTTGTTCCACTATATTAAGTGTTAATTTTCGTGGTAAATTATTTCTCGCAGCACTGTCGAATTGTTGAGATTTTGATGATGGTTTGTTTATTTTTAGAACGATTTTTTTCGGGCGGTTTGAACAAATGAAGGGGAAATAATTTCGGGCGGTTTGAACACTAAAGGGTTAAAGCCAGCCCGAGTATTTGTGTTCAGATAAATGATGCTAAATCAAAACCATTCAATGTGGGAGTCTGACTGCCATGGGTGCATACTATCACCTCCCCCGTTCACTATTTTCATGAATAGGATTGACATGCGCAATCACAACTGGCAGGTGTAAAATCAGTTGGTTGGAATTTACAGATGACATGATATTACTTAACTCGACAGAAGGGTATTCCAACTCGCACTTGATAGGTGGCTGGAATGAAAATCAGTGCTGCGAAGACAAAGACTTGTCCTCTCAAGGAAGCCTACGCAATACACTACATGTGAATGGAAATCCACTGAAACAGGTGAAGTATCTGGAGGCCATGTTCACAGGTGATGGAAGGCAGGAGACTGAATTAAGTGTAATAATTGCAGGAGCTGGTGCAGTAATGCACCAATTTCAGCATTCGGTAATCAGAAGGGAGGTAGGCCTAAAAGCCAACTCGCTGTCTTCAATTCGGTATTTACCTATGGTCATGAATCTGGGTAATGACCAAAAGAATATGATCGTGAATACAAGCAGCTGAAATGGGATTCCTCCGAAGGGTCTTTGGAGTAACATTACACAATAGAGTACATAGCTCAGAGATCTGAGTCATTCCAGGTAAAGCCGCTACATCTCTGAATTGATATCACATCTCCAATACTAGTATCTCAGGACAGAATCGCTGGGCAGATTTTATGGGCAAAACCAACCGGCAGGAGACCCAGGGGTAGACCCTGAGCAAGATGGTTGGATAACATCCATGAGCTCAGCTGGTCTCATTTGAGGATCCAACCAGATCAGTTGGCGACGGTTGCTTCTGACAGGATTCACTGGAAGGAGTGTTTGAGGACTGCCCCCATGACCCTCTAAGGAATAAGTGGGCGAATAAGAACATTTTAAAGAATGTATTTCCTTCCTAATATTTTACAAAGATGATAAAACTGAAAAACTTGGGTTTTACCTTTGCATTATAACATTTCAAATTAAAAAGCATTCTTTGGGCAACCATATAATTCATTTTACAACAGCTTTCCATGCTCACATCGATTAGACAAGGGGTCATGGTTTGAGAACCTTGTTTCACTTTGTTCTATTTTTAACAGAGTTTCTATAGCTAGATGCCCTCCCTAACACTAATCACTTACAGAGTGGACTGGATACTGCTTATAACACCAGCAATACCACTTTACACAAACACGCACATACATATATAAAAACAGTAGTTCCCATGACTTTCGGAAACATTTTTTCACGCTCAGAGTTGGTGAAGCATGGAACAAACTACCGGCATCGGTTGTTAGCTGTCGAGACACTGCATCCTTTAAGGCCTCCATGCTTCCCGAGATTCGCCAACACTACACCTAATGTTCCCCCTCCATACTCATACACTATTCACTTCCCTAACATTTGTGTATTATTCTATGTACTATACATGCACCTTTGACGAGTTGTAGTGCACCTGAGCACTTTACACAATAATTTCATTATTATATTATATTTACATTTCAGTAATTCACTTATGAATTGACAAAAGGACTCACCTTGGCTGAACTAAGGGAGAACCCAAGAGCTGGGAGTTACTGGCGTTTTGAGCAGTTTGAGTAGTTCCCAACAAAGGATTAGTGCCAAAGAGTTGATTCGGATATGGAAATATTAATGGTGATTGCAAAGAAGAGGCTCCCAGTCCTTGATTATATTGAAGAGAAGCAGGAGCAAGATTTTTTTGCAATGTCCCTAAATAAAGCAAAATATATATACATGAAATGACAAATACAATAAATTCTAGTAAAAAAAACTGAATTATGTTTAATTACTTGGAAATTATAAACTAGATTAAAACTTATAAACTAAATATAAGCCCCTTTTGTGCTTTACATTTAATTTCAATGGTTATATCTTTTAAATCATTTTTTGTTTATAAAAATCCTGGGGTTAGAATTAAAACTTAAATTTTAGTTTGCTATAACAAGGTGTAAATGTTTTTATTCATTATTTTCAGTCTTTTTTAAAGGCAGGTGTAAATTTCAAAATAATAAAATATTTTTAACTTCATTTAATAAACTGATATATTTCCAACAAATCCACTACTATCCTCCCACTCCCACCAACACCACCACACTCTCTCTGTAAAGTTGGTACCACAACATCCAGTCCAAATAAATGAGATAATGAGATCAAGATCGTGTAGGTGTCACAACAAAAACAAAAAAAAAACACAGTCCACGCTGTAATGTGGCCGTGTAGGTAACATGGTAAAAAGTTCCCAGTTCACACTGTAAACGTGGTTGGGGTTAGGAAGGGCATCCAGCCATAGAAAACTTGCCAGATAGTCCTATATGAGCGAGACACGGTCACCCGACCAACCTTGCCTCAAGTGGGACAACTCCTGTCTAACCCATGCTAGCGTGGAAGATGGACGTTAAACGATGATGATCATCATCATCACAAACTGAAGATACCTTTGCAAATTTTTAAATAAAATTTATCTTAGTGTATATTTTAGAAAATAAATAGTTCCTAATTCCAAACAAAATAGCTGAAACCATTTTGAAGTGTCATATTAGTGATAAATATAAACAGGATTAGATTACCAAAAAATATATATATTAAACTCAAAACTTTTTATAAAAAATGTCAAAATTTGAAAACAGGAAAGTGCAATAAAGTACAATCCTGTCAGTAAATTACTTTCATGTTCTACATATATATATATATATATATTAAATGTCATGAAATTTCCACAAAACATTTACAAGAAGACTAATACAGAAACTGACCATAATCTTGCGTTGGTGGCTTCACAGCAGTCGACATAAGTGAAGTTGTAGCTGAAGAGACCATTACAGTGTTCTGCTGGCCTGCAGTTTGACCATATGGTTGGTTTCTGGGTTGGTAACCTGTCAACTGTGATGTTTGATACAGATCATGCTGTGAAAGTGTAGTTGGTAAAAATACATTAGGCTGAGTAAGACTGGCTTGACCAATCTGAGCTTGCGGCTGAGATAAGCTATATCCATAACTTTGTTGACTGAACTGTAAAGAAAATCCAAGAAAAAAATTCATTTTAAGCTTTTGTATTTCATAGTATGTCATAAATACAAACTGAACATTTAACAATCGATACCTACACAACTATCCCAACCTCAGATGAGCTCTTCATTCCTGGACTAAGCCTTGTCTGGTGAAACCACCACCCACAAAACCATACTAATCAAACATATTCACGTGTAAGTATATTTATATATATTTACACACACACACACACACACACACACACACACACAGCATTATGGAAGAGCCATGTTTGCTGTTAATTTGTTCTTTTATTAAAATTTCCATCATAAATTTCACTGTAGTTAAATGAAAACCATGGCAATGACAATGGGTTTCTGCCTACTTTGGTAGGCAGAAACTAAATATCGACTAACACAAGGTTATGTCAAGACACCTAATGTGTAATGCAGTGGAGTTGCATGAAAACTCAAATCTTACTCTTGGTTCTTGAGTCAACAAATGAGAAGAATTCAGCTGATATGGATTGACTTGAGGAAGCTGGTTAGGTAACAATTGGATGGGTGGACTAGGAATCGGTAAACTTGGAATCAGGTTTGCATTGCTATTCGCCACACCAGGCACTTCTTGGGGTTGCGGTTGTAGCTGCTGAGGTTTCACCTAGTTAAAAAAGTTTTTTGACAAATTCAAGTACTCATGTAAAAAATAGGTTATCATGCTTCCTATACATAATCAGTACACATTTGCAAAACTAGAACATTTTGGAAAATGTACCTTTTACTAGGCCATCAGAATTAACAAAAATAATTGTCAAGTATTAATTAAATGAATAAAAGCCTTATTTTCTATTATTTTTTTAATCAAGAAAACAATATATTTACCTTGCAAACATTACTCTGTTCCACTAAAGATGGCTTAGGATCACCAACATTACTTGGCAAATGACTGGTAACAGTTAGAGACATAGCCATACTTTGTTGAGTGTTTGAAACCAGGTTTGGTCCATGGTGAGGCAGGGAAGGAGTGAGAGCAGTATTGTTGACGGGGGTCTCCTCCATGCCCATCATAGGTTCCATGTGGTCCACACCATCCAATGAGACGGACTGTGCCACAGCATTAACAGTTGTGGAAGCAGCTGCTGTGGAGCTGGCAGCAGCAGCAGCAACAGAAGTCGAACCAGAAGAGTCCCTATCACTTGTGTAGGAAGGATATGTACCTTGCGTAGACTGCTGCTGTTGCTGCTGCTGAGTTGTAGATAACTGCTGTGGCACAGTAACAGCAACACTACTTTCAGAAGAAGCTGTATTTTTGACATTGAGTAAAGACTGGGGGGCATTGCTTTTGATACTGTAAAGTTAAAATTACTATGTTAAAAATACACTCAAATAAATGCTAATAGTAAGTCCAACATGCAGTTAAAATATATGTATAGTGAAATAATGTTACAAAACTATCTAATAACTGGTTAAATTCCAATGCATTTTGGAAATGTTAATTACTATGGTGTTTGGGTGTTTATGAAATGACAAATAGAAAATATTTTTAAAAAATAAAGATTTAATTAAAAATTATTCTATATAATACTTATGAACACTAATGCATCATTTTTCTTTTGCATGCACTTACATAAATGCATGAAAAAGAAACCAAATCACCTACATTTAACAAGCCTTCACATAAAATGAAAATTGCAATCATATTTATATATATATATCCCACCCTTGCAAGCAGGGAAAAGCGGATGTAAAAAAAAAAAAATGATGATGATATGTGTGTGTGTACGTGCGTGCGTGCGAATTTCAACTACCAAAGTGGCTTCTAGGCCATAATGAAGATTGGAACTTAGCACTGTATTTGCTATTCAGTCACTACTTACATCACTAAGCCATCTACCCTGGTGTATCTACTTAGTGTCTAGATGAAATTAAGATACAACTCCCCCTTCAACTGACTGGTATCCTATTGACTCCCCATATTTCTGCTATCATTTTTATGTCAGTTTTTTAATGCTTACATGCGCTGTCCAGATCTTCTCCAGCATACCATCTGTCCACTTGTCATCTCCTTTGTGATGTTTAGCATCTTGAGATCAACCTTCACCATTATGTCTTCTTTTACAGATTCATTCCACTTGGATTGTTTGTCATCTCTTTACCCATCTGTCATCCTTCATATGCACTACATATGTATACCAGCAGAGTTTCCTTTCTTGGACACTATATTTGATTCCTTTTAAACTCGGCTTTCTGTCAGCTCGTGTTTTCTCATTCATGCGCACAATCATTACACACCAAGCATATATACCTAAATGAATACTAACAAGCTAATGTTAGCTTTGTAATTACTAAAAGAAACTACATATCTCAATGAAATCTCAAATTATTTACAGGTCCTTTAAACAGGTCACTAAGTACAGAGGGATATTTCAACTACTTTCTTCAGATTGTCTTGTCTCTGCATCTATTACTCTTACTCTGAAATTGCTAATCAAAAGTCTATATTGAATGGTACAACAAGCATCTGCCTGTCTTATTTCCTGACAAGTATGACATCTATCTGGTTTACCTGCACACATGATTCATAAGTGTTTTGATAGTATATTGTTAAATATTTCTCTCAGCAAACAAAATCTAAAATCTTATGAACAATCAAAAATATCATTCATTTTGAAAATGTTCATTAAAGTTTTTCTAAACTAAATTTCTTTACATCAAAATATTAATGGTTAAAAATTACCTTTGTTCAAAAACGGTCGGCATTTTCTCCCATACATTTTTAACTGATGCAATTTTAAGGCTCAAGTCTTCAGTAGCTGGAGATGTAGGAGTATTTAACTCCAAATTTTGTGATTTAGCATTACCAGTAGGAATCGGCACTGATTTTGGTGGTTCAGTAATTGAATTATTTTCTTTTTTGGCTTCTGTGAGCTTAGCCAAAGTTTCATCAAATGTGAAATCAAGTTCAGTGGCACCTTCTCCCTTGAAATAAAAAATATTTTACAATATAAATGAAAGGAAAAAAAAAAATTTTTTTTTTTTTCTTCAAACTGTCACAAAATGAAAACTATGATTTAAACAGACCTTCCGGAGAAAAGATTCTTTAAAACTTGGTGGCAGCTGAAGAGCTTCTGGTCGATCCACACAAGTACCATTGCGATTTTTTTCCTTGTTTTCTGATTTATTAGCTTTATTCTCGGTATCCTTTCGTTCATTGTTAACAGTTTTAACATTTACTTTTTCATTTCGACTAGTCTAAAATAATGAAAAAAGAAAGATGTTAAAATTATCGGAAATTTAGCAACTCTCAGAATGTATCAATAATGTTATTAAAAATAATTTAAGAACTTCCTAAAACAAGAGGTAGATTTTAACTTTTAGAAATTCCCCCGAAATATTCCAAACAATTGTGTATACAAATACTAACCCTCGGTTGTCTCTGTGGTTTGGGAGCTTCATACTGACTTTTATCAACCCTGGTATCATTTTTTTCTTTATTACCTTTATCTTCTGGCTGAAAAAGACAAAAACAGAATCTATAAAATTTACTTACAAAACACTTCATTTAAATTGTGCTTCTCTAAACTTAACTATCTGCTAAATAGTGCATATTTTCCTTAAACTTAGAACAGTAGCAAATGAGAACATGTATATTTAAAATTAATTACAAACAAGCACAAATTAAAAAATAAAAAAAACTTTTAAAACAAACTAATATTCCTATTTGATACCATATTGGTTTGTTACATTTAACAGAAAGCAATATCATTTTATCATATAAACTATACACATTATCTTGAATGTCCTTACATTTAATTCAAATAACTCATAAAAATGATGCTAGTAGTATTTTAGGCTTCTGTTCCTGAGTGTCTAACTATCGTTTGATGGTTTGGTTCATTCAAAAGTGCTATAATTGAAATTCTTTTAAGAAAAACAAACTTCATTCAAGACAGATGTGCAGAAAACATTTGATAGTACTAAAAGAATCTTGGGGAAAAAAAGAATTAAGAGCTGATAAAAAAAAACTAAAAAAAATTAAAAAAAAACAGAAGAAATGGAAAATACCTATTTTAATTTTAATGTTTATAAAAATTAAAATTTGAAACAACTATGAAAAAAACTAATTGCTTAGATAATACATTCTAAACACAATCAACATTACAGGTTCAACTAATAATTTCTACTTTAGGCACAAGGCCAGCAATTACCCAGAGCATTACTGGTACTTTATTTTATCGACCCCGGAAAGAAGAAAGGCAAAGTCAACCTCGGCGGGATTTGAACTTAGATCGTAAAGGGACGTCAACTAATAATGTTTTGTTTTTCTAAATGTAATCACAAATACGAAAATAAATTTTTTTAAAAGTACATCTAAGTCTAGAAATGAAAGAATTTGTTTCTTTAAAATAAAATAGACCTCAGAGAATTTCATATACCCAACTGATATCTTATTCAATGACAAACAGATCATACCAATATAAAACAATCCAAAATGACTACCTAATTTTAATAATAAATTTATGATTATTTAAATAATTAGACTATAGACAAAAAGCACATATTGAAGAAAACCCAAGAAAGCAAGAAATGTTATATTGTTATACAAATAAATTACTATATATTAATTGAAGTAATTAATAACTATTAGTTATTAATTGCTTTAGCAAATTAAAATTCTGAAGTATTAATTAAAACAATTCTAAATCTAAAAAAATTGACCTCTATCAATATTGCTTGTAACCCTTTAGCATTTACATTACTCTATATATACTATTGTATTTTTGCAGTAAAGGCCTTATTTCACATAATATTGAATCTATGAGATTGATATTTATTTTGAGAACAATACCTTAACATCAGTGGCCAATTATGGTCAGTTTGAACTGAAAGGGGTGAGAGAATTCTAGCCAGATATGGCCGATTTAAATGCTAAAGGGTAAAATTTATAGTATCTTTGCTCCAATCTATACTAGTATTAAGGACTATTTTTAAAAAATTAGGTTTATAAATACTAAAACTATATCTGAACCTGCTAATATATTTTGTCCTCCAGCAATAGAAAATTGCAAAAATTATCAGTATAAATATTTTAATTCAAATTAAAAAAATAGCTTGCTGTTATTAAAAATGATTTTCAAAGGATTTTTTAATTGCAAATTAACCAAACAAAAAATAAGGGAAAGGAGCATATTATGGAAATTAAAGAAAATACAACAAACATGCAAAGGAAGCTGCTAAAATCTATTAACTCAAAACAACATAAGCAACAAAAGCACAACAATTTTTTAGCTGGCATTGAAACAAAAATACTAAATGTTAGATCAACTTTCTGTTTGTATCTTCAATTTTTTCCCCAGAAACAATGAACAACTTTAGAGTTGTGGTGACATCATTGAAGAACTATGTTAATCATCTAAAAACACAAAAATATATTCACTTTTCATTTGTTTTGTGAAATATTTTAAAATTTATCACACACACACACCTCATGAAATGAAAGATGAATATAACAGATTTTATATATTTCTAAATGGTTAAAATGGCTCTTCTATGTTGTAATTGCTCTTTAGTTTCAATAATCTCAAAACCACTTGCATACAAGTACATACAAATCTAAATTTTTGCTAATATAAAAATTCCTAACTTAATGGTTTTAAAATAAGCACAATAAGATAAAAAGACAAAAAAATTGTACATACAAAAAATAGCTATACATCTAAATGTCACTATCCATGCATTTTAGCTGTGTTGCTGGCTTCTTACACAGCAGTTTGTCTAAGTTTACAGAGGTACCTACCAGCTCTGCCTTTACTTTACTTTCAGTACTTGGAGAACTTCGAGTTGAAGAGGCTGTAGAGTTTGGTGGATCACTTACATCAATACCGCTGTCATGCTGGTCTCCTCCTTTGTCATAGCTCATATCAGTGGAACTGTGCATAGCATTAGTGATGGAGATGTTGATGGGTTTGTTCCAAGCATTTACAGGTGGAACTGCCACAGTGGTCACAGCAGGTACAGAGCTGGTCTGCTGGTTAGCAGCTGGTGTTTGAAACGCATTGGAACCCATTGGAATAACTGCAGCACTTGCATTTATAGAATCTAAGAAAATAAATGTGCAACCACCATCAATAATACGAAACAGCTTCTTCGTGAATAGAAAACAAAAACTCAGTGCAAAAAAAAAAAAAAAAAAAAAAAAAAAAAAAAATTAATTCATGTATTAATTTTGATATGAAAATGAAGAGTGGTCTTATAACGAACATAAACAGGATTCAAATGAAAAACTTTTGTCATCAAGAATTGGTATTTGAAAAAATTATTCAAAGTTTTTTGTATTATCAAAAAATTATTTTATAACAGCTCTCAGTAAAAATAATTTCACATATCTAATTCATAACTGCTTAATGAGAAAAAAAAAATCTAAGTATTCACGTATGAAACTGAAATGACACATATGAGATTGAAATATAACTTTGCTAATTTACATACAAATTCCAATTTCCTCAAAAGCAAAAATGATTTCAATATATATCTCAATAAAATTTCAGATTATTTACAGGTTCAATTAAAATGTCGACATTTCCTTTAAACCAGCTATTGCAATTGATGTATTATTGATAAGTTTGTAATTAAATGGAAAAAGGTCTATAAGTTCTCAAATGACAAAAATAATTAAATAACCTATAATATTGAATATTAACTAAATTTTAGGATATCATCATCATCATCATCATTTCATTTTACATCCGCTTTTTCCCTGCTTGCAAGGGTGGGATGGGAACTGATGCTGGCTTGATTTCTACAGCTGGATGCCCTTCCTAACACCAACCTCATTTACAGTGAGTGCTGGGTGCTTTTTTGCCGTGGCACCTCCACGACCACTTTACAGTGGAATGATAGGGACACCAGTCCCTATCATCTCATTTCTACAGCTGAGTAAACTGGAGCAATGTGAAATAAAGTGCCTTGCTCAAGGAAACAACACATCACCCGGTCTGAGAATTGAACTCACAACCTTTCGATTGCAAGGCCAATGCTCTAACCACTAAGCCATGTGCCTCCATATCTCTTAAAATATTTTGTAGAATTAAAGGATACAAAACCAGATATATGTAAGGTACACAATCAGTGTATATTTCTAACACAATTTTATAGCATGTATAATGATTTATTTTCAGAATGGCATTTTGTATATATTTTACATTGATGTAAAATTTAAATTTGTACTGCATTCTTTATAAAAATTTATTTCAAAATAATTTGTTTTTTAGACTAATTACCATTTTAACATTTGATGAATACTTATATATTTTATAATTCTTCAACTTGTTTCAATGTTTATTTTGATTAGGCAGGTTATTGGAAAGGTTTTATAAAATGCAACTGGAAGTCGACTACTTTACTATATAAGTAGCTTAAAACTGTTGACAATGTGATTGATACCATAAAATACTTGCCAATGACTACCCCAAACAAGGTTTACAAATTTTTCAATAAAATAACAGTATCGGGTAAAAGTTATAATAGTAGGCAATAGCTTACTTTTAGAACCTGTTTCATTAGGTGGAGTGACTGTCTTAGATACAGGAGGAGGAATGTTGTTGGCTAATTTGTTATCCCAATTCTCAATCTTTGGCATCAGTGTAGAGTACTTTTCTCGCTCGCGATCTCTTTGTTCTCTCTGCTTAGCCAAACGAGGAGGCAACTTGCTGTAACCAGCTTTGCCAACTCCCTTCATTCCCCTTTTTTTAGCAATCACCTGAAAAGGCAGAACAAAGAATTAAGTTAAAAATTTTAAAAGCAAAATCAGAAAAAAGTAAAGAAATAATAGGAGGAAAATATTTTATGAAAAAGAGCAAGCTAAGATTTAGTTTGCTGAAGTTAATCTCAAATCTTTTAATTCCACTAAAAAGACCTGTAATACAGAATACATCAGCATGAAGCAAACAAATTTTCTGGCCTCAGTTTGAAGAATAATTGACAATACTTTGAATAGATCAAAATTTCTTTAAAGAGGAACAGATACAATAGTTTTTTGTTTTGCTTTGCAAATGAAATAAAGAAGCATTACCAAGAAATACAATTTTACCATTTATGGAAATTAGCAAATATTTCTTACTTTCAATTCCTTTTTTTGTTCACACTGTTTTCGCTGTTCAGCCTCTTGCAATGCTTTTTGCTTTATCTTCTGAGACTTTTTCGTCTTGACTTCCTGAAACCCTTCATTGCTTTCATAAAGGAAGTTTGGATCATCAATGGTAACTTCAGGTTGATCATCAATAACTACAACACCTAGAGAAAGAATTAAAACAATGAAAATTAACAATTATAACATACTAATTTTCATGCCTAACAGCAGAATTTCAAATCTTGTTCAATCTATACCAGAAATAGTTTTAACTATAAACCTTCAAGAAATATGGTATAGAACAGTAAAAAAGCCTTATAGGACTATATTAACTAGTCTGTTTGTAATTCATCCAAATCATATAAGATAATTTTAAAACATTCGTTGAATGTAGATATGTGCTAAGGCAAATAGAATATTAGCCGAAATGGCTACTAAATATATATACTTCAAATAATCAGTTTATCGATAAATTATGAATTAAAAAAAAAAAAAGAAAAAGTATGTCATTTACACAGCAGATTTCTGTTAATATCCAATGCTAGTACATAATGTTGGCAAGTTTTATAAATCTTGGCGTTCAATCCGACCAAAATTATTTCCCCCTTATTCGTTCAAACTGGCTGCAGACACCCACACTAAGATATCATTCTAAAGATAAACAATAACGTCATCAAAATCTCGATTTGAGATTACTGCGAGATAAAGCCTTTACTACAAAATATACAACACCTAATGATACTTGTAACAAGTGTTTTTTTTTTTTTAATGTTGGAAGTACATCAGATTTTTTGTGTTGTGAAAGTAGCGATATCGACTTTGAAGGTTTTACACGCAATGACGTTTAAAATTACGAAGAAATAAAAGAAAATATCTGATTTATTTTCAAATGAATCAGACATATCTCTGGATTTTTATCCGACGATGATTGTTGTTTTGACAGTAAAAGGGAAGATTTCCATGACGTCATTGAGAATGTTACAATATGGTCGAAAAACATCACACCAATACGTTCCTGATGCTAAAGCACTGGATTATTTATTTTTATTTTTGCCACAGACTTACTTGTTGTGGCTAAAGAGACATCTATATGCCCAACAACAAATTTCAAATCAGAGAAAACCGAATCTATTATGCTGATCGACAGATGCTGCAGAAATTCAAGCATTTTTTTTTTTACTATAAATATGTTTGGTATAAAGCAATTTCAAAGAATGGAATTACTGGAGCATTGATATAAGGTTTAGCGACCCTTATATATCAAGTATTATACCGAAAACAAGGTATTTGAAATTAAATCAGTATTTGCACCTGGTCAATACTTAAAATTAACAAAAGTACAAACAAAGATAGTTGATAACCCTCTTGAGTATGATTAACTCAAAATAATGTAAATAAACATGACATTTAACAGAATAAAATAAATACTAAATGTTGCCTCATAATCATAATTATGGATTCGATTTCTGGATTGGGTGGCACTGAGTTTTCAATAAATTTCAGACATTTTCTTTTATTTTCAATGCTTTTCTTTTACATTCTGTTCTAGTGAGTGGATTGCATTCAAGTTGAGAAACAGTATCTGAGATTTCTAACAATTTTAGTGATACCAGTTCATAGTCTGGTGGTAATTTTATCAATTCCCATTTATTGAATGACTATGCCCACCTAAGTTACGTCCCTTCTACAGTTTTCAATATTGGTGGTGAAGAAAACTTGTATAAATTGTAATTGTTTCTACTTTTGGCACAAGGCCAGCAATTATCCCAGTGTATTACTGGTACTTTATTTTATCGACCCTGTAAGGATGAAAGGCAAAGTTAATCTCGGCGGGATTAAGCCACTAAGTTCATCTATTTTCTTTTAAATCTAATTTTTGTTAAAATAAAATACAGCAATAACAATTAGTAATGGCATAAAGTTTTTGAAGTTCAGATATGCCCAAAACTCCGAGTTGGTACCATCAATGTAGGCACAATGAAAGGAAGAGCAGGAGAAATCGTAGAAATGCTAGAGCGAAAGGAAATTGATGTATGCTGTGTGCAAGAGACTAGATGGAGAGGAGAGTCTGCTAGAGTCCTTGTAGGAAAAAGTCGGTGCTACAAATTTTTCTGGGTGGGAACTGACGATGGGATGGGTGGTGTAGGTATACTACTAGCTGATAAGTGGGTAGATAAAGTAATCTCAGTGTACAGGGTAAATGCAAGAATCATTAAACTCAGACTAGTCCTGAATAAAACAATTACCACAATAATATCAGCTTACGCACCCCAATCGGGGTTGCCGGATGAACTTGAGGATAGGTTTTACAAGTCCCTAATGCACACTACTGCTCTAACAAACGACAATGTCTTCCTAATCATCGCAGAAGATTTTAACGGACACGTAGATAAACACTGCAACGGCTTCAATAGAGTCCATGGAGGCCATGGGGTTGGCACAAGAAATGAGGAAGGATTCAGAGTTCTAGAATTCTGCAACGCCAATGACATGTCGATATGTAACACAAACTTCAAAAAACCCGACAACCACCTGATCACCTATAGATCAGGGGAGCACTCTAGTCAGATTTTATCCTCATCAGAAGACGTGACGGATGGACGGTCGTAAACACAAAAGCCTTCCCTAGTGAGGAATGTACATCCCAACATAGCTTAGTTGTCAGCAACCTCACAGTCAGAACTAGACGAACCTGGAAACAGAGGCCAACCTGGAGAAGAAAGATCTGGAAGCTGAAAGACCCCTCAAACAGTAACAGATTTAAAGATATTTTACTCAACGCCTACGACAGTAAAGAAGAACAGATAGGGACATTCAATGGAGAAGAGAACTGGGAGTTCCTAAAAAATAACTTACTAGAGGCGACGGATGAGGTTTGTGGCTGGAGTAAGACCTCAAGCAGGAGGAGAGTGACTTGGTGGTGCAACAATAAGGTAGATGAGGCAGTTAAGGCCAAGAGACAGGCATGGAAAGAATGGAGGAACGGGGGGAGCAGGGTACATTACATAGAGACCAAGAGGGAAGCTAGGCGACATGTATACTTAGCTAGGAGGGCAGCAGAGGATAGAATATTAAAGCATGTTTTGCAACGTGAGGACCAGAAACAGGTGTTCAAGATTGCGAGGCAGTGTGTCAGAGAGAATTATGTCATTGGAGAGAAGTGTATCCGGAATGATAAAGGTGAGCTTGCCCTCACAAGTGCTGAGAAGAAAGATGCATGGAAGAGTCATTATGATAGATTACTAAATGAGGAGAATGCATGGGAAGAAGAGACCCTATAAAGGGGCCAGCAGTACAAGTCAGCAGCAGCGTAGTAAGTAAGGCAATCAAAGATATGAAGATGGGGAAGGCAACAGGTCCATCGGGTATAGCTGCCGAGATGCTGAAGGCATCTGGGTCTGTAGGTCACACTATAACCACACGTATTGTTAACCAGGTAATACTAGGTGTCATACCAAAAGATTGGTGCAGTAGCATCATTGTCAACTGCTACAAAGGTAAAGGTGATGCACTAGATAGAGGAAACTATAGAGGTATAAAGCTGATGGACCAGGTCATGAAAGTAACAGAAAGAGTTATAGCAGTTGATTAGGGACCGGGTGAAACTAGACGAGATGTAATTTGGGTTTGTACCAGGAAGAGGCACCACTGATGCTCTCTTCCTTGTCAGGCAGTTACAGGAAAAGTACCTAGCTAAAAGTCAGCCACTCTACCTGGCATTTGTCGACCTTGAGAAAGCCTTCTGGTGGGCTCTTAGAAAATTAGGAGTAGATGAATGGCTTGTGAAAGCGGTACAAGCCATGTATAGGGGAGCAGTCAGCAAAGTTAGGATTAGCAATGAGTATAGCAAGGAATTTAGCGTACAGGTTGGGGTCCACCAAGGCTGTTCTTAGCCCTCTCCTGTTCATCATAGTCCTGCAGGCAATAACGGAGGAGTTTAAGACCGGATGCCCATGGGAACTCCTGTATGCTGATGACCTCGCACTTATAGCTGAATCTATGGTAGAACTAGAGAAGAAATTCCAAACTTGGAAGCAGGGACTAGAAAGAAAGGGTCTCAAAGTCAACATGACAAAGACTAAGGTCCTTGTAAGTAGACGAGAAAACAGAACCCAGATCCCCTCAGGGAAATGGCCTTGCTCAGTATGTAGAAAAGGTGTAGGTAGGAACTCCATTGTCTGCCCCAAATGCAAACAATGGGTACACAAGAGATGTAGCGGGATCTCAGGAAGCTTAATTAAGAACGTAGGCTTCACATGCAGCAGCTGTGCTGGGACAACAAGCAGCCACAGGAAACAAGTACCACCAATCTCTGGGAGGGCTCTGTAGAAACAGTTGACAGCTTCTGCTACCTAGGTGACCGAATTAGCAGCAGAGGTAGGTGTTCAGAAAGTACAATAACTAGGGTAGGGTAAGAACAGGATGGAAGAAGTTCGGGGAACTACTACCACTGCTAGCTGCAAAAGGTTTCTCCCTCAAAATGAAAGGCAGACTGGATGATGCGTGGTAGTGAGACCTGGGCGCTGAAGGTGGAAGACTTACTACGTAGATTAGAGAGAAACAAAGCCTGCATGCTCCGATGGATGTGTAATAGTAATATACGCGAACGGCAAAGCATAAATGAATTGAGAGAGAGACTGAGCATAAGAGGAATCAAATGCTGTGTGCAGGAGAGGCGGTTGCGTTGGTATGGACATGTGATGTGTATGAAGGATGACAGCTGCATAAAAAGGTGCAGAGCACTAGAAGTTGATGGAAACCGCGGAGTGGGGAGACCGAAGATGACTTGGGATGAGGTGATAAAAGCCGACCTTACCCAATTAAACCTCTCAAAGGCGATGACACACGACCGTGACCTCTGGCGTCACGCAGTATTACAGAGTACCCGACCTCCCATGGGTACAAGCTGAAGCATATAGACAATATGCCCCCACACCCCCCACTGCAAGATGGTCGTGGAGGTGCCACGGCAAAAAAGCACCCAGCCCACACTGTAAAGTGGACGTGTAGACGCCACGAAAAAGCACCCAGCACTCCCTGTAAATGAGGTTGGTGTTAGGAAGGGCATCCAGCTGTAGAAATCAAGCCAAATCAGTTCCTGTATGAGCAAGGCATGGTCAGCCGACCAGACACTGCCCACAACAGGACAACCCGTCTAACCCATGCTAGCGTGGAAGAACGGACGTAAAACGGTGATGATGATGATGATGATCTCTTGATAAAGCAGAGAATTAAGATATTTTACTTACCAGCATAGTTATTTATGTCAATATTAGCGAGAGCATCCTTTTTTTCCTTTTCACTTTTCAGTGGCTTGGATACATCAGATAAATCAGATTTCTTCTGAGATTTGCACCTATTAGATACAATTTTATTAAACGGAAATAGAATTACTATTTGAACCTTATTTTTGTTCTGTAAGATATTTTAACATATTTCACTACTGTATTGAAAATATAATTCTTGAATAAGTTAATGTGAATCCTCAAAAAAAAAAAAAAAAAAAAAAAAGACTAATTTTCCCATGTGATTAAGGAGCTAGCTACTAATGTCCTAGAAATGGGATATTGAATTTATACTAGATTAATTATTTGCACTATAAAACATCATGTGAGCATTAAGGGTCAGTAATCAAGAGGTTTAAAACAATTTAGAACTAAACTACAAATAAACAATATTTCGATCAACAGCATTTAAAAAGCTAGTGATTTGGGAGGGATTAATTAAACCAGTCCCAGTATTACACTGGTACTTTATTGACTCTAGAAGGATGAAAGGCATAGTCAAACATGACAGGATTTGTACTTAGAACATGAAGAGCCAGAGCAAATAAAAGGCATTTTGTACAACATCCTAGATATTCTACCTAATCCTTAAAAATAAGGAAAAGCAATTTAAAATATTAAGTTACTTACTTGCTTGTGAGATTATTAAATGCATTATTGATAGCAGTTGGGTCATTTGGCACTATTGAATCAACTCGATACACCTCAGCAATGTTCTCTTTCCGGTTTGCATTGATGGTCTTATTTTTAGTATTTGAGCTCCCACCAGACCTAGTGGGAGCTGAACCGTTTTTTGTCGCATTCGGTGACTTTTCTTTTACAGAATTCTTTCCACGTTCCATGCTTTGAGACTTTCGTGTATCATTTGAATTCCCTCGGCGATTTTGGCGGTCATTCCCAGGCCGTTGGTTAGAAAAGCTTTTCTTTACAGGAACATTTTCTTTTTTGTCCTTATCTTTAGAGTCAGTTTTAGCTTCTCTATTTTTATCAAGTACATCACTGCTTTCTGATGCCGTTTCCCACTCCTCGTTTGCAAAGTCTGAAGAATTCTGTTTAGTCAATGTTGGTTTTTTGGCATTATATGTTGCGGGAGCAACATTACTACCTCTTCCTCGGCCTCTACCTCTCCCACCTCTTTCAAAGTTACCACGACTACGTTCACTGAATGCTCCTCTGCGTGCAAATCGTGGAGGAGGAGGAGCTCGTTCATGACGGCGAGACCTACCATAAGAAATAAAACTACTTCCAAAAATTATTTTGTCAAATTATTTGAGTATTATACATTTAACAGTTCAGAATTATTAAATTCTAACTTTTAAATTTAGTCAAAATAAATTTTATCAGTTGTAAAAATTAAAACATGTTTACTGTTTTATATAAATGTTTTCTCAGATTGACAAGAAATTTTGCTTCCTAGAAATTTATATGCCATCAATTTTGAGAATGACAGTACTATCAACTACCAACTTAATACTAGCTTTAAGTAATTTGAACAAATATTTCGGGATGTTAAATGTTCTGAAATTTTTAATATTTCAGTTATTTCAAATTTTTAAGGCAAACTATTGAAAGGAATTAATCCATAATGGAAAGTATATTCATAAGAATAAATATTATATCCTATTTTTCACTATAAAAGGAGGGAAAAAAATCAAATGCAAAATGACTTTTAGAAAATTTATTTCATAACTGACATGTGATAAAAAATTTGGAAATTAAGAATTATAACTACAAAAGCTAACTGAATAATGAGAAAACATTGATTTAAAATATATGGGGGGAAATAAAACGGGTCAAGAAAATTTAAAATTTACCTAGTGTTACGATTGTTGTCCTGTTCTTCATTTCGAGGAACATTAACATTGTTGCCACCACCATTTCCTCCAGCATTGTAACGTCCAAATCCCCTGGCTGAAGGAGGAGAAGAATAAAATCTGCTCCCTCTACTACGTATTAATGGGCCACCTAAAAAGATTTTGAAAATAAAATAACATGCCAGTCATGATAAAATACTATAATACTATTTGTAATTAGCAAATGCATCTACAAAAAAAATAAAAAGTTTGCTATGAGCTATCAGTTGTTGGCCTCAGTTATCAGACATGAGATTGGCTTGAAGAACCAACTAAAGAAATACTAAGGTATATCAACAATGATTTGAAAAGACATTAACAGAACTGCAATAAAATTCAGATGACTACAGAATCAGAATATGATCACACTGACATGATGGAGGCATATGGCTTAGTGATTAGAGCATTGGCCTTGCAATCGAAAGGTTGTGAGTTCAATTCTCAGACCGGGTGATGTGTTGTTTCCTTGAGCAAGACACTTTATTTCACATTGCTCCAGTTTCCTCAGCTGTAGAAATGTAAAGTGGTCGTGGAGGTGCCACGGCAAAAAAAGCACCCAGCACTCACTGTAAATGAGGTTGGTGTTAGGAAAGGCATCCAGCTGTAGAAATCAAGCCAGAATCAGTTCCCGTCCCATCCTTGCAAGCAGGGAAAAGCGGACGTAAAATTAAATGATGATGACGACACCATCTTAATAGCATCCAATATTCTTTTGCACATGAGAAATAATGACTATCATTTAAAAAAAGATGTTAGGTCAAATTTCCCAAATCATCTTTTTAATTGCATTCTACATCAAAATATGTTTTCACATAAACCACTCATCAATTTAGATATTTAAAATTTAAGTTAATTTATTTACTATGTTCAGTCAATTTCATGAATTATTTGAAAAATATTCTTAAACAAAATTGTTTTTACATTTTGAGCATTATTTACTGTTGAGAAGATACAGAAACCTGGAAAAACTTCATCACGAAGATGCACTGACTGCTCCAGGAATCTTATGATCGTAAGTCCCAAATCTCTAACCACTAGGATTATGTCTTCACAATTTAAATAAAGAATCCCTTTAATGTATATAATATTTTAACCATTTTTGTAGTCATTTTTACCATTGAGAAAAAAAAAAAAGAAAAAAAAAAAATTACCGCCCGAATCTGCAACGAGCTAACTTCCTAGTGAGGTGATCAAACTTGGGAGAAATCAATATAGCTTCATTTCAACACGAAACCTTACTTTATAAAGTAGGTTTAAAAAATCTATTTCTAAATCAACAAAAAATTCATAAGTATCTAGCATTTAAACTGGCTGTATCCGACCAGAATTATCTCACCTCGTTCTGTTCAAACTAGCTGTAACAAGCCACTCATACTGATGTTACGGTATTGTTCTCTAAATAAATATCAAAATCTCGGATTCAATATTATGCGAGATAAAACCTTTAGTGAGAAAATACAATAGTAAATATAGTGATAGAACAAATCAATATAAATAAATTTTGTATTTACCTCTGCCACGTCGCGATGGCTCGCCTCTTTGAATAAAAGCAGGATTTTTACCCCTGTATCCTTTTAACTCTTCTCTATTTTGATCATTTTTTTCACTGCGTTCAGCTTTTTCTTTATTCTTCTCATCTTTTCTATCTTTCCATGTGTTACTCTTGGGTTTCTCATCTCTGTTATCTCTAATATGTTTTCTATTATCATCATGGGCTGCCTTCCCTTTGCTAGCAGCTATGACAGCATTATCTTCTTCCTTGTTATGATGAGACACATCCCTAACTTCTGACGTTCGTTCACTACAACTTTCACTCGTCGTGCCACTAGTTTCATCAACAGATACATCACTCTCTTCATCACGTCCCCGCCGTCGCTTTGACAGTTCTACTTCCACTTCACCTTCACTATGCTCACTTTCCATATTCAGCTTTTCCTGCCATTTATTTGGTGTATATTTTCCTTTGTGATCTGGTGGGAGTCTACGGTCATATGTACGGAAGTCATTTCGACCCCGATTATTATTAAAGCCACGACCACGACCCCGACTTCGACCTCTACCTCTTACAAATTCCCTACCTCTATTTGGTACACTGTGTGAACGGTCCTTTTCAAAGCGATTTCTAAATGCATCATCTCTCATTCGTTTAAGGGGGGGTTTAGTAGTCGTGCGAGTTTCTTTTTTCTCTTCCTTCACCTTTTCCTCCTTTTCATTTGGCACTTCAACAATTTCTACTTTTTGTGGTTTTTCAGGTTTAGAGGCATCAGGCAATGGCCTTTGAAGAGACAAAATAGAAAAATTAACACCACATGTTCTATCTGCAAAACTATAAATTTCAAAATTACTGTATACTTGAATAAAGCTAAGGAATTATGTGACCAAAAATATCAGTGGGTACATCATATTTGGGGGGGGGGGGGGGGGGGGGGTCAATATTTTGACGATTTTCACCAATTTCAAATTCTAGGTAAATATGGCTTGGATTTTTATGGGGCCGGCTTATACTCAAGCTATCCACCACCCGCCTGCATTTGAAAAATGTGTCTATCAATGCAACTTCTGTCTAATTTCCCTGTACATCTACTGCATACGTATTTCTCCCTACCCGTTAGTTTGCCTGCTATCCCGCTACATCCCTTGTGTACCCAGGATCTGCATTGTGTGCATTTTATAGAATTTATGCCAGTTCCTTTTCTGCATATCGAACATGGTCATTTGCCTGACGAAATCGGAGTTTTGTCCTCTTTTCTTCTCATCAACACTTTTGGTTCACTCTCAGTCCTCTTGATACCAACTGCTGTTTCCATAGCCAGAATATATTCTCTAGCTCCTCTACTGATTCTGCTATAAGAACCAGATCGTCAGCATAGAGAAGTTCCCATGGACAGCCAGTCTTAAACTCCCATTATGGCTTGGAGGACAATAATGAACAAGAGCAGGCTGAGGACCGAACCTTGATGTACTCCTACTTGTATCTGGAATTCCTCACTAAACTCCATTCCTACCCTGACTTTACTGACAGTACCTCTGTACAAAGTTTGCACTGTCCTCACAAGCCATTCCTCAACACCTAGTTTCCTTAGGGACCACCAGATGACAGATCGGGGTACCCAACAAAGGCTAAGTATAGTGGCTTATTTTTCTCTAAGAACCTCTCTTGTAATTAATTGTCTCACCAAGAAGAGGGCATCTGTTGTACTCTTCCCAGGCACAAAACCAAACTGCATCTCATCTAGTTTGACCCTTTCTCTAATTAGTTGTGCTAATATCCTTTCTGCCACTTTCATAACCCGATCCATGTTTTATACCCCTATAATTGCTCCTCTCCAGAGCATCCCCTTTACCTTTGTAGCAATTTATGAGAATACTGCTGCACCAGTCTTTGGGTATGACACCACCATATATAGCCGGATTGATGATGCGTGCAACCAGTTTAGTGCCTACGTTCCCTGATGCCTTCAGCATCTCAGCAACTATCCCCAATGGTCCAACCATTTTTCATTTCCTTAATCGCCTCTTGGACCCTATATTCGTCAATCTCAATAGCTGGTCCCTGTCGGATCTACTGAGGGTAATTTCTCTTTCCCATTCGTTCTCCACATTCATTGGTCTCTCATAATGACATTTCCAGACCTTTTTCTGATCATTCATGACATTAAGTACACATTTATCTCCAACAACATCCTGATTTGCATTGACACACTGCCTTACAATGTGGAACACTGCACCCCTCTGATCTTCCCGTCGCAGAACATTGGCAAACCTCCTACTCTCAGCCTCCCTGCGTGCTAAGTACACCCGACGTCTAGCTTCTCTCTTAGCGGCTGTATATCCTTCTCTACTCCCACCCTTTTTCCAAGCCTTCCATGCTAGTCTTTTGTCTCTAATGGCCTTATCTACTGTGCTGTTCCACCAGCAGGTCACTGTCTGGTTGGAGCTCAGCTCCAGTCACAAGTTTCATCAGTAGCCTGCAGTAAGTTGTCACGTAAGAAATTTCAGTTATCTATGTCATACGTCTCGAAATCATCTTTTTCATCATACACATCTTGAAGGGCTTTCCTAAATTTGTATTTTAGTGAAAGGTCTTTTAGCTTCCAGACCTTTCTTCTCCACACCTTCCTGTATGTCTCATTCCATCTCTTGCTTACTGAGATATCCCTAACGACTAACCTATGGTGTGGGATACATTCTTCCTCAGGGTATGCCTTGGTATTAGACACTATCTGCCTGTCCCGCTGCCTAACTAGTAAGAAGTCAATCTGGCTTATGTGCTCGCCTGATTTGTAGGTTATTAGGTGATTGGCAAGTTTCTGGAAGTTAGTGTTGCAAATAGTCAGTGTACTTGCATCACAAAATTCAAGAAGCCTCACTCCGTTTCTTGAGCCATAACCCTGCCCACCATGTACCCCAGTGTAACCATCCTGGAGCTGTCCAACATGACCATTGAAGTCCCCTGCTAGCATAACGATGTCTCCGTCCGCTGTCATTGCGGTTGTTTGTAAAAGCAGTCTTTCTCTTCTTTGCCTAGGCCTGCTTGGGGAGCATAAGCAGAGGTGATTGTCAACAGTCTCGTGCCTACAACTAAACTAAGCTTAATTATTCGATTACTAACTCGAACACCTCTATTGTCTTATTGATCCATCTCTCAGCCAGGAAAATGCCTACTCCCCCTAACCCATCATCCTTACCTACCCAGAAAAGCTTATAGCTAAGATGTTTGCCTGTGACTAGTCTCGCAGAGGCACCTCTCCATCTCACCTCTTGCACGCAGCACACATCCACATGCCTTCTCTTCAACATCTCCGCTATTTCAGCAGATCTACCTCTGAGAGTGCCAACATTATGTGTTGCAACTGAGATGCGCCGTCTTCATATTTTTTTGTTGTTCCTATTTGTTGCTGTGCTGATGAGCGTTTTGGCATTGATACACTGGTTGGATGCCCTTCCTAACCCCAGCGCCACTTTACAGCATGGTCCAAAAAAAAAAAAAAAAAAAAAAAATCTTGACACTCACGGCACACACCAACACTCATGCATACAAACGCACACGCCACTTATACACCAACACTCATGCATACAAACACACACAAACATATATTACCGTCAATACTGATACAAAATCAAAATCATGTCAACTTGATTTTTCCAGTTCAGTTTTTATATAATAATAATTATTTGCTTTACAGTAGAATAAAAATATATTTTTTAAAAAAATACAACACTATGTACACTACAACTTTCAGATTATGCAAATAATTGCTGGCCCCTGGTAAATTTTAAAAAATATTCACTATATAATTAATCTCTTCTTTGGCCTTAAACAGCATCTAAAAGCTTTCCTCTCAAAAATACCCTGCATCTTTCACACACTTTTCCCAGCATTAGCAGAAAAGACAGCTGCTTCCTGGATGGTAGTATTCTATGCTCAAAATGAAGAAAGGGAATAAGTGTAATACAGGTATACAATAGGTGCTGTGAGACTTCATACACACAACTATACCTCTATAAACCCATACATATACACACTAATAAATACATCTACACAAATATACATTATATTTATGTATATACTATTAAAAGTAATTAACTAGTCAACCCTACCTATTTTCCTTTTCAGATGAACTATCTACTTTTTCAGTTTTAGTTTCAGGGACTTTCAAATCTTTTGGCTGTGTCTTCTGGGATTCTTTGAGGGATTCCTATAGATAAAAAAAAAAGTCAACTTACAAGTCAGCAAAATGTCTCAAAATTTTCCAAATAAGCTTGAATTCATTTTACAAATTTAATTGGTGTGCTATGTAAAAATTAGACATTTGTTTTCCTATTAAAATATCAAGTTTCATTTATAAATATACTTTTTGTGCAAAAAATGAAAATATAAATTATGCTTATATGAAGTTATAATAATGAAACTATTTAAAAGCCCAATTATTATAATAAAATTCACATCAAACAAACATTTAAGTTGAAACATTAAAGAAATTTTTTTTTTTTAAATGCTAAAAAAAAATCCTACTAAAATTTATACTTGAGAAAAATATTAAACCAAATAAATTAAATCAAAAACACTGAAGAAAATGCATAAATTTATCCCAGTACAATGAAGAGAATTAAATACTAGCTGAAAGTATTAGCCAAACATAAGTGGAATTGGCAAAACTGGATAACTTAAACAAAATTAAAAAAGACACACCAAATGACTGCTAATTTAGCTTAGTTATGCTCTAATCTGCAATTACATTTTTCTATGAGATCAGTGAAAGAACCAACTACACATATGAACAATATTAACTTATTGAACAAAATCGAAATATTTGATGACATTTCAATACAGCAAAATTATGCTATAGATTTTAATTAGTGTATTCATTAATAACCTGCTCTATTTACTACAGTATATGAAAACCTACCTAAAGCAAATCGTGACTTTTTTTTTTAATAAATTCAAAATGATTGCACACACAAAAAAAAAAAAAAAAAAAAAAAAAAAAAAAAAAAAGGAAATCTAAGAGAACATAGACCTTACTATCCTAACATTCTAATCAACACAGCCTTTAACTATTAATGCCCAACCAATCTCATCAGTATTCAAAGAGATTAAAAAATATTTTATACATCTATAAAGAAATTTACAGTTCTATATTTCAAAGTAAAGAAGATTTTGTTCGGTGAATAACTTCTAATAGTTAACAAAACCAAATAAAGGAGAAAATATTCAATTAGAACATACAAATAATCTGATGTACAATTAAAAGAAAAAAACTAATTCTAATAAATTATTTTAAGTGAGAAGACGGCATAAATTTAATGAAGCTAATTATCAGATTTAATACCAGCTAATAGATTTTTGTGTTTAAAACAAAATACCAACTAAAAAAGAAAAAATATCAATGTTGAAACTTTTTTGTTAGTATGTGAGATAAATATGTATTAAACATATATTCTCACAAACATATAAAACACTGTAATTACTATTTAAACACACAATGACTATAAAATATAGTTATGAGGTTTGAAAATATGAGGAATGAAAGATGAATACAAAACAGATTCAAACTGCAGCAAATATTTAATAATTACATATTTCATCCACTTTGCTTTGTATGCAGACATTCTTCAAGTTGCAAATCCATGGTAATATTTGATAAATTTCTTTAAATGTGAGAGAAAGTGCTTCACATTAAATCAATAAATGAAATCCTCAGCAAAAAAAAAAATGAGAAATACTTTGTAAAGGAAATGAAACATCAGTTCATAACTATATTTTCAAACCTCAAAACCAACCTGTTTTTTTCAGAAAAAGGGATATTGCTGGCATCCTCAGGAAAGAAAAAAAGAGAAAAAAACCTAAAACAAATATAAAATGTAACCCTGTACCAACATAGAAAACATGTTTTGCTAACAAATCATTAACCAACAAAACCGGATTTCTTCCATCTTTGAGTATTTCTCCTAAACAAAAAGCAGCAAGGAAGAAAAGTCTGAAATTTTTCTATGATGAGCTGGCAATTTCACTTTTAAAGAGACAAGCAAATCATTTTGCCTTGCCTTATTAATTTGTCAACAAAAATGAACATCTTTGACCTTGAAGTAATTCAAAACAGAAAGTCAAAATTATCATCAAGAGTAAATTTTATTAAATATAATATTACATATATTTCATTGAACTCATAAGGTTTTCCTATATTGTCTAGTTTCCTCATGTGGCATATTGACTTAGAAAATTAAATTACAAGCAACCCAAGTTTCTGTTTTCAAATAAAAGCAGCACTCAAATGTTTAACTCAAAACTATCACAGGAAGAAGAAATTGAGAATAAATAAAAATCAAAAAACTATCTTTAAAATTCTTTAACTAATACACTGAAAAGACACCAAGAAAACTAATTAGTAAAAACTGATAAACTCTCAAAGTAAATTATCTCAATATAGGTGTGTCAGATAGACGAAGAAAAAAGAAAAAAACCGAACAAAGTCACAGCTAAATAGAATCTAACTACTTTTTATCTTCTACAACCAAAGTTTCCGTGATATACCTACATTTTTGGGATTTCCAGAGCTTCAGCATCAGGGAATACGCCAACTGCCATCGTCTTCAAAGTTAAAGATGACCCTCATGGAGATTGGGTAGGTAGAAGAGCAAGTTCCAAGGTAAAATGAAATGGAATTATAGCCAAAATAGGTCAGCTGTATTAAAAAGTACAAATCTTTTCCAGCAGTGTGAATGTTTTAGGGAGAATTTCTTTTTTTCTTTGTTATTTTTTTGTTTTTTTGTTTTGTTTTGTTTTGTTTTGTTTTGTGTTTTGTTTTTTCTCCTGCAATCAAGTCTGGGAATTGTTGGATTCTAGTTAACTTGGACACAGTCAATGTTTTTGCAATCATCTCAATTGGTTTTTTGCAAGTTCCTCTTGAGGAAAAGTTAATTGTAATGTGAAACAAAATCCATTTGGAGTAACTTCTTTTTCAATTTGGTTAAACAACTGGATAATTGAATAACTGTAACAGGATGAACTGGTAGTCGGGTCAGAAAGGCATAGTAGAAGTCTTGAAGGAACACTTGATTAAGTAGTATATTCTTGTCTCCGAATGACAGCAGAAACTGATGACACCAACCAAATGACTCCCCCCACCACCACCACAGACACACACACACATTATACATATATATGAAATACATATATAATATGAATACATTTCTGAGAACTAAGAATGGAATTTGAAGCAGCAGCAGCAGTTTAAATTTAGAACAGATATATCCGAAAGGTGCCACTTCCAAGACACTAAGTTGGTTTGGCACCAGACAGTACAGGCAAACAAATTATTTGGACAGCAGAAAATTACTCCACTTTCATAATAACCAATAAAAAAAAATCTAATACATCAGAAAAGGGCAGAAGGGATCTAAGAACCTGGAAACTAGTAATCCAACTGAACTGCATTACAAAAGCTGCTGCTGCTGCTATAATCCATTTTCCTGCTTAAGTCAGTGCCACCTGGCAATTGTACTTGTGATTTTGTACAGTTAGACGTGTGTAATAAGCATATCAGCATACTCAAAGTATGGACTGGTGAAAACATGAACTTGCAAGCTTCACAACTAACAAAGAAGTCAAGATAAGAATTGAGCAAATATTGTCTAGTACCATTATTCAAAGAAAATATTAACTGCTAACTTGGCATGAATAGCACAACTGGGAGTTAGTACACTTTCACTAACACACCAGTAAAGTTAGTTAAAAGTAATTATTTTCCTCTAATGTAAAAAAAAAAGAAAAAAAAAAAAGAAAAAAAAAGATTTGAAGAGATCTCTTAACTAAGCCATTCCATTTTACTTGCAAGAGAAAGTTATATAAACAGGATACAAACTAAGAAAAGATATAGGATAAAAAGATTGGTTTTAACAGCAGCTAATAAACTAAGAAAATAACTTAAATATGCAATTCATCCACAATATAAAAATGGATGGAATGGTTAATAAACCAATTTTTAAATGATCTATACTAAAAGTGTAGCTCTTGTAGATGCAGTGATGAAAAACTAGATACAGGAACTTACAAAGTAGAATGAAAAATTATGAAAAATTATGGACAATTTAAAAAAAAACTATCATACATTTAACCAAAATGAAGACAAAAATGTTCATTTTTGTTGACTGATTATTTCTGCTTCCAAAAGTTTGTTTTCTTTATAATGAATCCAAGTAATTTTTGCCTGTACTGAGTTATCTAGCTTAGCTTAGCATTGTATATTTTCCTGTTGCTTTGTCAGGTCTATGTACAAGTGGAGAAAAATAGATCTCAGTATCATCAGCATTTTTACAATTGTCACTTGAATTTATGACCTAACTCAGTAATAAAGAAAAAACATAAAAATAGAAATCCAATAAGGCAAATACTATACATTTATTTTTTTTTTTTTTTTTTTTTAATTTTTACTTGTACATTTTTTAGGAAAAGTTCTATATTCTCTAAGCAATTCTACTAGAGATCTATTTTTATCCAAATTGCAATAATTATTTCATGCAACAATGAGAAAGCACTCTTTTTAAAAGAAAAAAATATGTATTTCTGATTAAATCTTATACACCCATTCAAGTATGGGAATTGAAGTAAATAAAAAATTTTTTAATGATATACCAATATAAAAACTTAACACATCAACATGCTGGATCGATGTGCCATAAGACTGAATCCATGTCGAAACACTTCAGCAGAGTAAGAGCACACAACTATAGATATTATGTTCACCATGGCAAAGCCAGGCCATTGAAATAAGCTTTATTGTTAAAAATCTCATCCATTTCAGTGGCAAGAAATCCGGTAATGGTATTGAACATAAACGGTGCATGCAGAAATTCAAGTTGAACAATGAGGATATTACTGGCATATGCCAGAAGAGATACAGTTTATCTAACTATGAAGGGAACAAGTAATAGATGTGTAGACTTTAGTTACCGGCTGATACAGTATCGAAACAATGACAGCTTTCTTCTTGATGTTCAGGACATTAGATATTAGCATAGACAGAACGAGGACAATGATATACCTTGCTTGAGGACTTCAAACGTGTCTCCTCTAGTTTCTCATTAACAGGGCCTTCTTTAGGAGAATCAGTCTTTCTTTCAGAGGCCCCAGAACTGCTTGACATACTAGAAGCACTGCGCTTTAGAGGAGTATAAACACTCCGAGGAGGCATGCTCTGTTGGGATTGTTGTAATGGAATAGGTGGTGGGCAGCTGTAATCCTTTTCTAATAGGGAAAAAAATATACACATATATATATTTGCATACAAATGTTAAAGTTAAGAACAATCAAATGTTATATAAGAGATAGCCAACTTCTTGAATAACTTCACTCGTGATAGATCACTTATTGACAGTAATTACACTACCGTTAGCAGTGAAAAGATTCTTATAAAAGTATGTTCTAAGAATGAACTAAAATATAACATTGACTAAGAAATTAAATCTACATGCACAAACTGACAAATGCAATGCTTTAGAGTTCAATATAAAGATTTTCTTATAATTACATTTCATCAATTTCAGACATGTCAGAGGAATATTATATAATGAAGTACAGAAATCATTTGATATAGAAAAGTAGAACTGATATATCTTTCTCTACTCTTGGAATTTTTTGTTTTGTATTCAGAGTTAGAATAAATTGACAGAAATATTGAGAACTTTCTATTATGATGATTTAGCAGTTTGATCATTCAACAAACACACCCAACAAATTATATTTTAATTTAAACCCACTTCTCATTGTCATAAAAATTTAGGTATATACAGCTGGATAGCAACCCTTCAACTATTAATTAACTATTTTCAGCAGGCCATGCTCTAAAAATAGAACATATAATGCGGAAAGGTATATACTCTTAATTTTGAAATTAGTAATCTATAAGTGCACAAAAAAGTTTTAAATAATGTCCCTTTTCATTGCCTCCACATCACAAAATATGTTTCCATTTTACTTGCAATTTTACCATAATTGAGCAGACCTAGCATTTCAGCCATGGGCATATCCCATCTTTTATACAGACATTATCAATGTCTGCCCTCCCTTTTTTTCTAAGGACAAGAGGGTGTATATTCTAACAGGCTGAATGATGAAAAGAGTTTCATCAGAAACCCAGAAAAAAATTAACACTTTTTATAATCAATGTTTTATAATTGTATAGAATAAAAATGTATCAACATTATTCAACTCTTATCCCATTACTTTACATTTATTCCTAACATAGACTCCATAGCTAGGGCAAAATGAAATATAAAAGATTAAAACTCACTTTTATCATCAGGAAAAGATCTGTAAGTGGAAGAGTAGAGACGTTGATTCCAATGAGGATCAGAGTGGTTCTTATCCTGCCTCCAATGAGATGAAGGTTCTGAGGGACTTTTATCTTCCCTTCGCCATTGAGAGTCAACAGAATTTTTATCCCTATGCCAGTGAGAAGGTTCAACATGATTTTTATCTTCCCGTCGCCAATGTGGCTCTTGCTGTGACTTTTCTTCTCGCCTCCAGTGACTCTCAGGTAGAGGTTTCTCTTCCCTCTTCTCAGATTCATGATCAATCAAATGAGAATGGGCATGTGGATGAGGATGAGGTGAGGGATGAACATGAAGGTGTCTCTCATCATCTTTGTTTTTTACTGGTTTCTCATCTTCCCTAAAAATTCAGTCAGGAAAAATATTACAATTGCTATAAAGTAAAAGTCCTACAGTTTCATAAAAAGAGAAACTCTTTATATTTGAAAATACAGAAAAAATGTTTAACAGAAAACCTTTATCAAAGTAACATTTTGTTTCAATATACAGGTTAAATTAATTAAACCCAACAAGCCAATATATAAATATATAATGTACTGCTTTACCGCATAGAATTTGCATGAGTCATACAATCTCATGAACTCGAAATACTTTTGCCACTATTTGATAATCTACAAACATGTTTCCATTAAATCTATGAAGCAATTAAGAAAATTAATTGGAAAAAAATCTTACACAACAGGAAAGTTGAAATAATTTTTACTTTCTACAAACCTGTTAAAATAAAAAACTGAAGAAACAAAACAATTGTAAAAATAAATGTAAACAAGAAATATATTAAATCCTATCATAAAATGAACCATTAGCAATATCTGTGCTAAGATGCCAAAGTTCTGCATGGATGAGTTTGAATAAATACACAATAAAAAAAAAAAAGTTGCCTTGCTGCATCAAGTGTGAAACTCTGGTTTAAAAGAAGAAACTTTATCCAATGCTTGCTGCTAAGTGATAAATGTTGCCAAGAACTTAACCTAAGTCACAAAATACCCAAATTACCTCACTTTCACTTAGTCATTAACATCATTTGTGAATTGCTTTGCAACAATTATTTGCAGCCTATCTTTAAGCTATTACAATCTGGCACTTAACAGAAAATTCATCTTTCTAACCTTATATTCCCTTAAATGACATACTATGACAAATTGTAAAATTATGACCTCTAAACACTGCTTGAAGTTTACCCCCTGTAAAATCTACCAAAGATCCAAGTCTGAGTAACATCCTAGATATTGAATAGAAACTCATACTTGAGAATTTAACTATATCTTTCTTTCCAAATGGTACTGTCAACAAAATTTTCATTCTAATTACTTATCTTCAATTTCTTTATCAGGTAAACTATTTCTTATATGAGTATAAATTTAATGCTAACGGATAAGAAAACCATTTGTTATATCAAATGCAATAGCTACTTGCACTTTAGGCTATTGATGTAGCTTCAATACAGTAATTATATAAAGTCACTATTGAAGAAATAAAAGCAATATATTATTTTAACATCTTACTGTTTTCACAACAGCCTGGAATTCAATGTACATTTTCCAGTTCAATGGAATAGCAGATATCATTATGATTTAGTACAAAAATATTACAACAATTAATTGTACAAAAAAAAAAGTTAGTAAAATTATTTTTCTCAAATATATTTTTAAGTTGAACATTTTTAATCATAGAATTTATACTTTGATGCATCAACAAAATGTAAATCCACATACATTTTGGCAACAAGTGTAAATTCATAAAATTTTGGCAAATTTTGTTAAGTATTTTCTCAAAAAATTCAAAGAATGTAACACGTGAATGAAATGGATTAATAAACTTGCCTTCTTTCATATTCATATTCCCTTCTTTCAAACTCAGAATATATCCTAGGATCAAAATATGTAGGTCGTCGGATATCTTCATATGGACCTATTAAAAATAATAGACAATGAATATGAATTATAAAAATCACATTTCCAAATTCTAGTCAAAGGTGGATAATTTGATAGATTTCATGGAAGAAGCAGTTGGTTGCAGGAGCACAACTGTTCAGAAGATATTCAATCCGGTTCGAATTGCTGAATTTAGAATAAATAATAATAGTCCATGAATTTTCACAAGCCTAATTCATGAAGACAATTTGTTTTCTACATTTGTGCAAATTTTTTTTATAAATAGGAACCACATGTAGATTATAAATTTATTATCATAATGGAATTTTAAAAATAAATATAATCTAAATTTCAGTTATACTGATTTTATACAAACTGAGGGATAAATTGCACAACCAATGATTTTTTCGTTATGCTCACGAGATGAACGTTTATGCAAATCTAATGAAAAAAATTATTTAAAAAGACATCTTTCACTTTAATCATAGCAAGCAGATTAATGTGGCTTTGTTAAGTGCAGGAGAATTGTACCTATCATGGCTATTATGCTGTAACCATTACTTTTCCGACTTCATAGTGGACGAAAAATATATCCGCTTCAATGGCATGATTACTAAAAACTACTAACCATCGTTCAAGTATGAACAGTTTCTAAGAAAAAAATGTTGAACCTATCATGATCATATTTTTAATAAAAAAAAATATACTGTTTCAATCAAAATAATTGAGAGTTATGAAATGTTTAGTAAAAAAAACTTTCAGCTTGAGACATTTAAGCTACTGAAATTATATTAACCAACCTGTAATGATTTTTCAGTTCACAATTTGAATTTAAACATTTTAATAGAGGCAGTTTAAAGTGGGTTAGTGTTTGAAGGGTTAATGTACTCCTGTGTCGTGCTCTCTGAAATTCACTAAACTTAAAGTTTCTTAGATTTTATTTCAATCTTCTGCATCCTTATTTTGAGAATGTTCTGATTAAAACTACTTTCAACTAACAATTGACCATTAACAAGCTAAAACAATATCTTACAGTATCAAAAGACAAAAGGAGATGCGTAACAAAACAAAACCATTTCATCTTTTGTCTTAGTTTTTTCAACAACCTTTACTGGATTAACCTTCTGCTCTTACATGAAAAAATGCCTTACATTTACTATTTGTAATCCTTTATGAAGAAAACGTTATATAATATAAATTTCTATCCTTTGGTTTTTATTTTTTAAACTAATAAACTGCTTCTTTAATAATAAAAGGACTATTTTTTAACTGATAGAAAAATCACAAGTCAAATCAACTCTGAAAAGATTTGAGCTGAGATATAATTTTTTGGCCCTAGTTTCCTATTCACTACATACTAACCAACTACACCCAACCTTTTTACTTAGATAATCTTAATATAAGATTATCTATATGAGAAAAACTCACCAGGAGGCAAAGGGTAGCTCCTTTCCATCCAGGAGCGAGATTCTCGTTCATACATATCAGGAGTTCTGCTTTCACTGTCATGACTCTCAGTTCCTGAGCCATGACTATCAGTACGCCGCCTAACTGGATAAACTGGTAATGCTGAAAAGAAATCATCATTTATTCTAACTGTATATTTGGAAATTTCATATTAAGATCTGATCCAAACTTTTTTTTTAATATTGAGTCATCAGCTCAACATTTTATTCAGTTTGCATCATGCATTCTCATCACAAGTCCAAATTTTTGAATACAATCATTGCACAAATACTGAATACTTGGAAATGTAACCCTAACTACTACTCCCATTAAAAAAAATGTCAATATAACCATTTTGAAATTACATTTTGTTTAAATCAAGTAAAAAGAAAATGTTCTTTAACAGAGTTTTGGGACACCACTGAAAACTTCCCATTCACGGAAGGATTTGAATTCAGACTAGAACGCTAACAAAAATTTAATGCCCATCTAAATGAACAGAACGATAAATGGTTGTGATGAACAAGACAGCAACAGAACAACTAAACACTTCTATCAGTTGATTTAACTACCTGTAAAAGAAAGCCACTATACCTAATATTTGTTGACCTAAACAATGTCTGACATTGTTCCATATCTGTAGTCTGGTAGTAACTAAGAAGACAATGCAGATGAATGGATTTTGAAAGCAGTGAAAGCCATGTGCAGGTGTGCTGTTAGTAATGTGGTAATTGGCAACATGTTTAGTAAGAAATTTAGCATATCAACAGGTGTCCATCAGGAGTCCATTTTAAGTCCCCACTCACCAACTCTATTATAGTTCTCCAGGTCATAACCAAAGGAGTTCTGGACTGACTGCCCATGGAAATTCCTGTATGCCAATGACCTAGCTATATCAGGCAAATAATTAGAGAAAGTTCCAAACATGAAAGTAGAGCCTATAATCAAGAAAGTTTAATGTAAACTTAGCAAAGACAAAAGTATTAGTTATCAAAAAAGAAAACTCTTGCCATCTAGGGACTGATCATGCTTGATATGCAGAAAGGTTGTAGACAGGAATTCTATGTAGTGTACCCTATGTAAAATATGGGTACACAAGAAGCAGGTCCACACAAATGATCATAAGTAGCAAATGCACAGGATTAATTAGGAGTAAGAGGACTTATGAAATAAGTTCTTTCAAATGTTCAGAAGGTTCCTTGTTTTACCTAGATGGCCTAATCATCAGTGGTGATGAATGTTCTAAAAGCATAGTAGCCAGAATGTGGACAGAGCATTAAAAGGCCCAGAGAGATATTACCTCTGCTGACAACAAAGGGATTTTTTCCACTGAGTGAATAGCAAATTGCATGTGTGCAAAGTGCAAATTTATGGTAGCAAAATGTAAGCATTGAATACAAAGGCTAAAGAGAAATGAGGGTAGTTAGTATGTTCAGCTGGATGTTAATTGTTAGTGTACACAAATGATGAAGCAAAATTAAGCTAAGAGAAAAACTGTGTAAGATGAATCAAACGTAGTGTGCAAGACAGCAGAATGTACTAGTAATGCATATAAAGGATGACAGTTGAGTAAAATATTGCCAGGCAATCCAAGAGGAAGGAACCTATGGAAGAAGAAAACAAATGACAGAAGAAATGGTGATGGCTGAATGCTGAACAAGATGACAAAAGATCGCAATGACGGGACGTTGTGCTGAAGAACACCCATCCAAAACATGCAAGCATGGAAAATCAGGCATAAGTTAACAATGACAATAACCCACGTAATTAAGCCAATATACCAAATAGGTGTTAAATGTCAAAGGCAACAATCATATTAGGATAATGCATACTATTTGAACTTACCCTGCATATCCATTGGAGGTCGAGGAGCAAAACGTGGATCAATAAAAGTTGGTGTTGGAGGAGCTGGCATAGCACCCCATGTCTGTCTCAGTTCATACAGAGCCCATGGTGGTGGTCCTTGACCAGGACGCATACCTTGATGCTGAGGAGGTTGTTGCTGCTGTTGTGGCTGTGGAGGCTGCTGCTGCTGCTGCTGCTGCTGTGGTGGTGGTGGTTGCTGAGGTTGAGGTGGAGGAGGCTGAGGTTGCTGGGGTGGTTGCTGTTGGGGAGAGGGAGGTTGTTGAGGCAACTGAGGCTGGGGTTGCAGTGAAGGTGGCTGGGGATGGGCAAGGGGAAGTGTTGGGGGTGGAACTGACTGGGGTGGTGGTAATTGTTGAGATGGAGATTGTGGAGGTTGAATTTGTGAGGGCTGAGGCTGGTTTGAAGGCTGCTGGCGCATCATTTGTTCCTGAACTTGTTTCTGGAATCTTGGTGGGATATTTTTTGCATAATGCTTAGAAAACTGAGCTTGCGGGCCACCCTGCAATAACAGATTGAGAGAAGGTTTTGAAAGAGGAAAAGCTATATATGTATTACATATACAAACAAAATTGTATTAGGGTTAAAAAATTCAATTGAACTTTAAGAAAATATTCACCTAGAAACAATATACTAAGTTTTAAAATTGTATCTCTGAAAATGTAAGTCACGAATATAAATCAAAGGTAGATTGATTGTAGAAACAAATTCATCTAAAGAGCTGAATAAATTAATTATTCCTATTTTTTTTAAATTGAAAAGAAGATTAAGAAAATATGAAAATATTTTACTAATAGATTATTAAATTGATTCATATTTAATATCTGCAAGGAGAATTTATTTAAATTTGCAGATCAAATATCCCAATGCAAAGTAAACAAAAAGGTAAAGAGAAATTCTTATTTCAAATAAAATGAAATATAGAAAGGCATTTAAAACAACTGCAGTATTACAGTCAGTTTTCAAAACGATGATCGGTGTGCCAGTCAAGTACAAAAATATTCAAAGTCTTTAGTTAATTAAACTAGTACACATAACTTGAGATTTTTAAATATTTGATCCAACTAATTCATCAAATAAAACTTATAAAACATCAAATAATTTTAAGCACTTTCTTTTAAACTGGAAAAGTTAATTACCATCATCACCATGATCTACTTTAGTATATATTTGTATGTATGCTTACATGCATGAGTATTTTTATATGAATATATTCCTGAAAGTATATTGAACTAAAGCATATTTTGAGCAAAAGTTACGAACACTTTATTTAAGTTAAAATATATTACATTTAGAGATGAAATAATTTTCATACAAAACTAAAGAAATGTTAAAAATCTAACCCCCTAAATTCCTTAACACAATATTCCCTATCTAAAATTCATACAAGTAGTGAAATAAATGCTAAATGAAACTTTTCTCCAACACCTGTTAATAAACTTTTAATACGTACAATTGGGTATTTGGAAGAGTCCCTATGGGCTCTTTCGCGTGCATCTTTTTCACTGCTTTCACTAGGTGTACGACTAGTTCGCCCATCCGATTCCTCTCTTTCCTGAATTGAATACACAAAGTTCTGCTTTAGCATACTTTACGCTAGTCATAATATTCAAGCAAAATACTCAATATCAATCAAGTAAAACAAGACAAGAATTGAGTGAACCCTACAAATAGTATACCTATTTGTAAATATTAGTGTTACCACACATTTTAACCATCTAACTTTAAAATAGACAAGTTGTACTTGTTAGCTAACCCTTTCTATTATAGCTAAAAATCAAGACTAATACTACATCCATTTGCCAGTTAGTTCAGTAATGCCCTCCTTATTTTATACTACCTATAAACGGCTCTAACAAATCTTTGATTCAGTACTACTGCTTATCCATCTAGTTATTCTTTTAAAAACATTTGCACATTTATCTATTTCATTCTTCATCCCAGACATTCTTTTTCCAAATAAAATGTCATATCCGCTTTTTCCATTTTCATTCTCAGTTTACCTTAAAATTAAAATTCACATTTATCTAGCTAATGATATACACATGAATGTTTATATCCCAAATTTCAAAATCTTCAATACTGTAATTTTTGTTTTGCTCAAATGTAAATCGTGTTTTGCTCAATGTATTATTGATTCAATATATTCATTCTAAAGCCAAAATTAAATTCCTATAACAATCTTACTTTTTCGTCTTTCTTTTTCATTCTGTCATCAGGTGCTTTGAGTTTTTCTGATGATGTGGCTCTTCTTTCAGCTTCAATTTTTCTTTCTTCTTCTTCACGCCGTTGCCTTGTTCTTTCAACAACAAAATTCATTTCTTCACTACGCTGTCGCCTGCGCTCCCTCCAGATCTCTTCCTCATCAGCTTCTCCAGATCGACGCGTAGTGATAGGATGGGTGTACTGAGGTCTCTGAAAACAGATTTTTAATATAAACATTCACAAAATTGTTGATATTAAACATTCCCATATAATTTCAAATAAACTATGAAAAATAAACTTACCTGTCCAGGTGGATGTGGTGGCCCCATTCTAAATGTAGGATAAGGTGGTCTTTGACCCATATATTCATAAGCCATCTGAATATTCCAACCACGCTTTAAGAAAGATATTTTGAATCATCATTGTTAATTTCATATTTCACTAAACATTTTTTTTTACAAATTGCACTTCATATATTTTAAAGTATTGGAGACCTAATACTGCAAATGTAAAATATTTAAATGCTGAAAGTTTGGTGTTATATTTCAAAATGACCAGAAAAAATAAAATAACGATATTTCAATATAGTTTTGAAGTATTAGACAATTTACACTAAAATCAACACAAAATTTAATATACTACTGAACTGACAAGAACATTCAATGAACTGTAATAGCCACATCTGACACGGTTTAGACATACAGGTGGCAAAAATAAAATGAATTATCTAAATAAAACACTATTACAAACTATTTGGTTAACCCATTTGATACCAAACCGCCTGAAACTGTCCTAGTTTCTACTATGTACAATTGCATTTTTTAAATTTATATTTATCAGAAAAATTTCCTTCATAATTTTATGTAAGTACCTTTATTAAATTATAATCTAAACAACTTGCTAAAGTTCAATTATATTACTAAATTCTTTATTTTCAAAATTATTTGAAAATCATAGGCAGTGCCTTTCATGAGAAATATAGTAACAAAAGGGTTAAGATACACATTTCATAATCACAATTGAGAATCTAAATCAATAATTTTGATAATTTTTATTACTTTATTTCTTAATTTATTCTCCATAGTATTTTTAACAATTGGTGCATTGGTTCAAACTAATTACAAAAGTAATTAGATATATAAATAATTGAAGTAACAAACATGTCAAACAAGTTTCTCTGACATGTATTTCATGAAATTTTTACAACCTATTTCCAAATGATTTTGCTTTTAAATTTTTTGAAATATTTGTATAAAAAATTCCATTGAATTTCTTAGCAAATATAAATTTTGTCAGGAGAATTTGAATTGCTAATTAAATTTTTCTAGATGGTTAGTAAAATTCTTATTGTTAGATTTATTATTTAAAAGACAAGAAATTCTCTTCACAACTTTTGTTTTTGATCTGATCCCAATGCAGGACACTTGGGGTATCTACTGTAACCTAGTGAGAATGTGTATGAGCATTGTATACCAGTGTAAAATATTGTGTTAAGTGATATCTCATGTCAAAGGTAAGTTAGCCATTTGATAAAATAGTTTCAGATTAAAGCAAGCAACGGAGTCAATATAATCGACTAATAACACTAAGGTGGTTCCCAACATGGCCACAGACCAATGAGTGAAGTCAATAAAAGAAAAGTAAAATATATGATTACCAGTTTTAATACCATTACTAGAATAGATGCTCAATACTAACCAAACCTTTAGGAAATTACAAGAAACTACCAGGGATCTATAACAGCTAGAGATACTAAAGAATATTTCACAGTAAAATTAATTATAAACAAATATTGACAGCTTATAGCTAAAAATACATTGGAAAACAAAAATTTCTACCAACAAAACAAAAACATTTTCCCTATTTTCTAAGATGTTCTAATGAACATCACAACTGGAACAACGGCAGTGGTACTCACTTCTATTCCTGGAATGGGGGCTCTTGGTTGATTAGATCTATAATGTTGAGGAGGGAAGGCCTGACCCCAACTCTCTCTATGAGATGGCCGACTGTGTTCATCCTTAAAGCAAACCAGATGTGTATAGAATTATAATTAAAACGAGCAATTAAATGGACATCAACCCAGAAAATATACAGTTGAAGACAATAAACCTTAATTGCTCATATACTTTCATAATATAGGAAATATATTTAATAAATCTGAATAGGAGAGAAAACATTTCCATTAACTATATAAAATTTCTAATAAAAACAATATAGCACTGGCAAACAAACGAAATATGTGTAAAGATGTTTTTTAGAAATAAGAGGAAATATTATTACACATTCCTATATATGTGTTAACCTTTCATAATTGTAATGAAAGAATGTTAATTTACCTTATTTTCAAGTTACAATAAATGATTTAAAGAAGCATATCAACTATGTTTTAGGATAAATAGCGAACACTCCTTGCTCATTATGCCAAAATGTTAGCTTTCGTGTGTCTTAAATTATAGGCAAAGCATTATAACTATATTTAAAACGTTTACATTTATTTCACTATTTAAGTGCTAAAAAATAAAATAAAATAAAGTTGGTGAACCTTGTGTATCTAAACTAGTAATTCAAACCATGGACATTCAGACAAATTTCTAACATAAAATACATACAATATATACAACAAAAACAACATTACAATTTTTTTTAAATAAGTATGGACATGTTTTTAGTCAACAAATTAGGTGCAGTAGTCATACAAGAAATGACTAATCACAAAAATATGAATCATTTTCAGATTGATAAAAACAGCATTTATGTAAGTTTATAAGAAACCACATATAAAATTTAATCAGAAAATAACATATTTTAATATATATGAAAGAATATTTTAAATTCTTCCAACTCAAGTTTCATGTGAGAACTATCTTCCTTCAGTATTCAGATTGGTTTTATATACATTTGCAGAGCATTAATTTTTTTTTTTCTTATCTATCATTGGCTGGTGTCTGATATTTTAATGTTTATCCCTTGTTTCATTCAGTAGTTGCCGATTACCTACCTACCTACCTACCTACCTACCTACCTACCTACCTACCAATTGATTATATTATTCATAACCGGTTTGCTAAACAATCATTTTCCATTTGAATGTATTAGAGATGTTTCTGATAGACTTAAGTAGTACATTTTTTATATGTAATGCTTCTAAACAGTCATTCTTTTCTGTTCATAAATTTGTTTAATTTTTTGTTCCAATGTGGTTCCACTACTAACTGCAGGTGTTGTGTCATCGAATGTTTATCATATTTACAGCTTGTACCAGGTTTTATTCTGAGGTCTGTAACCTATTGCTTCGTCCAAATTACAAAGTAAATATCCAATGAAACAATAATAGCAGAAATAGTAGTGGAGGAACAATGCCAACAGAATATAAAAATTAACCTCCAGAAAAGAATGGCAATTTAAAGTCATCAAATATTAAATGCAAACCCAATTCCCATCCCCAATATATCAGAAACAAACGACTTTAGATAGAAAATAATTTATGAAGTAGAATGGCAACTATAGCAACACAGGATATGAATAAAATAAACAATGCCAGATACAGGACAAGTACAGAAACAATAAATGAAAAAAAAAATGAAATCAAATTAACAGCTCACACCTGTGCAGATGTGCAGGTTTAACTAGCCTCCTTATAGGAGCTTTCTCGGGTGTTTTAATGATAGAGGGCCCAGCCCTATGATGGAAAGCAATTTGAAATGAAGTGCCTTGCTCAATAACACAATACATTGCTTAATCCAAGATGGAGGTCACAACCTTCTAATCAGGAGTCCAACACCCTAAGCAAAAGGCCATGCACCTAGTGCTAAGCAAAATACAACTAAAATAGTCAACAGGAAATGATATACAAATCAAGAATTTCAGAACTTCAAGGAAACAGAACAGTGAAGCCACTAATGAAAAAAATGATTTGGCAAATTAAATGACAATGGTTTAACAAAATAGAAATAAGCCGATGAAAACTAGCAATTATTTTTAATACTATATGTTGTGGTAGTTATATCACAACAAAGAGCAGATAAAAAAAAATTAACCAGTGCCAATAAAACCAGTCTATAAACTGGGAAAAAAGGTTTTTGACTAAAAATTGCAGTAGCATGAAAGCCAAGTCACAAGAAATAAAATTCAGTTAAATAAATCATCTACTATATACCCTCAATTTTGTTTGTTTTTTTAAAGTATGGTACAGATCTCATATCTAACCACTGGACAGTAGTACCTGTTTACATAGAATGTGAACAAATAGGAAGGACATCCAGCTGTAGAAACCATACCAAAAAATTGTTGAGGCAACTACAGTTGTGTTACGGGCATGACAACCTTTCTAGTGTTGGAGATACAATAAAACACATCCAGTACACCCTGCAAAGTAGTTGGTGATAGGAAGGTCACCCAGCTGTAGAAAACTTGCCAGACATGACAACCTCCCAACTGCTAGTGCTACAATAAAATGCAGAGGACTGGGAACATTGATAAGCGAGATGTGACTCCTGAGTATGAGATCAGTGGCTCAGATAAACTATTGACTTTGTCTATGACGTCCTTTCATATAGTTTCTATCAACCAAATTCACCCATCTAGCATTTTACTGGCCCAAGGCTATAGGCACACTTGCCAAAGGTTTCACACATTAAGATAGATCTCAAGACTGTGGTTGTGAAGCAAACTTCTTAACCACAGTCATGACCGTGTGTATGGGTGATAGGTGAATAAATTTTTAAAAATACAAATAGAGTAAGTCAAACAGATGACTTTAAAAAAAAGAAAGAGAAAGGTTTAGAAAAATATGGATATAGAAAAGAGTAAAAAACAGATGGCTGTAGAAAGAGTATAACAATTCTAATAGAAAAGAGTAAAAAACAGAGATGGCTGTAGAAAGAGTATAACAATTCTAATAGAAAAGAGTAAAAAACAGAGATGGCTGTAGAAAGAGTATAACAATTCTAAACAAAAATAATTCAGTGCATGTATATATCATTTAACATATGACAATTTTATCTTCAAACATTTTCAACTACCATTGATGAAGATTTCGTAGTTTACATTTTGAACAGTTCACAACTTCTATCCTCTGGTTAAGTATCATTTGGTTAATCGTAAACTAACTAGTGGGATTGTTTTCTTTGTAAGTTACGGCAAGCTTTAACTCATGAAATTACATCAGCAAGACATTCTTAAAAAGTACAAAACAGCACTACGACTGCATCACCTTCAAAATTGAAGTCTTTACTTTAATGCTGTAAATGTTCACAACAATCTATTAGTAAAGATACTAAAAGCATTTGAATTAACAAAACTGGATTTAAAATATTTTCATTACAGGTTGCTAAGATTTGAGTGTGACTATGAAGTAAAAACTGAAAATATTGAGATTTTTCCCCATAAACTTCCATTAAAGGAGACATGCCCATTCTGCATTTGTCTGTTACAACACCAAGACTTTCCTAACTATTAGCAAAATCTATTTGTATTTAAAATCTGATTTTGATCATTCTTTGATTAAAATCCACATTGTATGATTAATTTAATTAGTTTTAACTTTGTAAATGCAAGTAACCTTAATCCTATCATTACCATACACAATTTTAATTCATGAAGAGGGATTATTAATTATTTCATTACAATAGTATTTGTAACAAATGGTTCATACATAAAATTCTACTGGAAAATTTAAATTTAAATGAAAACCCTTTAAAATGTTTTTGTTTTTTTTATGGAACCAGAAGCAGTTCTGTGTGGGTTGCTTTTGAAAAGGTTAAAAAAAGGAAATACCATTCTTTTTGAGTTGTGAAATAAATGAAACTGGGAACAAAGTTTAAACCACAAAAGCATCAATGAAGGGTAGTTCGGAAAAATCTTCAAAGAAAATAGATAAAACTAAATGGTGTTTTACATTTAACTAAACTTAGAAGTCACTTCTAAATGAAATAAAATTAAGTACCCTCCAACTTCTATTTCATGTATTGAGTACTTTATTTTGTGGTTTCCTTCCATTCTTTAGTGAAATACCATGCTACAACTACATATCTATATATATGTGTGTGTATGAGAGGGAGGGGGGGGGGCAATGCACTTGCTTTGTGGAATACCAAATAAAAGTCTGATAAAAAAAATATTAAAAAAAAAATCGAAGCAAAAAAAAGTATGTACTCACTAAAATTGATATTCAATTATAAAAACAGACTTTTCTACATCATTAAAATATATTTTCAGTATTTTGTCAAAATCCTGTATAAGAATTTAACAACTATACCAAAAACATCAAAGGAAAATGAAAACAGTGTCACAATTAATAAACTTACTTTCAATTTTTCATGATTATCTCTGTCATTTTCTTCTGAAGCAACTTTGCCATCTGCATGCGTCTCAGTCCGTAAATCCCTGCTATCTCTTATATCCCGTGTATCTCTGCTTTCAACACGTATATCTCTAGTTTCTCTTATATCTCGAGAGTCTAAAATAACCTCTCTTGGTTCCCGGATATCTCTCGTCTCACCACGTGTATCACAAGTTTCCCAAACATCTTGTGTGTCTCCTCGGGTTTCTCTAGATTCACGTATGTCTTCAGGTTCAACACGCACCACATCCCTCTGATCACGAATCTCACGGGACTCAGGACGCACATCTCTAGCATCACGAATATCCCTTGTTTCTCCACGCCCAACATCCCTTGGCTCTCGAATATCTCGAGTTTCTCCACGCATGTCTCTTGGTTCTCGAATGTCACGTGGTTCACCACGCACCAATTCCCTGGGTTCACGAATCTCAGTACGCCCAATGTCTCGTGGTTCAGCACGTACATCCCTTTGCTCACGAATGTCTCGTGGTTCAGTACGTACATCTCTCTGTTCTCGAATGTCTCGTGGCTCAGTACGCACATCCCTTGGCTCGCGAATGTCACGTGGCTCAACACGCACATCCCTTGGCTCGCGAATGTCTCGTGGTTCAACACGCACATCCCTTGGCTCGCGAATGTCTCGTGGTTCGGCACGCACATCTCTTTGTTCGCGGATGTCTCGTGGTTCAGCACGCACATCCCTTTGCTCGCGAATGTCTCGTGGTTCAGCACGCACATCCCTTTGCTCACGAATGTCTCGTGGTTCAGCACGCACATCCCTTTGCTCGCGAATGTCTCGTGGTTCAGCACGCACATCCCTTGGCTCACGAATGTCTCGTGATTCAGCACGCACATCTCTTGGCTCGCGAATGTCTCGTGACTCAGGACGCACATCTCTTGGTTCACGGATGTCCCGTGGTTCGGCTCGCACATCTCTTGGCTCGCGGATGTCTCTTGGCTCAGTGCGCACATCTCTCTGTTCACGAATGTCTCGTGGCTCTGTTCGAACATCTCTTGGTTCACGCACGTCTCGTGGTTCTGTTCGAACATCCCGTGGCTCACGGACATCACGTGGCTCTGTACGAACATCCCTTGGCTCAACACGTACATCTCGTGGCTCACGCACATCACGTGGCTCAGTACGTACATCCCTTGCTTCACGGACATCTCGTGGCTCAGGACGGACATCTCGTGGCTCAGGACGGACATCCCTTGGTTCTCGGGCGTCTCGTGGCTCAGGACGCACATCCCTTGGTTCTCGGGCGTCTCGTGGCTCGGGGCGCACATCCCTTGGTTCTCGAGCGTCTCGAGGTTCAGGACGCACATCCCTTGGTTCTCGGGCATCCCGTGGCTCAGGACGCACATCCCTTGGTTCTCGGGCATCCCGTGGTTCAGTCCGCACATCCCTTGGCTCACGAATGTCACGCAGTTCAGTACGCATATCTCTTGGCTCACGGATGTCACGCGGTTCAGTACGGGCATCCCTTGGCTCACGAATGTCTCGTGGTTCAGCACGTACATCTCTTGGTTCACGAATGTCTCGTGTTTCAGGACGAACATCTCTTGGTTCACGAATGTCTCGTGTTTCAGGACGTACATCTCTTGGTTCACGAATGTCTCGGGGTTCAACGCGCACATCCCTCTGATCACGAATGTCATGTGGTTCCCCGCGTATGTCACGTGCTTCTCCACGTACATCTCTTGGCTCACGGATGTCACGTGTTTCACCACGCACATCTCGCTGATCTCTAATATCACGTACTTCACTACGTACATCCCTTTGCTCGCGAATGTCACGTGCTTCACCAAGCACACCTCTTTGCTCCCGAATATCACGAGGTTCATTACGAACATCTCTAATGTCTCTTGGCTCAGTACGTACGTCTCTCTGCTCTCTATTGTCATGAGGCTCAGTGCGTGCATCTCTCTGCTCTCTCATTTCTCTCGGCTCTACCCGTGCATCTCTCTGCTCCCTAATATCTCTCGGCTCTCCTCGTGCATCTCTCTGTTCCCTAATGTCTCTAGGCTCGCCTCTTGCATCTCTCTGTTCCCTCATGTCTCTAGGTTCTACCCGAGCATCTCTCTGTTCCCTCATGTCTCTAGGTTCTGCACGCACATCTCTTAGTTTCTGAATGTTCATTGTTTCCCCACGAGAATCCCGTATATCTCTAGATTCTCCACGGACATCTCTAATATCACGAGAATCCCCACGGATATCCCTAATGTCTCGTGGTTCAAGACGGATGTCTCTGGATCCCATGCGTGGATCTCTGGGAGTTTCAATACGACACTCTCTACCATCCAGTCGAATATCTCTGGCTGGTTCATGGCGAGTATCTCTACCATCAAGACGAATGTTTGCCTCAAGGCGATTATCTCTCATATCATGACAGATATCTCTATTTGAATCTATTCTTGAATCTCGGGGTTCAAGGCGAATCCCTCTATTTGGTTCAAGACGTATGTCTCTTGACTCATGACGTAAATTCCTGGTTGGTTCAAGTCGTGGCTCATGGCGTATATCACGAGTAGTGTCAAGATGAGTGTCTCTAGATTCGTGACGCATGTCCCTGGATGGATCGAGACAAGGATCTCGATTTTCATGTCTTATAGCTCTTGGTGGTTCCATACCATGACGCAAATCGCGGGGTGATTCGAGAAGAGGATCTCTAGGTTCATGCCTAATGTCCCTAGAGGATTGAAGACGACAGTCTCTTGCTTCCATACGAATATCTCTAGATACACCACGCATTGGTTCATGGCGGATGTCTCTAGGCTCAATATGAATATCACGGGTTTCGCCACCCATATCCCTATTTTCACGCATGTCTCTTCCTTCAAAGCGAATTTCTCTAGGTTTTCCACGCACATCACGTATGTGATCTAGATTAATGTCTCTAGGTTCACCACGCATTTCGCGGCGAATATCTCTAGGTTCAGTGCGTGTTTCCCTATTTTCATGGCGAATATCCCTTGGTTCACCACGAATTTCTCGTGGATCATGGCGAATGTCTCTTGGTTCACCACGTGTTTCCCGTGGATCATGGCGAACATCTCTGGTTTCCCCACGTGTTTCACGTGGATCTCTGTGCTCTCTTGCTTCACGTAAGTTTCCTCCTTCAGTGCGTACTTCCCTTGCTTCACGGTGTTTTTCCCGTTTTTCTTCATTTCTAGAGGGAAAAAAAAAAATGAATAAATTTATTATATTACAAGATAAAAATAATTATAAACATACAAACACACTAACCTGCAAAATCAATTAACAGAACTAATAATTCCTACTTATGATGACCAATCTCTATTACTAGCACCAAAGATTAAATTAAATAAATGAACACCTTTATGATTTCTAAATTACATGTTTGATCACATCCAATAACTGAATTAATATAAGACTACGCATGGTGATTATTTTTCACACATACATATCTCTATAACTCTCCCATTTTCACTTTAACCCTTTAGCATTCACATTAAATTGTCAAATGTCATGTTCATCTATTCGCATTATTTTCACTTAATTATACTCAAGAGGGTTATCAATTTTATTTGTTTGTAATTACTTTAATTTTCTATGTGCAGACTTGAAATTTTGTCAGATGTTTAAATAACTATAATTTACAATTATATATTTTTACCGGATTTTTTTTTGTTAAATTTGACTTTTATGGGCAGGTGAAATTAATTAACAGGTGTAAAAGTAATAACTTTATGGATAAACACAAATTTAAACTTTATCTGCCTTATCTGTTAGATTTGTTGCAAAAAAATCCAATAATGACCTAGATGCTGATTTCCATCAATTCTAGCAGTTTTCCGAACAGGTGAATTAATTAAAAATGCAGGTGTAATCAGTACACGGTTTTAGTCTTTCTCTACATTCCAGGCAAATATTTTCATTGAAAAAAAATGTATAAAACCTTTTCACCGGTCAAAATAATATTGGCAATGTACTCTGTAAATGTACGGTGTAAAATTACGTAACAAAGTTCCCAATATATAAGTTTATACACACTTTTAAATTTTTCTGACAATATTTCAATTAATGGTCGTACTTTGTACAGTGGGTCGTAATTTGATTCATTTCTACCAATACTGGTTTAATTTAATGAATCGTTTTTGCCATAATACTAGATATATAAGGGTCACCAAACCTTATATCAGTACTCCAATAATTCCACAGTCGTGGAAATTGTTTAATACCAAACATAATATTTATGGTAAAAAACGCTTTCATTTCGGCAGAATCTGTCGGACGCCATAACAGATCGGGTTTTCCGATATTAGAAATTTGTTGTTGTGCATAGCGATTTGCCACAACTTCGAAGAAAGATTGTGGTAAAAATAAAAAAAAATAATCCAGTGCTTTAGCATCAGGTGGTAATGTGTGTTGTGGTCCAATATTTTCAGTAAAATCCGAAACATGTATTGATGTTTCTTTCAACCACGTTGCTGTTTTTTCAATGGTGTCAGTCAAATCTTCTCTTTCACTTTCAAAGTAACTATCATCATTATCAGATATATCAGAAATAAATATATCTGATTCGTTTGAAGATAAATCACTGATATTATCTTGTTTCTTTTTGATCTCAAATGTCGTCAGACGTAAAACCTTCAAATTCGTTGTCGCTACTTTCGGAAGCCATGTTACACTTTCAACGTTAAAAACACGTGCTATCGCAAGTTCTTTAACTATACTAAGAGTTAATTTTCGCGCGTAAGGGCTTTATCTCACAGTAATCTCGAATTGACGAGATTTCGATGATGTCAATGTTTATTTTTAGAAGGAAATCTCCGTGTGGTATTAAATGTCGGTTTTTGTCGGTTTGAATAAATGAAAGGGGACATAATCTTGTCGGTTTTTGTCGCTTTGAATGCTAAAGGGTTAATGTATTGAGTAGGGTTTTTTTATTTGCCACGATCATTCATAAGGAAATTTCTCTTTTATTACACAATAACATCCAAATTATAATTCTGCCTACCAAGTAAAAATTACACTGCACCTTCTTGGCACAACTAAAATATTATATTCATGTGTGTGTGTGGAAGGCAGGGAAATTTGAAAATTTAATTAGAAGCATTTGCCGTATTTTTAACTACAGAAAATCACAGCATATAAGCCACTTGAATGGAAAAAGGGAGTATCATCATAATATACAATCCCACACTCTACCAAGTGCATTTTTTCATGGCATCAACACTAAGGAAGTTGACATGTCTTTAGTATAACTGAAGAGTCTTCCTAACCCTTTCGTTGGCATGTTTTCTACAACTGAATGCCCTTCCTATCACCAACCATTTTATAGGGTGTACTTAATGCTGATGCATCATCATGCCACTGATGCAACTAAAGAATCCATCTGATCATAAATTGACTTTGGTGGAATTTGAACTGTTAAAAACCAGAACAAATGAAGCAAAGTATTTCAGCCAAATGTCTAACAAGGAAATTCATTTTTCAAATTCATCCCACCCTTTTATGACCCTATTTGTTTCAGTAAATTTTTAATATAGTTAATTTGAATACTGAAACTTCATGTTCAGAAAATTTTGAATTGGTTATGACAAAATCTTTTTACCTACTGGCGCATTTGATACTAATCTGCCTGAAATCGTCTCCGGTTCTTTTATACAAAATCATTCATCTAAATACCTTCCATCATAATTTTTATACAAGAACCTTTAATTTATGTTCCAATACTAGCTTAATAACGAAACACGTATTTGATTTTCATTAGAAATAATAGCAAATGAGTTAAATATGTTGTTTAGCTCCAGATCACTCCTCATCGAGCAAACCTGTCTTTTTCATATAATATAACATCTTTAGTAAAATGTAACTCCAATAAATAGCTAGAAAATTAGCCACAAAGTATAGTTGAAAATCTAGACAAATACTACAAATAGATTGATTCATGCAGTTTAACAGGATTTAAAATTTTCAGTCTCAAGTAATACATTTATTTGAAACGATAGTTTTTTTAAATGTCTACTAAAAGAAATCATAAAATCTCTGCATCAACAATATCCTCTAAATATGCTAAATATCTATGAAGTAATGGTCCAACTTGAAATATAATTTTTGAAAAAACCTAAAATCAAAAGTAACATTTAATATTAAGCATTCAATTAAATAAGACTCACCTTTCATGTTTCTCACCCTCTTCATCATCACTGAAGACCAGCTTTTCACTAAATATTGAAAAAAAATTATAGTAAGGGAGTGCTTGAAAAAAATGTTTAAATAGAGAACAAATTTAACTAAAAACCTCCTATTAAAAGCAATGTGGAAATATAAAGTCAAAGAACCACTTAAACTAAATAATATAATCAATGCTTTCATGTTTACAATTTCATTGAATAAGATTCTTTGGTTATTTTTTTGTTTGATGTCATACATTTATTATTTTTATCACTTGGACAAAAAACAGAACACATGATGCTTTGAGCCTCTGAAATAGTGAGGAAGTTATCTTCAAATCGGAGACCTGGCACAAATGTTTACAACAAGGTATCCAGAAGCCAGGTGGTGGTTAAACCAGACAATGGAGTGAATCTGCCATAGGAACAGTCCCATCAATTCGAATTTCTGACCATAAAATTTTGTTCACAAGGCTTTGAGAACTCAAGGTTATAGAAGACATTTGTCCAAGTTGATGTGTAGTGGAATTAACCCTTTCGCGTTCAAACAGACCAGTTCTAGCCAAAATTATTTCCCCTTTATTTGTTCAAACTGGCCAAAGACACCCACACTAAGACATTGTTCTAAAAATAAACAATAGTGTCATCAAAATTTTCTTGATTTGAGATTACTGTACAATAAGGCCTTTACCACGAAAAATAATATAGTGAAACTTGAAACGTTTTGTTTTTTTATTGTTGGAATTACAACAGATTTGTTGTGTATATGAACATGGCCTTGTGATACTGACTAAACGTTTTACAATGACATTCAAAATGAAGAAATAAAAGAAAATATCTGATTTATCTTCAAATCAGACGTATAAATCTCTGAATTTTCATTTGACGAGTTGTTTTGACAATGAAAGCGAAGATCACCATGACGTCATTGAAAATGTTACACGGTTGAAAAACGTCACACCAATACGTGTTCCCAATTTCATTGAAAATACTGGTCCACAATACACATTACCTCCTGATGCTAAAGCACTGGATTATTTCTCTTAGTTTTTGTCACACACTTTCTTCAAAGTTGTGGCAAAAGAGATAAATTGGTATGTCAAACAACAAATCGGGATGAAAACCAAATTGGTAACCCTTCTTGAAACTGCTCAACCTTTAAATTATGATCCTAACACCAGATTAATAAATAAAGATATATTACGAAACTCTCCAATCCCAATATTTCATATTTAGTCCTGCATAAATTGTGAATAAATTTCATCATAATGCCCGTTTACACATTAGCAGCCTACATTTTTTTTCTAATTAGAACAATAATATACATACATTAAATGAATGTATTTAGTTACTAAATATTCATCAGTACAAAATATACATGATAGACTGATTATTCAATATACCACACAAAACAGCAGTGTCAAAAATAAATGGTTAAGAGTTTACCTGTAATCTATCTCCCCTTGAGCTCCTGCCCAACCACCATCGGTTGGGTCATTACGCAAAATTTCATCAAATTCTTTGAGATCGCGATCTTTAATAATAGCAGGTCGCTTATAGTTCTCATTTTCATTGTCATTTGCTGGCCTTGGAGGCTGAACACTTGGAGGGGGTACTCTTGGGAATCTGATCAAGAAATTTGAATTTGGTATAATTTAATAAAAAAAAAAAAGTTAAATCTTTTGCAAATCTACCAGTACTTTGGTTCTAAGAAATGAGACACCTAAATTATTTTCAGAAATTAAACTAAAACTAACAAAAGACCGAGGTGTCATGGAGTGGGGTATAGAACCCGAAATTACATGGTTGCGAAGCAAATTTCTTAAACCACTCATTTTTTTTTTGTTTTTTTTGAACAAGCACAATCTTATCTATAATTAACAAGGGATTTTAGAAAACACAAGTTCGTAAAAAAAAATCATTTAGAATCATGCTTTTAAGATTTATTTTAAATTCTTTTATTTCTAACATTTCACAATGTGTTTTGAATAAAATATATTGGTATAAACTGAAATTGTAATTTACTTCAAAAGCTATAAGAGATTGTCCTTATAAAACAACCATGAGCCAATATCTAAATATAAATAAAGGATTCATAAACATCATGATAACCTATAGTAACATTAGCATAATGTACTTATATTTAAGAACCCAGATAACTTAAAAATCAAAGTAATGGTGATAGATTACACAACCTCCTGCCCCAATGCTTCTGGATATCACTCCCCCTATACACCAATACACAACCCGTCAACTAGCTTTGACCTCTACATGCATCCTTTATCTCTTTATCACATCCAAACCTAACCTTGTCCAAACCATTACCACACCTATTGGGTTATCCAATGGTACTGACAGGTCAGATTTGAACTATGCTATTTGTGACATCATATGCACTGCACCCCTGACATCAGAAATAGCTAGTTAGATTAACCAAAACAGAATATGGTTAAAATTCAGGATATTGGGGCTTCTTAGGCAAGGTGATAAAGGATCCAGTAAAATGTAACTGTCCAAACTGCAGAACTAACATTTACATGGAAAAACATTAAAACAATGCTAACTGAATTAGTTTGCTAAATATTCATAAAAATCTAAATACATCTATACACATGATAATAGAAAACAAATTTTTAAATAACTTTACCTTCCATCATAATATGGAGTTGGTTGCCGTGGAACAGGAGGAAAATTTGGAGGATATGTACCTGGACCTGGTGGAGGGCCTTGGTTAAAGTTCCCACGATATAGCTGTACAAGAAAAAAATCTCTTATGAAATATTTCTAAGCTCAAGTATAATACAGATTTCTCCAATATTTATGTTATATTTCTATGGACATGACAAAAAAAATGCTTAGCCTTAACCTCATACACATTAGAAGTTTCCAATAGAATCTATATATGTTCCAATCATATGTAAAATAAGTCCTTGTGCTTACTTCAAATATTAACCACACCTACAACTATCACTTCTCTTGTATCAGTCATAGTTCATACCTGCATGTGTATCAGCCTCCTTTGAGACTGCATCTCATTAAGTTTGTATGATTTAATGAGTCCTATTTCTGGTGTACACCAATATTGTTTTCATGAACTAATTTTCATTTAATCTTTAATCTTAAATAACATGCACATCCAACAAACACTTTATAATTTGCAGCTTAACAGTGAATAACAAGCTAAATTATAGCTATCATTTGACTTGACTAAACATAGGAAAAAACCAGCATGAAATTTATTAAAATATTTGAAGATAACAAAATGAAATAAAATTCACACAAAACATGATTCATTAATTTAATAAAGCAAAATTTACCATTCACCTAACAAGTATATTACAGGAAATCTTTAAAATTTAACACGTTTAATACACAAAAGTCATACTAACACTGTTGAAAGGTGTAAAGGTGTTTCCATATTGACTAGTCTAATGAGGATACCAATATACCAATATAAAATCTTCACATAAAATGAATTTTCAGGGAATTCTCTAGCTAATAAAATTTTAAAACTAAATATACTTACATAATGAGGCAACATACTGCGATATTGAGTGGGTGGATTAGTTAAGCCCATGTGAGGTCCAAGTGGTGGTACAACACCAGGGCCGGGTCCTTGATTTGTAGAACCTGGCCGTGGTAGTACCGGTTGAGGAGGAACCTCGGTTCCACCTAACATCTGGGGGCCATTTATTTGAGAATTCACATTCGGAACTTGTGAAGAAGAAATTTGATTTTCTGGCATTTGCTGTGATGGTATGGCACCACGAGTGCTGCCTTCGCGCCAATTGGCAATATCTAATTAAAAGATAGAAAAGTTACCTTTTAAGAATTCTGATCATGTTTTACATACTGAATCAAGAAAGTATTTAATTTCCTACCATTTTGTCACAAAATCATTAAATTATTTTCAGAGAAATTCATAATATAGCACAATAGAAAAATAGAGAGTTAAGCAAACAAGCTTATTAAATAATTTTGGTAATTGCAATAAGTGTTTACTAAAACAGGATAAAATTTATGCATTTTGAATGCATGTTATTTAAGGAAATGAATGCTTGTTAATTGGTCAAGAAATTTACTCAATGGAATTTGATCAAAATTTAACCATTGAGAGATAAAAGCAGTAACAAGATAAATCAGAAATGTGACAAGCAGGTAACTCCAGAAAACTTTACATATTGTAAAATATTTCTTTTTCACAAGAGTACAGAAAAACTTTCTTTTTTTGGATGTAGTAAAACTCAAATACAAAGTTTAAATGCAATTGGATTTAAAAAGTTTGGAATATTTACTTGGAGGTCGTAAATTTGGTCCTGGACCAAATTGGGTCTCTTTTCCAGGCTCTTCTTTCACTTCTTTTTTTTCTTCTTCCCCACCAGGAGCAAGCTTTGGGAATTCTTCGTGAAATAATGGCGATTGGTGGCTCAATATTCCACCTGATAGAAAATACATAACATTTTTCAGCATTCTAACATGGGAATCTGATGTACGGTTGATTAGATTATGTCAAAGATTAAAACAGTAGAATCCATCCAAGTAAACTAATGAAACTGCTTTAGCAAATACTAATACAAAGAGTTCAAATACTGGAATAAATGTTATGCCATTGGAATGATAAGAGTCCAATGTTTCAAACAAAATCATTTGTTTGCCAAATGGTGAGGCAGGATAAATAACTTGCAAGTAATGAGAATGAGAGAAAATTATGACAGTGAAAAATAAAGAAAGGGAAGTAGGAAAGAGAAGGCAGGGTATACTAACAGATAAAATAGAAAATAAAAAGAATGCCAAGAGACTTGAAAGACATTAAGAGAGGGATAATGTCAGGGAAATACTACACATATGCACACAAAATCTATATAACGCGACTACACAAACATACATAATGAACACTATGTATATAGAATTGTACAACTATATATATTCTTATATATATCATCATTTTACGTCCGCTTTTCCCTGCTTGCAAGGGTGGGACAGGAACTGATTCAGGCTTGATTTCTACAGCTGGATGCCCTTCCTAACACCAACCTCATTTACAGTGAGTACTGGGTGCTTTTTTTTTCCGTGGCGCCTCCACGACCACTTTGCAGTGGAATGATAGGGACCCCAGTCCCTATCATCTCATTTCTACAGCTGAGTAAACTGGAACAATTTTAAATAAAGTGTCTTGTTCAAGGAAACAACATCACCCGGTCTGAAAATTGAAAACACACACACTCAAAGACTTGTAAACATGTATAACACAAAATCAAAGCCATAAGTATATAGTCATGCATGCATTGAAGAAGAAAACAATAGCAAATAGTTGGTGGTAGAGAAAAATGGAGACAAGTGGAATAAAGATATGGGTTTCCTGTGCTCATAGCTAAAGCTAAGAGCACATGATGTTAGGTGATTCCAAATAAAGACATGATTAAAGGGCTGTCCTGGCAAATTGAAATAAATAGTTATGCATTTGGTAATTTACTTAACCACCTCTTAATTGCTGTTGTTCTCAGGTCCACCTTGACCCAGTGTAAGAGCACCCGTTAGGGTCACAGCTAAAGGCAAATAGTGAACCCGGCGGATGAAGATCACTCATCGACACCCCAGTGCCACCAATAGGTTCCATATACTTCTTCACCAGTGTGACCGCACACAGGGAGGTACCATAATACCCCGAGTGGAAGAGTCTGGCATGCTGGATGGAAGGCCAATGGTCTGCTATGAAATTAAGACCGGAAGAGGGCTCATTCCTATGGCTTGGAATAGATGCCCCAACAACCAGTATGTATAAATCCCAGCTTGGGTCTGTTGACTTACCCCCTCATGTGTCCATATACTTGCCCAGCAAGCAGAAACACGCCAAAGATGTCATAATGAGAGTCCCCATCATCAATAATGACAGGGACAAGTATTAAAAAATACTAAGTTCAATAAATTTTCACTTGATAAAATATGCTAGTTAACAATCAATGATATGAAATTGGGTTTTGGGATGAGAAATAACAGTCTTTATGGATGGAGTGTCAAATGTAGAATACAGAACAAGCCTTTAAAAAGTTGCTGTGGAGGAAGAATCAAGTTCTTATCTCATTTGGAAGAGAGTAAAGGATTAGAAAGATTATATTTAGAGGTTAGTTCATTTGGAAAGCAAGAAGATACAGAGGGGATAAAAGGTAGCAGAAAGTGGAAGTCCTTTTTCAGGTGGGTGCATTTGGGGTCAATGGCAGCAGAGACTTAATGGTTCACTGGAGTGAGAAATCAACTAACAAAATGATGAAATTTACAGCTCAAGCCTATTTAGGTTTAGTTGGCCTCCAAGATTTCTCAAGACGTTTTATGGAAAGCAACATAAAGCAAGAACACAACATGCTATCTAGTCTAGGAATCAAACCCAGGCTTCCATGATCTAGAATTTAGCCATACACCTTTACAATAGAAGATAACCCTATGTAGAAAAAATAAAGTTCATTGGTTTTTAAAAGATAAACCTCTGCGTCATAATCAGAGTCAAAGAAACTGCAAGAATTGAGTTGTAAGAAAAGTCGAAATAAGAGTATGGGTTACTATTACTAAGTTTATAATACACAGATGTGGAAATGTAAGCTTTATTCATTAAAGATATATATCAAGGTAAAAACCAAGAAATATCAAAGATGAGTGAACAGGCCTTGTTTAGGTAATGAGTCCATCCCAAGAGAATGCTGCAGCACTAATTTCATCAGCTTTTGAATCATTGTTACAGAGAGTAATGCGACTCCTTTGAAATTCACTCAGCCACACAAACACCTATCTCAAAAAGATTTTCCCAGGCATTGCTGACAACCTCACAATCATTTGCAATAACTATGTCGATATTCAATCAGCTATTGAATACTGTGTATCCTTGCAAATATAGTAATCTGCTGTTGGAATCATAACTGGCTGACAATATCTGCCTTGGATATATATGATTGCTGCGCATGCACTGGTTGGAACTGGATCAAGCCAGCCAAGATAAATGCCAACACAAGTTACAATCAAAATAAACAATTTCAGGAGAGGTACTATGAACTGGGCAAAGATCTTGACCTCAATGTAGAGTTGATGTAACTATGCTTGCTCTTTCTACTTGTAAGACACACTGGAAATGGGAAAACAACAGAGGGTAAGGACAAGTTCATGTAAATGGTGATGTTAGATTCAAAAGAAATGCTTATGTTTGACAGTACACATTTATCAGCAGGTCTAATTGTAAACATCACTACAGAGACAACAAAGTGTATGTCATTCAGGAATAGTTCTTTTAGACATGAACCATTAGAAGACAAACATTTTCAAAGCAACAAAGAAATAACTTACTTTGTGAAGTTTCCCCAACAGTGACACTGCTCCATGATTTGACCCCAGTACTGTTTATGGTTGCCCCAGATGTGTTCGCTTGCTTTAATTAAAATTGCAATAAATAAAATGAATAGAAAATTCAAGGCAAAATGTTAAATTTATAATATATTCAAACAATATATGGCCTCACCTACATTCTTTTAACTAGGAAATAAGCAGGGTATGATTGATGGTTTATTTTAAAATCTGATAGTAAAACACTTAGGTTTAGATTACAATTTTTAAAAATAAGTTAAAATATAATTTTATAAGAAATTAGAGTTTAAGAATATGTAATTGTTCTAGTTTGAAATGTTATGATTATTTAGATGAAATAAAGTATGGTTTTTACTGTTCCTTAAGTTTTAAAGCATTTGGTTTTTAGCTGAGAGGAGTGCACCAACATTACAATCAAATTAATTATCAATGTAAATGTACAATGTTTGAAATAAAATTGTCACTAATCAATAAGGCTCTTTGCTCTAGTAACACTTCAGTACTCATGCTCGCACAACTCTAAACAGATGTACCATAAAAGAAGTTGAGGAAAAAAGTGATTTCCAAATTCTTATGAGCATGAGTAACAGTAAAATTTAATGTTTCTTTTATTAGCTTCTATCATCAAAATGAATGGTGGGTGAATCAAGTATTCAAGCATATAAAAAAGTTTCACAAGACCTAAATGTGCTTACAACAGGAATTAATTTGTGTGTATGTGAGTGCAAAAATGCATTTCCAACGAGAAAAGAATATTTTGAATAGAGTGTTTACCTTGTTGATGACTTGCCCCGAAGGTACTGTAGTAGCCGGCTGCGGCTGCGACGATTGCTGCGGAGTTCCACTGGAATCCTTCTCCTTTGTTCCCCATCCTGAACCGCCTGATGGTACTAAATTGATGCTAGGATCGTTACCACTATTTTCGCTTTTTAAACTTGGGAGATTAGCAGGTGGAGGCATACGACGCACACTGCCCACTTTACCCAAACTTTGCAACCCATGTTGACGAGTAACTGAAAGAATTTTACATAAGTTATTTAATATAAATTTTTTTTTTTTAAATAAACCCAAACAAAATTAAATAAAATTACTTACCAGTTGATTTCTGTGTCTCAACGCTCTTTCCTTTGTATATATTATTTATATTAATAGATGTAAATTTTCCCTTTCCTTTCTCCCCTTTATTACCTAGCCCCGAGAGTGAGGACATCTTGCCAAGGCGTTCATTGAAATTTTTCTGATATTATACCCTATGAACGGTCCGTTAAAATCTGAAAGAAATTGAGTAAATTGTCTAAAATAACTACCTCGTAATTTTAAGAGTCAGAATATAAGTTTTACATTGACCATCAAAACAAAAAAAAAAAAACGCCAACAAAATCTGTAAACATACATAAACGCGTGCGCACTCTTGCGATGACATTTTAAATGAGAAAGAGAAATTGACGTTTGTAATACTGAAATTTATTTTAACGACCTGTAAAATTATTTTACTGAATGTGATAAAGCATATGCGCTATGTTAATTACACTGCTACACAGGTAATAATCCCAATATATTCCCGTTCTTCCTTTATACATCTACATCATGTTAATCTACATAAATTCCTTACGTATATACGTGGTAGGAACTAGGGAGTGTACGTATTATGTACAAAAAGGTTGGCATTCATTTAAAATAATGGATATTTCGTCTAACAGCAAATAATCGTTGATATAATCAGCATCTGCTACAATGACAATAGTAGCATTAATTTCCCTTCGAATAGTCTAATCCGATAAAAATCAGAAACTACAGCTGACCGTGCAAGATGTAGTTACTTCCCTTATGACAATTTTAGTAACAAAAAAAAATCCACATAATTGACTTTTTATTTTTAGTTGCCAAAAATAAGCTTTCGTTTATATTTTAACGAGATTGAAGGATTACAATTATTTTTTTTCATGAATTTATATAGAATTAATTTTAGATTCTTTAATAGCAAATTCTCAATTAGAATTTCTATATTCAAAAGTAATTGTATAATGTGTTAATTAGTAATCTGTTTCTAACCAGAGAAACATTTTCTGCAAGTACAAAGCAATCGTACGGAGTTTACTCGATCTTTCCAGTAATACCAAATATTCTGCACTTGAAAATGTTGATCGTGTAAAATAATCCAATGTAAAGTAGCATATATGCGAAGACCTCTTTTTAAACTTATTCAACTGATGCTACTGTGGTGCTTCGATGTGAAGCGTTGGTGTAGGCAGCTGAAAAAAAATATCAGATTGAGTATATTTTCACTGTGTACAATAACGCTTATTGGAGGTTATTTGTTCTTGAGAAGATTTGTTTCGAAATTCTTTTTTCAACCAAATCTTTAAGAGTTGTTATTTCGTCCAAAGTCAGTCATGATTACGGTAGACCTATAGACAAATTGTTCTACCGGCATTGTGTATCTAATGTGATTTTAGATATCAGAATAAAACGGTAAGGAATGAATTTAAAGAAACAATTAGCTATTCCCAACAGGTCAAGTGACTTTCGTTTCATTGTTGGTTCGCTGTCCAATAGCATTCATCCATTTATTAAAGTGTGATTTGAGGAAGAGCTGCCTACTATTTCTAGCAAATTGAACAACCATTGAGGACTGTACTTTTATAAGACTTCACAAACATGCGAGATATACTAAATATTCATGCTAGTTCAGAAATATTCCTAAAGTTGGACCAGGAGTCTGTCTAATATATTCTATAGCGAAAATTCTTTTAAATAAAAAACACGATTATCTCTATTTCATAACTCAGGCAATAAAATTAATAAACACATTATGATAAATATATACATGACTTATGCAATGGCGGCGTATTTTCCAGGTAATTACTGAAAAACCGATATCGTTTGTTGTGCAACAAAAAAAAAAAAAATGAATAATTTAAACTTAACTTAATATGCAGTATTTTTGCGTAAACTCCAACTGCTCATCTATAATTAAGTGCAAAATAAATCACTGCCCCCAAACAACCACCAAGTTATCTACGATTATCAAAAATTATGCTGCAGCTAGTAGTTGTTGAATCACATTATACAATACGAAATGCCAGCTGAGTATAGTTAACGTGCACACAAGATGGACAGCAAATTCATATACTAAAGAAGCATTTCCGTTATTAGAGCTTTGAATTAAAATAACATTTACAGCACTGAAAAAAAGCTGATTTTAAAAATACTAATACAATCATGAACAAAGCTTTACAGCCAGAATATTTTGAAAAGGGGTCATTTATGGTCAATGTGAAAACTACAAAATGTTACTGTGTATGTACAGATAGTTATAATCGTCAAAATTACTGCATCCCAAATCATGCTCAGGATATTGTATCCACTGTTTAATGTTATCAGTCAGTTATTTAAAAGGCTCCGCTTTAAAGTGATCACAATATGCTATTTCCACTATATACTAATTAATTTGGTCTGGAGGAAGGTGCTTTCGCAAGCCCACCGAGACTGACGCCGTTAACGTTCTGCTTAAACTGCTATATAACACAACTACAAGGCATTTATTTGTAAAGGGAATTCAGGCAGGTCGACATTCTGGAAAGAAATGACTGAGCGTAGTGGATATATATGGATGATGTGAGGAAAGACTAAGGAGTCAGAATGTTTGAGAGGATGTGGCACTAGACAGATCAGAGGAGGAGGCCTTAATAATAGCAGTAGAAAACAGAAAGATGAGACAGTACATCTGTGTTACAGATGAATGCTTGCGAGGTTTCATACTAATCAATCGAGTGGCTTTTCTCTGGATGCGTTCTAAAATGAGTCCTAACAGCACACAATTCTATATGTTGAGAGCGACACTCATTTGTAGGGCTCACCTGAACTTTGTATAAGGTTGGTAGCTGAAATGCAGGCTTAAAATTATAATAACGCAAATTTAATCCCATTTGTCAACTATCACTATTTTGGAGTCGACCCCCCTCTCTTTAAAAAAAAGGTCGCTTGACCGACTAAATTTAATAGCCAAATATCTATCAAATCAAGCCTAACTATATTGACAAAGGAAGTACTTCTGAATTATATAGTGTTAGATACAATGTTGCTTTTTTTCAAAAAAACCGAAATGGACAACGGCTGGAAAGCCTATGATCATAAGTTTGAATAATGTACACTTCAATAATAAAACCTGTAATAGCGTATTATATAATAGTGATTTTTAAATATTTAAAAAAATAAATTAAAGTTTTCTACGAATAAAATAGCAAACTTATTGATTTTTTTTTCCCCTTTGCTTGAACTGAAAATGAAATCCGGCTGGTTTTAAAGACATTTTCATCAATAATCCATAAGAAATATTACAATTATTCTCCATCAAACAATGTGAAACGTTTTAAAATATTTAACACGTTCTGGAGAGAAATCTGAAATTTTTGACAAAGCAAATTCTAGCCTTTTTTTAAATGTTAGCTTACACTTTAAGCAATACATTAAATAGTTTATCATTTCATCTTAGAATACAAGAGTTTTAAAGATCCAATTAAGAAAATCAGTGGGAGGTGGTGATTGTTTGGTTTTAAGATTGACCATATTAAAAATTTTCAATATTACGAACAAGGTAAATTTAAAAATAAAAAAAAAAAAAAACCTAACACGCCCATTATACAACTTTATAATATAGAACAGAACAAAAATCGCTAGTTTGAAAAGCGAAAAGGTGGGGGAAATGAATGAGATGTCTTCGGCAAAATTTCGATATTAATTATCAATAGGTCGCCATCTTGTATTCCTTATTCAAGTAGTTAATAGTGAGAATTGAAGTACTTAATAGTAAGCATTGATATTTAAAGAATGAGATTTAGATTTGTGAGTATAATTGCAATCCTTGAAAATCTACATTTTTTAAACGGTTTCTCACAACACTAGAGTGAAAAAAAATAAAGAAACGAAAACGGTCATTCACTACAGAAAATAATTGTTTTAATCTAAATTGAATACAGAAGAAAAAAAAATCAGTTTCCGGGAACCGGTAGGGAGGATAGTTATACAGAAACCGAACAGACTAGACCACGGTACAGCAACACATTCAAATACCATATACACACATTCACATTATAAATATAAGACAAACCAATTTTTTAAATATCAAATAAAATGAAGTTTCAAAATTTAGAAACATTTTTTTACATTCAAAAGGACGTAATAATTTCATGAATTACTGCTTAACTCCATACACGTACAAAATAAAATTTTTATCTTTGTGCATGTGTATTATATATATGTAGTATGTGAGTGGGTGTGTACGAAGCAATTTAATATATTTCTAAAAAAATCTTTTTAAATTAACAGGAATTCTTTCTTCTTAGATTTTTTTCTAGTAGGGTTACTACGAATTCAAACAGGTCATGCTTAAAGACTTTAGTAAATTTCAATGATATCAGTAATTGACAAGAGGGAGGGGGATTTTGTAGTTCACTTGTCAGTTTGAATCATTAACTTTTTAATAAATAGAAATATTGAAAGTAAAAAAGAAATATATATATAAATAGATTCGTTTTAGCTCTTTTCGTACAAAATTTCAGAAACAACACCAATAATGGCGAGAATAAAACGCAAACTAATGACAAGAAAATCAAATGAACATTTAAGATTCGAAAGAAACGATAACTTCGTATAGAATATTGCAAAATGATATATATAATCATTAAATGCTTCAACATAAGTAAAATAATGAAGTAAATACTATACACATTTTTCAAAATAATATTCACGGGAAAATTAAGGTTAGAGCAAATCAAAAAAGCATTAGTCAATTAAAAACTGAAATTAAAATAATCACACCAAAAAAATAGAGGTACTTACACCGGCCCGTTCTGATGGGTTATAATTTAAGATGATAAACAGAAGATTAAAATTAGTTTATCGGGACGGATGACTAAAGATAAATTTCCGATTTACTGTTTTGTCTGCAACGTAAAAGTTGTCTTATCAAAATGGCGTTCAACGTTCAGTTTGGTATGCAAATGATGGTGATGATGTCACTGCTATCCCACAATGCACATAGAATTCGAAACTTCCAAGAAACATCAATGTCCTGTAAATGTAATTTATAAATTCCTTTCGTTTAGATACCAAAACATTAATTTAAAAATAACCTCATTTGTGTCTGTTTAGTGTATACAAATTCAATGGCTCCCCATAACGTCCAGATGGAACAGTTGCTGCTCCTTCAATAGCATTTAGTATGTGGGTATGGACATACGTTATGCAAAAGGAAATGATTTTCTAATAACTATGCCTCTCTTTCTCTCTCTTTCATGCACCACCGGTATTGCACCTAGTGACTCTTAGAGCAATTCTATCTCTGTGTTGTCAAGTTGAATAGACAACTAAAGTTATCCCTTTGTCTATTCAGGAGTGTGTTTCTGTGATCCTTTGTCTCCGCTAAAACAACTCCCCTAAGCACCTGCCTATACTCTATCTTCTTGGTTTGATAAAGTGAGTAACAGTTCTACAGCGTGAATTCTGTCATAAACGCCGTCGCCAACTTGTGTTGATATCATTTTGCAAGATATTCGGATTATGCTGTTTTTACAACAATATTTGCAGCACTATCCAAACAACTGGTGCTGTTATTTACGAATTCTTAAATAAAGCAATTGTTGCAAGAAAGATTTTAATCATATTTAATAACGATTAAAAATGAGGTTGTGACCATTAAAAATATATATATAAGGTGTAAAGAAAGATACGTATAAGCACTTGTATGTATCCATATGTGCCTAGACGTTAGAGTTACACTTACATTTTAAAGGCGTATGGATAAACGTGCTGTTATATTCATGTGATTAGAAATTTTATCCGTGTACATATTGTGTGTGTGTGCATATACACACACATGCATATATACACATACGTGTGTGTCTCCGTTAGTTTTAACGAACGAAAGAAAAAGTACTCAATACCATATTAAAGTGTAGTAATTTATTTCAACTGATTCAAGAGCCTGTTACCCAGGAGATACCCCGTCGTGTAATTAGAAGGAAAGTCATTAGCGTTAATGAAAATTAATCTCAAAAAGTACAAGGGAAGAAACTCTTAAAAATGTTAATCTATCAAAATAAAAATAAATAAATGGAGATATACAAGAGTGGTACAGCATGTGCCACCATTCCAAAAATGTTTTGGTCACATTTGACCTCCTCAGCAAAACAGTCTACGCACAAATGTCCTATTGTGTGAAAATAATTCACTGCCATCATTTAAAGTCTATTTCTTCTGTTAGCAAGGGTTGAACGAGTCTTCACAGACTGAGTCAGTATTGAAACGGAGCTACTGACCTCCCAGACAGTTCTGTGTTCTACCAAGGGCATTTTATTGTAGCACCAGCACTAGAGTGGTTGACACAACTGAAAGGTCCTCCCAACCCTTTGTTTGACAGGCTTTCTACAGCTGCATGCTCTTCCTACCACCAACCACTTTACATGGTGTACTAAGTGTGTTTATTGTGTAGATCACCAGCACTAGCGAGGTTGCCATGTCCCTAACACAACTAAAGCGTCCTCCCTACCCTTTGTTTGGTAAGCTTTCTATGACTGGATGCGCTTCCTTTCACCAACCACTTTACAGTGTGTACTGAGTGCATTTTATCAAGTAGATCATTAACACTGGCAAGGTTTTTTTTTGTCATTGATACAGCTGAGGGGTCCACTCAACCTTTTTATGCAAAGGTGCTCCTCCTATTGCCAACCACTTTACAGGGTATATTTGGTGCATTTTTGTGGCTCTATCACTAGAGAGGTTGTTGGTCATTGACCTAACTGAAGAGCCTTCTCTGCTCTATAAAAAGAGAAGGGAGTTAGATACACGTATGATATTATGGGTGAATAGCAAGTGTGGTATGATTTGACAGGGTGATGAGTAGGGGGAAGAAGCAACCTTTGATAATATATATAGAGAGAGATGTAGTGATAGTGAGAATACCTAAGCAGATATATTGGTGGGGTGGTCATCAGACATTATGCTTTGCGGCATAGAGTTACAGCCCTTTACATTCTGAGTTCAAATCCCGCCGAGGTTAGATTTGCCTTTCATCCTTAAGGAGTCGATAAAATAAAGCACCAGTAATATACTGGGGTTAATTTAATCGACTTCCCGTCCCCGGAAAATTGTTTGCCTTATGCCTAAATCAGAAACCATTATTATGTGGTCAATAACGCATAGGAAAGGGGCACTGACCAGTGTGGAGAAGGGGGAATTGTAGTGATGGAGGAAATATCTAAGGAGTGGTAGTGGAGGGGGTGAACAGGGGTGGAGAGAGTAGCTACTGTGGTGCAATAGTGAGGGTATCTAAAAGCTTTAGAGGGGAAATAGCTAAGGAGCTTGCATGCTTCTTTGGATGTGTAGTAGTAGTATGCATGAACAGCGAGGCATTAATGAAGTGATGGGAAAAGCTGAGCATAAGCTTTGTACAATAGAGAAGATTGCTGGTATGGACATGTGGTGTGAGGAGAATGACAGATACTAAAAAACAAAGAAATGTAAAGCACTCGAAGTTGATGGAATCTGTGAAAGTGGAAGACCTAGTAAAACTTAGGATGGTGTGGTGAAGGTTCAACTTCATGAAGGAGATGTCAAAGGATCAAGTTGGATGGTGGATTGTCATGCTACAAAAGACATGCTTTCCATTGCAAGCAGGATGTAATGAACATGGTGAGGATGGTATTGCAGAAGCAGAGAGGTGTAATAACAGTTAGGTCCTTCATGCCAATATGCCCCTCTCCATTTCCTCATGACTCCTGTAGCTGCCTTTCAGCATTTTAGACTTTGCCTTGATTTCCTTCCCCATACTGTCTAAATCCTCCACCTTAGTCTTCCCACCCTCTTCCTATCCATTCCAGCACTCATCCCACAATGCATTGCCAGATGCCATTCACTCTCTTCAATGTGACCCCTGCAATTTAACACCTACTCTCCACCTCTTTCTTTCACTGAGGGTGATTCCTTATCTCAGCAAGCAGCATGTAACTTGTGTCCCTCATGCAGACATTCACACACACTCACCTTTCATTCCCACTCTCATCACTGCTTTTCCCACCTGGGTGAGCACACATTGAGTACCTCAATGCTGTAAAAGGGATGCTGCCACAATAAAATGCACCAAGTATATGCTGTAAAGCAGTCAGCATTAGGAAGGGCATCCAGCCATAGAAACCATGCCAAAATCAAATGTATGAGCAAAACCTAGTCATCTGACTTGACTAGTTTCACATGATAACTCGTCTAACCCATGTCAACATGGAAAACAAATGTAAAATGATGATTATATATATATATATATATATACTCTTCCAGCCCACTGGACTATATATATATATATATATATATATATATATATATATATATATATAATCATCATTTTACATTTGTTTTCCAAAAAAACAAACACACATATATATACTCTTCCAGCCGACTGGACTATATATATATATATATATATATATATACTCTTCCAGCCCACTGGATGTGCAATAGTAATATACGTGAACGGCAAAGCATAAACGAACTAAGGAAAAAATTAGAAATAAGAGGGATCAGATGTTGTTTACTCGAGAGAAGGCTACGTTGGTACGGTCACGTGATGCGCATGAAAGACGACAGCTGTATAACAAAGTGCAGGGCAATAAAGATAGACGGTAGCCACGGAGTAGGCAGACCCAGGAAAACCTGGGACGAGCTGATAAATTCCGACCTCACACGCTTACACCTCTCCAAGACAATGTCACTGGACCGAGACCTTTGGCGGTACTCAGTAATAGAGAAGACCCGCCTTACCTAAATACAAAGTAAAAACCTACTACAGTCAGTAGGCATCTCTATCAAAACACACCCCCGTCCCACCACCTCCACCCCACCCACACCGCCCCTTTCAATGTAAAGTTATGTTGGTCCCACAACATCCAGGCCGAAACAAATGAGATCGTGTAGGTGTCACGACAAAAAACACACAGTCCACGCTGTAAATGTGGCCGTGTAGGCAACACGGTAAAAACCTCCCAGCCCCACACTGTAAATGTGGTTGGTGTTAGGAAGGGCATCCAGCTGTAGAAAACCCGCCAGACAGTCCACGCTGTAATGTGGCCGTGTAGGCAACACGGTAAAAACCTCCCAGCCCCACACTGTAAATGTGGTTGGTGTTAGGAAGGGCATCCAACTGTAGAAAACCCGCCAGACAGTCCTATGCGAGCAAGACAACCACTCTTGCCTCAAGTGGGAAAACCCCCGTCCAAACCCATGCAAGCGTGGAACACGGACGCTAAACCTGATGATGATGATGATGATGATGATATATATATATAGTCCAGTCGGCTGGAAGAGTATATATATGTGTGCTTGTTTTTTTTTTTCTTTTTTTGTTCCTTCATCTTTTCACTCTTTATCTTTCTAGTTCATCTTTAATTTCTAATTCTATCTTCTGATGAAGGACTAGTGTCTAAAACGTTAAGACACTTTTCCTGTTATTTCAAGTGTTAAACTAATATATTTCTTCAATGAATTGTGTCATTTGTTTTGTTATTTCTGTCTATTTTTTACATACATATATATATTTATATATGATAAACTTAGGAAAATCAACAAAGAGAGGACAAGACAACGAATGAAAACAAGACAAAACAAAAAACAATCTTTTTAAGGGAAAACCTTAAAAAATTATTTTTTGAGAAAAAAATACAAACGAAAGTCAGAACTCCAGGGTCATCAGCCATTGAAATGGAATTTGGCAGTTTTGACTCTTACCAGCGGTACTCCTGGTCTACTCAGGGTCACTGCATCTGTCACAAGTCACAGTGCTGTCCTATGGAGTAAAAAATGAGACAAACAGTGACTTATAGCAATTAAGCTAAGACAAGTACACATAGAATTTCACATGACAACAAGGGAAAGGTATTGTGCCTCTTATAAGACAAAACTCTGATGGGTGAAACAAAGGAAAAAAGAAAAAAAAAGAAGGAAATAAAGGCAAGAAGAAGAAAGCAAGATATTGTGTTAAAAAATGTAAGCCATTGAAATTAATAGAGGGGGAGGGGACAAGTTTATCACAGATTAGTAATGATAAACTTAGGAAAATCAACATATATATATCAGGTGAGGTCTCTGTCTACTACTGGTACCATGTAGCCCTGTACAACCTGTCTCATGGTCAGGTAGTCAGCAACTAAACCAGCTACCCCACCAGCTACTCCTGGTGAGGAGAGTAAGTGGAAACCCACTAGCATAAAAACAAGAGCTGCCAAAGGGCACATGAACTCCACAGAGTCAGCGGCCATCTACCCCCAACTATGGATTAAATAGCCCCACCAACCTGCAATTGGCCAAACCTGGTGAGTATGGCTACACCCCCTGGAGCGGTTAAACTCCATGACAATAACACATGTGATCCTCATAACTGTCCTGTTATCTTGCCTTGCCACTGGACACATAACTGAAGGGGTGGAGTGAGTGTCATGTGTGCAGCACAATTACATAGCATTGCTATCTTTATGTGCAGATATTTCTTCACAAGTCCTACAGCAGTGAAGTAGTGGCAATGTGTGCTGACTCAACCAGTTAGAAAGACACAGCCACAAACCTACATGTGGGCGGCTTGAGTCTTATCCTAACATCGTTGCACTGTTAACCTGAACAACAATATGCTTCAGCAAAGTTTTGATCGTCTGAGCAGCCCTTTTTGGGGACACACTGCTCACCCATACCATATGAGAAGTGTCTACAAAAGATGACCTAAACAAGACCTGTTCTGTCATCAAACTGGCTAGCAACCTGCAGTTAGCGGTGGTTCATAATATGGAAGATGGCCATCTTCCATAAAGAAATGGCAGTTATCATATATATATATATGAGCATGACATGGTCACCTGACCTAGCATTGCTCACAACAGAATAACTCGTCTAACCCATGCCAGTGTGAAAAAATGGACGTTAAATGGTGATGATAATGATGATATATATTCTATACAACAATGTTTTGTTTAATTCATTCAACAAAGAGAATGCAAATGCAACTTAGAACCGCCTTACTTTGTTTTGAAATGTGAGGTTTCTACCAATCACATAAATCCTTAATACATATCCAACACCAGGTTCAGATATACTTAAGTTATTTGATAATCACTGTGGATATGTCTAAATAGGAAAGCTTGTTTAAGATATAATAACAAGAATTTAGCAAATAGACGAAATGAAAACAAATCCTATCAAAGCATCATAGTGAAGAATATTCTAGAGTGAATCCTATTGTGTTGATCAAAGCACAATTCTTAATTAACAAGCTTGGTAATTATACACCACAGTGACATTCTAAGAGGTGATTTTAGAAATGTTATTTCATTTAACCAAACAATGATTTAAGAAACCTTATTCTATAATTTTACAACAAATTAATCTCAATAGTAGAACATTCTCCCAAACAAATAATTTTTTAAAGAAGTAATAATATGAATATTCCTCACTTAGGTCTGTTACTAAAGCTGGGTTTAGGCAATCCAGTTATAAATTCTCACCAAATCCTCTCAGAAATCACAACTACTTATCCTTGGTTAACTCTTTCAATGCCAACCCACACAAAACCACCTCTGGTCTTCATAAAACAAAGCCAACCATTTTAAAAAGTTCCTACTTGAATTAAAACTGTCCAACATAATTTGGTATAAGAACCTTTTGTTAAGTTATATTATCAGCATCATCTTAGTAATGAGATTATCGTCACCATTTAACATTTATTTCCCGTGCTTACATGTGTTAGATAGGTTGTAACATTATAAAGTTAGACAAGTTAGGATGAGAAAGTGAAAAAAAGCAAGAGTATGAATGGAGAAACAATGTTATAAAAACAAAATTTGAACAGATCATACTTGCTTCTTTTTTCTCCAGCCCTTTCATATCTAATCACCTTGTCTCAATATCATGAGACAACATATTTATAATGCATGCTCCATATAGTCTGTCTTTCACATGAAGAGAAAACCTCTTTATTGGTAACAGAGACAACAGTTCCTCAAACTTCTTCGACTCCCTATTTCAGTTTCTATATTTTTGCTACACTTGTCCCCTACAATAATTAAATCCTCTAGGTAGCACTACTTCCTGTGAACCATGTGAAATTCATAGACATCATTTTAACCCTTTAGCATTTAAACCGGCCATATCCGGCCAGATTCTTTCACCTCTTTCTGTTCAAACCGGCCATAACCAGCCATTCATATTGATGTTAAGGTATGGTTCTCAAAATAAATAATATCAAAATCTCAGATTTGATATGTGAGATAATTATGCGAGGTAAAGCCTTTACCATGAAAATATAATAGTAAATATAGAGTAATGTAAATGCTAAAGGGTTAAGGAGTACTCAACCAAGTAATAAACAGCAGACCTATGTTCAGATGTAGTCCAGACATGACCATCCTGTCTTTTTCTATATCCAAGACATTAATCCAAATGGGCCTTTCTCTTTCTTTAAGATAGAGGAGTGTGATTTGATGAGGAATTGACTACTACTTTTAGCAAGATACATGAATATATAAAGACTTTATCATTGGATCAATGATAAGTTGTTTTTTCTCTTCTTTTGAGGGGGGGGGGGGGTATGGGATTTTGAAAGGAGTTGTTTCAGAGGTGATATACATTTAGCATGTGATTGACCCATATACTCTTAAATTCAACCAATACATCCAAAAGAGTTCTCTTCTACGAGACATCAGTTACTTGGTTACGGTGATAAGAATCTTTCTTTGCAAAAGAAATACCAGCTTTCTCTAGAGACATGTTTTACCATTTGAAAATTTATTTATAAATGTTCTGAATATTTGCAATTTTGTTAAGAAAACATTTTAATTCCAGACAGTTCACACACACACGCGCGCGCGCATACTTCAACCAAGAAATTTAAAACACCAAATTTATTCTAAAATCTATGCAAATGTTCTAAGCTCAAATTCGTTCTTTATATAAATGCACCTCCTTAGGTTTTGATGGTGAGTGTTCTAGTAGTTTGATCAATGAAATGACTTACTCAATAAATTAACATTTAACCCTTTAATGTTCAAACCGGCTAACACCGGCCAGAATTCTCTACCTTTTTCTGTTGAAACTGGCTTTAACTGGTCACTCAAACTGATGTTAAGGTATTGTTCTCAAAATAAATACTTTCAAAATCTTATAGATTCGATATTATGTGAGATAATTATGCGAGGTAAAGCCTTTACCATGAAAATATAATAGTATATATAGAGTAATGTGAATGCTAAAGGGTTAAGTGGCTGAATATTCCACAGACATATATACCATTGGTGTAACTCTCAGCATGGCACAATTTGTAACAAGGTTGGCCCTATAGAATTACAGATACAGTTAATCCAATGGTCTTTCATACACAGTGTCACTCAACCCAATTTCACTCACAAGACTTGAGTTGATCCAAGACTATGGTAAAAGATTCTCATCCAAGATGTTATGCAGTGGGACTGGTTGTATTTAAACTATCTCACTTTGTTTTGATGTCTGAGTTTTTACCAATTGCATATATCCTTAATACTTACCAGGTTCAGATATACTTAAGTTATTTGATAATCACTGTGGATATGTCTAAATAGGAAAGCTTGTTTAAGATATAATAACAAGGATTTAGCAAATAGACGAAATGAAAACAAATCCTATCAAAGCATCATAGTGAAGAATATTCTAGAGTGAATCCTACTGTGTTGATCAAAGCACAATTCTTAATTAACAAGCTTGGTAATTATACACCACTGACATTCTAAGGAGTGATTTTACAAATGTTATTTCATTTAACTAAACAATGATTTAATCCTTTAGCATTTACATTACTCTATATTTACTATAGTATTTTCATAGTAAAGGCTTTACCTCACATATTTATCTCACAGAATAATGAATTTCAAGATTTTGATATTATTTATTTTGAGAACAATACCTTAACATCAGTATGAGTGGCCAGTTACAGCTGGTTTGGACAGAAAGAGGTGAGAGAATTCTGGCTGGATATGGCCGGTTTAAATACTAAATGGTTAAGAAACCTTATTCTATAATTTTACAAAAAATTAATCTCAGTAGTAGAGCATTCTACCAAACAAGTTGATTGTCAAACTTTATGTTGGTTCAACAATACTAAACCTTTTGTCTGAAAGTGGTTATCTATCTATATAATACTAAAAGTCTGTGATTGCTTGCTTGCTTGTCTGTAATGTAAAACAGCCAAAAGGGCGCATAATGGTAAAATACTTTGAAAGGAAGTTGACTCTGAAATGGGAATACAAATGGAATAAAACAAGTTTTGCGTAAATCGGACCACGGGTTCCCGAGATATGGGGTTTTTCCGGGTACCTTCTTAAACAGAGAGAGAGAGAAAGAGAAACATAGAGAGAGAGAGAGGAGACAGAGAAGGAGAATGGAAGAGAGAGAGCTGGTGGTGTTGTTGTGTATATATATATATATATGAGTGTGTGTGTATATAACGGAGGAGTTTAAGACCGGATGCCCATGGGAACTCCTGTATGCTGATGACCTCGCACTCATAGCTGAATCTATGGTAGAACTAGAGAATAAATTCCAAACCTGGAAGCAGGGACTAGAGAGAAAGGGCCTCAAAGTCAACATGACAAAGACTAAGGTCCTTGTAAGTAGACGAGAAAACAGAGCCCAGATCCCCTCAGGGAAATGGCCTTGCTCAGTATGTAGGAAAGGTGTAGGTAGGAACTCCATTCTCTGCCCCAAATGCAAACAATGGGTACACAAGAGATGTAGCGGGATCTCAGGAAGCTTAATTAAGAATGTAGGATTCACATGCAGCAGCTGTGCTGAAAGAGCAAGCAAACAGCCACAGGAAACAAGTACCACCAATCTCTGGGAGGGCCCTGTAGAAACAGTAGACAGCTTCTGCTACCTAGGTGACCGAATTAGCAACGGAGGTGGGTGCTCAGAAAGTACAATAACTAGGGTAAGAATGGGATGGAAGAAGTTTAGGGAACTACTACCACTGCTAGCTGCAAAAGGCTTCTCCCTCAGAATGAAAGGCAGACTGTATGATGCGTGTATCCGAACAGCGATGTTGCATGGTAGTGAGACCTGGGCGCTGAAGGTGGAAGACTTACGTAGATTAGAGAGAAACGAAGCCTGCATGCTCCGATGGATGTGTAACAGTAATATACGTGAACGACAAAGCATAAAGGAATTGAGAGAGAGACTGAGCATAAGAGGAATCAAATGCTGCGTGCAGGAGAGGCGGTTACGCTGGTATGGACATGTGATGCGTATGAAGGATGACTGCTGCATAAAAAGGTGCAGAGCACTAGAAGTTGATGGAAACCGCGGAGTGGGGAGACCCAAGATGACTTGGGATGAGGTGATAAAAGCCGACCTTACCCAACTACACCTCTCAAAGACAATGACACACGACCGTGACTTCTGGCGTCACGCAGTAATACAGGGTACCCGACCTCCCATGGGTACATGCTGAAGCATATAAACAATATGCCCCCACTCCCCCCCCCCCCACCGCAAGGTGGTCGTGGAGGTGCCACGGCAAAAAAGCACCCAGCCCACACTGTAAAGTGGACGTGTAGGCGCCACGAAAAAGCACCCAGCACTCACTGTAAATGAGGTTGGTGTTAGGAAGGGCATCCAGCTGTAGAAATCAAGCCAGATCAGTTCCTGTATGAGCAAGGCATGGTCAGCCGACCAGACACTGCCCACAACAGGACAACCCGTCTAACCCATGCTAGCGTGGAAGAACGGACGTAAAACGGTGATGATGATGATGATGATGATGATGATGATGATGATGTGTGTGTATATATATGTGTATTTATGACCAGTGTATATAAATCACAGACACCCACATATATATATACACACACATACATATATATGTATACAAACACACACATGTATATATATACATACATACACGTATATATATGGGCCTTCCAGTTTCATTTCACATTATATACATGTCTGTGTATATTTTAATTATTTAACAATTATTTTTAAGTTAAGATGATTTTTTTAAAAATATTTTTGTTTGTCTCCTGGTCTTGATGGTGTTACGTACCTGCTTCTCAAATGTGGTGGGTACTTCCTTCTGCACCAGCTATTATGCTTCTTCCAATTCTGTTTGAACAATGGTGCTACTCCAGAACAGTGGAAAACTGCCAGTGTCATTCCTCTGTTCAAAAAGGGTGACCGCACATCACCTGTGAACTATCGTCCAGTCAGTCTTACTAGCTGCATTGCCAAACTGATGGAATCCTGTGTCAGAGAAACGCTTTGGAACTTCTGGAACTCTCACAGTCTTATCCGGCCCTCGCAATTTGGATTTATCCCTAACTCCAGCTGCTGTGATCAACTTATCGAGTTTCTTGACGACGTCACTTGGATCACTGATGGCAGCTCATGGGTGGATGTTGTTTACCTTGACTTTGCTAAAGCTTTCAATTCTGTGCCACACAAAAGACTTATGTCTAAACTCTCTGCAATGGGTGTGAAGGAGGATCTTTTTAACTGGTTGAAGTCCTTCAGTCTCACTCGAAGAGAGGTAGTCCCAGTTCTAGGACAGCATTCCTCACCTGAATGCTCTTCTAGGACAGCATTCATCTTTAGATAAATACTAGACCACCCATGACCCATTGGGGTCACGGGTAGTCTAGTATTTATCTAAAATCCTTCCATCATAATGTTATAATTATGCAGTAGGACTGAACCCAAAAGCTCATGATTGTGAAGTGCACTTTGTAACTATTCAGCCATCCTGTCCATTCTATAAATGTACAATTTATAATGATTTCACCTTAAAGACAAAGCCAGCAATTTGGGACAGGGAAAAAATGATTGATTAGATTGACTGGTACTTTATTTTATCAACCCCTGAAAGTATGAAAGACAAAGTTAATCTCAGTGGAATTTGAATTCAGAGTGTAAAGGGCTATAACTCTATGCTGCAAAGCATTTTGTTCAACACTCTACCAATTCTTGAGGTTAGCATTAATAAAACCTTGAGGTAAGGTTTAATAATAAAAATTCATAGATTTTATTTCATAGTGGAAAAAAATCATAGAAATGAATAAGGAGATTATAGAACCCCAAATGTATTTTTGTCACTATTACTACAACTACTACAAAATGTACTATCACATCCATCATCATCATCATCATCATCATTGTCGTCATCATCATTATCAATATTGTCAAGACTACTACCATTACCATCATCACCCCATTTAGTGCCATCCCTTTTACCTTTACTTCTACTGCCAATATCATCTTTATTTATATCTACTATAAATGAACAAAGTCCACTTCCAAAGATCTAATTAATTAGTACCATTTAACTCCTTCTTAATTGTTAGCCAGCCTACAGAAGTTTTTATATAGTAAGTGGTCTGTCAAGTAGACTGTAACACAAGTTATTAGCACAAGTACTTAATAGACTACTTCAACTAATCTAGCAGTCCATTAAAAAAAATACTTAACCAATTCCTCTACTTTTGGCATTCAGGAAGGTAGGGACATGTATTTTTTTTTTAGAAACTGTATGATGATGATATCAAAGGAGAAGAGACAATGACAAAGGGATTTCTAGGTTTAAGCTTTAAATTTTAAACAACCTTATTTGATTAATTTTACTCAAAAATAGATATCAAATCCCACCAATGTCAACTTTGTCTTTCATCCTTCTGGAGTTGATAAAATAAAGTAGCAGTTGAGTACTGGAATCACTTCCTATGATACAAGGTGTCCCAACCTGAGTGATATCGCACACCAGTGGGCGATAAATAACTGAACAGAAAAGGATTTTGAGTATTAAGAAGATATTTCAACATATGCTACCCACCACAAATATTCTAAGAAGATATGCAAAGAATCTGTATTAACCCCTTAGCATTTAAACCAGCTGTATCCGACCATAATTCTCTCACCTCTTTCTGTTCAAACCGGCTGTAACAAGCCACTTATACTGATGTTAAGGTATTGTTCTCAAAATAAATAACATCAAAATCTCATAGATTCGATATTATGTGAGATATTATGTGAAATAAAGCCTTTACCACGAAAATACAATAGCATATATATATAGAGTAATGTGAATGCTAAAGGGTTAAAAAAAACAGCAGGCTCAATGAGAATAATGAACCAGTCACAAACTTTTACAAAACAATTTTGGTATGGTTTTGAATATTTACTATAGAGGTGGGTAGTAGAAAATCTTTTCATGTGAAAGTGGGCAATGATTCCAGAGAGGTTGGGAAACCTGCTATAATGCATCCTGGATGTCAATGAAATTATAATAGAACATTTAGATTATCAAATAAGCAACTCATCCCCCAACCCAACTTCAATATACAGATATCTGCTCTAGGCACAAAGCCAAGTTTCATATATGAGATTGTACAAATAATTTAACCAATTTCAGTATATTATGGATCAGATTTTATTGGACCTGAAGAGATGAAAACGAGAATTAGAATAAGTGGAATTTGAATTCTAAATCTGAAAAAAAAAGCCTGTGTAAGGCATTTAATCCAAATCTGTCTCAGCAGCAATTTTGTCATTCAGTGGTAATATTCACTTTTGTTATCAGGGAAATAGGACATTAAATGATGATGATGATGGTGGTGGTAGTGGTGGTGGTGGTAATGCAGGAGGGTAGCGACAGCAACGATGATGATGATGATGATGATGATGATGATGGGAATTAGGCAATTTGACAGAAATGTTAGAGTATTTAGTTGAATTCTTGCTGAGGTCAAATTCTCTTTCTTTCATCTAGGGTCAATAGAATATGTACCAGTTACTGTTGTTTAAGCACCAAGTCAAACCTCATTGTGCAGAACTATGATCAAAATCACTACAACCATGACCATCATGTTTTTTCTATTCCCACAGTGTTCCCAGAACTACATTATTCAAATTTCTTTTTTCTAAAATGATATGGTATGAGGGAAATTCGGCTGCTACTTCTAGCAGGTTGGGCAGTCACATAAAGGCACCATCATTGGTAGGAATATGTACCAATAATATTTCTTTCTTTTTCTTTTTATTATACATATCACCACTTTCCCCTTTTCACATCATCATCACCTCCATCCCTACACCACTATCCCAGTCGTCATAATCATCATTAACAACAACAAAGTGAAAAGGAACCAAAATTCATATTTTCCATTAATATTCTTTGTGTATTATACTTATTCAATGAATCATTTCTCCTTTCAGAAAAGCAGCCAAGGTTTCATGGGAAGTAGACAAAAAATGTTGAAAGTTGCAATACAGCTGCAAATAAAAGGTGTAACTAACAAAGAAATGAAGCCTATTAGCTGTTCATAGGGTTCACTACAGATATTATGTTTTGTTATTTAGGTGACCTGAACACAGAAGAAATTTTAGAATAGTGTTTTATTTTGCTTTTTACAGAGTTTTTTGAGTAACATTACTCGATAAAGTGCGTAGCTCGAAGATCTGAGAGTCACTCCAGGTAGAGCCGCTACTTCTCTGAATTGAGAGATCACAGCTCCGATACTATAGACATGTGGTTAGAATGTCTCATCAGGAAAGAATTGCTCGACAGATTTTATGGGCAAAACCAACTGGCAAGAGACCCAAAGGTAGACTCCGAGCAAGATGGTTGGATAACATCCATGAGCTTGGCTGGTCATGCTTGGGAATCCAGCTGGATCAGTTAGAGTTGGTTGCTTCTGACAGGACCTGCTGGAAGGAGTGGTTGAGGACTCTGACCTAGTAGATATGTAGTATATAGAGTAGATATGGAGTATATAGAGTAGATATGTAGTATATAGAGTAGATATGGAGTATATAGAGTAGATATGTAGTATATAGAGTATATATGTAGTATATAGAGTAGATATGTAGTATATAGAATAGATATATAGTATATAGAGTATATATGTAGTATATAGAGTAGATATGTATTATATAGAATAGATATGTAGTAGATATGTAGTATATAGAGTAGATATGTAGTATATAGAATAGATATGTAGTATATAGAATAGATAAGGAGTATATAGAGTAGATATGGAGTATATAGAGTAGATATGTAGTATATAGAGTAGATATGTAGTATATAGAATAGATATGGAGTATATAGAGTATATATGTAGTATATAGAGTAGATATGTAGTATATTGAGTAGATAGGTAGTATATAGAATAGATATGTAGTATATAGAATAGATATGTAGTATATAGAGTAGATATGAAGCATATAGAGTAGATATGTAGTATATAGAATGGATATGTAGTATATAGAATAGATATGTAGTTTATAGAGTAGATATGTAGTATATAGAATAGATATGTAGTATATAGAATAGATATGTAATATATAGAGTAGATATGTAGTATATAGAGTAGATATGTAGCATATAGAGTAGATATGTAGTATATAGAGTAGATATGTAGTATATAGAGTAGATATGTAGTATATAGAATAGATATGTAATATATAGAGTAGATATGTAGTATATAGAGTAGATATGTAGTATATAGAGTAGATATGTAGTATATAGAGTAGATATGTAGTATATAGAATAGATATGGAGTACAAAGAGTAGATATGTAGTATATAGAATAGATATGGAGTATATAGAGTAGATATGTACTATATAGAATAGATATGTAGTATATAGAGTAGATATGTAGTATATAGAGTATATAGAGTAGATATGTAGTATATAGAATAGATATGTAGTATATAGTGTTGATACATAGTATATAAAGTTGATATTTAATAGATGTAGTATATATGGAGTGGATAGAGTATGTATGTAGTACAATGATTCTCAACCAGTGTGCCATGGCACACTAAGAAAATGTGAAAAACTCTGTGATCCCAATTGAGTATTCAGTCTGGGGTGTAACATGTTGCACCACATAGCTTTGTTGATTTAGGGATGAACGAAATGTTTCCAAATGTCAAAATGCTAAAAATTCTATATCTTTTATTGTTTCGTTTGTCATTAGTATTGATCATATGAATGGATATTGGTCAATACTTGTCTTAAGGTGGGACTAAAGAAGTCAGTTATTTGACTGATGAAATTTGAAACACTGCAATAAAGTAAGTCCATAGCTGTGTCTTTATTTAGTTTGAGTCATTCTATGTGTCTATGACTAGTTTGTGTCTACAGTTGTATGCCGTCTATGACTTACCATGTTTTTATTTTATAAAATTCAAATATTTTTCATATATATTTAGCCAGGTGTGCCGCTATTTTTTCATGTGTTCCAAGGTGTGCCGTTGGCAAAAAAAGGTTGAGAACCAATGATGTAGTATATAGTGTATATACATGAAGTAGATTTTTTTTTTTTTTCATCATTTTACGTACGCTTTTCCCTGCTTGCAAGGGTGGGATGGGTCCTATTCAGCACAGCATCTCTCCACTTGTCACAGTCCTTCATCATCTCTTCCGTGAGCTTCAGCGATCTGAGGTCTGCTCTCACCACCTTTGCCCATGTTTTTCGTGGTCTTCCTCTACTGCGTCTTCCCTCTATAGAACCCACCTGCATTTGAAAAATGTGTCTATCAATGCGACTTCTACTGTCAAATTTCCCTGTACATCTACTGCATACATAGTTTTCCCTACCTGTTAGTTTGCCTGCTATCCCACTACATCTCTTGTGTACCCAAGATCTGCATTGTGTACATTTTATAGAATTTATGCCAGCTCCTTTTCTACATATCGAACATGGCCATTTCCCTAATGGAATCAGAGTTTTGTCCTCTTTTCTACATATCAACACTTTTGTCTTAGCTAGGTTCACTCTCAGTCCTCTTGCTTCCAACTGCTGTTTCCATAGCCAGAATTTATTCTCTAGATCCTCTACTGATTCTGCTATAAGAACCAGATCATCATCATAGAGAAGTTCCTATGGGCAACCAGTCTTAAACTCCTCTGTTATGGCTTGGAGGACTATAATGAACAAGAACGGGCTGAGGACCGAACCCTGATGTACTCCTACTTGTATCTGGAACTCCTCACTAAACTCCATTCCCACTCTCACTTTACTGACAGCACCCCTGTACATAGCTTGCACTGTCCTCACAAGCCATTCCTCTACACCTAGTTTCCTTAGGGACCACCAGATAACAGATTTGGGTACCCTATCAAAGGCCTTCTCTAGGTCCATCAGTTTTATGCCCCTATAATTGCTCCTCTCCAGAGCATCCCCTTTACCTGTGTAACAATTTATGAGAATACTGCTGCATCAGTCTTTGGGTATGAGTCGCCATACATAGCTTGGTTGACGATGCGTGCAACCAGTTTAGTACCTACTTCTGATGCCTTCAGCATCTCAGCAACTATCCCCAATGGTGCAGCGGCCTTACCATTTTTCATTTCCTTAATTGACCCTATATACGTCAATCTCAATAGCTGGTCCCTCTGTTGGGTCTACTGGGGGTAGTTTCTCTCTTTCCCATTCGTTCTCCACATTCATCAAATGACATTTCCAGACCTCCTTTTTCTGATCATTCGTGACGCAAAGTTCACCAGCATCATTTCGGACACACTTATCTCCAACAACATCCTGATTTACAGACACACTGCCTTGCAATTCGGAACACCGCACATCTCTGATCTTCCCATCATAGAACATTGGCAAACCTCCTACTCACAGCCTTCCTGCATGCTAAGTACATCTGACATCTAGCTTCTCTCTTAGTGGCTGTGTATCAGTCTCTACTCCCACCATTTTTCCAAGCATTCCATGCTAGTCTTTTGTCTCTAATGGCCCTATCTACTGTGCTGTTCCACCACCAGGTCACTCTCTGTCTGGTTGGAGCTCATACACATCTTGAAGGGCTCTCCTAAATTTATATGTTAGTGAAAGGTCTTTTAACTTCCAGACCTTCCTTTTCCACACCTTCCTGTGTGTCTCATTTTGTCTCTCTTGCTTATTGAGATGTCACTAACGACTAACCTATGCTGTGGGGTACATTCTTCCCCGGGGTATGCCTTAGTATTTGACACCATCTATCTGTCTTGCTGCCTAACTAGCAAGAAGTCAATATGGCTTATGATTCGCCTGATTTGTAGGTTATTAGGTGGTTGGTAGGCTTCTTGAAGTTAGTGTTGCAAATGGTTAGTGCACTTGCAACACAAAATTCAAGAAGCCTCACTCCTTCTTCGTTTCTTGAGCCATAACCGTGCCCCCCATGCACCCCAGTGTATCCATCCTGGAGTGGTCCAACATGACCATTGAAGTTCCCTGCTAGCATAACGATGTCCCTGTCCTTTGTCATTGTGACTGTTTCTATAAGTTGCTTGTAAAAGCAGTCTTTCTCTTCTTTACCTAGATCCACCTGGGGAGCATAGGTAGAGATGATTGTCAGCAGTCTCTTGCCTACAGCTAATCTAATCTTAATTATTCTATTACTGACTCTAACTACCTTTATTGTCTTATTGATCCATCTCTCAGCCAGTAAAATGCCTACCCCACCTAACCCATCATCATTACCCACCCAGAAATAACTAAGATGTTTGCCTGTGATTAGTCTTGCAGAAGCACCTCTCCATCTCACCTCTTGCACACAGCACACATCCACATGTCTTCTCTCTTGCATCTCCGCTATCTCACCAGATCTACCTGTTAGATTGCCAACATTAAGTGTGGCAACTCTGAGATGCGATGTCTTCATATTCTTGTTCTTGTTGTGCGATTGCTTGATGACGGTCGGGGGGTTCTCACACATGGCCACACCAGCCACCCCACTACCGTATGCAGCTCTAACATAGTTAGTGTTATTGCTGTTTACGCAGTTATTGCAATACTTATTTGTTGTGCTCATAATTTTTGGCATTAATATATACTGGTTGGATGCCTTTCCTAACACCAGCACCACTTTACAGCATGGACTGGGTGCTTTTATTCATGCCACCAGCACTAGAGAAGTTGTCTTACTGGACTCGGGGGCCCTCTCCACCCCTCTATATATACATTAATTTTCAAAATGATTTGAAAAATCATAGACAGCATTTTTCACTAGAAATATTGTAACAAAAGGGCAAACATAATTTTACATTAATGTTCTTGTTTTGCCATACATGCTAATATTAGACTTTGATATATGGTGTTTGGGGAAACTGGGCCATTGACAACGAGTATCTGGTCATTATTGGTGGCTCGGCTTACCAAGATATCAAGTAATACCTACAAAGGTGCTTGGTTATTCCAACAACTTAGCCTCGCTATCAGCCATGGCAATGCTAATGTGTGTTGGATTGCCTAAAAAAATATTAGAGGGGAACTCCAGCACCTCTTGTAGCATGTGATTGAGTGTATGAGTCTTCTCCCACACTTTTTCTTTTCCTCATTTTTTATATCATGCAAATTGTGTTTATGTACTAATATATAAATTATGTTTATCAATAAAGAAAGAATTTCAATGTAAACATGAAAAAAAAAACATATTTATATCTGACAATTTTGCATTTAAACCATCCTATATAAAAGTTCACACTCTGATAAAGCTTCAACAAAAATAAAAGTTCTACGCTTATTAATTCTTTGGTAGTGTTATCATTCTGTATCATTGTTCCATATCGCTACAGTTCAAAAAAAGAATGAAGAATGTTCACACACTCAATCTTTTTGTTGACACAGTAAGGCAATGTCAGTTTAGCAAGATAAAGCTAATGACAACAGCTCAGTTTTATATGCCACTTGATAGACTACTTAATATGTTCACATGAGAATTTGACACTGAATTAAAGAAAGAAAAACACTTGCTGGTATTAAAACAAATTCAAATTTTCTTTGTCTTATTAATAAACACACCAACAGAACAGTTTAGTTATGTTAATGAGTCTACTGAGTGTGTAAAGGAAATGATAAAAATACTGTACAGTATTTGATTTAGTGTAAACACATACAAAAGTTCAATCTTTTTCTCAGATGTTACCATTCAAGTCTGATTCATATATATATCTACAGACCTTTGGAATATTTGACAGTTACTTCCTACTTATTGCTGATTACTTTATCCAGTGTCTTTCTTTCTAATAATAGTAGAGTAAGCTGAAATTTCAGATAAATTTGGCTGATATTTCTAGAAGATTCAATGAACATCTAGCAGCTTTCGTGTGGTTGTTTGGGTTAAATAATAAGCAAAGCAGATTACAAATACTATAAAAATATGAGAACGAATACTCATACATTGCTACCCCAATGATACGAGACAGGACGGTGTGAGAGAGCTCTCTCTGGTGGGTAGAACCCTAGGCACAAACCATCTCATGGTCCCAATAGGCAGAATGGAGAAAACGTTGCTTCAGAGGATGGCAAGTTTGGACAGAAAGAAATGAGAGAATTCTGGCCGGAAACAGCTAGTTTAAATGCTAAAGGGTTAAATAGCTATTTCAACTCATAGGGTTCATTCTTGTGGGTGACCAACTCTACCTTGACAAGCAGTGAGTAAGGAGGTGATCCAGGGACCAAGAATGACAGAAGTCTCCAATGCTACAAGTTCAATACTTATACTGATATACTTATATTCAAATGATGCAGTAGCCTTTATTCCACCTGCAATTGTTTAATTAGTGTATGGGGGGGGGGGGGGGGGGTAGTTATACTTAATTATAAATGAAGATGTAAAATTAACATGCAGGAAAGACAGAAAACAAATGGGGCTCAGAATTTTCTAGATAGTAACCCTTTTGAAATCAATCTACCCAAAACTGCCTCTGGTTCTATGGAACAAAACCATCCAATTAAAAGGTTCTTATTTAGATTAAAATCCTCTAACATAATTTTATAAAAGAACAAGGTTTAGCATATCTTCTGGTTTGGTGGGGATGCTTGTCTCAGTTGACACTGAATTGTCAAGGATTTTGATGAAAAGTCATAAACCCAAAAGGGAGAAACAAGAAAGATTAAAATCTGTATAAAATTCTGACTTGATGTTGACAGAAAATAACTTTTTATAAATTTTGTCTATTTGTTTCTCTATAGTAAAATTGTGACACATGTGTTCAATAAAATGTTTGGTTAGTGTTTCAAAAATTTTTTCAGATATTAGGGTTTTGTGATATAATGTACCTTTTCTCCTGTCCCCAAATTTCTTTCCTCATAACCTTCTTAACCCTTTAACATTTACATTAATCTATATTTACTATTGTATTTTCACCGTAAAAGCTTTACCTTACATACGTATCTCTCATAATATTGAATCTATGAGATTTTGATGTTATTTATTTTGAGTACAATACCTTAACATCAGTATGAGCAGCCAGGTACAGCCAGTTTGAACAGAAAGAAGTAAGAGAATTCTGGCCGGATATGGCCGGTTTAAATGCTAAAGGGTTAAGAATGTATATTTTAAATGAAATTTTGCAGAGATACATTTGAAAAAGTATAGAATATTTTGATGAAATGAATATATTTGTTTTTAATTCAGAAAGCAAAGAACCTGTAGACGTTTGCCCTGATTTAAACTCTCAATTGGACACAAGTTGAAGTAATGTAAGACAGAAATTATTTACAAGGAGTATAGTTCATTTGATTGATTAATAACATATAGATAGATTATAACATATTTTAGCAATAAATTAACATGGAGGTTAAATTGAGAAGATTTACTGTTATTCTCATCACAGTGATGATGGGATTTTACATGCTTCAAAGTTATCAAATTTTTGTTGATAAATATGTAGATAAATATGTGTGTATGATATTATATATATAAGGGGTTCATACAGATGCCAGTTTAAGGCTTACACCTGATTCAAATATTATCTAAATGTTACAATCATCCATACGTTCACTAATATGACACTACAACAGATACACTACCATGACACTACAACAGATACGCTACCATGACACTACAACAGATACACTGCCATGACACTATAACAGATACACTACCATGACACTACAACAGATACACTGCCAAGACACTATAACAGATACACTACCATGACATTACAACGGATATACTACCAGGACACTATAACAGATATACTACCATGACACTATAACAGATACACTACCATGACACTACAACAGATACACTGCCATGACACTATAACAGATACACTACCATGACACTACAACAGATACACTGCCAAGACACTATAACAGATACACTACCATGACACTACAACGGATATACTACCAGCACACTATAACAAATACACTACTATGACACTATAAAAGATACACTACTATGGCACTATAACAGATACACTACCATTACACTATAACAGATATACTACAATGACACTATAGCAGATATACTACCATAACACTATAACAGATACCCTACCATGACACTATAACAGATACACTACTATGACACTACAACAGATACACTACCATGACACTACAACAGATACACTACCATGACACTACAACAGATATACGACCATGACACTATAACAGATACGCTACCATGACACTATAACAGATACACTACTATGACACTATAACAGATATACTACCATGACACTACAACAGATACACTACCATGACACTATAACAGATATACTACTATGACACTATAACAGATACACTACTATGACACTATAACAGATATACTACCATGACACTACAACAGATACACTACCATGACACTATAACAGATATACTACTATGACATTATAACAGATTCACTACTATGACACTATAACAGATACACTACAATGACACTTTAACAGATATACTACCATGACACTATAACAGATATACTACCATGACACTACCACAGATATACTACCATGACACAATAACAGATACACTACCATAACACTATAACAGATACAGTACTATGACGCTATAACAGATATAGTATAATGACACTATAACAGATACACTACCATAAAAATATAACAGATATACTACCATGACAGTATAACAGATACACTACTATGACACTATAACATATACACTACTATGACACTATCAGAGATATACTACCATAACACTATAACAGCTATACTAACATGACAATATAAAAGATACACTACCATGCCACTATAGCAGATACACTACCATGCCACTATAGCAGATACACTACCATGACACTATAACAGATACACTACTATGACACTATAAGAGATATACTACCATGACACTATAACGGATACACTACCATGACACTATAACAGATACACTACTATGACACTATAAGAGATATACTACCATGACACTATAACAGATACACTACCATGATACTATAACAGATACACTACTATGATACTATAAGAGATATACTACCATGACACTATAACAGATACACTACCATGACACTATAACAGATACACTACTATGACACTATAACAGCTATACTATTATGACACTATAACAGATATACTACTATGACAATATAACAGATATAATACCATGACTCTATAATACACAGATACTCAACCATGACACAACAACAGATATACTACCATGACACAATAAAAGCTATACTAACATGACACTATAATACACTGATACACTACCATGACACTATAACAGATACACTACCATGACACTATAACAGATACACTACCATGAGACTATAACAGATACACTACTATGACACTATAACAGATATACTACCATGACACTATAACAGATACACTACCATGCCACTATAACAGATACACTACCATAACACTATAACAGATACAGTACTATGACACTATAACAGATATAGTATCATGAAACTATAACAGATACACTACCATAACACTACAACAGATATACTACCATAACACTACAACTGTAAAACTACCATGAAACTATAATACACAGATACACTAACATGACACAATAACAGATACACTACTATGTCACTATAACAGGTACACTACCATGGCACTATAACAGATATACTACCATGACACTATAACAGATACACTACTATGACACTATAATAGATATACTACCACGACACTATAACAGATACACTACCATGACGCTATAACAGATACACTTCTCTGACACTATAACAGATATACTACCATGACACTACAACTGATACACTACTATGACACTATAACAGATACACTACCATGACATTATAACAGATACACTACTATGACACTATAACAGATACACTACCATGACACTAATGCAGATTTACTACAATCACACTTTAACAAATACACTACCATGACACTATAACAGATACACGACCATAATATAACAACAGGTATACTACCATGACACTACATCCGATATACTACCATGACATTATAATACACAGATACACTACCATGACCCTATAACAGATATACTACCATGACACTATAACATATACACTACTATGACATATATAACAGTTACAATACCATGACACTATAACAGATACACTACTATGACACTATAATAGATATACTATTATGACACTATAACAGATACACTACTATGACACTACAACAGATACACTACCATGACACTTTAACAGATACACTACTATGGCACTATAACAGATATACTACTATGATACAAAAATAGATATACGAACATGACACTACAACAGATACACTACGAATACACTATAACATATACATTAGTATTACACTATAACAGATACACTACTATGACACTATAACAGATATACTACCATGACTCTATAATACACAAATACTCTACCATGACACTACAACAGATATATTACCTTGACACTATAACAGCTATACTAACATGACACTATAACAGATACACTACTATAACACTACAACAGATACACTACCATGACACAATAACAGATATACTACCATGACACTATAACAGATACACTACCATGACAATATAACAGATACACTACCATGACATTATAACAGATATACGACCATGACACTATAACAGATTACTACCATGACACTAAAAGATACACTACCATGACACTATACCAGGATACAATACATTACCATGACACTATAACAGATACACTACCATGACACAATAACAGATATACTACCATGACACTACAATAGATATACTACCGTGACACTATAGCAGATATATTACCATAACACTGTAACAGATACACTACTATGACAATATAACAGATAAACTAACATGACACTATAACAGATACGCTAGTATGACACTATAGCAGATGTACAACCACAACACTATAACAGATATACTACTATTACACTATAACAGATATACTACCATGACACTTTAATAGATACACTACCATGACACAATAACAGATACACTACTATGACAATATAACAGATACACTACCATAACACTATAACAGATACACTACTATGACACTATAACAGATATACTACCATGACACTATAACAGATATACTACCATGACACTATAACAGATATACTACCATGACACTATAACAGATATACTACCCTGACACTATAATAGATATACTACCATGACACTATAACAGATACACTACCATGACATTATAACAGCTACACTACCATGACACTATAACAGATACACAACCATAACATAACAATTGGTATACTACCATGACACTACATCCGATATAGTACCATGACACTATAATACACAGATACACTTCCATGACACTATAACATATACACTACTATGACAATATAACAGTTACACTACCATGACACTATAACAGATACACTACTATGACACGATAATAGATATACTACCATGACACTATAACAGATACACTACCATGACATTATAACAGATACACTACCATGACACTATAACAGATATATTACCTTGACACTATAACAGATACACTGCCATGACACTATATCAGATTCAGTACCATGACACTATAACAGATATACTACAATGACACTATAGCAGATATACTACCATAACACTATAACAGATACCCTACCATGACACTATAACAGATACACTACTATGACACTACAACAGATACACTACCATGACACTACAACAGATACACTACCATGACACTACAACAGATATACGACCATGACACTATAACAGATACGCTACCATGACACTATAACAGATACACTACTATGACACTATAACAGATATACTACCATGACACTACAACAGATACACTACCATGACACTATAACAGATATACTACTATGACACTATAACAGATACACTACTATGACACTATAACAGATATACTACCATGACACTACAACAGATACACTACCATGACACTATAACAGATATACTACTATGACATTATAACAGATTCACTACTATGACACTATAACAGATACACTACAATGACACTTTAACAGATATACTACCATGACACTATAACAGATATACTACCATGACACTACCACAGATATACTACCATGACACAATAACAGATACACTACCATAACACTATAACAGATACAGTACTATGACGCTATAACAGATATAGTATAATGACACTATAACAGATACACTACCATAAAAATATAACAGATATACTACCATGACAGTATAACAGATACACTACTATGACACTATAACATATACACTACTATGACACTATCAGAGATATACTACCATAACACTATAACAGCTATACTAACATGACAATATAAAAGATACACTACCATGCCACTATAGCAGATACACTACCATGCCACTATAGCAGATACACTACCATGACACTATAACAGATACACTACTATGACACTATAAGAGATATACTACCATGACACTATAACGGATACACTACCATGACACTATAACAGATACACTACTATGACACTATAAGAGATATACTACCATGACACTATAACAGATACACTACCATGATACTATAACAGATACACTACTATGATACTATAAGAGATATACTACCATGACACTATAACAGATACACTACCATGACACTATAACAGATACACTACTATGACACTATAACAGCTATACTATTATGACACTATAACAGATATACTACTATGACAATATAACAGATATAATACCATGACTCTATAATACACAGATACTCAACCATGACACAACAACAGATATACTACCATGACACAATAAAAGCTATACTAACATGACACTATAATACACTGATACACTACCATGACACTATAACAGATACACTACCATGACACTATAACAGATACACTACCATGAGACTATAACAGATACACTACTATGACACTATAACAGATATACTACCATGACACTATAACAGATACACTACCATGCCACTATAACAGATACACTACCATAACACTATAACAGATACAGTACTATGACACTATAACAGATATAGTATCATGAAACTATAACAGATACACTACCATAACACTACAACAGATATACTACCATAACACTACAACTGTAAAACTACCATGAAACTATAATACACAGATACACTAACATGACACAATAACAGATACACTACTATGTCACTATAACAGGTACACTACCATGGCACTATAACAGATATACTACCATGACACTATAACAGATACACTACTATGACACTATAATAGATATACTACCACGACACTATAACAGATACACTACCATGATGCTATAACAGATACACTTCTCTGACACTATAACAGATATACTACCATGACACTACAACTGATACACTACTATGACACTATAACAGATACACTACCATGACATTATAACAGATACACTACTATGACACTATAACAGATACACTACCATGACACTAATGCAGATTTACTACAATCACACTTTAACAAATACACTACCATGACACTATAACAGATACACGACCATAATATAACAACAGGTATACTACCATGACACTACATCCGATATACTACCATGACATTATAATACACAGATACACTACCATGACCCTATAACAGATATACTACCATGACACTATAACATATACACTACTATGACATATATAACAGTTACAATACCATGACACTATAACAGATACACTACTATGACACTATAATAGATATACTATTATGACACTATAACAGATACACTACTATGACACTACAACAGATACACTACCATGACACTTTAACAGATACACTACTATGGCACTATAACAGATATACTACTATGATACAAAAATAGATATACGAACATGACACTACAACAGATACACTACGAATACACTATAACATATACATTAGTATTACACTATAACAGATACACTACTATGACACTATAACAGATATACTACCATGACTCTATAATACACAAATACTCTACCATGACACTACAACAGATATATTACCTTGACACTATAACAGCTATACTAACATGACACTATAACAGATACACTACTATAACACTACAACAGATACACTACCATGACACAATAACAGATATACTACCATGACACTATAACAGATACACTACCATGACAATATAACAGATACACTACCATGACACTATAACAGATATACGACCATGACACTATAACAGATTACTACCATGACACTAAAAGATACACTACCATGACACTATACCAGGATACAATACATTACCATGACACTATAACAGATACACTACCATGACACAATAACAGATATACTACCATGACACTACAATAGATATACTACCGTGACACTATAGCAGATATATTACCATAACACTGTAACAGATACACTACTATGACAATATAACAGATAAACTAACATGACACTATAACAGATACGCTAGTATGACACTATAGCAGATGTACAACCACAACACTATAACAGATATACTACTATTACACTATAACAGATATACTACCATGACACTTTAATAGATACACTACCATGACACAATAACAGATACACTACTATGACAATATAACAGATACACTACCATAACACTATAACAGATACACTACTATGACACTATAACAGATATACTACCATGACACTATAACAGATATACTACCATGACACTATAACAGATATACTACCATGACACTATAACAGATATACTACCCTGACACTATAATAGATATACTACCATGACACTATAACAGATACACTACCATGACATTATAACAGCTACACTACCATGACACTATAACAGATACACAACCATAACATAACAATTGGTATACTACCATGACACTACATCCGATATAGTACCATGACACTATAATACACAGATACACTTCCATGACACTATAACATATACACTACTATGACAATATAACAGTTACACTACCATGACACTATAACAGATACACTACTATGACACGATAATAGATATACTACCATGACACTATAACAGATACACTACCATGACATTATAACAGATACACTACCATGACACTATAACAGATATATTACCTTGACACTATAACAGATACACTGCCATGACACTATATCAGATTCAGTACCATGACACTATAACAGATACACTACTATGATACTATAACAGATATACTACCATGACATTATAACAGATACACTACCATGACATTATAAAAGATACACTACCATGACACTATAACAGATACACTACCATGACACTATAACAGATACACTTCTCTGACACTATAACAGATACACTACCATGACACTATACCGGATACACTACTATGACACTATAACAGATATACTACCATGACACTAAAACAGATATACTGCCATGACAGTATAATAGATATACTACAATGACACTATAACAGGTACACTACTATGACACTATAACAGATATACTACCATGACACTATAACAGATACACTACCATGACACTATAACAGATACACTACTATGACACTATAACAGATACACTACCATGACACTATAACAGATATTCTATAATGACACTATAACAGATATACTACCATGACACTATAACAGATATACTACCATGACACTATAACAGATATACTACCATGACACGATAACAGATATATTACTATGACACTATAACAGATACACTACCATGACACTATAACAGATACACTACCATGACACTATAACAGATATATTACTATGACACTATAACACATACACTACCAGGACACTATAACAGATACACTACCATGCCAATATAACAGATACACTACCATGACACTATAACAGATATACTACCATGACACTACAACAGATGAACTACTATGACACTATAACAAACACTAACATGACACGATAACTGATACACTACCATGACACTATAAAAGATACACTACCATGACACTATAACAGATATACTACCATGACACTATAACAGATATACTACCATGACAATATAACAGATATACTACCATGACACTATAACAGATATACTACCATGACACTACAACAGATACATTACCATGACACTGTAACAGATATATTATTTTAACAATATAACAGATACACTACTATGACACTATACCAGATACACTACTGTGACACTATAGCAGATAAACTAACATGACACTATAACAGATACACTAGTATGACACTATAGCAGATGTACAACCACAACACTATAACAGATATACTACTATTACACTATAACAGATATACTACCATGACACTTTAACAGATACACTACTATGGTACTATAACAGATATACTACTATGACACAATAACAGATATACTAACATGACACTACAACAGATACCCTACCATCACACTATAAGAGATATACTAGTATTACACTATAACAGATACACTACTATGACACTGTAACAGATACACTACCATGACACTATAACTGATACACTAGTATGACACTATAACAGATATAATACCGTGACACTATAACAGATACACTACGATGACACTGTAGCAGATATTCTACCAAAACACTATAACAGATATACTACTATGACACTATAAACGATATACAACCATGACACTATAACAGATACACTACAATGACAGTATAACAGATACACTACCATAACACTATAACAGATACAGTACTATGACACGATAACAGATATAGTATCATGACACTATAACAGATACACTACCATAACACTATAACAGATACACTACTATGACAATATAACAGTAACACTACCATGACACTATATCAGATACACTACTATGACACTATAATAGATATACTACTAAGACACTATAACAGATATACCACCAGAACACTAGAACAGGTATACTACCATGACACTATAACAGATACACTACTATGACACTATAACAGATACAATACTATGACACTACAACAGATATAGTACCATGACACTATAACAGATAAACTACTGTGACACTATAGCAGATATACTACCATAACACTACAATAGATATATTACTATGACACTATAACAGATATACTACCATGACACTATAACAGATATACTACCATGAGACTATATCAGATACACTACCATAACATTTTAACAGATACACTACCATGACACTATAACAGATACACTACTATGGCACTATAACAGATACACTACCATGACACTATAACAGATAGACTAACATGAGACTATATCAGATACACTACCATGACATTTTAACAGATACACTACCATGACACTTTAACAGATACACTACTATGGCACTATAACAGATATACTACTATGACACAATAACAGATATACTAACATGACACTACAAAAGATACTCTACCATCACACTATAACAGATATACTACCATGACACTATAACAGATACACTACTATGAGACTATAACAGATACACTACCATGCCACACTAACAGATACACTACCATGACACTATAACAGATACATTGACATGACACGATAACAGATACACTACCAGGACACTATACCAGATACACTACTATTAAACTATAACAGATATACTACTATGACACTATAACAAATATACTACTATGACACAATAACAGATATACTAACATGACACTACAACAGATACACTACCATCACACTATAAGAGATATACTAGTATTGCACTATAACAGATACACTACTATGACACTATAACAGATACACTACCATGACACTATAATAGATACACTACCATAAAACTACCAAAGGTATACTACCATGACACTACAACCGATATGCTACCATGACACTATAATACACAGATACACTACCATGACACTGGAACAGATACACTACTATGAAACTATAACAGAAACACTACTATGACACTATAATACATATACTACTATGATATAACAGGTACACTACTGTGACACTACAACAGATATACTACCATGACACTATAACAGATACACTACCATGACATTATAACAGATATACTACCATGACATTATAACAGATACACTATCATGACATTATAACAGATATACTACCATGACACGATAACAGATACACTACTGCGACACTATAACTGATACACTACCATGACATTATAACAGAAACACTACCATGACATTATAACAGATATAATACCATGACATTATAACAGATACACTACCATGATATTATAACAGATACACTACTGCGACACTATAACAGATACACTACCATGATATTATAACAGATACACTACCATGATATTATAACAGAAACACTACCATGACATTATAACAGATACACTACCATGATATTATAACAGATACACTACTAGACACTATAATACACAGATACACTACCATGACACTATAACAGATACACTACTGCGACACTATAACAGATACACTACCATGACATTATAACAGATACACTTCTATGATACAATAACAGATACACTACCATGACACTATAACAGATATACTACCATAACACTACAAAAGGTATACTACCATTACACTACAGCCGATATACTACCATGACACTATAATACACAGATACACTACCATGACACTATAACAGATACACTAGTATGACACTATAACAGATACACTACTATGAGACTATAACAGATTCACTACTATGACACTATAACAGATACACTGCCAAGAGACAATAACAGATATACTACTATGACACTGTAACAGATATACTACCATGACAACATAACAGATATACTACCATGACTCTATAACAGATATACTACCATAACACTATAACAGATACAATACTATGACGCTACAGTAGATACACTACCATAACACTATAACAGATACACTGCCATGACACGATAACAGATATACTAATATGACACTATAACAGATACACTACCATGACACTATAACAGATACACTACTATGACACTATAATAGATACACTACTATGACACTATAACAGATACACTACCATGACACTATAATACATATACTATTATGACACTATAACAGATACACTAGTGTGACACTACAACAGATATACTATCATGACACTATAATAGATATACTACCATGACACTATAACAGATACACTACTATGACACTATAACAGATATACTACCATGACACTATAACAGATACACTACCATGACACAATAACAGATACAATACCATGACACTACAACAGATACACTAGCATGACACTATAACTGATACACTACTACGACACTATAACAGATACACTACCATGACACTATAACAGATACACTACCATGACACTATAATACATATACTATTATGACACTATAACAGATACACTAGTGTGACACTACAACAGATATACTATCATGACACTATAATAGATATACTACTATGACACTATAACAGATATACTACTATGATACTATAATACACAGATACATTACTATGACTCTATAACAGATATACTATCATGACACTATAACAGATACACTACCATGACATTATAACAGATACACTACCATGACACTTTGACAGATACACTACTATTACACTATAACAGATATACTACTATGAGACTATAACAGATATACTACGATGACACTATAACAGATACACTACTATGAGACAATAACAGATACACTACCATGACACTATAATACATATACTATTATGACACTATAACAGATACACTAGTGTGACTCTACAACAGATATACTATCATGACACTATAATAGATATACTACCATGACAATATAACAGATACAATACCATGACACTACAACAGATACACTAGCATGACACTATAACAGATACACTAGTATGACACTATAACAGATACACTACCATGACACTATAAGAGATACACTACTATGAGACAATAACAGATACACTACCATGACACTATAATACATATACTATTATGACACTATAACAGATACACTAGTGTGACTCTACAACAGATATACTATCATGACACTATAACAGATATACTACCATGACAATATAACAGATACAATACCATGACACTACAACAGATACACTAGCATGACACTATAACAGATACACTAGTATGACACTATAACAGATACACTACCATGACACTATAAGAGATACACTACTATGACACTATAACAGATACAATACCATGACACAATAACAGATACACTACTATGACACTATAACAGATACAATACCATGACACTACAACAGATACACTAGCATGACACTATAACAGATACACTAGTATGACACTATAACAGATACACTACCATGACACTATAAGAGATACACTACTATGAAACTATAACAGAAACACTACTATGAAACTATAATACGTATAGTACTATGACACTATAACAGATACACTACTGTGACACTATAACAGATACACTACCATGATACTATAACAGATACACTACCATAACACTACAAAAGGTATACTACCATGACACTACAACAGATATACTACCATAACACTACAACAGATATATTACCATGACACTATAACAGATACACTACTATGACACTATAACAGATACACTACCATAACACTACAAAAGGTATACTACCATGACACTACAACCGATATACTACCATGACACGATAATACACAGATACACTACCATGACACTATAACAGAAACACTACTATGACACTATAATACATATACTACTATGATATTATAACAGATACACTACCATGACATTATAACAGATACACTGCCATGACATTATAACAGATACACTGCCATGACACTATAACAGATATACTACCATGACATTATAACAGATACACTACCATGACATTATAACAGATACACTACCATGACATTATAACAGATATACTACCATGACACTATAACAGATACACTACTGCAACACTACAAAAGGTATACTACCATTACACTACAACCGATATACTACCATGACACTATAACAAACACACTACACATGACACTACAACAGATACACTACCATGACACTACAACAGATACACTACCATGACACTATAACAGATATACTAGTATGACACTATAGCAGATATACTACCAAAACACTATAACAGATATACTACTGTGACACGATAACAGATACACTACTATAAGACTATAACAGATACACTACCATGACAGATACACTACTATGACACTATAACCAATACACTACCAAGAGACTATAACAGATATACTACTATGGCACTGTAACAGATATACTACCATGACAATATAACAGATATACTAACATGACTCTATAACAGATATACTACCATAACACTATAACAGATACAATACTATGACGCTATAATAGATACACTACCATAACACTATAACAGATACACTACCATGACACTATAACAGATACACTACTAATACACTATAACAGATATACTACTATGACACTATAAGAGATATACTACTATGACACTATAACAGATATACTACTATGACACTATAATACACAGATACATTACTATGACTCTATAACAGATATACTATCATGACACTATAACAGATACACTACCATGACACTATAACAGTTACACTACCATGACACTTTGACAGATACACTACTATGACACTATAACAGATATACTACTATGTGACTATAACAGATATACTACGATGACACTATAACAGATACACTACTATGAGACAATAACAGATACACTACCATGACACTATAATACATATACTATTATGACACTATAACAGATACACTAGTGTGACACTACAACAGATATACTATCATGACACTATAATAGATATACTACAATGACACTATAAGAGATACACTACTATGATACTATAACAGAAACACTACTATGAAACTATAATACATATACTACTGTGACACTACAACAGATATAATACCATAACACTACAACAGATATACTACCATGACACTATAACAGATACACTACTATGACACTATAACAGATACACTACCATGACACTATAACAGATACACTACCATAACACTACAAAAGGTATACTACCATGACACTATAATACACAGATACACTACCATGACACTATAACAGATACACTACTATGAAACTATAACAGAAACACTACTATGACACTATAATACATATACTACTATGATATGACAGATACACTACTGTGACACTACAACAGATATACTACCATAACACTACAACAGATATACTACCATGACACTATAACAGATACACTACTATGACACTATAACAGATACACTACCATGACACTATAACAGATACACTACCATAACACTACCAAGGTATACTACCATGACACTACAACCGATATACTACCATGACACTATAATACACAGATACACTACCATGACACTATAACAGATACACTACTATGAAACTATAACAGAAACACTACTATGACACTATAATACATATACTACTATGATATAACAGGTACACTACTGTGACACTACAACAGATATACTACCATGACACTATAACAGATACACTACCATGACACTATAACAGATATACTACCATGACATTATAACAGATACACTATCATGACATTATAACAGATATACTACCATGACACGATAACAGATACACTACTGCGACACTATAACTGATACACTACCATGACATTATAACAGAAACACTACCATGACATTATAACAGATATAATACCATGACATTATAACAGATACACTACCATGATATTATAACAGATACACTACTGCGACACTATAACAGATACACTACCATGACATTATAACAGATACACTTCTATGATACAATAACAGATACACTACCATGACACTATAACAGATATACTACCATAACACTACAAAAGGTATACTACCATTACACTACAGCCGATATACTACCATGACACTATAATACACAGATACACTACCATGACACTATAACAGATACACTAGTATGACACTATAACAGATACACTACTATGAGACTATAACAGATTCACTACTATGACACTATAACAGATACACTGCCAAGAGACAATAACAGATATACTACTATGACACTGTAACAGATATACTACCATGACAACATAACAGATATACTACCATGACTCTATAACAGATATACTACCATAACACTATAACAGATACAATACTATGACGCTACAGTAGATACACTACCATAACACTATAACAGATACACTGCCATGACACGATAACAGATATACTAATATGACACTATAACAGATACACTACCATGACACTATAACAGATACACTACTATGACACTATAATAGATACACTACTATGACACTATAACAGATACACTACCATGACACTATAATGCATATACTATTATGACACTATAACAGATACACTAGTGTGACACTACAACAGATATACTATCATGACACTATAATAGATATACTACCATGACACTATAACAGATACACTACTATGACACTATAACAGATATACTACCATGACACTATATCAGATACACTACCATGACACAATAACAGATACAATACCATGACACTACAACAGATACACTAGCATGACACTATAACTGATACACTACTATGACACTATAACAGATACACTACCATGACACTATAACAGATACACTACCATGACACTATAATACATATACTATTATGACACTATAACAGATACACTAGTGTGACACTACAACAGATATACTGTCATGACACTATAATAGATATACTACTATGACACTATAACAGATATACTACTATGATACTATAATACACAGATACATTACTATGACTCTATAACAGATATACTATCATGACACTATAACAGATACACTACCATGACATTATAACAGATACACTACCATGACACTTTGACAGATACACTACTATTACACTATAACAGATATACTACTATGAGACTATAACAGATATACTACGATGACACTATAACAGATACACTACTATGAGACAATAACAGATACACTATCATGACACTATAATACATATACTATTATGACACTATAACAGATACACTAGTGTGACTCTACAACAGATATACTATCATGACACTATAATAGATATACTACCATGACAATATAACAGATACAATACCATGACACTACAACAGATACACTAGCATGACACTATAACAGATACACTAGTATGACACTATAACAGATACACTACCATGACACTATAAGAGATACACTACTATGAGACAATAACAGATACACTACCATGACACTATAATACATATACTATTATGACACTATAACAGATACACTAGTGTGACTCTACAACAGATATACTATCATGACACTATAACAGATATACTACCATGACAATATAACAGATACAATACCATGACACTACAACAGATACACTAGCATGACACTATAACAGATACACTAGTATGACACTATAACAGATACACTACCATGACACTATAAGAGATACACTACTATGACACTATAACAGATACAATACCATGACACAATAACAGATACACTACTATGACACTATAACAGATACAATACCATGACACTACAACAGATACACTAGCATGACACTATAACAGATACACTAGTATGACACTATAACAGATACACTACCATGACACTATAAGAGATACACTACTATGAAACTATAACAGAAACACTACTATGAAACTATAATACATATACTACTATGACACTATAACAGATACACTACTGTGACACTATAACAGATACACTACCATGATACTATAACAGATACACTACCATAACACTACAAAAGGTATACTACCATGACACTACAACAGATATACTACCATAACACTACAACAGATATATTACCATGACACTATAACAGATACACTACTATGACACTATAACAGATACACTACCATAACACTACAAAAGGTATACTACCATGACACTACAACCGATATACTACCATGACACGATAATACACAGATACACTACCATGACACTATAACAGAAACACTACTATGACACTATAATACATATACTACTATGATATTATAACAGATACACTACCATGACATTATAACAGATACACTGCCATGACATTATAACAGATACACTGCCATGACACTATAACAGATATACTACCATGACATTATAACAGATACACTACCATGACATTATAACAGATACACTACCATGACATTATAACAGATATACTACCATGACACTATAACAGATACACTACTGCAACACTATAACAGGTACACTACCATAACACTACAAAAGGTATACTACCATTACACTACAACCGATATACTACCATGACACTATAACAAACACACTACACATGACACTACAACAGATACACTACCATGACACTACAACAGATACACTACCATGACACTATAACAGATATACTAGTATGACACTATAGCAGATATACTACCAAAACACTATAACAGATATACTACTGTGACACGATAACAGATACACTACTATAAGACTATAACAGATACACTACCATGACAGATACACTACTATGACACTATAACCAATACACTACCAAGAGACTATAACAGATATACTACTATGGCACTGTAACAGATATACTACCATGACAATATAACAGATATACTAACATGACTCTATAACAGATATACTACCATAACACTATAACAGATACAATACTATGACGCTATAATAGATACACTACCATAACACTATAACAGATACACTACCATGACACTATAACAGATACACTACTAATACACTATAACAGATATACTACTATGACACTATAAGAGATATACTACTATGACACTATAACAGATATACTACTATGACACTATAATACACAGATACATTACTATGACTCTATAACAGATATACTATCATGACACTATAACAGATACACTACCATGACACTATAACAGTTACACTACCATGACACTTTGACAGATACACTACTATGACACTATAACAGATATACTACTATGTGACTATAACAGATATACTACGATGACACTATAACAGATACACTACTATGAGACAATAACAGATACACTACCATGACACTATAATACATATACTATTATGACACTATAACAGATACACTAGTGTGACACTACAACAGATATACTATCATGACACTATAATAGATATACTACAATGACACTATAAGAGATACACTACTATGATACTATAACAGAAACACTACTATGAAACTATAATACATATACTACTGTGACACTACAACAGATATAATACCATAACACTACAACAGATATACTACCATGACACTATAACAGATACACTACTATGACACTATAACAGATACACTACCATGACACTATAACAGATACACTACCATAACACTACAAAAGGTATACTACCATGACACTATAATACACAGATACACTACCATGACACTATAACAGATACACTACTATGAAACTATAACAGAAACACTACTATGACACTATAATACATATACTACTATGATATAACAGATACACTACTGTGACACTACAACAGATATACTACCATAACACTACAACAGATATACTACCATGACACTATAACAGATACACTACTATGACACTATAACAGATACACTACCATGACACTATAACAGATACACTACCATAACACTACCAAGGTATACTACCATGACACTACAACCGATATACTACCATGACACTATAATACACAGATACACTACCATGACACTATAACAGATACACTACTATGAAACTATAACAGAAACACTACTATGACACTATAATACATATACTACTATGATATAACAGATACACTATCATGACATTATAACAGACATACTACCATGACACGATAACAGATACACTACTGCGACACTATAACTGATACACTACCATGACATTATAACAGAAACACTACCATGACATTATAACAGATATAATACCATGACATTATAACAGATATACTACCATGACATTATAACAGATACACTACCATGACATTATAACAGATACACTACGATGACATTAAAACAGAAACACTACCATGACATTATAACAGATATAATACCATGACATTATAACAGATATAATACCATGACATTATAACAGATACACTACTAGACACTATAATACACAGATACACTACCATGACACTATAACAGATACACTACTGCGACACTATAACAGATACACTACTATGACATTATAACAGATATACTACCATGACACTATAACAGATACACTACTGTGACACTATAACAGATACACTACCATGACACTATAACAGATACACTATCATAACACTACAAAAGATATACTACCATTACACTACAACCGATATACTACCATGACACTATAACACACAGATACACTACCATGACACTATAACAGACACACTAGTATGACACTATAACAGATATACTACCATGACACTATAACAGATATACTAATATGACACTATAACAGATATACTACCATGACACTATAACAGATACACTACCATGACACTATAACATATACACTACTATGACACTATAACAGATACACTACCATGACACTATAACAGATACACTAGTATGACACTATAACAGATACACTAGTATGACACTATAGCAGATATACTACCAAAACACTATAACAGATATACTACCATGACAGATTCACTACTATGACACTATAATAGATATACTACCATGACACGATAACAGATACACTACTATGAGACTATAACAGATACACTACCATGACAGATTCACTACTATGACACTATAACAGATACACTGCCAAGAGACTATAACAGATACACTACTATGACACTGTAACAGATATACTACCATGACAATATAACAGATATACTACCATGACTCTATAACAGATATACTACCATAACACTATAACAGATACAATACTATGACGCTACAGTAGATACACTACCATAACACTATAACAGATACACTGCCATGACACGATAACAGATATACTAATATGACACTACAACAGATATACTAATATGACACTATAACAGATACACTACCATGACACTATAACAGATACACTACCATGACACTATAACAGATACACTACTATGACACTATAACAGATACACTACTATGAAACTATAACAGATACACTACCATGACACTATAATACATATACTATTATGACACTATAATACATATACTATTATGACACTATAACAGATACACTAGTGTGACACTACAACAGATATACTATCATGACACTATAATAGATATACTACCATGACACCATAACAGATACACTACTATGACACTATAACAGATACACTACTATGAAACTATAACAGATACACTATCATGACACTATAATACATATACTATTATGACACTATAACAGATACAATACCATGACACTACAACAGATACACTACCATGACACTATAACAGATACACTACCATGACACTATAATACATATACTATTATGACACTATAACAGATACACTAGTGTGACACTACAACAGATATACTATCATGACACTATAACAGATACACTAACATGACACTATAACAGATACACTACCATGACACTATAACAGATATACTACTATGAGACTATAACAGATATACTACGATGACACTATAACAGATACACTACTATCAGACAATAACAGATACACTACCATGACACTATAATACATATACTATTATGACACTATAACAGATACACTAGTGTGACTCTACAACAGATATACTATCATGACACTATAATAGATATACTACCATGACACTATAATAGATACACTACTATGACACTATAACAGATATACTACCATGACAATATAACAGATACAATACCATGACACTACAACAGATACACTAGCATGACACTATAACAGATACACTAGTATGACACTATAACAGATACACTACCATGACACTATAAGAGATACACTACTATGAAACTATAACAGAAACACTACTATGAAACTATAATACATATACTACTATGACACTATAACAGATATACTACCATGACACTATAACAGATACACTACTATGACACTATAACAGATACACTACCATAACACTACAAAAGGTATACTACCATGACACTACAACCAATATACTACCATGACACGATAATACACAGATACACTACCATGACACTATAACAGAAACACTACTATGACACTATAATACATATACTACTATGATATTATAACAGATACACTACTGTGACATTATAACAGATACACTATCATGACATTATAACAGATACACTACCATGACACTATAACAGATACACTATTGCGACACTATAACAGATACACTACCATGACATTATAACAGATACACTGCCATGACATTATAACAGATACACTGCCATGACATTATAACAGATACACTACCATGACATTATAACAGATACACTTCTATGATACAATAACAGATACACTACCATGACACTATAACAGATACACTACCATGACATTATAACAGATACACTACCATGACATTATAACAGATACACTACCATGACATTAAGACAGGTACACTACCATGACATTATAACAGATATACTACCATGACACTATAACAGATACACTACTGCAACACTATAACAGATACACTACCATGACATTATAACAGATACACTTCTATGATACTATAACAGATACACTACCATGACACATTAACAGATACACTACCATAACACTACAAAAGGTATACTACCATTACACTACAACCGATATACTATAATACACATAATACACAGATACACTAACATTACACTATAACAGATATACTACCATAACACTACAACAGATATACTACCGTGACATTATAACAGATACACTACTATGACACTATAACAGATACACTACTATGACACTATAACTGATACACTACCATGATACTATAACAGATACACTAGCATGACACTATAACAGATACACTACTATGACACTATAACAGATATACCACTATGACACTATAACAGATATACTAACATGACACTACAACAGATACACTATCATTACACTATAACAGATTCACTAGTATGATACTATAACAGATACACTACTCTGACACTATAACAGATACACTACCATGACTCTATAACAGATATACTACTATGACACTATAACAGATACACTACTGTGACACTATAACAGATACACTACTGTGACACTATAACAGATACACTAGTATGACACTGTAACAGGTACACTACTATGACACTATAACAGATACACTACTATGACACTATAACAGATACACTACCATGACACTATAACAGATAGACTACTATGTCACTATAACAGTTATACTACTATGACACTATAATACACAAATACATTACTATGACTCTATAACAGATATACTACCATGACACTATAACAGATACACTACCATGACACTATAACAGATATACTACTATGACACTAGAACAGATATCCAACCATGATACTATAACAGATATACTAACATGACACTATAACAGATACACTACCATGACACTATAACAGATACACTACTATGACACTAGAACAGATATCCAACCATGACACTATAACAGATATACTAACATGACACTATAACAGATACACTACCATGACACTATAACAGATACACTACTATGACACTAGAACATATATCCAACCATGACACTATAACAGATACACTAGTATGACACTATAACAGATACACTACCATGACACTATAACAAATACACTAGTATGACACTATAACAGATATACTACCATGACACTATAACAGATACACTACCATGACACTATAACAGATACACTACTATGACACTATAACAAATACACTACTCTGACACTATAACAGATATACTACCATGACACTATAACAGATACACTACCATGACACTATAGCAGATATACTACCATAACACTATAACAGCTATACTACCATGACACTTTAACAGATATACTACTATGACACTATAACAGATATACTACTATGACACTATAACAGATATATTACCATGACACTATAACAGATGCACTACCATGACACTAGAACAGATACACTACTATGAGACTAAAACATATATACTACCATGACACTATAACAGATATATTACTATGACACTATAACAGATATACTACCATGACACTATAACAGATATACTAATATGACACTATAACAGATATACTACCATGACACTATAACAGATACACTACCATGACATTATAACATTATAACAGATACACTACTATGATATTATAACAAATACTACTATGACACTATAATAGATATACTACCATGACACTATAACAGATACACTACTATGACACTATAACAGATATACTACCATGACACTATAATAGATACACTACCATGACATTATAACATTATAACAGATACACAACTATGATATTATAACAGATACACTACCATGACACTATCCCAGATATACTACTATTACACTATAACACATACACTACTATGACACAATAACAAATACACTATAACAGATATACTACCATGACACTATAACAGATATACTACCATGACACTATAACAGATATACTACCATGACACTATAACAGATATACTATTATGACACTATAACAGATACACTACCATAACACTATAACAGATACCCTACCATGACACTATAACAGATACACTACTATGAGACTAAAACATATATACTATCATGACACTATAACAGATACATTACTATGACACTATAACAGATATACTACCATGACACTATAACAGATATACTACCATGACACTATAACAGATATACTACCATGACACTATAACAGATATACTACCATGACACTATAACAGATATACTACTATGACACTATAACAGATACACTACCATGACACTATAACAGATACACTACTATGACACTATAACAGACATACTACCATGACACTATAACAGATACCCTACCATGACACTATAACAGATACACTACTATGAGACTAAAACATATATACTATCATGACACTATAACAGTTACATTACTATGACACTATAACAGATATACTACCATGACACTATAACAGATATACTACCATGACACTATAACAGATATACTACCATGACACTATAACAGATATACTACCATGACACTATAACAGATATACTACTATGACACTATAGCAGATACACTACCATGACACTATAACAGATACACTACCATGACACTATAACAGATACACTACTATGACAGATACACTACTATGACACTATAACAGATATACTACCATGACACTACAACAGATACACTACTATGACATTATAACAGATATACTACCATGACACTATAACAGATATACTTCCATGACACTATAACAGATATACTACCATTACACTACAACAGATATACTATTATGACACTATAACAGATACACTACCATGACACTATAACAGATACACTACCATAACACTATAACAGATAGACTACTATGTCACTATAACAGTTATACTACTATGACACTATAATACACAAATACATTACTATGACTCTATAACAGATATACTACCATGACACTATAACAGATACACTACCATGACACTATAACAGATACACTACTATGACACTAGAACAGATATCCAACTATGACACTAGAACAGATATCCAACTATGACACTATAACAGATATACTAACATGACACTATAACAGATACACTAGTATGATACTATAACAGATACACTACTCTGACACTATAACAGATACACTACCATGACACTATAACAAATACACTAGTATGACACTATAACAGATATACTACCATGACACTATAACAGATACACTACTATGACACTATAGCAGATATACTACCATAACACTATAACAGCTATACTACCATGACACTTTAACAGATATACTACTATGACACTATAACAGATATACTACTATGACACTATAACAGATATATTACCATGACACTATAACAGATGCACTACCATGACACTATAACAGATACACTACCATGACACTAGAACAGATACACTACTATGACACTATAACAGATATACTACCATAACACTATAACAGCTATACTACCATGACACTTTAACAGATATACTAATATGACACTATAACAGATACACTAATATGACACTATAACAGATATACTACCATGACACTATATCAGATACACTACCATCACACTATAACAGATACACTACTATGACATTATAACAAATACTACTATGACACTATAATAGATATACTACCATGACACTATAACAGATACACTACTATGACACTATAACAGATATACTACCATGACACTATAACAGATACACTACCATGACACTATAACATTATAACAGATACACTACTATGATATTATAACAGATACACTACCATGACACTATCCCAGATACACTACTATTACACTATAACAGATACACTACTATGACACTATAACAAATACACTATAACAGATATACTACCATGACACTATAACAGATATACTACCATGACACTATAACAGATATACTACCATGACACTATAACAGATATACTACCATGACACTATAACAGATATACTACTATGACACTATAACAGATACACTACCATGACACTACAGCAGATACACTACTATGACACTATAACAGATACACTACTATGGCACTATAACAGATATACTACCATGACACTATAACAGATACACTACCATGACACTATAACAGATACACTACTATGAGACTAAAACAGATACACTACTATGACACTATAACAGATATACTACCATGACACTATAACAGATACACTACCATGACACTATAACAGATATACTACCATAACAGATACACTACCATGACACTATAACAGATATACTACCATAACAGTATAACAGATACACTACCATGACACTACAACAGATACACTACCATGACACTATAACAGATACACTACTATGACACTATAACAGATACACTACTATGACACTATAACAGATATACTACCATGACACTACAACAGATACACTACTATGACATTATAACAGATATACTACCATGACACTATAACAGATATACTTCCATGACACTATAACAGATATACTACCATTACACTATAACAGATATACTACCATGACACTATAACAGATATACTACCATTACACTATAACAGATATACTATTATGACACTATAACAGATACACTACCATAACAGTATAACAGATACACTACCATGACACTATAACAGATACACTAGCATGACACTATAACAGATACACTACCATGACACTATAACAGATACACTACTATGACACTCTAACAGATATACTACTATGACACTATAACAGATACACTACTATGACACTATAATACTCAGATACACTACCATGACACTATAATCTGTTATCATAATCTACTGCTTGACTATTATGACATCAAAATGTATAATATATATTATAGTGTTCTACTATACTGACATATCAATATGATGTGTATAATTTATGAGAATAGATTCATATACAGCACTAACATGTCACTCTAAGAAAATGATACGTCACGAGAATAGCCTATTTTTTATATAGCATGATAAATTAGGTATAATTGGGTGATCAGGAATATCACTATTCCTGGCCTGCTTGACAATTGCTGTACTTCTGTGATTGTGTGAGTGAGCGTATGTGTCCTATTTTTTTGTTACATAATCAAACGTAACAATTGCTTGTCTTTAATATGATAACAGCTTGTTTTAGTTGTTAAACATTTAGTAATTCAACCATAACAACCAGTAATACCAACTATCTCACAAACAAATATAAAATTCGGGTAAACTTATGAAGACGTTGATGCTGTAGAGGTGAATGACTGACAGCGTCAACAATGACAATGTTGACGGGGACGGCGTTGGTGGTGGTTGATGGATGAAGAAGAAAATATTAACAAAATCAGCAACAACTATGATGATGATGATGGTGGTGGCGGTGGTGATGATGTGAAACAGGAGGATGGCTGATGATCATGACAATGATTACAACAGCCACTGCCGTGCCCCCTCACAGTATTATCAATTTGTTTCTGCAAGTATATTAACCCAACAAGTGGTTCAGTACTACCGGCTTGGTTTGACAACTTAACCTCCTCGGTGAATGTAGCTTGCTCGAAAAGTTTAAATGTATAACTCAACTGCTTTGACGTGTAAACACAGTACATTGGTGCAACAAATTGATATGAATTTGTTTTTAGAAAATGAACGAATCCCAAACGCAGAAAAGACTATAACAACAGTCGATTGATACAAATAATAGCTTAGAAAATCAGGTAAAATCCCTCTATGGTCGGGAAAAGTCGCTACTTTTTTCAGTCCATAGAGGTATTTTACCCGATTTTCTAAGCTAATATGTATAGCAATCGACTGTTGTTAAAGGCTTTGCTGCGTTTGGGCTTCCTATATTTACTAAGACTTTCACATCACCTCGATAGTTTATATAGAACTGTTGATATGTCAACAGTTCTTCTCTCCAAACTTCTGTTATAGTACAACTAAATGTACTGTGAACTGCTCGACAGACAAAATTCACACGTTGTTTCATGTTTACTTTTTTCCAACAGTTCCCTTTCTTCACCGCTGCAGCACACAACACGACAGTAGTGGGGAATTTGCCAAACATTTTACATACTACAGATACCTGTATGTTTGCCTACCTGAACCCCCCTCTCTGTATAAATACCACAGAAATGAAATTAACACACCCACATAGACTTGGTGTACGTGTGTGTTTCTATTCATTCGCTATGACATGCACATATATACAGAGAGATATATAATTCTTCCACTTCACCACAAAGCCATTCACCTTGTTGTTTTATGGTAGTTACCAATATACAAAATTGTTTTATTCTCAATGGGTTTGAGTATTGGGATAATTGTAACTATGTCGAGTTGTTTACTGACATATAAGACACGTGGTAATGGTTGTTGTTTAGCCACAGACCAACCATGGCCAAGTAAACTTATAATCAAAGATGTTATTTCTGTCCTTTTTACTTTTCTAGAAATAGTGTATGTAGAATCACATTCTCCAATATATTCTACTATGAAATGGCCTTATTTTATTGATTTATTTACATGTCGGTTTATAATTTCTATATTGTTTCTTTATTATCAGATTGAATACTCAGTTTAAATCCCAACTTCGCCTTTTATCCTTCTGGGGTCGATAAAATAAAGTAGCAGTCAAGTACTATGGTCGATTTAATCAACTTTCCCCCTTCCACAAATTGCTAGTTTTGTGTCTAAATTAGAAATAATTATTAGATTGAATTAAAGCCTATTCTTTACTGAAACTAATGGTTACTGGTTGCAATATGTTCTTTTTTTAAAGACAGTTGGGTATAATTTGAGGGAATTTTGGCTATTATTTCTAGCAAGTCGAGTGATATCATAGAGGCCTGCTTCTTTAGCTGGTGGTTGTGTTGCTGGTATGTTATGTATAAGTATTTTCATCACCAACAAAATATTGTTTGTACTTTAGATTTACATGTGGTTTATGTTGTTTACAAAACTATTGCGTTGTTTCAACAACACCGCGAATAGAGTTTACTGTGGCTTACTAACATAAATAAAAACTAAATAAAAATACATCACCGAGACAAACAAACAGCTGAAACAATTAAAAAGAATATTAAATATAAATGTTATCGTTATTTGTCTCGGAACAAGAATTAATATTTTTTAAATAGTGAAATGAATATATAAAAGGAGTGATTAAAATAGTAATAATTCTTGAACTTTTAACATTATATTCATTTATGCCAACATACTTCTCAGAATATTTCTCCGAGAACAAATAATCTTTGCCTTCCTTAATTTTCTGTTAAAATACAACTACATATTCACTCACATGCTAGTTAGTCTACATCTATGAAAGATATTTTCGATTGACGGGCAAACCCAAATTTCCAGACTCCACCCTCACATTTATTATTAACCTTTATCTTCTATGTGTTGTTTTTTCCCGTTTTATCTACAATAACCTTTCGAACTTGAGAAACCGATGCCATTCCTATTAAATACATTCACTGCATTTCTTAGTTTCAACAAGTTTGTTGCATCTCACCTCTGAAATCAGACCAAAACACTTTCCACGAAGTCTATCCTACAATTCTAATTTAATGGAACCATCCTTGCCCATGTCGTTTCCCCAACCTCAAACAATTTAGATTATCATTTACTACACTCACCTCAATCAGCTCTACTGACCCCAGTCTAGAGCAACCAAAGGTCAGGGGTATAGTTCTTCCACTTCGTATTAACAAAGAAATAATACATCTATATCATTACAATTGAATTCAAAGGTCAGTTAGTGAAGCTAGTGTAGCAAACATCTTTCAATAGCTATCTACGAAATATGAGAAAGTACTGCCTCCCTAATCAGACATGAATTAACAAAGCTGGTTTAAACTAGAGGCTAAATAAAACAACAAAATCCTTAGTGATGTCAGTGGATATACAAATCGATTAAAACAAAGGGTACAATATTCCAATACAAAAGAAATGAAACGAAACATGAGTACAATGTAAAATAATTGTTTCTACTTTAGGCACAAGGCCAGCATTTACTCAGTGCATTACTGGTACTTTATTTTATCGACCCCGTAAGGATGAAAGGCAAAGTTAATAATGATCATTGTTCTGTGACAGAAAAATTTAAAACATCCAGTTTTAGCAGTTAGTGATCTTGTATATATATATCAACAGCACATATATGATGAATCTAAATTTTAGAAATGTTTAACACATTTTGTTGATTCTTTCACAACTCAAATATTCACTAGGATGTGAACAACTTTTAACTATCACAATATATATATTGTTAGTTTAGACACCGACCCAGACCAGGTACGAACTAGTATATACATATAACTATTCTTCACAGCTAGATAAAATACCGTTATCCATTCAATCATTACTAAGAGATATATAATGCGGTTTGTATTTAAAAGTTGCTGTTATTTTAGCCAGTTTAACCTCAGGTCATCAATTCTATGATCAAAAGCGTTCTAGCCGTGACTGTTTTGTCTTTTAGTACATCGGAAAAAATACTATCCAATGTAACCCTTTTAAATTTAAAACTTGTGGGGGGGGGGGGGGGGATTTAGCTATTATTTCTAACCGGTCGTGCAATTGTGTAGCGGTTCACTTGTATAAAATGTTTTTTCGTCTAATATATTAACAGACCTTAACATATTTTGGAAGGAATCTAAAATATATTTGGGAAATCAAACTTTCAAATGATTATGGCTACATACAACTTTGAAAAGTTTAATAATGTTGAGTCATTTTACATACATATTATTTGAATTAGTCTTATTTTCTTGAAAGTTCCTAACGTGTATAATTAAAGGAAATTGAAATGACACACACGTGTCTGTAATGTTTACACAGGAATTTAGTTAATAGCGATAAGTTTTTTCTCTAATACAATTTAGACACACAGCTCATATCAAAACACAGTTTAAATGAAAAATTTTAATATTGTTGATTATATTTTCGACAATCAATGTAATTACATAACATGTTCAATAATTTTGAGAGCGTGGATGCAAAAAATGCCATATTGTACATTTTAAAGTTTTGAAGGCGAAAAAAACTAAGCAGAGAGTGAGTGTGCGTGTATATTTATATACTTTGAAAGTCAATTTTGAAGTTTGTTCAATAAAACTGTATATTAAGTTACAAACTATATCATAAACATTTTCGGAAAATACAAAGACAACACTCCACTCCGTATGAAACCTTATGAGTTGTGTAAAAACAAAAAAATATATATTCAGGTCAATCAACTTGAATTGCTTGAAGCAACGGGATAAATAAGGGTTAGTTCCCAGCAGCCGTTAGTCAATGTCAGGGGTCGGTGATAGTGCTACGTCACTGTATATGTCTTCTCTGTCTTAAACTACAAAGTTTATTTGCTGCGCAGAACCTCTAACTTCCTCCTTCTCCCGTTCTTTGTTATACCTCTTCAGATCGCCGTATGCCTGCACTACCAAACAATATAGAAATAGATGCATGTGTGTTCCTGTTTTGTCTACTGTGATCATAAAATGTATAGAACGTTAAATGGTTTATAAAATAGCCACTGCAGCCAGCTAACGTCCTCGCAAAGTCTCCGCACATTTCCCTTTGTGTTTAATATAGTTAACATACTTTTTCTTTGTCAATATGTTTCACGATTCAAGAGTCTTTTCTATTAAGTTATTTAAAGAAATTCGTAGTCATTTCTTTCTCACTCATTCAATTCAAATTGACTATTTATGGAGTTTATCGAGTTCGTTCACTCCTTTTGTTGAATTTTAAAATAGAGGTGTGGCTTCCTGCTCAGAATTGTCAGATCAATTTCATTAAAAAAAACAGCACCAAATGTTCAAACCATAGAGGATTAAATAAGCCCAGAATAAAGATTGTGTTTCTATATCAACCATACAGCGTGTGTGTATGTGGAGCTATAAAATTTACATACATATACACAATGCATTTCCTATCTCAGTCATGTTACTATAATAAGTTCACTTTTAAATCACAAGGTCCTGGGTTCTAACCTTAATTTTGTCCTTGTAAATAGTTATTTCTCTAAAGTTACTTATACAGTCCATTATGGGCGAGGGGTTTCCACCTCCACCTCATCTCTCTCTCTCTCTTTATCTATCTATCTCTGGAAGAGATTGGCTAGTCAGATTTGGAGGTATAAGCTCAGCCAGATTAAAAATGCTCAAGACGTGCCATTTGTCAGGGACGGCAACTCTACGACAATGGCTTAGAAATAAAAACGGCAGATGGTGGTGTTTCCTGTTTTTTGGAAGCAATTGAATGTGAAGGTAATTGATGGAAGAGTCACCCAACCATCTATTGAATGTGTATACACTCCTGATCGATTATGATTTACTTATTCAGTGCCAGTGAAATCTAAGTCATGGGTTATAAGCCCTAATATTAGATCTAAATTTGATATACCTTCATCAGCAGTTTTATATATATATATATACACACACATATGTAATGAATCAAAACATATCAAAATCAAATATGTTAGAATTTTGTGTTTCTCAATAAGCAAGCGCAATAGACTATATCCAGAGCAATAATAAATCAAATGAAAAAGATATATGTATATATAGAGAGAAAGAACCATATATGTTTTCTCTACAGTATATGGTTCTTTCTCTCTAAATATATACATATTTTTTTCATTTGATCATCATCATTCGTTTAACGTCCATTTTCCACGCTAGCAAGGGTTAGACGGGAGTTGTCCCACTTGAGGCAAAGTTGGTCGGGCGACCATGTCTCGCTCATATAGGACTATCTGGCAGGTTTTCTACAGCTGGATGCCCTTCCTAACACCAACCACATTTACAGTGTGGAACTGGGAACTTTTTACCGTGTTACCTACACGACCACATTACAGCGTGGACTGCGTTTTTTTTCTCGTGACACCTACACGATCTTGATCTCATTTATCTCATTTATTTGGATTGGATGTTGTGGTACCAGCTTTATAGAGAGAGGGTGGTGGGAGGATAGGGTAGGGGTAGTGGATTGGGGTGTATATTTGGTTAAGAGGTGCCTACTGACTGTAGGTTTCGCTTTGTACATAGGAAAGGCGGGTCTTCTGTATTACTGCATAGCGCCAAAGATCTCGGTCCTGTGACATTGTCTTAGAGAGGTGCAAGTGTGTAAGGTCGGAATTTATCAGATCATCCCAGGTTTTTCTGGGTCTACCTACTCCGTAACTACCATCAATTTTGATCGCCCTGCACTTTTTTTAGACAGCTGTCGTCTTTCATGCGCATCACATGGCCATACCAACGTAGTCTTCTCTCGAGTAAACAGCATCTGATCCCTCTTATTCATAATTTCTCACTTAGTTCATTTATGCTTTGCCGTTCACGTATATTACTATTACACATCCAATGGAGCATGCATGCTTCGTTCCTTTCCAGTCTACGCAGGTCCTCTGCACGCAATGCCCATGTCTCACTGCCATGTAGCATTGCTGTTCGTATACAAGCATCATACAATCTGCTTTTCATTTTTAGAGAGAAACCGTTTGTGGCCAACAGCGGTATAAGCTCTCTGAACTTTTTCCATCCCGTTCTGACTCTGGCTACTGTACTTTCAGAACACCCTCCACCACTGCTGATTTTGTCACCCAGGTAATGGAAAGTGTCTACTATTTCTATAGAACCATCTTGGCAATAGAAGGGGCTAGTATCCTGTGGACACTTGCTACCTATTTCACCTGAGCATCGGCCACATATAAAGTCTACGTTCTTAGATAGTTTACCTGTGATCCCACTACATCCCACTACTATATATATATATATATATATATATATATATATTCATTAGTTAAGCAAAACAAGACCACAAATTTCACAAGGAAGACATTATTAAAAGATTGTCAACATATTTTAGTTTGATGTAAGGAATGTAGAGAATAAGAATAATAATAATAATATTAATAATAATTGTTTCTACTTTAGGCACAAGGCCAGCAATAACCCAGTGTATTACTGGTACTTTATTTTATCGACCCCCGTGAGGATGAAAGGCAAAGTCAACCTCAGCGGGATTTGAACGCAGATCGTAAAGGGACGTAACTATGCTGGAAAGCATGGCGTCCGACCCTCTACCGATGCTGCCAATCAACCGCCTAATAATATGAATAATAATAATGTCCGTTTACAATTGTTTCGCTACTCTATATAAACATCTTATCTAAACCCCCCCCCCCCCCCCCCAAACCATAGATATTACAAACTCTTTAATAAAAATAACATTAAAATCTCATTCTCCACAACACCTAACCTAGCTAGTCACATCGCATTCAGTAACCATCATAAACTAAGACAGTATAACTCCCACACCGCGGTACCACCACCTCCATCAAATACACCACGCCACTACACCAATAATTACTCTAGTAGCACACCTCCCCCATCTAATCCTTCTAGCACGGACCTACCGCTTAGGTTAAACTACCCTACTCTCACTAACCGCAGAAGCAACTGCAACTGCCGTTACCCCAATGCATGCCCATTAAATGGACACTGCCTGACACCCAACATAGTCTATAGGTGCACGGTTAAAATTGCTTCGAATACCAGCTCTTATATCGGGTCTACCTCTAACCCTTTTAAGGTACGCTATAACGCGCACTCTTTTTCCTTCCGAGACCCTAGCAACAGATGTTCGAAATCGCTAGCTAGGCTCATTAAAAACCTTAAATTAAACAACGTTCAACACTCACTAAAATGGGATATCGTGGCTAGGGCTCAACCGTTCAATGGACGAAGAAAATCTTGTGATCTCTGTATTACCGAAGCATATTACATAACTCTATCACGACCTCTACCGATTAACGATAGAACGGAGGTAACCATTAGCTGTCAACATCGAAGGGCTAATTCCTTCGCCAATAGAATATTTGACCCAACTTAGTCATCTAGCCCCATTTTTACTTGTAGCTAATAAGTTAAATTGCTATGAACAACTTAGATAATTATAAGTTACCTCCCCTACATTGTCTCTCAATTAAAAAAATTTTAAATTAGCACTTAACTATAAATACCCACAATGTCTAATCTCCCGAGGAGTTACTTCCCTTGAAACTACCCTCTAATTAGTAAGGTAAATATGTCCTTTGGCAGCCATCTTGTTACCCATAGGCAGATCTCACACAATGCAGCCTCGACAGATGAATACTGCTTGATTATGGCTGACAACTGATGCAACCAAGACACCATAGTAAAAAACCAATATATGGAACATTATATTATGTAACATTCTCTCATTATTTTAATTTATATTCCTTTGAAGTTCCGATGAGCCGCTCTGTCTTTTAAATATGTTAATTATTTTCAACTGAACCAGATCAATTATGATATATAGTCATCTGATCCAGAAATATTATATGGAATAGCGAAACAATTGTAAACGGACATTATTATTATTAATATTATTATTATTATTATTCTCTACATTCCTTACATCAAACTAAAATATATTGACAATCTTTTAATAATGTCTCCCTTGTGAGCACATGCCTTTACGCTTTGGCTTCTAACTAATTCACCAATCTCTCCTCTCATATCTCCTCTCCTATTTCCATCTCTCTCTTTAAGATTCGTTACTCTTGAACTGTGTATATATATATATATATATATATATATATATAATTGTTTCTACTTTTGGTACAAGGCCAGCAATTATCCCAGTACATTACTGGTACTTTATTTTATCGACCCCATAAGGATGAAAGGCAAAGTTAACCTCAGCGGGATTTGAACTCAGACCATAAAGGGCCGTAACTCTTTGCTGCAAAGCATGGCGTCCGACCCTCTACCTATACTGCCAATCCACCGCCCTTATATATATAATTGTTTCTACTTTTGGCATAAGGCCTGCAATTAACCATTACATTACTGGTACTTTATTTTATCGACCCCGTAAGGATGAAAAGCAAAGTTAACCTCGGCGGGATTTGAACTCAGATCGTAAAGGGACGTAACTATGCTGGAAAGCATGGTGTCCGACTCTCTACCTATACTGCCAATCCTCAATTATTGTAAGTTAGTTCTAAATTTACTTTTGTAGCTGACAATTTAATATGATATTCAATAGGATCGTTACCTTTAACATTTTTTAAATGTTAAAGTAGAAATAGCCCAAATTTATAGTACCATAAAGTCCTAAACTTGGAAATTCCCATAGTTAATCTGTATTATTATTTATATTATAAAGGTAAACAGACTGAGACTAAAAGAGTATTGATCTACCAAGTCCCTATTTCATGAGTTCAAAATTGTGGAAAGTGTGTTTCAAATCAAATAATTGTCAGGAATATGAAAATCTGGGAGTGTTACCTGGAATAGAATGGTCTCCTATCCGTAGTTAAACACTGGAGATCAGGAATGCCTCAGAAAACTAAGGAGACATTTACACACTTTTTAATCAATTTTATTGGAAACTAACCTTGCTGCATTTCACACATTTTTTTAATAAGAAAATGATGATTGATTTTAAATCAGTGATATAATTTATGGAGAAAAACTCTGCATTTCAATATTACCCAATGTAAAATGTAATGCATGAAAAATTGGAAAACATTATTTTTTGTAATATATCAAATCAAAATTACATTATTAAATCTTATTCTTATTTTGTTTCTTGTAAATAATTTTTTTCAAAATATCAGTTCAAAACTTTTGTGAATAGGTATCATATCTTGTCATTTATCTATGGTTTAAATTTCATATAAATCGAAGGGAAAAGATTTTCAGCGGGGGTTTGTGCCCCCGGGAACCCTTTGATTAAAATGAAATATACTTATCCAAGTACCCTGAGCAATGTAGTTTCAGAATATATATGGTTATGGGGGTCTATCTCCAAAACCATGGGAGGAGTTCATGAACAAACAAACAGACAGGAACTACAACTTTATATATAGAGATTATTTACCTAAAGGCATCCAGCCATATAAAACCTACCAAGGACTCTTCAGCTGTGGCTTTATATTACAGTCTTCCTAGTGCTGGTATCATTATAAAACACTCCTGGTGCACTTTGTTGAGTATGGGAACATGTAACGAGAATCGGGCCCTTAGCCCATTTGAGAGATCAGTAGTTGTGATTAAGTACTAACCTGGTCTTGTGATGACATGTCCAACTCTTGCTAGCTGGGGAAAATGGTCATTAAATGATGATGACACATATTCATATACTTGTGGATACAACATTTTTGTTTCATTATTTTTTGCATTAGAATCTGATGTTGCAGAACAAGATTTCTATGAAATACCTGATTGAAAACTTATTGATTTAATGAACAATTAGCAACCATGGATAATGTGTTTGTGGTTATGCTGTAGTTACCATTCAACAAGTTTGAAATAAGTAGAATTGATAGAAATAATTGGATATGCAATTGAAATGAGCTAGCTTTATCTATTTCAAGATCACTAGCCTTTAAAGAAATATAGAATACAACCTATCAATCTGACATGCTTATAAAATTCAATTATGCCTCTCACACTCTTTCTTCTGTACATTATTAATAACTTGCTTGCTGTCACCAATGATCACTCCTATTCACAGGATTGGATTAACAATTAAGCAAAATAATGACATGCTTAAGGTGTCAAGGGAATAGAGGCACCATTTTAGTCAGATTAAATGTATTTGTCATTCAAAAAAATATATTTTTGCAGACTATATATAGGGGTTCCTAATGTTTTAAGTGCTCAGGGCCTCAAAAGGACTTGATCGAGCCCTGCCATTTCAGATGATACCACATTTAATTCCTTTTTAACATTTTGTGCAAATGCATCATACACATGTAACTTAGACATCTTGTGAAAAAACTAAATGACCTTTATGAACATAAACCTCAGAAACATACACAACTAAGGACATGGCAATCTTGTCTCTTTTAATAGCTCAAAAAGACACTATCTTCCCTCATATTAAACTAACTTCAAAAAAATCCTTTGATCATGTTTGGCATGGATTTTGTGGCAGGTGTTGAGGAATTACTTCAACAACAACCTCATATGTAGTAATCTAAACACAGTACAAAAAGTCAAACAGTGCAGTTCTCCTAAATAACAACATTGGAAATTTCTTCAGGACAACAATTGGATTTTGACAAGGATGTCTCTTCTTTCCAGTAGTTTTCAGTATCTTTCTGGAAAACATCATGTAAGAGACTTTCTGGTACTTCCACATCTCCATTTTTATTGGAGGATGGTTCTTTTTTAACCTATGTTTTGCTAGCAGAGAAAACAGATGTTAAATCATGATGATGATAGGCCTGATAGGAATCAGTGAAGCAAACTTTTAGGAGTTCACCACCAGACAGGAAAGAGTGTCAGGAGTGTACAGAATGGAGATCAACTCAGAAAATAGCAAATTTCAGGTTATTAGTCATAATCCAAATATGCAACCAATGTCAACACCGCAACCCTTCTGTGAATAAGAGTGGACAGGGTCCATTGGCAACTGTGAAAAAGTCTAGAGTAGCACCCACAAAACTGGCTGCACAGGTTACAGGGACTTGATTGAATTAATTGATTGCATTAAATATGCTAACACTAACTTAACTATTAGTTTTCTCACCGATGGTGTCCCTAAATAATTAACCTCAGCAATAATTGTTTTTATTCTGATATTGAATATTTTAGTGCTGTTTGATGGTTAACATTTCCGATAATGTACTGAATGTTTAATGAAGACACTAACATTAAATTTCCAGACAAGATAGGAAATATTGATCAAATTTCACAGCTTCTTTATCAATATTGATACTCTTCTAAGTAAGATAGGCAGGCACAAAAGGTCAATATGGTGAGTTTCTGAGAGCTAATATACTAACCATCTGGAGAACTTTTGAGGGCTAATTTACTAACAATCTGGAGAACTTTTGAGTGCTAATTTACTAACAATCTGGATAACTTTTGAGAGCTAATTTACTAACAATCTGGAGAGCTTTTGAGAGCTAATATACTAATAATCTGGAGAGCTTTTGAGAGCTAATATACTAACAATCTGGAGAGCTTTTGAGAGCTAAAATTGTCTGTAGAACTTCTAAGAACTAATTTTGTAACAATCTGGAGAACTTTTGAGAGCTAATATTATAGCAATCTAAAGAGCTTTTGAGATCTCCTGTAACAAACTGGAGAGCTATGAATTTGTATAGAAAAAATTTTGAAAGCTAAAAATTACAATAATTATATTATACAATACCATCTGTCACTATTATTGATAGCAACCCACCTGAAATTTTCCATGGTTCTATAATGCAAAACCACCCCTTTTAAAGTGTTCATATTTATATTAAAACATTCCATCATAATTTAATGCCTCAATCATCAGCTTAATTATGAAAAATATTAGTTATATTAATAAATCCTTCGAAATTCATGATTATACACATTCACAGTGATAGAAGGTACGAGGCTGAATTAAGTGCAAGAATTGTGGGAGCTGGTGCAGTAATCTGCCAACTTCATCATTCGGTAATCAGAAAAAAGGAGGTATATGTAAAAGCTAGACTCAGTATTATGGTTGCGAGGAGTGTCCGCGTGTAATTAGATATTGATCGTACTGTAATGGAGTGCCTGGATGTGTGTTGTCGTTTTAATGTCACTATTGGAAAAGTGTTGTGGTACATACTTATTTAAGAGTAAACATGTGTAAAGGGTTGGGTAGGTGCAAGGTGAGCTGCTTATGTGCTGGTTGCGTGTACAGTTAATTTTGTATTGTTGAATGATGGGATGTACATTTAAGTGTGGCCCGAGTGTGTGTTTCAATAAGCACTAGTTCTGTGTATATTTCTGGATGCTGGTGTGGTCTGCTAGTGACATTTGGGTGGAGTTGTGCTCATTAGTGTTACCTAAGGTTTCAAAGTTCAGGTCTCATACCTGATTGAGTACTCTTTTCCTTTTTAACATTCACATATATATATAAGGCAAACAGAAATAACAAAGCAAATAACACAGTACAATGAGGAAATATATTATTAGTTTTATGATGTGTGTGTGTGTGCGTGTGTTCATTTTTTTGACATCAGAAGAACTGTGTCAAGAAACTTATAAGTAGTGATAGAGTGAATCATCAACGTCAAATAAAGAAATCCAACCACATGTATTGAATATGTTTCACATTTGTCTATCCCCAAAATGCTGTTTCATCATCATCATCATCATCATCATCACCGTTTTACGTCCGTTCATCCACGCTAGCATGGGTTAGACGGGTTGTCCTGTTGTGGGCAGTGTCCGGTCGGCTGACCATGTCTTGCTCATATGGGAACTGATTCTGGCTTGATTTCTACAGCTGGATGCCCTTCCTAACACCAACCTCATTTACAGTGAGGGCCAGGTGCCTTTTTTCCGTGGCGCCTACATGACCACTTTGCAGTGGGAGGGTGTGGGGGCATATTGTCTAGATGCTTCAGCTTCGGCTTGTACCTGTGGGGGGTCAGGTATTCTGTATTACTGCGTGACGCCAGAGGTCACGGTCGTGTGTCATCGCCCTTGAGAGGTGCAATTGAGTAAGGTCGGCTTTTATCACCTCATCCCAGGTCTTTTTGGGCCTCCCCACTCCGTGGTTTCCATCGACTTCTAGTGCTCTGCACCTTTTTATGCAGCTGTCATCCTTCATATGCATCACATGTCCATACCAATGCAACCGCCTCTCCTGCACACAGCATTTGATTCCTCTTATGCTCAGTCTCTCTCTCAATTCATTTATGCTTTGCCGTTCGTGTATATTACTATTACACATCCATCGGAGCATGCAGGCTTCGTTTCTTTCTAATCTACGCAAGTCTTCCACAGACAGCGCCCAGGTCTCACTACCATGTAACATTGTTATTCGTATACACGCATCATACAGTCTGCCTTTCATTTTGAGGGAAAAGCCTTTTGCAGCTAGCAGTGGCATAGCTCCCTGAACTTCTTCCATCCCATTCTTACCCTAGTTATTGTACTTTCTGAACACCCACCTCCGCTGCTAATTCGGTCACTTAGGTAGCAGAAGCTGTCTACTGTTTCTACAGAACCCTCCCAGAGATTGGTGGTACTTGTTTCCTGTGGCTGTTTGCTGCTTGCTGTCCCAGCACAGCTGCTACATGTGAAGCCTACATTCTTAGTTAAGCTTCCTAAGATCCCGCTACATCTCTTGTGTACCCATTTGTACATTCAAATTCATTGTATTAAATGATTTGGTACATTGATTATTATGTTATAGAAGGATAATCTGTATTAAAAAAAATGATTCATAACCTTTTTTTTTTAAATGTTTGAGTTTATTAAAACTAGCCTTCTAAAGTTCGTTGACATATTTTCTAGGTTGTGTCAAAACCAAGCTGTACTACTGGTAATATTTCAACCAGGAAATTGGTTGTTAAAATCAAGCTTGATTGAGTTGATATATGATCAAAGGCACTTAAGCTATGACCATACATTTGTTTAATTAACAAATGTCGCCTATGTGTGTGTGTGTTTTAAAGAGAGATTTGGCTGCAGTTTCTAGCAAATCAAGTGACTACATAGAGGTCGGTTATTTCACTGATTAAAATTTGGTTGTTTGTTGTAGCTGGAGATCTTTCTTTGTGTGCCCTTGCAGGCGACAGGGCTAGGGTTGGATTAGGCTTAGGGTTAGGGTTTACAATTAGATGCTTTCTCAGTCAAATAGTACAATGTTATGACCCATCATCTTCCCCAATAACAATATTTATCAATTTTAATAATTATTACTTGATTAATGAAGTGCTTTACATAAACATGTTTCTTTCTGTACTTTATACATTCTATAGTTCAAATCCTTCCAATGTCAACTTTGCCTCTCATTTTTCCAGAGTGGATAAAAGAAAGTGCTAGTCAAGTACTGGGGGATTTACTCAACTTTGTCCTTTCCCCCAAATTTGCTGGTCTTGTGCCTACATTAAAAATCATTATTATATGCATATGTGTATATATTATTCTCCCCCCCTATTGGGGATTTTTTTTTTTTTTTTTTGTTACATCTTTTGTTTTTGTTTTATACTCATTTTTACATGCAGAAACCCACATTATACTGTCCTGTGCAGTCCTTAATGGTTTTTTTGTAAACCCTTTATCTCCTTATAATATATAACCAGCAATTTCTCTGTTTGTCTGTCTGTCCGACAGTGGAAACACGTGCACGCGTGCGAATGTTTTTTGCGCACGCGTAGAGAGAGAGTGAGAGTGAAAGAAAGAGACAGACTACAAGAGGGGGATAGCGGGAGGGAGAGAGGGGGGAATTGAGGAGTGCTACAGAAACATATATACATTTCTGTGTGTGTGTAATATATATATATATACACACACAGAAATATATATATATACACACAGAAATATATATACATTTCTGTGTGTGTAATATATATATATATACACACAGAAATATATATACATTTCTGTGTGTAATATATATATATATATATATATACACACACAGAAATATATATACATTTCTGTGTGTGTAATATATATATATATATATATACACACACACACATAAATATATGGGCATTTCTCTGTTTGTCTGTCTGTCTGTCTGTCCTTCCCTAAAACTCAAATGTAGGTGCTACAGAAATATTACCTTCCCCTTCCTTTCTCCACTTTGGTACTACCAAGAGAAACACTGTCGCTATAGAAACATTACCTTCCCCTCTCCACTGACTTTGGTCACTGAGGCCGAGGGAATCGCTGGTTGCTATAGAGACACCTTGCACAAGCCAGAAGTAACCAGTTCGAGTCGGTTCTGACTTGACACCATGCCAAGGACCATTTGAAGAAGGTTGCCATTGAATTTGTGGTTTGAAGAAGGTTGCCATTGAATTTGTGGTTGTTGCTGCTGATAATAAGGACCATTTGAAGAAGGTTGCCATTGAATCTACTTATAATATATAATGGGCATTTCTCTGTTTGTTTGTCTGTCTGTCTGTCTGTAAAAAATGCCAAGGAAACAAATAGACGCGGTTTCAAATCTCTATGCTTTTCAAATTCATTACATTAATCTTTATTTATACGTTTCGCTTTACGAGTGTTTCGACTTACGAGTGTTTCGGCTTATGATTATATATAAACGTTTCTATTTCCATCGTTTTATCGTAAACGTTTATATATTTCCATCGTTATATCATAACGTTTATGTATCATAACTTTTATATTTCCGTCACTAATCTCTTTTTCTCCTTTTTCGTTTTAACATATATTTATTTCAAAGATTTCACCGTATAGATAACATATATATTTATACATGCATAAAAGACACACCGAGAGACGGTGAACATGTGGTGCCGAAAACATTTCTCATCCAAATCTCAACAATATCAGTATATACACTAGATTTGCTAGCAGAAAACCGCCCACTGGATGGTTTTCTGCTAGTCTATATATATAAAACTGAGGATGTCTGTCTGTGTGTGTGTGAGTTCGAATCCCTAAAACTCGAGAACCACCCAACCGACTGTTTTCAAACTTTACACATGTAATACTTATGTTTCAGGGAGTGTTCTGAGCAAACAAAATTTTAAATGTTCTATGCCCTAGGGACCGCATTAGGCGATTTAGCGATCTCGCTCTATAATTCTTAGTCTTTCTCTTTTTAGGTAGATACATACATATAACGTCGCGCCCTTATAATATCTGTCTGTATTACATCACTTCCCTGAGGATGTCTGTCTCTGTGTGTGTGTCTGTGAGTTTGAATCCCTAAAACTCGAGAAGTACCCAACCATTTTTTTTAAAACTTTACATGTGTATTACTTATGTTTCAGGGAGTGTTATGCACATAAAATAATTCAACTTTTTTTATCTCCTAGGGCCCACATTAGGTGAAAGACTGCGTTTTTTAACATTTTTAGGGGTTTTTTGAGGCGTTATGTCAGACCGATTTCCTTGAAATTGTAACTATGTATTAGTCAGTCTCTTCTTCATACCGTAAGCAAAGAAAATCCAACTTTTTTATGGCCTAGGGCCCGCATTAGGTGAAAAACTTAATTTTTTCAGCTTCTTAGGGTTTTTTGGAAGCGTTACGTCTAGCCGATTTTCCCGAAATTTCAAGGCATATTATGCACATAAAAAAAATTCATTTTCTTGATCCACTAGGGCCCGCATTAGGTGAAAACCTGCATTTTTCCTGCTTTATCGAGGAAAATCTTAAAGATTATCCAGTCATCAGAGTATTCGGTTTATTTTCTTTACATATTGTCCAGGCATGCAGTTTTTCCATGATTAGGTCTGTTGGCAGCCCGCGGCCCAAAATACCTTATCCCGTGCAACGCCGGGTACCACTGCTAGTAGTCAATAAAGGGTAAGTGGATTGGCAGAGGGTTGGACACCATGCTTTGTAGCATAGAGTTACGTCCCTTTACAGTCTGAGTTCAAATCCCGCCAAGGTTAACTTTACCTTTCATCCTTACAGGATTGATAAAATAAAGTACCAGTAATGCACTGGGTAATTACTGGCCTTGTGCCTAAAGTAGAAACAATTATTATTATTATTATTATTATTATTATTATTATTATTATTATCATCATTATCATCATCATCATCATCATCATCATCATCATCATCATCATCATCATAACCATTTTACGCCTGTTTTCGAAGCAGGCATGAGTTGGATAATTTGTCATATTCTGTAATTAGACAGGTCAGAAACCCATATATTGTGGCATGGTTTCTATGGCTGGATGCCCTTCCTAATGGCAACAACTTTACAGCATGTACTGGGTGCATTTTATTATGACACCAGCACTACTAATTAGCAGTGCTAACTGGGTGCATATATGTATATACACACACACATACATATTATATATATATATATATATATATATATATATATATATATATATATATATATATATATATATATATATATATATATATATATATATATATATATATATATATATATATATATATATATATATATATATATATATATATATATATATATATATATATATATATATATATATATATATATATATATATATATATATATATACATGGAGTCACATGGGTTAGTGGTTAGAGCATTGGCCTTGCAATCGAAAGGTTGTGAGTTCAATTCTCAGACCGGGTGATGTGTTGTTTCCTTCAGCAAGACACTTTATTTCACATTGCTCCAGTTTACTCAGCTGTAGAAATGAGATGATAGGACTGGGGTCCATATCATTCCACTGTAAAGTGGTCATAGAGGTGCCACGGCAAAAAAGCACCCAGCACTCACTGTAAATGAGGTTGGTGTTAGGAAGGGCATCCAGCTGTAGAAATCAAGCCAGAATCAGTTCCCGTCCCACCCTTGCAAGCAGGGAAAAGCGGACATAAAATGATGATGATGATGATATGTGTGTGTGTGTGGGTGTATTTGAAACCATGTGATTGTAAAGCAAACTTCTTAATGACACAGTCATAAATGTGCCTCTCATATATGTGTGTGTGTGTGTGTGTGTGTGTCGTTAAGACGTTTACAACCATAATGTTTCAGGTCCAGCATCACTTTGTGGCACTTTGGGCAATTGTCAAATACTATAGCCATGAGCAGACCAATTCCTTAAGAGTGAATTTGAAAGATGGAAGCTGTATAAAAGCCTGTCATATATATCAATGTCTATGAGTATGTGTGCATGTGTATACACATACACATGTGTATCTTCGTCATCATCATCATCATCAGTTTTATGCCCACTTTCCATGCTGGCATGAGTTGGACAGGTTGTCATGGTCTGACTAGATGGGTTGGAGCAACCTTATCTTGCTTCTATGTTCCATTTTGGTATGGTTTCTGCAACTGGATGCCTTACCTGACACTAACCACCTCACAGAGTGTAGTGGCTTGTTATTTTTTTTTTTGGCGGGGGGGAGGGGGGGTGACTACACCACCACCACCTTACAGAATGTACTGGGTGCATTTTATAATGGTGCCGAAATCAACCACATTAGGGTGTACCCTCAAAGCCTATATTGTCTTTATTTGATTATCAAACAATGTAACCTCTAGTTTATCACAGTATTTATTTTAATGTCACATTACTTGTAGTGGTGAATGGGTCTTTTGTTTTATCTAATGAGGTAATTATCCGTAAAATATAGGTATAGGATCTGCAATTTTTGGAAAGTTTGTTTAAGGGTTCAGCAACAAAATAAATTTAGGAACCTCCAAAATAAAACAAGAAAATAGAAATTAAAATAACAGGAACTAATGAATCTATGTAATGAAGGGTTCAAGATATGAAACCAATATATTGTAGCCATGTTTATCTATGAATAATTAGTTATTTATTTTTAGTTTTCTTTTATTAAAATATTTTCAAAGAAATATATTTTTTATTAAAATTTGAATTTCTGTTTTCTTTTTTAAATTACATTTTTTTTCTTGTTATAGGTAGATTTGAACCCTTTCTTTAACATAGCTCTAAAACAATCAAGAATTTTGAGGCATTTTTTTTTTCATTATTAAGCAGGGCTTTGGCATATAACTTAACAAATGTTCTTACATAAAACTATGAGGAAAGATTTTTAAATAAAGATTTTTAAAACACAGTTTAGTGCCATAGAACCATGAGTGATATAGTTAAGTAGCAATATTTTGGGAACATTTTCAAATTCCTTGCTGATGTACACAATAAGTTTCCAACCCATAGCCCACAGGAAAAATGTTTTCAGCTCAGGTATTTTGAGATGTCTTTTGTTTAATATATCGATGTAATAATGGTTTCTAATTTTGGCACAAAGCCAATGATTTTTTGAGGAAGGTAAAGTCAATTCCTCCTAGACACTCACTCTGCCTGTTGCAGACTGCGCATCAACATGAGATATTCTTCTCCACAAAGTTCGCTCACCAACAGCAGAGTTTAAAGAGCAAAGGTCAAGTCCAGTCCATAAGTTGACATTATGAAGCAGCATTTTGGCTGTCAACCTTTGCATCTCTTACTGGCTGACCTTCCTTCTAGGCATAACTTACACCACGAGTTGATCTTCTGGTATGACCATATAGTTTAAGTACTCTTGACTTAATAACTGATGTGATTGGTTTAAGTTTGGTAATGTTGAGTAGCTCATTGATAGAGATATGGTTGCTGAATCGTTTGTTAATCATAAGTCTCATGATGTGGTTCTGGAATGTAGAAAGTTTCTGAAGTGACCTTGTCATCCAGTTAACACAAGCAAGACCATATAACACAACTAGTAGGATGTAAGTGTCAAAGGTTTCAGCCTTCAAATGATAAGAAATTCGTTTTGATGTTAGCATTACTTTGTTCCTGTTGAAAGCTGCCCAACCCAGAGTGATGCGAAACTGCACAGCAACCATTCCATTGTTGTTTGATGATAGCTTGTGACTGAGATATGCAAACTCCATAACTGGAGCAATACTTGCCTGGTACTTTATTTTATCAACCTTGAAAGGATAAAAGGCAAAGTTGACCTCAGCAAGGTTTGAACTCAGACCATAAAGAGCCAGAACAATTACTGCCAAGCATTTGTCATATCAATGTGATAATAAGATTGTTATATTTCTTGTACACATTAATATTATCTTTTCAATGTATTGATTCTTGGTGGATTTTCATTAATAGAGCTGGATAAAATATTTTATTGTATTAAGTTACATTATAAATTCAAACCTTCTCTGACTTTCTTCAAAGAATGACCCTAACCTTAACTCACCTCTTCTCATAACACATAAACATCTTATTTTACAAATGTTATTAGATGTCTTTTACCAGCACAGACCATCACTTGTTTCCTCAGACAGTAGGGTTTATTTTTTCTTTTGTTTTCTTTAGCCTTGCTATTTATTCTCCTGTGATCGATAAGTAAGTAGTAATCATGTATTGACTTGATTCAATTGACTATACATCTTATATCAAATCAATATGTTCTTCAGTGCAATAAAAAAAAATCCAGGCAGCTATCTAACTATGAGTATGTATCTATGTGTGTATGTGTGTTTAAAAACATGCATAGATTACATGAAGGAATGTAGCTTAATGGTTAAGGCATTTGGTTCACAATTGTAGGCTTGTGAGATTGATTTCCAGTGGTATGTTGGGTCCTTGAACAAGACTCTTTATTTCGCATTGCTCCAGTCCACTCAACTAGCAAAAGATAAGTTGTGCCTGTAATTCAAGGGGTCAATCTTTTCAAACAATGTGTCATCCTCATCCTGACTCTCCCTGAGAACTACATTAAGGGTGCATGTGTCTGTTGAACCTGACTCTTCCTGAGAACTACATTAAGGGTGCATGTGTCTGTTGAACATGACTCTCCCTGAGAACTATGTTAAGGGTGCATGTGTCTGTTGAACCTGACTCTCCCTGAGAACTATGTTAAGGGTGCATGTATCTGTTGAACCTGACTCTCCCTGAGAACTATGTTAAGGGTGCATGTGTCTGGTGAATGTTTGGCCACTTGCATGTTAATTATATGAGTAGACTGTTCCATTGTTTGAACAGCTTGTACACTCGCAGAACCAACAGAGGTCCAAAACACGCATAAATACACACACGGATATATATGAATTAGCATTTGTATGCCGTGTTTATCCCAGATTTTAGAATAGGTGTACCATATCCCTGCATATCATTAGAGGTCATTAAAAGAATTGGCATCAAGAATGGCTGAAGAACATTGTCTCAAAACATCCCATTCAACCCATGCCAGCGTGGAAAAGTGGGACAAAACTGTCCAACCCATACTAGCGTGGAAGATGGATGTTAAATGATGATGATGATGAGGATGATGAGGATGATGTTGATGATAATGATGTGTGTGTGTGTTTCATTTTCTCAACCAGATATAAGAATGACCAAGTGGTTAAGAAATTCACTTTGCAATCATAAGGTTCTGACTTTGATAATAGTACAGGATATCTGAGGCATCTGTCTTCTATCATAACTGTGAGTTGATTCAAGCCATGTGAGTGAAACTCCATGGACAGAAAAATGTGTGGACACTCATCTGATGGACTATATACATAATTCTAAGTGTTGGCCATTACCTGTGTCATGCAGTTTCTGCCTGAAAATTATGTTGTATGTATATACGGACCTGTAGCTCCCGATGGAGTTATAGGGGTGCCATAGTGACATGCAGTGTGTTTTGGGCACTTTGAACCTGGTTTAGCCTAGCCCTCTTAAGATATGACTCTCTCTCTCTCTCTCTCTGTTGAGCTGTCTCAGATGGTCTTTTGGCTCCTATTTCTAGCAGTATTATAATCCTGTCACGTAGTCCTAATATTAAAGACATTTATTCATGAAACGATGCAATTACATGTGTTTTTGTACTGCATGCTGGATCGGCAACTGGTATGTAGAATTTCATGATGAATATAGTCTCTTTGAATTGAAGAGTACTCCTCTGACGAATACATGAATTCTTCAAATATTGGTCTTTTCCAATAGTTGCTTCTTCCAAGAATGAAACCATGGAAGGGAGGTTGATATATAAGTGAGAGAGACTAAAATGTTTTGGGGGTCTCTCTGGCTTATACTCCCATAGAGTTTTTTCACTTAAATTTAATGTTATATATATATATAAGCCAGAATCAGTTCCCGCCCCATCCTTGCAAGTAGGGAAAAGCGGACGTAAAAATGAAATGATAATGATGATGATATATTTGAAAATAAGGAAAAGAATGACTTCACTTGTAGTGTTAAATAATTTGATTTAATTTTATAATATTATAATATTATGAGTTGGTAGATCTAGTAAGTTCTTTGTTAACTTCGGTGGGAAGAATTTTAAAGATTCCTGGTTAACTTTGTTGGAGAACTTTCTCTCATTCGTCGGTGGCGATTGTTAAACTGAGATCAGGTTGTGTTGAGATGTGTATATATAAGAGAGATTTGGATGTGTCTGGGTGTGGTGTTAATGAGTGTTGATGATGATGAATATTTGGAAGAATTAAAGCATACATACACACATACGCACACACATACATACACACATACGCACACACATACACACACACCTATAGACACTCAGAAGGTGGTTGTAAACATCCCCTCATGCTGGTTTTATTTCATTAGCTGACCTCTTTGATGAGTATATAATGGCATAGCTGAATCAACTCTCTTAAATTTATAAAGAATATCTTCTACAAATTTCTATATCAAAGATGAATTTAGGTGCATGTCTGGGTTTTAATGAGGTGTAAGATACATGTCTTTTGATAAGAATGGGATGACAGGAAAAAGAGAAAAGAAGGATAGTTTTGGAACATTTGTCAAAGATGTGTTGTTGATATTGGTTTATATATTTACAGTCCATATATATTACATACATACACACATACATACACACACATATATATATATATATATACACACCATATATATATATATTATATATATACACATATGTCCAAACCCATGCTAGCGTGGAAGATGGACGTTAAACGATGATGATGATGATGATATACACATCATATATATATAATATATACACATATATACACATCATATATATATATATATATACCAACTCATAATATTATAATATAAAATTAAATCAAATTATTTAACACTACAACTGAAGTCATTCTTTTCCTTTTTTTCAAATATACCTAACTGTACCAAGGACCTTACACATTTTTCCAATATTCTACCACCTTGTACACGACAGAGTGGCTAACACACGTTCAAAATCTGTTACTGAATCCCTCAAATCAGAGACAATATTACAGGAAATCTCAGAATAACTCTCCATAATAATAAGTAAGTACAACTCTCTTACTAATGCCGTATATGAAATGGAACAACAAACACGCAGCTATATGGAGAAACTCGATTCCTTAATTGCAGACCGCCAGAAACAAGAACAAATCTCACCCTCTGAAATAGTTACACCAGAATTCCATCGTTCAAAATGCGTTCAAAGAATGGAATGAACTGAATCTGGAAAAAGAAGCTTCCAAAAAAAGTAACCAAATGAAAAATATTTGGAACCAAATACTAAGCCAAAGAAAACAGGCATAGTGGAAAGCCTTGAGGAGTGAAAACCTAGTGGACACATATGAGATATGGCGAAGTACAGAACAAGTCATCCTCCCGAGAAAATTCCGGATTAAAGAAATAACATCAGAACCAAATGAAGAAACCAAAATAAGACAAAATCTAGCACTCCAGAAACTTGAGACAGAAATCACTCTACTTCGTCTAAGAGTACCAAAATTTAAAGAAAAATTCGAAAAATATGACACCATCATTAGAGAAGAAATAAACAAAAGAAGCATCGGTAATGTACGAGAAAAACTCTTTGACCTTTGGAAGAATGATACACCAGAGAGGAATTGAAATCAAAGAAAATCTTGGAGTCAAGAACACAATGGTTACAAGAATATGAAAAAAACTATGGGAAAGTCCAAATAAAATCCAAAAAACAAGCCCATAAGGAACCCACAAATTCGGGAATATACAAAAACACAAGAAATGAGGAATTCTCACACAATAAACAAACATCAACCAGAAATAGGAGAATCCCAAACACAATTATACACAAACCAAATACTGAACACCAGAACCAGATACAACTACTGTCAAAACCCCAAGAACAATTACCAGTGGCAAAATCAAAGACATATGATGACCGAACGGAACAATAGAAGAACTAGACCCCCATATATCAACCATCATCATCATCATCATCACCGTTTTACGTCCGTTCTTCCACGCTAGCATGGGTTAGACGGATTATCTTGTTGTGGGCAGTGTCCAGTCGGCTGACCTTGTCTTGCTCATACGGGAACTGAATCTGGATTCCCTTCCTAACACCAACCTCATTTACAGTGAGTGCTGGGTGCTTTGTTTCGTGGCGCCTACACGTCCACTTTACAGTGTGGGCTGGGTGCTTTTTTGCTGTGGCACCTCCACGACCACTTTGCAGTGGGAGGGTGTGGGGGCATATTGTCTATATGCTTCAACTTCGGCTTGTACCCGTGGGGCGTCGGGTCTTCTGTATTACTGCGTTACAATCCCCAAACAAAATACTACCATTCAGAAAATTATCAACATGAAATACCAGCAAACAGAATATTTCACCACAACAGAAACACCGCTACCTCAAATGGGAATTATTTTTTAGGACAAGGTGCCTCCCACCAAATGAAAGGAAAAAAGAAAAAAAAAAACACCCTTCAAGTGGCACCCAATGAGAAAACTCCAAAGGAACCATAATAATCAACATATCAGCAAAAAAACTAACACAACAGGAAATAAAATTGCTAGAAAATGGACTGAAATTCACACCCACTCCAAAAGCAGACCAAGCCGACCTTATAAAAGACACAGAAGATTTTTGTCAAAAATTATGTCTAGGAGAATTCTTCCAGGGTGTAGAATACGGGGAGGAATCACTAGTAAGAAACAAAAAGGACTTCAGGCCTCCGTTAAATAGAGACAAAAACCTGGTGGATTACATAACCTACCTCCGACGATCAGCACAGTCAAATATTGCAGAGACGAAACACAAACACAACATTCCTACAGACCAACTGCAAGCACTAACAAACTACAAAAAGGCTCCTCAATAATCATAAAAGAAGCGGACAAAGATGGAGCAATCATCATCATGGACAAAAACCACTACAAGGGTATGGTCCTAGAACAGTTGAATAACTAGGATTTTTACAGAAAAATCAGCAAAAACGAAGAAAGAAAATCGATGATTAAAGTAGGCAAACTGACGACCAAGTACCAAAACAACCTCACACTAAAAGAAATCAATTACTTAACCAACTTCGAAATGAAAACCAGCAATTTCTATGGTTTACCGAAAGTTCACAAATCCAGAGAAATCCAAAACAACATAAAAGGCAAAAATACATCATATGTTGAAGTACCAAAACTGACAGATTTAAAATTACACCCAATTGTTGCTGGTCCAGCCTCAAGCACACAACGTCTAAGCAACCTATAAGACATCATACTGAAACCCTTATGTAAAAAAGTGCCAAGCTTCATCAGAGATGATATGGAATTCCTGAACTATATCCCCCAGAAAGTACACCAAGAAACAATCTTAGTCAGCTTTGACGTAACAAGCTTATACACTAACATCCCACACGACTTAGGAGTTGAAGCTGTTGACTTCTGGATTACAAAACACCCAGACTACATTTCAGAGAGATTCCCCCAAAAATTTATTTTGGAAGAACTCAAACTAGTACTGGAGAACAACCACTTCCTTTTTGATAATGAACTATATTTACAAATAAAAGGAATGGCTATGGGTACCAAAGTGGCCCCAACATATGCAACACTCGTTATGGGCCACCTGGAGGCAAAATTACATTCCAAACTGCAGGAAACATTCAGTCATAACTTCGCTACCTACATTAATCACAACTGGAAACGCTACCTAGACGACTACTTCATCTTCTGGAATAGAAGCCAAGAAGACCTGCAAAGATTCCATTGCTCATAAACAATCTTCACAAAGAAATAAAATTCACCATGGAATGTAATAAAAAGGAACTACCCTTTCTGGATATCCTTATCATTAAGGAAGGGGAAAATATCAAAACGGACTTATTTTACAAACCAACAGACACACACCAATACTTGAATTTCCGATCAGCACACCCCTCACATAGCAAAAGGAACATTCCTTTTAACATGGCAAGACGCATCTGCACCATAGTAACACACCCAACACTACAGGAAAAAAGATTATATGAATTAAAAGAGTTCCTTAAAAGACAAGAATATCCAGTAAACCTCATCAACACAGCCATCTCCAAAGCCCAGACAACACTGAGAAAAACAAAGCAACAAAATAGAATGGAAAAAACAGTTATTCCTTTTGTCATCACTCACAATCCAAGGAACTTCAACATTGTGAAAGCCGCCAAATAATATCTCCCGATTCTCCAGCAGTTCCCTAAAATGAATGAAGTCATAAAAGACACACAAATTATATATAGTAGACGCCAAGCACCCAACCTAAAGAAACTGCTTACCGAGGCAAAATTTACGTCTAATAATGAAGCAATGCAAGTTAAGAAATGCGGACACCCTCGATGCGGAACTTGCGAACACATTGAAGAGGGTGGACAAATCTCCTTTAAAAACAACCAGTCTTTCACAGTTAATGCAAATATGAATTGCAAAACGAAAAACTTGATTTACTGTGCAACCTGCCCACAATCTAAAGAATACTACATTGGTGAAACCGGAACGGGTCTACATGACTGAGTTCGAGTACATAAACAACAAATTAGAGACCCCTCTGTCAGAAACACCACATACAGTGAACACTTCGCAACATGCGGAAAGGGAAATTTCACAATTTTCCCCTTCTTTAAGATATGGTCGGACAACAAACATTTCAGAAAATAGAAAGAAGAATTCTTTATTAGAAAAGACAAACCACTACTGAACACAAAAAAGTGATATTCCATCTTCAAGTAACAGGATTCTTCTCCTCTCTCTTTTCTTTAAAAAAATCTCATACTGAAAAAGAAAAATAGTTGATGACACCCGTACTTTCAAACATTCGATCGCTGAAGATAAGAAAAACCCCCAGAGGTACAATAACAGTTCATTAATTCCCCTTACTCACACCAATGTATATATGAACTTAAACACTTGAGTAAATGTGTACATATATATGTGTACATATATTTATGTATAGATGTGTTTTTTTATATATGTGTCTGTAGGTATACAGATATATGTGTACATGTTTATATGTATGTGTGCATATGTGTGTGTATATATATGTATGTATGCACGTGCGTGTGAAATAGATAAATGTGTGTATATATATATGTATATTTATATATATGTAGATATATGTATTATATATTTATATGTATATCATCATCATCATCATCATCATTTTACGTCCGCTTTTCCCAGCTTGCAAGGGTGGGATGGGAACTGATTATGGCTTGATTTCTACAGCTGGATGCCCTTCCTAACACCAACCTCATTTACAGTGAGTGCTGGGTGCTTTTTTGCCGTGGCACCTCCACGACCACTTTGCAGTGGAATGATAGGGACCCCAGTCTTATCATCTCATTTCTACAGCTGAGTAAACTGGAGCGATGTGAAATAAAGTGTCTTGCTCAAGGAAACAACACATCACCCGGTCTGAGAAGTGAACTCACAACCTTTCGATTACAAAGCCAATGCTCTAACCACTAAGTCATGTGCCTCCATATATATATATATATATATATATAAAAATATAAGTATGTATACGTACACACATATATGTATACAGACGTACAGTAGTATGTATATATATACATGCACACATATATATATGTACGTATGGGTTTACCGAACATTTATTATAATGTTCGGTTTGTTTGTGAACAAACAGCCTGAATTAAGCCATACAGTGTTCGGCAACCATCATCGCCCTTTTCTTCAACACTGACAAAGGAACGTTGAACTAGTTTCAAGCTTATTAGCTATCATCAGCGTCGTATACCTTCCTGTCAGATGATTGAACGTTTGAAAGTATATACTTTCCTTATGCATATTAACGGCTGAGCAGCCGAATTTGCATATTGAGTGAGTTAGTCGGCTGGGCGTACCGAAAACGATAAATGGAAAAGAATCAAATGCAAATTAGGCTGCTCAGCCGTTAATATGCATAAGGAAAGTATATACTTTCAAACGTTTAATCATCTGACAGGAATGTATACAATGCTGACGATAGCTAATAAGCTTCAATCTAGTTCAACGTTCCTTTGTCAGTGTTGAAGAAAAGGGCGACGATGGTTGCCGAACACTGTATGGCTTAATTCAGGCTGTTTGTTTACAAACAAACCGAACATTATAATAAATGTTCGGTAAACCCATCATTTTTCATTTCATTTTACGTCCACTTTTTCCCTGCTTGCAAGGGTGGGACCCATACGTACATATATATATATGTGTGCATGTATGTATATATATACATACTACTGTACGTCTGTATACATATATGTATGTACGTATACATACTTATATTTAAGTATCAGCCGTACTAAGAGTGAGAAATGAAATTTCATTTCATTCTTTTCCATTTATATAAAAATATACATATAAAATATATAAAATATGTATATGTCGAATATATATATCATCATCATCATCATCATCACCATTTTACGTCCATTCTTCCACACTATCATGGGTTAGATGAGTTGTCCTGTTGTGGGCAGTGTCCGGTCGGCTGACCTTGTGTTGCTCATACGGGAACTGATTCTGGCTTGATTTCTACAGCTGGATGCCCTTCCTAACACCAACCTCTTTTACAGTGAGTGCTGGGTGCTTTGTTTCATGGCACCTACACGTCCACTTTACAGTGTGGGCTGGGTGCTTTTTTGCCATGGCACCTCCACAACCACTTTGCAGTGGAATGATAGGAACCCCAGTCCCTATCATCTCATTTCTACAGCTGAGTAAACTGGAGCAATGTGAAATAAAGTGTCTTGCTCAAGGAAATAACACATCACCCGGTCCGAGAATTGAACTCACAACATATATATATATATAAAATATATATATGTATATATGTATAAAATATATATATGTATGTATGGGATATATATATATGTGTATAGGATATATATATATATGTATAGAGAGATATGTATGTGTATGAGATATATATATATATATATATAGGATATATATATATATATATAGGATATATATATAATATATGTATGGGATTTATATGATATATGTGTAAGATATATATATATATGATATATATATAAAATATATATATAGACGGTAGCCACGGAGTAAGCAGACCCAGAAAAACCTGGGACGACTTGATAAATTCCCACCTCACACACTTACACCTCTCCAAGACAATGCCACTGGACCAAGATCTTTGGCGCTACGCAGTAATACAGAAGACCCTACAAAACGAAACCTACAGTCAGTAGGCACCTCTTACCAAAATACACCCCCGTCCCACTACCCCCACCCCATCCACACCACCCCTTTCGATGTAAAGTTATGTTGGTACCACAACATCCAGTCCGAAATAAATGAGGTTGTGTAGGTGTCACGACAAAAAAACACACAGTCCACGCTGTAATATGGTCGGGTAGATAACACGGTAAAAACCTCCCACTTCCACACTGTAAACATGGTTGGTGTTAGGAAGGGCATCCAGCCGTAGAAAACCTGCCCGACAGTCCTATATGAGCAAGACAACCAATCTTGCCTCAAGTGGGAAAATTCCCGTCCAAACCCATGCTAGCGTGGAAGATGGACGTTAAACGATGATGATGATGATGATGATATATAGTGTATATATAAAATGTATGTATAGTATATGTGTAACATATATATATGGTATATGTATAGGATATATATACATGTATGTAAAATATATATATATGTGTATGTGGGGTATATATATGTATGTGTATGAAGTATATATATATGTATGTATAGGATATATATATATATGTATATATATAAAATATATATGTGTGTATGAGTGTAAAATATATATATATATATGTATATGTAAGATATATATGTGTGTATATATATATGTGTGTATATAAGATATATATATGTATGTATGTAAAATATATATATATATGTGTATATGAAATATATATATATATATGTATGTATGAAATATGTATAATATGTATGTATAATGTGTATGTGTATAAAATATATATATATATATATATAAAATATATATATATATGTGTGTATAATATGTATATGTGTGTATAGTGTGTATATATATGATGTGTATATATATAATATATATATATGGTGTGTATGTATATATATATAATATATATAAAATGTGTGTGTGGGTATGTGTGTGTATATATATTGGTGTATGTATGTGTGTGTATATATATATATGTGTGTGTGTGTATGTATGTAATATATATGGATTGTAAATATATTTACAGATAGGGAAGTGAATATGTGAGCTAGCATGTCCCCCCCCCCCACACACACTTCCTCTCCCAAACCAATATCAACAACAGTGATGGTGGTGGTGGTGGATAGTGTCAGTGATGGTGGTGGTGGATGGTGTAAGTCATGGTGATGGTGGTGGATGGTGTCAGTGATGGTGGTGATGGTGGTGGTGGTGGTAGTGGTGGAGGTGGTGGATGATGTCAGTGATGGTGATGGTGGTGGATGATGCCAGTGATGGTGGTGGCGGCAATAGTGGTGGTGGTTGTGGTGCTGGATGGTGTCAGTGATGGTGGTGTGGTGGATGGTGCCAGTGATGATGGTGGTGGTGGTTGTGGTGCTGGATGGTGTAAGTGATGGTGGTGATGGCAGTGGTGGTGGATGGTGTAAGTGATGGTGGTGGTAGTGGTTGTGGTGGTGGTGAAGGTGAAGGATGGTGTCAGTATGGTGATGGTGGTGGATGGTGTCAGTGATGGTGGTAGCAGTTGTTGTTGCTGTCGTTGTTATTGTTGTTGCTGTTGTTGTTGTTGATGTTGCTGCTGCTGCCGTTGTTGTTGTTCTTCATTTCACTGATGCTGCTGCTGCAGTCAATGGTGCTGTTGCTGTTATTGTAGTCGCATATATATAAATACATACATACATGTATATATATAATATATATAAAATGTGTGTGTGGGTATTGTGTGTATATATATTGGTGATTGTATGAGTGTGTGTATATATATATATGTGTGTGTATGTGTTGATATGTGTGTGTATGTATGTAATATATATGGACTGTAAATATATTTACAGATAGGGAAGTGAATATGTGAGCTAGTATGCCCCCCCCCCCCCCCCACACACACACATCCTCTCCCAAACCAATATCAACAACACATCTTTGACAAATGTTCCAAAACTATCCTTCTTTTCTCTTTTTCCTGTCATCCCATTCTTATCAAAAGACGTATCTTACACCTCATTAAAACCCAGACATGCACCTAAATTTATCTTTGATATAGAAATTTGTAGAAGATATTCTTTATAAATTTAAGAGAGTTGATTCAGCTATGCCATTATATACTCATCAAAGAGGTCAGCTAATGAAATAAAACCAGCATGAGGGGATGTTTACAACCACTTTCTAAGTGTATATATGTGTGTGTCTATGTGTGTGTGTGTGTGTGCATGTATGCTTTAATTCCTCCGAATCTTCATCAACACTCATTAACACCACACCCCACACCCAGACACATCCAAATCTCTCTTATATATATAGTCACACATTTCAATACAACCGGATCTCAGTTTGACAATCGCCACAGACAAACGATTGCAAGAAAGTTCTCCAACCTAAGTTAACCAGGAATCTTTAAAATTCTTCCCAACGAAGTTAACAAAGAACTTTCTGGATCTACCAACTCACAATATTATAATATTATAAAATTAAATCAAATTATTTAACACTATAAGTGAAGTCATTCTTTTCCCTTTTTTCAAATAAGGGCAAAAAGCAATGCAGGATAAGGGAAGTAGAGAAGACTATCAAGTGGCCAGGAGGGAGGCTAGGAGACAAGTGTACTTCGCAAGAAGGGAAGCAGAGGAAAGAAAGTTCAAGCATGTTCTACAACACGAGGACCAAAAACGTGAGGTGTTCAGGATTGCTAGGCAATGTGTCAAGGAAAACCGTGATATTGTCGGGGAGCAATGTGTCCTTAATGATGATGGTGTACTTGCCATCACTGACGCTGATAAGAATGTAGCTTGGAAGTGTCATTACGAAAGGCTACTAAATGAGGAGAATAATTGGGAGAAAGACAGTCTCCCTCACATCGATCCAATAGAGGGACCAGCAGTGCAAGTTGAAGGTAGTATAATAAGTAAGGCGATCAAAGACATGAAGACAGGCAAGGCGGCTGGGCCTTCGGAAATAGTTGCTGAAATGCTGAAAGCATCTGGAACAGTGGGACACACTATGGTCACCCAGATAGTAAACCAAGTCATACAGAATGGGGTCGTTCCGAATGACTGGCGTAGCAGCATCATCATTAACTGCTACAAGGATAAAGGAGATGCCCTAGATACGGGAAACTATAGAGGCATTAAATTAATTGACCAGGTCATAAAGGTCACAGAAAAAGTAATAGAGCAACTAATCAGAGAGCGAATTGATCTAGATGAAATGCAGTTCGGGTTTGTGTCAGGCAAAAGTACCACAGACTCTCTTTTCATTGTACGACAACTACAGCAGAAGTACCTAGCTAAAAGTAAACCCCTATACTTAGCTTTTGTTGACTTGGAGAAAGACTGAGTACCCCGCTCGATTATCTGGTGGGCCCTTAGAAAACTAGGTGTTGATGAATGGCTTGTGAGAACTATACAAGCCATGTATAAAGAAACAGTCAGCAAGGTTAGAATTAACAACGAATATAGTGAAGAGTTTAGCGTAAAAGTTGGTGTTCATCAGGGCTCCGTCCTTAGCCCCCTACTATTTATTATTGCCCTTCAGGCTATAACAGAGGAGTTCAAGACCAGCTGCCCATGGGAACTTCTATACGCAGATGATCTAACGCTCATAGCTGAATCAATGGCTGAACTAGAGAAGAAATTGTAAACATGGAAGCATGGCCTAGAATCAAAAGGCCTTAAAATTAACCTGTCTAAGACTAAAGTTCTAGTTTGTAAGAAGGAAAATAGGGCACTGGTCCCATCTGGGAAATGGCCATGCTCAGTGTGTAGGAAAGGAGTAGGCAGAAACTCCATTTATGTCCCAAATGCAAAGTATGGGTGCATAAAAGATGTAGTGGGATCACAGGTAAGCTAACTAAGAATATAGATTTTATATGTGGCCGGTGCTCAGGTGCAATAAGTAGCAGCAAGTGCCCACAGAATACTAGCTCATTCCATTGCACAGATGGTTCTATAGAAATAGTGGACACCTTCCGTTACCTGGGTGACAAAATCAGCAGTGGTGGATGGTGCTCTGAAAGTACAGTAGCTAGAGTTAGAACGGGATGGAAAAAGTTCAGAGAGCTTATACCACTATTGGCCGCTAAAGGGTTCTCTCTAAAAATGAAAGGCAGGCTGTATGATGCCTGCAAACGAACAGCAATGTTACATGGCAGTGAGACTTGGGCATTGTGTGCAGAGGATATACGCAGACTGGAGAGGAACGAAGCTTGCATGCTCCGTTGGATGTGTAATAGTAATATACGTGAACGGCAAAGCATAAATGAACTAAGGGAGAAATTAGGAATAAGAGTGATCAGATGTTGTTTACTCGAGAGAAGACTACGTTGGTATGGTCACGTGATGCACATGAAAGACGACAGCTGTATAAAAACGTGCAGGGCAATAAAAATATACGGTAGCCACGGAGTAGGCAGACCCAGAAAAACTTGGGACAACTTGATAAATTCCCACCTCACACACTTACACCTCTCCAAGACAATGTTACTGGACCGAGATCTTTGGCGCTACACAGTAATACAGAAGACCCGCCTTGCCTAAGTACAAAGCGAAACCTAGTCAGTAGGCACCTCTTAACAAAAATACACCCCCGTCCCACTACCCCCACCCCATCCACACCACCCCTTTCAATGTAAAGTTATGTTGGTACCACAACATCCAGTCCGAAATAAATGAGGTCGTGTAGGTGTCACGACAAAAAAACACACAGTCCACGCTGTAATGTGGCCGTGTAGGTAACACAGTAAAAACCTCCCAGTCCACACTGTAAACATGGTTGGTGTTAGGAAGAGCATCCAGCCGTAGAAAACCCGCCAGACAGTCCTATACGAGCAAGACAACCAATCTTGCCTCAAGTGGGACAATTCCCGTCCAGACCCATGCTAGCGTAGAAGATGGACGTTAAACGATGATGATGATGATGATGATACCTAGTAGTACCAAGGATCTGACACATTTTCCAATATATATATGTGTGTGTATGTATGTATACCTCCCCCCCTCTCTGTACATATATGTACTTCTGTCTTTCTCTCTCTCCATATAGACATCCCCATCATCATCATCATCATTTAACGCCCATTTTTCATGCTTGCATAGTTTAGATGGATTGTTAGATAATAAGATAAGCTAGGTCCGGAGATCACATCTTATTCATAAAGATCTGTATTTTGGCTTTGTTTCTATAACTGGATACCCTTCCTAACACCAACCATGTTACAGTGGGGACTGGGTACTTTTTTTGTCATGTCACCAAAATATAATATAATATAATATAATATATATATATATATATATATATATGGATGTATATATAATGTATTTTGCAATACACTTTATGCTTAATTAAAAGCATTTTGAAGACCGTAAGCTATTGTTTTAAAGTAGTGACAAATTCACTCACTTTGATCTCAGCAAACAGGGGAGATAAGCCGACAAGACTTGTTTCGCTTTGGTTGAAGCTTATCAAGGCCAACTACCCCACCTGTCTACTGAGATCATTGATGTTATATTCTTATAGAAATCTAGTAAATAATCAGGAGCTGATTATGCAGAGCGGTTGTTTAGCCAAGTCTCTATAGTTGGATGCCTTTTCAAACACCAACCACATTACATAATGCATCTCTAATTCTGTTGTCACTTCCAATGCAATTCCTCGAAAAAAAATTTTTTTATCTTTATTTGTTTGGTCTAGAGCAGGAGTCCCCATAATGGTTGATATCAATCTTCAGAGGGTTAACTGAACTTTGGGACCAAAATCTGACATTTGTATAAAAATGTGAAAATACACAAAATTCATCTTGTTTATACAGGTTTCTCATTTATATAGAATTATTATTTATTATCTTAAAGCAGAGACCTCACTCTCCAGTTGATCCTCTTCGCAATCCCCACACAAGCCAGATCACTGACGATCCCAAAAAATGTGCAGAACTCATTGCTGAGTGCTATGCAAGCATTTTTACTGTTGAAAATCAGAATGTACCATCTCCAACATCAAATTCCATAACAACTATGGAATTTACACCTGCAATGCTGCGACGTCACCTTAAGAATAAGCGCAACTATGCCTCCCCTGGTCTTGATGGTGTTACATACCTGCTTCTCAAACGTGGCAGGTACTTCCTTTTGCACCAGCTTTCTTTCTTCTTTCAATACTGTCTCAACAATGGTGCTACTCCGGAGCAGTGGAAAACTGCCAATGTCATTCCCCTGTTCAAAAAGGGCGACCGCACGTCACCTGTCAACTATCGTCCAGTCAGTCTTACTAGCTGTATTGCCAAACTGATGGAATCCTGTGTCAGAGAAACACTTTGGAACTTCTGGAGATCTCACAACCTCATCCGGCCTCGCAATTTGGATTTATCCCTAACTCCAGCTGCTGTGATCAGCTTATCGAGTTCCTTGAAGACATTACCCGGATCACTGACAGCGGCTCATGGTAGATGTTGACTTCGCTAAGGCTTTTAATTCTGTGCAACACAAAAGACTTATGATGAAACACTGCAATGGGTGTGAAAGATGATCTTTTTAACTGGTTGAAATCCTTCATTCTCAGCTGAAAAGAGGTAGTCACGGTTCTAGGACAGCATTCTTCACCATATGAGATGTCATCTGGTGAACCACAGGGATCTGTTCTTGGTCCCCTTTTGTTTGTTGCAAACATTAATGACATAGATGCCAACTTAAAGAATGCCACAGTACTGAAATATCCAGATGACATCAAGCTGTGCCTTGAAATCAAAAGGTCAGATCCTGAAATCTATAACTCTTTCTTACAATCAGACCTGGACACAATGCAGCAATGGATCACAAACTGGCAACTGAAGCTGGCTGTGGACAAGTGTACCACCATGCATTTTGGGAGGAAAAATCCAGCGTCCACATACTCCCTCCACAACACTGATATCAAGAAGTCCTCTTGTGAACGTGACCTGGGCATTACGGTCAGCAGCGATTTGCGTTGGACAAAGCACATCTCTAAAATTGTCAAGACGGCCGAGGGTGTCTTAGCATCACTCAGCAAGACCTTTGTTAGCCGCTCTCCAGCCATCTATTTAAAGCTGTATATAGCTATGGTACGACCACACTTGGAATTACATCATCAGTCTGGAAACCCTATCTTGCTCAGAACATTGACCTCCTGGAAATTGTTCAGAGCGCATGCCCTCCATCAGACACCTACCATACTCTGAACGCCTTGCTTCCCTGGGCATGGATTCATTGAAGCTCCGACATCTGGCAATGGACTTGGTAAACACCCTCAAAGTTATTAACCATCTCGCCAACAACCACCCTGAGCACCTTTTTGATCTCCATGTGTCTAACACACGTGGACATGCCTACAAAGTCAGAAAACAGCACAGCTCCCATGACTTTCGGAAACATTTTTTCACGCTTAGAGTTGCTGAAGCACGGAACAAACTGCCTGCGTCAGTTGTTAGCTGCCGAGACACTGCATCCTTTAAAACCCTCATGCTTCCTGAAATTTGCCAAACCTACACCTGATGTCCCTCTTCCATACACATGCACACATGTGTATATCATGACTCATGCACTGTTCATTTTCCTGGCGTTTGTACATTACCCTATGTACTATACATACACTTTTGATGAGTATAGTGCACCTGAGCACTGTACACAATATTTTCATTATTATTATTTTATATTCTGTTAATTTATTTATTTACTTATTTATTTTTGTAAATGCTTAGGGTAAATTTTTCTAAAAAGTTTGGTAATCTCTCCTCTACAAGAAGGGGGTCGATGTCTATGGCTTTTAACCCTTTAGCATTTAAACTGGTCATATCCGGCCAGAATTGTCTTACCTCTTTCTGTTCAAACCGGCTGTAACTGGCGACTCATACTGATGTTAAGGTATTGTTCTCAAAATAGATAATATCAAAATCTCATAGATTCGATATTATGTCAGGTAAAGCCTTTACAGTGAAAATATAATAGTAAATATAGAGTAATGTAAATGCTAAAGGGTTAAAGACCCTCCAAGACAAGTGGAATCAATGCTGTTAATTTTGGCATGAAAGAACTGAGTCTAGTGGTTAGTGCAAGGCTTGGAGAATGTAGAAACAATATGAGTGGTGGGACGTGGAGAGATGAGTGAGTCAGGAATACTTTCAGTATTGGTGGCAAGATAGCAGTCAGATCCAAAGAGCAGGGGTCACTGTAGTAACAGTACAGTATTGGTGGCAAGATAGCAGTCAGATCCAAAGAGCAGGGGTCACTGTAGTAACAGTACAGTATTAGTGGCAAGATAGCAGTCAGATCCAAAGAGCAGGGGTCACTGTAGTAACAGTACAGTATTGGTGGCAAGATAGCAGTCAGATCCAAAGAGCAGGGGTCACTGTAGTAACAGTACAGTATTGGTGGCAAGATAGCAGTCAGATCCAAAGAGCAGGGGTCACTGTAGTAACAGTAGAAAGAACAAAGAGGAGACAGCACATCTGTGAGCCAGAGGATGAAATCTATTTGTGAATGAATTCATACCAATTAGTTGAGTGGGCTTTCTTTGGATGTGATCTAACATGTCTGTGTGTAGAAGCAGCAGTACTTTTTGAGTGAATTTGGTAAAAAGAAACTGCGTGGAAGTCTATTGGGTATACATATATATCATCATCATCATCAATAAGTATATAAAGGCCACCTAACATGCTGTAGCAGGGGCTAGTTTTACATCTTTTCTTAGGCAACATGTGAATATATATATATATCATCATCATCATCGTTTAACGTCCATCTTCAATGCTAGCATGGGTTGGACGGTTTTGTTCCACTTGAGGCGGGATTGGTCGGGAGACCGTGTCTCACTCATACAGAACTGTCCCTGGCAGGCTTTCTACGGCTGGATACCCTTCCTAACACCAATCGCATTTACAGTGTGAACTGGGAACCTTTTTACCGTGTCTCCTACACGACCACTTTTCAGTGTGGACTGGATGCTTTTTGTTGTGTCACCGACATGACCACTCTATAGTGGATGGGAATGGGACAATGGAGCAGGGAGTGTGGGGTGGGGTGTATATTGGGTTAAGAGGTACCTACTGACTGTAGGCTTAAGTCTGTATGCAAGGGAAAGCGGGTCTTCTGTACAACTGCATAGCACCAAAGATCTTGATCAAGTGACATTGTCTTAGAGAGGTGTAAGTGAGCAAGGTCAGTTTTTATCACCTCATCCCAGGTTTTTCTTGGTTTACCTACTCTGTACCTTCCATCAATTTTGATTGCTCTGCACTTTTTTATATATATATATATATATATAGGTGATAAAAGCCGACCTTACCCAATTGCACCTCTCAAGCAGTAATACAGAAGACCCGAGCCCCCCACAGGAACAAGCCGAAGCTGAAGCATATAGACAATATGCCCCCCACACCCTCCACTGCAAAGTGGACGTGTAGGCACCACGGAAAAAAGCACCCAACACTCACTGTAAATGAGGTTGGTGTTAGGAAGAGCATCCAGCTGTAGAAATCAAGCCAGAATCAGTTCCCGTATGAACAAGACAAAGTCAGCCGACTGGACACTGCCCACAACAGGAGAATCTGTCTAGCGTGGAAGAACGGACGTAAAACGGTGATGATGATGATGATGATGATGATATATAATATGGAAAATGAAGAATCAGTGATGCATCGGAACACAATTTATTACGTATTACAATTGTTTCTCTGGTGAACAGCTTGAGGTGCGATCTGTTTGTGGATCGAACCTGACTCTGGATTCGCAAGTTCCTCAGATACGTCTAGTGACTTCGAAGCAAATCCTCTTTCATACTCTGCTCCAAAGGAGCATAGAGTGCTCAACCGGCATACCGCCTATGGACGCATCCAAGCAACCTTACTATAAATATATATGAAATATATATAAATATATATATAGTATGTGTGTGTGTGTATGTGCATTATATACATATCATCATCATCATCATCATTTTGTCCGCTTTTCCCTGCTTGCAAGGGTGGGACGGGAACTGATTCTGGCTTGATTTCTACAGCTGGATGCCCTTCCTAACACCAACCTCATTTACAGTGAGTGCTGGGTGCTTTTTTGCCGAGGCACCTCCACGACCACTTTGCAGTGGAATGATAGGGACCCCAGTCCCTATCATCTCATTTCTACAGCTGAGTAAACTGGAATATGAAATAAAGTGTCTTGCTCAAGGAAACAACACATCACCCGGTCTGAGAATTGAACTCACAACCTTTCGATTGCAAGGCCAATGCTCTAATCACTAAGCCATGTGCCTCCATATGTGAATTTGAATCTGTATGTGCATTTGTTTCACATGGACATTGTTTGGGCAGCCGGTGATATTTATTTATGTTCTGCATAAACAGCATAGACCACAGCTCAGCAGTTCAACATGCAAAAATCATTACTTCATTTAAAAAAACAAATAAAGCTTGGCAGCAAGAAGAGCATCCAACTGCACAATACTGACTCAAAATATTCTTGTCCAACCCAAAACTAAAAACGATAATAATAAGAATGATCTTTTTGAGCAATACAGACTGCTATTAAATTATGATATAAGGTAAAACTTATTTCAAACTTTTGATACCAAACCACACCTGGCTCTATGATACAAATCTCTGTATTTCATATTCATCATAATTTTATATAAAAACCTTTGTTATGTTCCAAACACAAAGTTAGTTACATTATCAAATACCCATCAAATGCTCAACTTTTTCAAAATCATAGACAGTTGGTTTTTTTAAATGAGTTATGTTAAGAAAACTTAAAGCATATTTCTGTATATTGAATACTTCCTACCAGATACAAGGTTATTCTTTTTGTGAAGACTAGGCACATAGTTTCAATAACTGAAAGTATATATATCGAAACGTTAAGAGCCTCTTCCTGCTATTTCAAGCCTTAACCTAATATATTCCTTCCATATACTGTACCGATTGTGTTGTTATTTCTGTTTACCTTTTACATACATACATACATACACACATATATATGTATATATATATATATATATACAGGTAAAATTTCATTATACCAAATACCATTATAACAAATTGTTCAGTATAAAAACATTTTTTTCAACCCCCGAGGTAATAAACAAACGCTCGATTTGTTTCGGTCGATCTCATTATAAAGAATTTTTCGTTACAACGAATTTTTATACCCCATGAATTTCGTTATAACAGAATTTCACTGTATATATATATATATACACAAATATACACACACACAGTTAGGTATGTGAACATTACAAGAGTTATAACTCTGCTTGATCCAGTTTGTATAACTAACAAAAGAAAAAAAATGTTCCACTCATATTTGATGGGCGAGTCATGAGAAATAGGAAGGGTATCCAGCTGTAAAAATAATTATTCCAACAAGGATTTCATTCTTGATCTAAAGCTGAGTGTATGGTTTGTTGAATCCTACCCAGTATGTTAGGGTATTTATTTTGTCAACTCAAAATAAGTGAAAGGCAAAGTCAAACCAGGTTAAAATAAGGAGGTGAAATCAAATATTGTAAGTAATTTGATCCGGCACTTTACCAGACTAGGGGGATTGTCAAGCAAGGTGAGCAATCATGTAGAGGGAGCTTCTATGTTGTCACTCAATCTGCTAGAAATAATAACCAAATCTCCTCCAACCATCTTTAAAAAGTCGAGGCTACACATTAGATAATGTTGATATAAAACAAAAAGTCAGGGTGGTCACAGCTAAAAGGTCTTTGATCACAAGTCTGACATTGAACTAAATGACAACTTTACTATTAAAAGTAAATGTCACAGTGGAAGTGACTTACTGTGATCAGTTTATGACGAAGCATTTTATAGCTTCCAATACATGGAGGCTACAAAAAGATTCAACAGAAACTTTTAGTCACTCCTTTTCCCTCTCATTTATCTTTTTCCTTTTCTCTCTCCTTTTTGTGTCTAGGGGTACTAGATACCTCCTCCAGTTTGTCGTGGCTTACTAGCTCTATACGGACGTTTAAATTAAATAAATAAATAACAATAACCTGTATAATAACCTGGGCGTATTTGAGAGCCCTTAGTTTTCGGTCAGTGTTGAGAAGAGAGGAGGGATGAAGCGCAAAGCTAGTAACCTTACCTTAATTAATCAAGCAGGCCCATGACAAGCCTTGCAGCCGTGCAGAACCTGTCGTTGCCCAATGTCCCAAGGATAGAGGAGGGGAGAAACTATAGAACAGAATTTTAATAGAAACAAGTTTGGTAACATTATCTGTGATTCTAGTAAGTGATTTCCACTGCATAAACGGAGAGAGAAAGAGAGAATTATATCCAAATATTCGATTTAAAGCTGAAGTATTTCGCAAGTTTACAATTGAACGTGCTCGGTTAACCTAAAGGCAGTTTTTGATAGAGCATACCTAGGTATTGAAACTTGAATATCCTATCTTTTCTTTTCTGCAATAATGTCCGTTACACTACTTTATCTAAGATGGCATGATGTGTTTTGAATGCTACTCTCTAATAGAATTTCTACTTTTGGCACAAGGCCAGTGCATCACTGGTACTTTATTTTATCAACCTCGTAAGGATGAAAGGCAAAGTTAACCTCGGCGGATTTGGACTCAGAACGCCAAGGGCCATAACTATGCTGCAAAGCATAGTGTCTGACGCTGACCAGTCACGAAACTGTTCAAATTTACTTTTTAATCGAAGGGGAACTACTCTTGATGACGTTATTAAATTATTTTCTCTTGTTGACAGTTAGTTTCGTGAAAACATGGATCTTTTTGTACGGAGCTTCGGTCTTACCAGTAGGGCAATATCTGCTGTGATTGTAGAGGCCTACACAGGAGTGAGAGTTCCGGCTGCAATAACTGTAGTGGAGGGCAACGTCTGCTTGTAATGACATTGATCTTTTCCCGCTGAGTTCGCTTTTCCTCAAGCTCGTCTTTGAAAACCCTTTTTTTAGTTCTAGTTTCTATGAAGAGCGCGCTCATGCAGTAATTTCCTACTTCTCTATGTTCATGCACAGTGACATTATGTCTCTCTTGCTGACATCTTGAAATGAAGATGGGATCATCGTCATACTCTTCTGCTGGGGGCCAGCTCCCCATACAGCAGGTCTTTAGGCATCTTCCCATCTGGTATGTAGAGTATGTGACCCAGAAATGTCACTACTAGAGCAGGATGGAGAGGCTGGGTATCTGGGCGTGAGCCAAAACTGCATTAGTTGTGACTCAATCCCCTTGATGTCCAGGATACAATTGAGGCTGCAAAGATGAAAGATGTTAAGACACTGTTTAGAGGCCCTATGCCTGGCTGCCTTAAAGAAGTGAGCTGAGGACACAGGCTTTGTAAACTGCAATCTTGTACATCATTAGCTTGCTATTCTCCACGAGTCTGTCAGTCTGCCCTTCAAATATGCCTGTTGATCTCATACTTTAGAGAGAGACTATCAAAGATGATGGAACTGAAGTAGTTGACTACCTTTTGGTAATGTTTGTTGATTGTAATGGGATGAGGGCACTCAACACGTTTTCTTCAAACTGAAGTCTTGGTAAGTTCTTGAAAAGTTGTCTAAAAAATGTTGCTGTTGTTCCTCAGTATGTTTGCCAGTGCCATGTCCTTGATAAGTACCTTGCATACCTTGATTTTCATCCTCATTCGGGACAAGCTGAACAGCTTCCTGTCTGATCTGGTTTGAAAGTCAGTTGATTTACCAAAGGTCTGCTTCAGAATAATGATGAAGACGCCACACAGGGTGGGAACAGGCATACAATCCTGTGAATGTTGAAGACTTCTTAAGAGCCATCAAACTGAATGACAACTTTCATGTTTGTGTAGAATTACTGAACTATACTCAGAAATTAGAGGACAATCAATCTTGGCAAGGATTTTAAGTAAATTGTCTCTGCTCACTTTGTGAGGTCAATGAAAGCAATGTAGAGAAGTAACAGTAACAACTAGAGTAGTATGTCTTTGCTGAGCATTGTTAGCAAGTCTACATCTATATGGTGCTAATCAGACTTCAGAAAACTGCCAAAAGTGTACATCCCAAGTCCCAGTGTGATTTCAGGTCAGAACAGTCCAAAATCAATATGATCTCCTTTCAACTACAGGAGAAATGTAGAAAGCAATTTCTTTTGCAGTATTACATTACATATATTAAGGGTAATGGATTGGCAGAATCATTAATGTTGAACAAAAGGTATTGCAGTATTCAGTTACGGCCTTTTACGTTCTCAGTTCAACTTTGTCTTTCACCCTTCCAGGGATCAATAAAACAAAGTAACAGTCACATACTGGGATCAATGTAATCGACTCCCCCTTCCACACAGATTGTTGATCTTGTGCCTATATCAGAAATCATCATTATATTACATATAATTGGCAGTATAGGTAGAGGGTCGGATGCCATGCTTTCCAGCATAGTTACGTCCCTTTACGATCTGAGTTCAAATCCCGCCGAGGTTGACTTTGCCTTTCATCCTTACGGGGTCGATAAAATAAAGTACCAGTAATGCACTGGATAATTGCTGGCCTTGTGCCTAAAGTAGAAACAATTATATTACATATAATACACTGGATCACTTTAAGGTATTTGCATGATATTTCTGTTAAAAATGTCTTCTAGGTTTTCTTTTAATTACAGATAAACCTCATACAGTAAAGTATTTTCTTCTTTTTTTTTTCAGACAGAACATAAAGAAAACAACGAAAAACATTCAAAACAAATATATTATATTTTTTACAGATAATAATACAATCGCCTCTGATTCAAATACAATTATTAATTTTTTTAATATATCCCAGTTCTTAGGGTACTACACAAGTGACTGAGAAGTTAGCAGTCCATCTCCTGTGACTTAACATTGGATTATAACGCTGGTCATGAGACTTAATTCTCAAATGGTTCAGTCCACCTGTCTGACAATAGGCATGACAGAGTAGGCATAAATTGTTTCTTTGAAAAGTAGCAGCACTGTAAAATTGAAATATAGTTTATTAGTTTTCAATACTAAGTTCAAATCTGCCAACTCATCTTTGAATGGCCAGGCAAAGTGTCAAACTACCACTGGTCAAGTGGCAGATGCCAATGACCACAGAAAGGTCAATTACATGACATGATTGTCTTAGAACAGAGTCTGACTAAAGAAGATAGTTTATTTCAGTTTAAAAAAATTATTTTGTAATAAACAAACAAAAAATCCTTTAATATATTAAATATAAGAATTTTTTTCATCATAACAATTTTAATTTACATGGAAATTCTATCTAACAGCTGCTTGTATATCTTCACGCCTGTGAGTACCATCACAAAAAGGTCGGTCATCTGATTGTTTGCAGTTACATAGCCAATATTCCTTTGTTGTTTCAACTTGAAAACGAAGTGGAATATATTTCTTCAGATTTCCCTTTTTAAACGATGTGCCTTCAAGTACTTTGTGTGTCCCATCACAAAATGGCTGTGAATACAAAAAAATAATAAAGATATGAAAAATATCTAGTTTTAAAAATTGGAATGTGCACAGAAAATTAAATATATACTGCTTTCTGAGTTGAAATCCTGCTGAGTTCAACTTTGCCATTCTTCCTTTCTAGGTCGATAAAAAAAGTACCAGTCCAGTACTGGAGTTGATTCTTCCTCATCTGGAAGAAATCTGCTGTACTCAGGCCTAGAGAAGGATGGGCTCCGCCAGGCTTAAAAAGTGCCCAAGAAACGACATATGTCAATACGTTACTCCTATGACTCTATCAGGAGTTACAGAACCATACCATATATATCTGTATATATGAATTGAATTAGTAACTTTCATCATATTTTTAACTACAGAAAATAACAACAGGGCATATAAGACCCTAGAATGGCAAAAATGGGCATCAGAATGCATGGGAATTGAACCCACACCTCTTATTTTCATGATAAGTGTGCTAGCTGATTACACAAACTTGCTCACTCATTACTAATTCAATTCAATTTTCAAAGAGAGAGAGAGAGAAAGAGAGAGTTAATTCCACAACAATTACTAAACCATACTTGAGGACACGTGTTTCACCTAATATAGGATTTTCAACCTGTGTATGGTTGTAGTGACTTCTGCTCTCACTACAACCACACATGGGTTGAAAATCCTATATTAGGTGAAACACGTGTCCTCAAGTATGGTTTAGTAATTGTTGTGGAATTAACTCTATACTGAACTAATCCTTTGGATATACGCCTTCTGATTTTTTCACTACTATATGCAACACCTCCCTCTACCGTCTCCCCTCCCATACACCTCCCTTTGCTGTAACCATTCCTCTCTTATCACCAACATCCTCAATTTCCCAAAGCTTCTCTCCTCCATCCTTCCTAGTTCCTATCCCACACCATGACCCCCCCCCCCTGGAGCTACGACAAACGCGTCATTCCACACTGTAAAGTGGTCGTGTAGGTGACAAGACAAAAAGCACCCAGCACACACTGTAAATGTGGTTGGCGTTAGGAAGGGCATCCAGCTATAGAAACCACACCAAAATCAGCCCCGGGTGAACGAAACACGGTCCTCTGACTTGACTCTCTCCCAAAGGGTCAGCCTGTCCTACCCATGCTAGCGTGAAGAATGGACGTTAAACAATAATGATGACGATATATATATAATAAATGTTTAAACTTGTGTCAAAGCTGATCTAGCAGACCTATTATCAAAATCGTTCCCAATGTGATGCTATACTTTACTCAGATATAGTGTATCCAGGATTAATATGCAGTGAGAAACATTTGGTTGCTATTTTTAACAGGTCAAATGACCATGTAAAAGCTCCTTCATTGACTCATATAACCATGTGATTCTGGTATCAATCCCAATGAGTAGCATCTCAAACATAAATCTTTTATGATAGTATTTTGTGAGTGGATTTTTGTTGACAGAAAAAGTGCAGAAGCCAGTCGTACACATGTCCCAGCATGGGTTTAATAAAAGTACCTTGCAGTAATTTTAACTGAGTTATCTCACTTTATATCAAGATAGAATTTAGCTATTTGATAAAGATATGACAAATTACTGACATCAATATAATTCGTTGAAGAACAGATAGGTTGACTCTCAAACCAATGTTTGTAAGTATTCTAGACATGAACATTGTCTTATTTTCAAATATATTGCATCTAGGACAACATTATCCAAATGTCCTTTTTAAGATGATTGGTATAATTTGAAGGCGATTTAACTACTATTTCTAGCAGGTCGAATGAGCAACTGCATAAAGGCTCGTCAGCTCATGGGTGATCGTTTGAGTATAGTTGTATATGTATTGACGATAATGATAACCTTACTTTTTAATACTCATAAGAGGGAGTGTACTAAAAAAAAAGCCTCTTTATTGCAAAACAAAACTTCATTTCTGCATAAATTCAATCAATACTACTACCGTCAATTTTACTATCATCATCATTGTTTTACGTCTGCTTTCCACACTGCCATGAGTTGAACAGGTTTTCACAGTCTAAGACAAGATGAGTTGAAGCAACCTCATCTTGCTCATATGCTCCATATTTGGCATGGTTTCTGTGGCTGGATGCCCTTCCTAACACCAGCATTACTACTACTGCTGCATATGAAAAGCAACTGAAATAAGTGTCAAGTTATTTATTCTGACTAACAAAATAACTCACCTGCCGCTTGCTGTGCCCACAAGTACACCAAGAATACCACTTTCCAGCTCTTAGCTCAATCTTGAATGGTTTCTTATCATAAATTTTGCCTTTTGTTGGACCATCAACACTGTATTCATTAACAAATTTGGGGGTTTCTGGATGAGGACGTTTCCTAGTAAGAATTTCTGGTCGCATACATCGAACTTGAACAACCTAAAAATAAAAGATGTGTGCGTCTATATGTATATATATGAGAAGCATGCTAAATTCGTATTTTCTGGTATGTTTACATGCCTACATATTAGATAATAAAAATAATAATGAAAATATTGTGTACAGTGCTCAGGTGCACTACAACTCATCAAAAAGTGTATGTATAGTACATAGGGTAATGTACAAACGTCCGGAAAATGAACAGTCATGATATACACATGTATGCATGTGTATGGAAGGGGTACATCAGGTGTAGTTTTGGCTAATTTCGGGAAGCATGAGGGTTTTAAAGGATGCAGTGTCTCGGCAGCTAACAACTGACGCTTCAACAACTCTAAGCATGAAAAAATGTGTATATATCTATATATGTTGGTGCAGTCTTGATTACAGGGTGTACTGAGAGCCTCTTGTGTCAACAGCATGGCCACCTGACAAAGGAGCCCACAGTCCACCCTGTAAGCTGGTTATGCCGGTGACAAGCACCCAGTCCATGCTGGCAGCATGACAAAAAGCACACAGTTCACCCTGTAAAGTGGTCATGCTGGTGACACAATAAAAAGTACCCAGTCAATCCTGTAAAGTGATCATATCGTGACACGACAAAAACTACCCACTCAGCCTTCTAAAGTGGTTGTGTTAGTGACACAACAGAAAGCACCCAGTCAACACAGTAAAATGGCTTTGCTGTTGACATGACAAAATACACCTAGTCCAACCCTGTCACTGTAAATGTGGTTGTCATTAGGAATGGCATCTAGTTGTAGAAACCAAGCCAGAAACAGTTCTGTATGAGCAGGACATGGTCATCTGTTCTGACTTGTCTCACAACAGCATGGAAAATGGACATAAAATGATGATATATATATATATATATATATATAGTGCCTGTTGTTGACACCTTTTAACCAAGTGGTTAAAAGGCATCAGCAGAAGGGCACCCAAGAGTTATGACATGGATGTGGCTCAGCCCCCTTAGAGTGTATATATAAGTGTACAATAAAAATTTCTTATATAGGCTAAAGACCTGATTTTTAAAGGGTGGAATATAATGAATTATATCAACTCTAGTTCTTGGTTCTTTATGTTATCCACACTGAAAGGATGAAAGGCAAAGTTGACCATAGTGGGATTTTAGCTCAGAATTAAAGAGCTGGAAGAAATTTTGCAAGAAATTTTGGATCTGTGGAAATTCTACTGGATATATGCTGTATCCATTAAAATTTACATACTTGAAAGTATGCTTGCATTTTGAAAAACCTCTACAATGCAAGTTGATTATAAAATAGTTGGATAAGTCAGATAAATAACACATGGAGATGGAAAAATTGAACAGAGCCACATGCAAGAATCTAACAGCACATCTGTTATATGCCTGATGACTACATTACACCAAAACACCTTTGAATAAGTACATTTTCTCTGATTCACCTAGTGTTTCTCAATTGTGTGTGTTGGCTATGTGATAAACACTACACAAATATAAATTATTGATCCTTTGATGTAAAGATGTTTAATAACAGTAGAATATATCAGGTGACAATTTATGATAATCACAAGAAAAGTCATCTTTGAGCTATTTGTAATGGTTCTGGAATATTATAAAGATGTCTGCAGGTGCAATGAATAGAAAAATATATCAAACTATTAAACTCAGTTTTGAGATATTTGAGTATGGCAGGGTTTGTAAAGACCATGGGCACTGTCCCTCTTTCTGACTTAACAAAATAGGATTGCCACCCATCTATAAAATACTCATTCTTGTAATCCTTATCTTATTTTAAGACTTAAATATCTAAAGTTTGAGACATTTTGTGAACATTTCTTGAGATAGTTATCAAATAATTAGACAACTGGTAATACCCCATAGTAGAGTAACTTTAACCTTTTAGCATTTAAACCGGCCATAATTCTCTCACCTCTTTCTGTTCTAAGAGGCCGCTCATACTGATGTTAAGGTATTGTTCTCAAAATAAGTATGATATTATGTGAGATAATTATGTGAGGTATTTACTATGAAAATATAATGGTAAATATAGAGTAATGTAAATGCTAAAGTGTTAAATATTAGATAGGTAAGTAGATAAAACAGAGATATAGAGTCAGATAAATAGGCATTCATGAAATAGATAAACTGAGAGATATTTATTTTGCTTTCTTCTCTTAAATCATTTTGTTGTTTATTCCAGGTTATGCCTCATTGAGCAGTCCTATGATGAAAGATATTCCAGGCCACAACTATTCCATCCTGTATTCTATATGTAGGGAACCTAAAACTAAATTATCCGATGTCCTCTTTTTTTAATGATAGGGAAATTCAAAGGAAATTTAGCAGCCATTTGTAGAAGATAAAGCGATCATGCAAAGGCTCTATTGTTATTTCAGAATCATAATAATAATAATGAAAATTATTGTGTACAGTGCTCAGGTGCACTACAACTCATTAAAGGTACATGTATAGTACATAGAATAATGTACAAATGTCAGGAAAGTGAAAGGTGTATGAGTCATGATATACACACAGATACATGCGTGTGTATGGAGGAGGAATACCAGGTGTAGTGTTGGCGAATTTTGGGAAGCGTGAAAGTTTTAAAGGATGCAGTGTCCCGACAGCTAAAAACTGATGCAGGTAGTTTTATGTTTCAGCAACTCTGAGTATGAAAAAATGTTTCCGAAAGTCATCGGAGCTGTACTGTTTTCTGACTTTGTAAGCATGTCCACGTGTGTTAGACATATGGAATTCAAAAAGGTGGTCAGGGTTGTTGTTGGAAGGATTGTTAATAATCTTGTGGGTGTCTACCAATCAGTTGCCAGGCGTTGGAGTTTTAATGTATCAATGCCCAGGGAAGCAAGGCATTCAGAGTATGGTAGATGCCAGATGGAAGGTATTCGTTTGGTTGCATGTCTCTGAACAGTTTACGAGAGATCAATATTCTGAGCAAGATAGAGGTTCCAGACTGGTTACGTAAATTCTACGTGTGGATGCACCATAGCTATATACAGCTTTAAATAAATAGCAGGGGAGCAGCTGACAAAGATCTTCTTGACAATTTCAGAGATGTGCTTTGTCCAACACAAATTGCTGATGACAATAATGTTCAGGTCACATTCAAAAGACTTCTTGAGAATGGTGTTGTTGAGTGAGTATCTGAATGCTAAGTTTTTTCTCCCCAAATGCATGGTAGTAAACTTTCCACAGCCAGCTTGAGTTATCATTGCTGCATTGTGTCCAGGTCTGATTGCAAGAAAGATCTATAGCTTACAGGGTCTATTTTTTATATATCAAGGTATAGCTTGATGTCATCTGCATATTTCAGTACTGTGGCATTCTTTAACTTGGCATCTATGTCATTAATATATGCAACAAACAAAAGGGACCCAGAACAGATCCCTGTGGTACACCATATGTTATCTCATAGGGTGAAAAATGCTGTCCTAGAACTGTGACTACCTCTTTTTGACTGAGAATGAAGGACTCCAACCAGTTATAAAGATCATCTCTCACACCCATTGCAAAGAGTTTTGGCATAAGTCTTTTGTGTGGCACAAAATTAAAAGCTTTAGCAAAATCAAGATAAATAACATCTACCCATGAGCCACCATCAGTGATTCGAGTAATGCCTTTAAGAAACTCGATGAATTGATCACAGCAGCTGGAGTTAAGGATAAATCTAAATTGCAAGGGTCGATTAAGGCTGTGAGAGTTCCAAAGCTTTTCTCTGACACAGGACTCCATTAGTTTCACAATGCAGCTAGTAAGACAAACAGGACGATAGTTGACAGGTGACAGACAATCACCTTTTTTGAACAGAGAAATGACACTGGCAGTTTCCCACAGCTCTGGGGTACCACCGTTGTTAAGGCAGAATTGAAAGAGTGAAATCTGGTGCAGAAGAAAGTATCAACCACGTTTGAGAAGCAGGTACGTAACACCATCAAGACCAAGAGAGGCATATTCTTAACGTGGCATCACAGCATTGCAAGTGTAAATTCCATAGTTGCTATAAAATTTGATGATAGAGGTGGTGGAGATGGTACATTTTGATTTTCAATAGTAAAAATGCCTGCATAACATTCAGCAATAAGTTCTGCGCATTCTTTGGGATTATCAGTAATCCGGCCTGTGTGGGTATTGCGAAGAGGACAACAGGAGAGTGAGGTCTCTGCTTTGAGCGAACATATTTCCAGAACACTTTGCTGCCAGGGTTGGTGGCTATAGGCTGTTTAAATTCAAGCACTGCCTTTTCTGCTGCCTGCTTGAAATGGTTAGATGATCTATTTTTTTTTTTCTATTAACTTCTGATCTATGTAGTCTGTATTCATGTTCAACATCACACAGTTTTTTCCTGGCAAGTCCGACTGCTGCAGTCGCCCAAATTTCACTTTTGGGATGTTTTTGTTGTACTTACATGGTACTGATGCTGTACATGCTGTTTATATTGAATTCAGAATGTTCTGAAGTATAGTGTTCACAACTCCAGAGTCATAAAATTCAAGCCAGTTGGGGCATTGTAGCTCAGTGCAGTAAGACTTCCAGTCTGCTTTCTTCTAGTGAAAGCAAGAAGTTTGGAGATGGTTGTAGCTTTTATTACTGCCCATAAGAGACATATTGGCAATGATCATAGCATGATCAGAGTCACCTAAAGGTTCCTCAGTAGTGACACTAATAACCGTTTCAGGAGTAGTGGTAAAGAGCAGATCTAAGTGTTGTAGGGGAGGTGACTACTTGAGACCAGTTTGAATCCAACACTAGCTCAAGGAAATCATTTGCACTTTGCAGCCAATGAAAGGTTTCCCAATCAATCTCAGGGTAACTGAAATCGCCTGCAATGAAAACATAAGTGGCTGTTTTCCTGGCAGCAATTCTGAGGATATCAAAAAGCTGTCTTGGTGGTAATTTGGGGAGCGGTAAATAACTCCAAGTAGAAGTGTTAACATGGTCACATACTTCTCATAATTGGTTCAAATCATCACAAGGAGTTGCTGAAAACTTTGAATGAATGTAGACCATCACACCACCACCACAACGATTGATGTGGTCTTTGTGAAACGAGTGGTAGCCAGCTATACTAAAAACACCATCACAGAGTAAAGAATGTGCTCATGTTTCCGTGACTAATAAAATCGCGGTCAATACTTTTGACGTAAGAATCAAAAAGATGGATCTTGTTGCATACTCTACAAGTATTTAAGGGCAATTTGTATCTGTATTTCAGCTTATGATGATATATATAGGGGATGGCAGGTTGTTCTTCTTTAGTTTCCCACAGCTTTTCCATGTCTCACCAGACGTAACAAATTTCCATATCTGCCCATCGTCACGTAGGCTACAACCTTCATTTGATGCTGAGTTTTAATTTAAGGAAGCTACAGCATGTAGCTTTGGGCACATACCAAGTGGTAAGCCAGGGCGAGTTCGAAAGGTAATTCGATTTTCATGCCTAGCCTTATCAGAAGCTAAATGGTATGCAAATAGAGCTTGCAAACAACAACCTAATTAGTCTGGATTTGAGACCTGATCGACTAAGGCAGAGAGCACATTTTGGAGGAATACAGTCTAGGTCCTTGGACGAGTTGCCAGCTTGAAGATCAGTTATGTCTTCTGATACACCAATGGCAATTACTTCATGGGTTGCAGATTCAGTGGCTTTCTCGATGCATCTAGATTCGGCAAGAGCAACGGGCAGATTTTTAAGCAAGACACTCCAATAAGATCCCTCATTGTGAGATTCTAGATGAATGCTTGTTTTAATTCCTGCCACGAAAGTGATAGTTGAACAACATAAAAGAAGGGACAGTGGAGGAGCTTGTGTTTCTTATTGTGCACATAAAACCTTTGTAGGTTAAAGATTTTGATTGTTAGATGTAAACAGTAGAGGAAGACCACGTAAAACATGGGCGGAGGTGGTGAGAGCAGACCTCAGAATGCTGAAACTTACCGAGGAGATGACGAAGGACCGTGACAAGTGGAGAGATGCTGTGTTGAATAGGACCCGTCCCACCATTGCAAGCAGGGAAAAAGCGGACGTAAAATGATGATGATGTCAGATACAACAATTCATTGTATTTGTTCCAGTTCTCTATACTCTCAGTTCAAATCCCAGATATCGACTTTGCTTTTCAACCCTTCAGGGTCAACAAATAAACTAGCAATAAAGCCCGCCCCCTCTCTTCGAATCAGCAACGTTAAAGAAGCCAAGAAAGGACTGTTCATATTGTGGTCAACCAAGCACCACAATGTGGACTTGACAAGAAAGAATGTGTATGTAGGTCGGTAAATGTGCATAACCATAGAGATGGGAAATAAAAAGTTTCAGAACTGTTTCAAATGAAGTATCAAAAAGAATGGAAAACTAGATTTCTATGACCTTCATAACTGGGTCGAGCCTGGCTAGAAACAGGAAAAAGAACATAATAAAACAATTAAGGTACATTGAAAAAAATAGTGACGATACACGTTTATAATAAAATTTGAGTTTAGATGGATTTAAGCGTTTAAAGTATAGGTATATATTTTACAATTAAATCCGTCTCATGCTGTAGGTAAAATTTGTTTTTCCTTTTTATACTTGAACGAATTTGACCTTCAAAACAGTTGGAAATTATTCAGTTTTTAGTTACCAAGGGAGGGCACTCTTGGAGTTTTCGGGTTTGGAGGGGGAACATTACACCTATTTAGCTTTGGATTTACCCTAATGTTTTTGAGTTTTGAGCACATATGGCCTTCAAAACTACCGGAAGTTATTCGTTTTTTTTTAGTTAACTAGGAAAGAGGTGGGGATAGTGGTGCCAATGTCACCCCTCCAGCAATAGTCTAATAAAACGCATAATTTCCGACGGTTTTTAAGATCAAATACCTTCAAATCATCAAAAACTATAGGAAAAACATAAAACTTCACTTCCAACGTAAGACGGGTGTAATTGTGAAAATTCACATGTCCTTCACCTTGTTTCTTCCCTTATAAATGTCTTAATAATATTTTTTTTTAATGAAATTTTGCAGAGATATACAATCAAATGTGTAGATGGTGATGATGTTGATAAAAAAAATTTCCGCAACTTATGGTTATAGAAATGAGATTACTTGCTCGTGACATTCATTATCCTGATTGATAACATTCATTATCAGCGTGAGATTGGAAGGTATGATGAAAAAACTAACGGGTTTACGTTTAACCTACGACAGATATAATTTCATAATAAAAGCAGTAATGAATAACACACTAAACTGTAGCTGTCATGAAGAGTAAGTTGTGAAAAATATCTAAAATTGTCTGGAGATGGTGTTTGATACAACACAGATAACGAGCATCGCTAATAAACAAACACACATATATATATATATATAAATTGCGAATGCATGCACTTTGTTTAAATAATAAATCAAAGCTACCTGGCACCAGTATATTTTCGACAATCGCAAACCGTGACAATGAGCCGACAGGAGAGACATGCTGATATATTACCGGAAACCAGAAAATAAAACAGCAGCAAATATAATTACATACAAAATATTTCTGTTTTAAGTATTTTATAACAAAAGATATATTTTTTTGCAATACAGTGTTTATTAAACATATTTAAATCCTATTTTGTCAAATTACTTTCACTTTATTAAATGCCATACATATATGTTTCGCAGTAACGTTACCATAGCAACAAACAAACAAATAAATTCAATATAAATTTTTTTCCATCTTCTGATATGCCGAAATTTGTTTACCGAAATGAGTTTAAGACAAGTTCTTCAAGGTAGGTGACAGTATATATATATGTATATGTATATATATATATGTATATATATATATATATATATATATATATATATATTTATTTATATATATATATATATATGCACACACACGCACATATATATATATATATATATATATATATATATATATATATATATATTATATATATATATATATATATATATATATATATATATATATATACATATGTATATATATATACATATATATATATGTGTGTGTGTGTGTACGTTTGTGTGTGTATAAACACATGCACACATTATATAAATGTATGTATGTAAACCAAAATATGGGCAAAACAAAAGGAATTCAGTCTTCAACAACAACAACAAAAGAAAAAGATATAGAGATGTTTCGGACAATTTGTCCTTTGTCAAGATAGACTGGTAGAGAAAAAGAAAAATTCATATATATCTTATTGGTAAAATGTGTGTATATGTTATCAAACTAACTTTATATGTACCATATAGTATCTAGAATAAGGATGGGTTGGAAGAAGTTTAGCGAGCTGCTTCCTCTGCTGACAAAGAAGGGTTTCTCCCTGTCTACGAAAGGCCGGTTATATGATGCCTGTGTGAAGTGCGCGATGCTGCATGGTAGTGAGACATGGGCAGCAACTGCAGAGGATATGCGACAGCTGGAGAGAAATGAAGCAAGCATGCTCCGTTGGATGTGCAATGTCAATGTGCGTGAACGACCAAGCATAGATGTGTTGAGAGAGAAACTGTGTCTGAGGGGATAGAATGTAGTGTGTGAGAGAGGAGACTGCGGTGGTATGGACATGTGATGTGCATGGAGGATGACCGCTGGGTAAAGAAGTGCCAAGAAATGCCAGTAGAAGGAAGACGTAGTAGAGGAAGACCACAAAAATATGGGCGGAGGTGGTGAGAACAGACCTCAAATTGCTGAAGCTCACGGTGGAGATGACGAGGAGATGCTATGCTGAATAGGACCCATCCCACCCTTGCAAGCAGGGAAAAGCGGACGTAAAATGATGATGATGAATAAATGCGAAGACTAAAATCCAAAGAGGGATTGATAAGGATAAGTATATATCAAATATATAAGAACCCTAGAGCAAATATTTATTAAAATAACAGATTAAAGTTTAAGCAAAGAATTGCTGCTTTCACCCGTTAAGGGTGAAAGCAGCGATTCTTTAATTAAGGCAGATTGTATGATGCCTGTATACGAACAGCAATGTTACATGGCAGTGAGACATGGGTATTGTGTGCAGAGGACCTGCGCAGACTGGAAAGGAATGAAGCATGCATGCTCTGTTGGATGTGTAATAGTAATATACGCAAACGGCAAAACATAAATGAACTAAGTGAGAAATTAGGAATAAGAGGGATCAGATGCTGTTTACTTGAGAGAAGACTACATTGGTATGGTCATGAAATGTGCATGACAGATGACAGCTGTATAAAAAAGTACAGGGCGATCAAAATTGATAGAAGTGACGGAGTAGGTAGACCCAGAAAAACCTGGGACGATTTGATAAATTCCAACCTTACACACTTGCACCTCTCTAAGACAATGTCAGTGGACTGAGATCTTTGGCGCCACACAGTAATACAGAAGACCCGCCTTGCCTATGTACAAAGGGAAACCTACAGTCAGTAGGCACCTCTTAACCAAATATACACTCCAACCCACTACTCCGTCTTCCCACTCCCACCAACACCACCCTTTCTCTGTAAAGTTATGTTGGTACCACAACATCCAGTCCAAACTAATGAGGTTGTGTAGGTGTCACGACAAAAAAACACACAGTCCACACTGTAATGTGGCCGTGAAGGTAACACGGTAAAAACCTCCCAGTCCACACTGTAAATGTGGTTGGTGTTAGGAAGGGCATCCAGCCGTAGAAAACCTGCCAGATAGTCCTATATGAGCGAGACATGATCACCTGACCAATCTTGCCTCAAGTGGGACAATTCCCGTCTAACCCATGCTAGCGTGGAAGATAGATGTTAAACGATGATGATGATGATGATGATATACATATATATATCATCATTTTACGTCCGTTTTTCCCTGCTTGCAAGGGTGGGATGGGTCCTATTCAGCACAGCATCTCTCCACTTGTCACGGTCCTTTGTCATCTCCTACATGAGCTTCAGTGATCTGAGGTCTGCTCTCACCACCTCCGCCCATGTTTTTCGTGGTCATCCTCCATGTGCATCACATGTCCATACCATCTCAGTCTTCTCTCCTGCACACCATAACTTATCCCTCTTATACACAGTTTCTCTCTCAACTCGTCTATGCTTTGTTGTTCATGCACATTGACATTGCACATCCAACAGAGCATGCTTGTTTCATTTCTCTCCAGTCGTCGCATATCCTCTGCAGTTGCTGCCCATGTCTCACGACCATGCAGCATCGCGCTCCTCACACAGGCATCATACAACTGGCCTTTCGTACGCAGGGAGAAACCCTTCTTCGTCAGCAGAGGAAGCAGCTCCCTAAACTTCTTCCAACCCATCTTTATTCTAGATACTATGGCCTCGGAACTCTCCCTCCCATGCTAATCTGATCACCTAGGTACCGGAAGCTATCAACCACTGAAATGATGATGATATATATATATATAAATATATATAAAGAAGCAATTAAAAGATGGTTAAAAGAGTTCCATATATTTTATTATGTGCATTTCGAATACAAAATCATCCTGGGACAAAAATTGTATTCTCATCAGATAAAATAAGGTAACATGATATGAGGCATAATTACAGGAAAGTGCTAAGTCTACATATATACTCCAAGTACATATATTCTAAGTCTACATATATACTTCAGTTACCAACTGTTGAGTGCTACTTATCTGATATATGCATAGTTTTATTGTTCTACAATATTACTCACCTTCTACATTATAAATATATATATATATATATATATATATATATAAAAAATCATCATCATCATCATCATCTCTCCAATTGTCACGGTCCTTCGTCATCTCCTTGGTGAGTTTCAGCGATCTGAGGTCTGCTCTCACCACCTCTGCCCATGTTTTTCATGGTCTACCTCTACTGCGTCTTCCTTCTACTGGGATTTCTTGGCACTTCTTTACCCACCAGTCATCCTCCATGTGCACCACATGCCCATACCATCTCAGCCTTCTCGCCTGCACACCACAACTTATCTCTTTGATACCCAGTTTCTTTCTCAACTCGTCTATGCTTGGTCGTTCATGCACATCCAACGGAGCATGCCTGCTTCATTTCTCTCCAGCCGTCACATTATCCCTGCAGTTGCTGCCCATGTCTCCCTACCATGCAACATCGCGCATCTCACACAGGCATCATATAACCGTCCTTTCGTACGCAGGGAGAAACCTTCTTCGTCAGCAGAGGAAGCAGCTCCCTAAACTTCTTCCAACCCATCTTTATTCTAGATACTATGGCCTCGGAACACCTCCCTCCCATGCTAATCTGATCTCCTAGGTACCGGAAGCTATCAACCACTTCTATAGCACACACCTGCATTTGAAAAATGTGTCTATCAATGCGACTTCTGTCAAATTTCCCTGTACATCTACTGCATACATATTTCTCCCTACCTGTTAGTTTGCCTGCTATCCCACTACATCTCTTGTGTATCCAGGATCTGCATTGTGTGCATTTTATAGAATTTATGCCAGTTCCTTTTCTGCATATCGAACATAGCCATTTCCCTGATGGAATCAGAGTTTTGTCCTCTTTTCTACTCATCAACACTTTTGTCTTAGCTAGGTTCCCTCTCAGGCCTCTTGATTCCAACTGCTGTTTCCATAGCCAGAATTTATTCTCGAGCTCCTCTACTGATTCTACTATGAGAACCAGATTGTCAGCATAGAGAAGTTCCCATGGACAGCCAGTCTTAAACTCCTCTGTTATGGCTTGGAGGACTATAATGAACAAGACCGGGCTGAGGATCGAACCCTGATGTACTCCTACTTGTATCTGGAATTCCTCACTAAACTCCATTCCTACCCTGACTTTACTGACAGCACCTCTGTACAAAGCTTGCACTGTCCTTACAAGCCATTCCTCAACACCTAGTTTTCTTAGGGACCACCAGATGACAGATCGGGGTACCCTATCAAAAGCCTTCTCTAGGTCAACAAAAGCTAAGTATAGTGGCTTATTCAAGAACCTCTCTTGTAATTGTCTCACCAAGAAGAGGGCATCTGTTGTACTTTTCCCAGGCACAAAACCAAACTGCATCTCATCTAGTTTGAGCCTTTCTCTAATTAGTTGCGTTAATATCCTTTCTGCCACTTTCATAACCTGATCCATCAGTTTTATACCCCTATAATTGCTCCTCTCCAGAGCATCCCCTTTACCTTTGTAGCAATTTATGAGAATACTGCTGCAACAGTCTTTGGGTATAACACCATCATATATAGCCTGATTGATGCGTGCAACCAGTTTAGTTCCTACGTCCCCCAATGCCTTCAGCATCTCAGCAACTATCCCCGACGGTTCAGCGGCCTTACCATTTTTCATTTCTTTAAACGCCTCTTGGACCCTATATTTGTCAATCTCAATAGCTGGTCCCTCTGTCGGATCTACTGAGGGTTATTTCTCTCTCACATTCATTATCCACATTCATCAGTCTCTCATAATGACATTTCCAGGCCTCCTTTTTCTGATCATTCGTGACACTAAGTACACCGGCATCATTCCGGGCACACTTATCTCCAACAACATCCTGATTTGCATTGACACACTGCCTTGCAATGTGGAACACTGCACCCCTCTGATCTTCCCGTCGCAGAACATTGGCAAACCTCCTACTCTCAGCCTCCCTGCGTGCTAAGTACACCTGACATCTAGCTTCCCTCTTAGTGGCTGTATATCCTTCTCTACTCCCACCATTTTCCCAAGCATTCCATGCTAGTCTTTTGTCTTTAATGGCCCTATCTACTGTGCTGTTCCACTACCAGGTCACTCTCTGTCTGGTTGGAGCTCTGCTCCAGCCACAAGTTTCATCAGTAGCCTGCAGTAAGTTGTCACGTAAGAAATTTCAGCTATCATCTATGTCATACGACTCTAAATCGTCTTCTTTTTTGTCATAAACATCTTGAAGGGCTTTCCTAAATTTGTATTTTAGAGAAAGGTCTTTTAGCTTCCAGATCTATCTTCTCCACACCTTCCTGTATGTCTCATTCTGTCTCTTGCTTACTGAGATATCACTAACGACTAACCTATACTGTGGGGTACACTCTTCCCCAGGGAATGCCTTGGTATTTGACACCATCTGCCTGTCCCGCTGCCTAACTAGTAAGAAGGGAATCCGGCTTATGTGCTCGCCTGATTTGTAGGTTATTAGGTGGTTGGCAGGTTTCTGGAAGTTAGTGTTGCAAATGGTTAGTGCACTTGGATCATAAAATGCAAGAAGTCTATCTCTTTCATTTCTTGAGCCGTAACCGTGCCCACCATGTACCCCAGTGTAACCATCCTGGAGCTATCCAACATGACCATTGAAGTCCCCTGCTAGCATAATGGTGTCTCCGTCCTCTGTCATTGCGACTGTTTGTAAAAGTTGCTCGTAAAAGCAGTCTTTCTCTTTTTTACCTAGGCCTGCCTGGGGAGCATAAGCAGAGGTGATTGTCAGTAGTCTCTTGCCTACAACTAATCTAAGCTTAATTATTCTATTATTAACTCAAACTACCTCTATTGTCTTATCGATCCATCTCTCAGCCAGGAAAATGCCTACTCCCTCTAACCCATCATCCTTACCTACCCAGAAAAGCTTATAATTAAGATGTTTGCCTGCGATTAGTCTCACAGAGGCACCTCTCCATCTCACCTCTTGCACGCAGCACACATCCACATGCCTTCTCTCTAGCATCTCCGCTATTTCACCAGATCTACCTGTGAGAGTACCATCATTAAGTGTGGCAACTCTGTGATGCAACGTCTTCATATTCTTGTTGCTTTTCCTGTAGTGCGATTGCTTGAAGACGGTCGGTGGGTTCTCGCACATGGCCGTACCAGCCACCCGACTACCATGCGCAGCCCTAACATGGTTAGTGTTATTGCGATATATATTTGTTGTTGTACTCATATTGTTTTGGTATTAATACACTGGTTGGATGCCCTTCCTAACACCAGTGCCACTTTACAGCATGGACTGGGTGCTGTTATTCGTGCCACCAGCACTAGAGAGGATGTCTTACTGGACTCATGGACCCTCTCTACCCCTCCATTTTACAGCATGGTCATAACAATAATAACAATAACAATAACACTCTTAATAATTTTTAATTAATGCAATTGTGCAATGCCTGTGCGTGAAGAATATTTTTTAAAGTGAAGAAAGACTGTGCACTGAGCCAATTTCACTCTCTGAGCAACAGTAACTATAACCTGAAAAGAAGAAAAGATCAACATCATCGGTAACTACTGAGTCGCAGGTTTTATGTCGGAGTTACCCAGTTTCCTGAGATGCCTTCTAGAAGAATGCTCTGACAAGGGCTTGGGGTCCTTCACTCCCAGTGGTTTAACTGCGCGATTGGGTATCCAGCCCGATTATTTCTATGTCCCCACACATGGACCTATTATTTTTATCTAAAGACATTTTTTCCAATTCCATCCCACCCATCCCCTCAATCTATTTTATTTCTCATTCTTTCTTCTGATGAAGGACTAGCGTCCGAAACGTTAAGACCCTCTTCCTGCTATATCAAGCGTTAACCTAATATATACCTTCCATATACTGTACCGATTGTGTTGTTATTTCTGTTTACCTTTTACATACATACATACACACATATATATATATATATATATATATATATATATATATATGATATATATATATTTGCATGTGCGTGTTAAACAATGAAAGTATAAGACATGGCACAGTAGTTAATTAATCCATTGTTTTACAATCATTTCAGAGTGCAAAATTATCAATGTGCAGACCAATCGGTGACCTCCATTCTGTCATCAATCCTCAGGTACTTTGTTTCTGAGGACAGATGGCAGACTGGATGTGCTTTTTGAGGCTAATGGTATGGAGTTGCATAACTAACATCGATTGTTTAACAATATATATCTGATTCTAGTTCTGAATACTTAACGACATATAATGTGATATCATCCTTTGGCAACAATAGATTCTACTTTACTTTAGAGGGATATTCACATCAACACTATCTCTCTAGGGCAGGTAAAATTCCCGAGATCCATATCCCGCGTCTTCCAGAGGCCAGTGTCTGTCCTTAGGGCGTCAACATATGTCATCCTCAGTCTCCCTCTTCCAGTGTGTCCATGTAGGGGCTCCCACAAGACCACTGAGTGCAGTGTCAACTCTGAATGTCAGTGAGCATGTCCAGCTAACATCAATCTCCTCTGTGTCACTTTCAAGCTGACTTTTGGGAGGCTCCCGTACAACTCTAAGTTCTTCATCCTTGGTGTATACTGATTAATGTTCAGAGCCATCCTCAGCATCCTCATGTAGCACCCATCCCCCATCTGAGTGAGTCTCTTGGTCAGTGTCCAAGTCCATACTATATTGAATTCTTAAAGAGCTATAAATTCTACCTTGATTAGGTATAACGTTAATGAGAGAATGAAATTATAATTTAACAGATTTTTATTCACATACTTGCTTGAGACATGTTTCACAATTGAACAGCTCAAAGCTACATGTAGTTATGTAATGCCTTTGCAACATATCGCTTGACCCTAATTCAATTGACTCAACAGATGCTTATACAAACCCAGTCCACACATCTCAAGTATGTGAATAAAAATCTGTTAAACTAAAACTTCAATGTCTCATTTTTCATATAAACACTGTGTTTCATATGGTAATACCAAAAGGATGACAGTATAACTCCCCACACTTGTCTATACCAAACAGAAATCATGTAACTGCATAGACTGCTGAATTTGGTAACACCATTGATTATTACTCAGTAACCAGACTATATATATATAAAGAAAGAAAGACAGAGCTTAGATGAACTGAGGGAGAAACTTGGTTTAAGAGGAATCCAAAGTGGTGTGCAAGAGAGAAGACACTATTGGTACGGTCATGTGATGCACAAGGGTGATGATCGATGGGTGAAGAAGTGCCAGGAAATGCCAGTGGAAGGAAGCCACAGTAGAGGTTGACCAAGAAAGTCCTGGGCAGAAGTGGTGAAAGCTGACCTCAAATCTCGGAGACACGCAGAGATAACAAAGGAACGCAACAAGTGGAGAGATGCTGTACTGAAAAGGACCCTTGTGGACTGGGCACTTTTTGTTGTGTTACTAGCATGACCACCTTACAGTATGAACTGGGTGCTTTTTGTTGTATCACCAGTACAACCTCCTTACAGTGTGAACTGGGTGCTTTTTGTCGTATCACCAGTAGGACCTCCTTATAGTGTGGACTGGGTTCTTTTTCTCATTTCATCATCATAATCACCTTACAGTATAGACTGGATGCTTTTGTTGCTGTGGCACCAGATCAGCATACAGGTTGGCACCAGATCAGCATATAGGTTGGACTTTGTGCTTTTTGTCATGACAGAGCATTGTGGGAGGTCAGATATGGAATGTATCCAACTTTCATGGGCTACATATGTGAGGTGTATCGGGGAGTAGGGGACTGGCAGGTAAGCGAGTTCAATATATATATCATCAATGTTTAGCGCCCATTTGTCCATGCTTGCATGGGGTAGATGGGTCGTCCACATCAGGATACAAGTCTGGCCAGAATTGGCCATGCCATACTTTGTTCCGATGGGACTGTAAATTTGGCCTGGGATTTTACAGTTGGATGCCCTTCCTAACACCAACCATATTTACAGTGATATATATATATATATATATATATATATATATATATATATATATAAAAATAATGAAATTATTGGGTACAGTGCTCAGGTGCATTAAAATTCGTCAAATGTGCATATATAGTACATAGAATAATGTACAAATGTCAGGGAAGTGAATAGTGTATGAGTCATGATATACATGTGTGCGTGTGTATGGAGGGGGAATATCAGGTGTAGTGTTGGCAAATTTCAGAAAGCATGGAGGTTTTAAAGGATGCAGTGTCTCGACAGCTAACAACTGATGCAGCTAGTTTGTTCCATGCTTCAGCAACTCTGAGCGTGAAAAAATGTTTCCGAAAGTCATCGGAGCTGTGCTGTTTTCTGATTTTGTGGGCATGTCCATGTGTGTTAGACACATGGACATCAAAAAGGTTTTAACAGGAAGAATGGTTGAGGTACATGTATATATTTAAGAGGAGCATTTCATACTTATATGCTCCTCCATCTTAGCAGTATTATATAGATGTAGTAGTCCTATTATAATTACCAGTTGAGCAGAGTTACAGAAGTAGTGATGTAATAGTTATAGCGCCATGAGTAACCAGTTCGGTAGAAAGATATGGTAGGAATATCGACAACGACTTTATCTTGTTTTACATTATTTATTAACAAAGGTTGAGCTGTGTAGAGCTGAGTAGAACTGAGTAGAGCTGGCATGCCAAGACAAATAAAACAAACGAATTAAAATTTCAGAAGGCACGGTCTACTGGCTGAAGTGTTGCCAGGCCGTGGTTAAATTGTTGTGTTACATGTTGGCTAGTGATTTCACGGCGAAAGAAAGTTAGTTGTTTACCTTTCCACGGTCAGGATGCAAGAGAGCAATTTCTCGAATCAACACGGGAATTTTCCCTGCAGGGCGCATAGAGATACATTCTCCTCCGCTGGCGGTCATTGGCTGGGCTGAGCCAAATAACGCATGGAGAATGTATATGAGCCTGCGGAATGTAGGTCACTACAAGGTGCTCAGGGTTGTTGTTGGCAAGGTGTATATTTATATATGCAACACGCCAATCACTAAGTAAATTATAAATATATATCTATGTATATATGTGTGTATATATATATATACATACACACACATCTATATATATATATATATATATATATATATATATATATATATATATATATATATATATATATATATATATATATATATATATATATATATATATATATATTTATACATATATATGTGCATGTATGTGTGTGCGTGTATATATATATCAGATAGGGTGTGGTAAAATACCAGGTGGACCATAACCCACCAGAGTACTCGATACTTAGGTTAGTAGAGTGGGTAATATGAAAGGATTCAAGACCCCGATGGCTGTGCTCTGGCCATTTTGACAGCTAAATCTGTTGAGATGGCTGGAGCTCAGCCGTTGGGGTCCTGAATCTTTTCATATATATATATATATAATCATCATGAGGAAATGAGATTGATGAATGATCAAATGATTATAATCACCAAGTTTTTCCTGGTGAAAAATATACTTCCTAACATAAAGTAGTTATCAGTAACCTTAGTGTAAGGGCTAGATGGACTCAGAAGCAAAGCTGATCTGGAGAAGAAAGTTATGGAAGTTAAAAGAACCTTCAACTGGTAACAAATTCAGAGAAATCCTACTTTAGGCCTACAACAGTAAGGAAGGGGAAATGGAAACCTATAGTGTAGTGGAAAATTAGGCTTTGTTATGAGACAATCTACTGAAAGCCATGAGGCTGATCTGTGGTTGGTGTAAGGTCCCAGCAAGATGGAGAGTGAAGTAGCTAAAAGAGAGGCTTGGAAATCTAGAAATAACTCAGAAAGGATAGGAGGCAGGTATACTTAGGGTAAAGAGTCCCTTTGGTCATGAATGACCATGGGATTTGCTCCTAGAAAGTTTTCCCTGCAAGACAAGTCTGGGCAAAGTTGTTTGCAGAAAACCAGCAGTTGCCTATGCATACCAGCCTCCCTTCTTCAAGCCACCGATATTGTCCAAGGGAAAGGCAATGGCCGATACAGCTTGGCACCAGTGACGTTGCAACTCATTTCTACAGCTGAGCAAACTGGAGCAACATGAAATAAAGTGTCTTGCTCATGGACACAATGCATCACCTGGTCCGAGAATCGAAATCACAACCTTCCAATTGCAAGCTCAATGTTCTAACCACTAAGCCATGTATACTCAGGGAGGGGAGAAGTAGAAAAGAAGATGTTTGCATATGTATAACATTGTGAAGATTGGAGGCAGGAAGTGTTCTGGATTGAAATGGTGTTGAGGAAAAGTGTATTCAAAATGAAAACACTTTTCAAAATGACTGAAGCTGAAAAGAAAAGTGCACGGAAGTTCTATTACAAGAGACTGTTGAATGAAGGGAATAAATAAGACAGTGAATGCCTACTTCATGTAGATCCAACTGAAGTCTAGCCATAAAAGTTGACCATAGAGTGATTAAGGATATGAAAATATAGTTGCTAAGATGCTAAAAACACCCAGTATGGTAGGTTACATGCTAGTTAGATACATAATTAATCAAGTAGTACAAAATGGTGTTGCACCCAATTATTGGGACATCAGTATCATTGTAAACAGCTACAAGGGCAAAGGAGACACACTAGAAAGAAATAACTAGAGAGACATCAAGTTAACAGACAGGTCATGAAAGTTACTGAAAGAGTTATAGTGCATCTAATTAGGGTTAGAATTAAGCTAGTTAGGTGTGCTACTGATGCCCTCTTTCTTGTGAGACAACTACAGGAGAAGTACTTAGCTAAGAGGAAACTTCTGTACTTGGAATTTGTGGATCTGCAGAGAGCCTTTGACAGTGTCCCCTGCTACATAATGTGGTGACTAATAGGGAAGCTAGGTGTAGATGAATGGCTTGCAGGGGTCATGCAAGCTATATAGAGATGTGCAACCAGCAAGATGAAAGTTGGTAATGAGTTCAGTGATGAATTTGAAGTGCAGCTGGAGGCTCAATAAGGCTCAGTCTTCAGTCCACTCATGTTTATCATATTTTTCTCCAGACCATAACAAAATTTTAAGACTAACACCTTATGGGAACTCCTATATGCTGATGATCTTGCATTTATAGCCAAATCAGTGGAAGAGTTAGAGGTGAAATTTCAGCTATAGAAAAAAAACCTAGAATTGAAAGGCCTGAAAGTCAACTTAGCATAGACTAAAGTCTTGATAAGTAGGAAAGAAGACTGGAACCTGATACTGTCAGTGAAGTGGCCTTGTTTGATATGTCGAAAAGTGGTGGGTAGAAATTTCAAAAGTTGCTAACAGTGACGTCTATGGACATACAAGGGATGAAATTAAATTACAGGTAGGTTAATGGGAAAAAATAGATTTTGTATGTGGCAGATGCACAGGAAAGTAAGCACTAAGAGCACATGTGAAATAGATTGTTTCAACTACCTGGGAGGCTCTCTAAAAGTTTTTGCCAGCTATTACCTAGGTGACCTAATCATCAGTGTTGGGGGATGCTCTAAAAATGTGGTAGCCAGTAAGAATGGGCTGAAAGACGTTTAGGGAGCTAGTACCTCTACTGATAACAAAGTACCTCTCTCAGAGTGAAGTGTAGACTGTATGACGTCTGCAGAGGAATTACCATGCTACATGACAATGAGATATTGACAGCAGAAGACATGCAAAGACTAGAAAAAATGAAAAAGCATGCTCCAGTGGATGTGCAATGAATAGCATAGCATAGGCAAACAGGAAAACTCTATAAGAATGGATCAATGGTGTGAACCATTGTATAAGGAAAATTAAAGCTGCATAAAAAAATGCTGGGATATCTCGGTGAATGGTACTCATGGAAGAGGCAGATATAGGATAAAATAGTGAAGACTGACCTTAGGGAGCTGAATCTCACAATAGAGATGACAAAGGGCTGCAAGGGTTGATGACATGTGGTACTGGAGAAGACAAGTCTGCCAGCACAAATATGCAACCTTCACCCCTCCTCCCACTTTTGCTTCTTAGAAACTACTCCTACCATCACTACATGCTCCTGCTATACCAATGATACAAAAGGTCACAAAAACTCCTTCAGCTTTGTCAAAGATATGAGAACATCCCTGGTACTGGTGCTACAATAATATGCACCTAATGCACTTGGTAGAATGCAGGAATATATATAAGCATGATGTGGTCCCATGCCTTGTCTGAGGGAGCAACATGATAAAATGCACCTGGTGCTCTTAGAAGAGAGTAGGAATATATATAAGTGAGATGAAGGCACTCTCGCCTAAGGGAGAGGTCTGTAGCTCTGATTAAGTACTGTCTTTATCTGTGACAACCCATCCAACCATGGTGAGCAAGGAAAACATGTTAAATGATGATGATGATAATGATGATGATACACACACACACACACGTATATATATATATATATATATATGGAGGCACATAGCTTAGTGGTTAGAGCATTGGCCTTGCAATCGAAAGGTTGTGAGTTGACCGGGTGATGTGTTGTTTCCTTGAGCAAGACACTTTATTTCGCATTGCTCCAGTTTACTCAGCTGTAGAAATAAGATAATAGGGACTGGGGTCCCTATCATTCCACTGCAAAGTGGTCGTGGAGGTGCCACGGCAAAAAAGTACCCAGCACTCACTGTAAATGAGGTTGGTGTTAGGAAGGGCATCCAGCTGTAGAAATCAAGCCAGAATCAGTTCCTGTCCCACCCTTGCAAGCTGAGAAAAGCGGACATAAAATGAAATGAAATGATGAAATGATGATATATATATATACGTATATTTGTGTTTGTATATATATATTGTAGTTGATATGAAACATTGTGAGATATGTAATAAAAATACGATAATTTTCAACAAGCCAGCACAACGTGGTAGGAAAATACAAAGGGCAAATGATGAAAAATTCAGGGCTATCAGCCTCTTTTCAAATGTGGGGATGAAACAGTTCAAAACAAGACAACCGATCGATGTGTTTTTCATTAATTGGCCTACATGTCTGAAATATTTTGCTATACATACATACATTTATTTTGCAAGGTTTTTTATATGAAATTGTGTGTTGAAAATATATATTTCTGGCAATATTATAACAACATGACCCTCCCCAAATATAACAATCCATATATATATATATACAATGTATTAACAAATGGAAACTATATTTATAAAAGCATATTTATTTTATTATACATATTTCAAGGGCCACCAAGGCGAATTATGGTGCGCTTTCATCAGATAAAATACAATACAGATTAGTTTTATAAATAAACATTGACATACCCTGAAAAAAGACAACCTTAACGGTTGGAGCTTCCTATCAGTTATAAAAGTTTTTAAGCTTGTTGAATACCAACAAATTAAATATAACCTCTGCATATATATATATATGTGTGTGTGTGTGTGTACAACACACAATATAACACGCAAGTATGCACACACACACTGACATGTGTGTGTGTGTGTGTGTGTTGTTATATTACACTATTGATATTGATGAGCAGAAAATGTAGAAAAATTGTATCAGTAGAAATGTTATTCAATAAAATCGTTTTTCTTTAAATTTATTTCAGTTTTTGAACAATATCAGAAAGACCGCACCAAATTTGTCCAAACTATAGCTGAGCTGGCATCGCGTCCGCAACACATAGAGACATTACAAAATGCTGGTATTATGTCTCTGTTGCGACCACTCCTTTTGGATATTGTACCAACTGTCCAGCACACTGCTGCTTTAGCTCTGGGCAGACTTGCCAACTACAGTGAAGAACTGGCTGAAGCTGTGGTGAAAGGGGACATATTGCCTCAACTTGTTTACTCTTTGGCTGAACAAAATGTAAGGACCACTTCTTTATTTAGTTTTGGCAACTATCCACTCATCATCATCATCTTCACCACCACCACAAACACTGTCATCATTTCTAGTATAGGTACAAGGCCAGTAATTTTTTTGGGGGGGAAAGTCGATTAAATCGACCCCAGTATGTTATTGGTGCTTTATTTTATCGACCCCGTAAGGATGAAAGGCAAAATTAACATCTGCGGGATTTGAATTCAGACCGTGAAGGGACGTAACTCTGAGCTGTAAAGCATGGCGTCCGGACCTTTTCATCAAACATAATAATATGCCATGCTTATTTGTGGAGAAGGAGAGAATGATAGAGAGTCTAAAGCATATGATCTGAAATGAGAGAAGTAATTTTCCTAGAAAAAAAAATTGCTCCATTGTGCTCATTCCCATGTTTCTTCTCTTCTCTCATTTCTTTCATTCTATCCATCTCTCCACCCTTCTCTGACCATTCTTCCGATTTTATGAGGTTATATTTTAACCCAACTTTTGCTATGCATAATAGCTGCTGGTAGTTATCACAGCTACTTCCATGATTGAGATTACTACAATTTTATGATATTTCTCATATACTCATCACTTCAATTATTTTCAATTATGCTTACACACACACACACACACATATATCATCATCATCATTTTACGTCCGCTTTCCCCTGCTTGCAAGGGTGGGACGGGAACTGATTCTGGCTTGATTTCTACAGCTGGATGCCCTTCCCAACACCAACCTCATTTACAGTGAGTGGTGGGTGCTTTTTTCCGTGGCACCTCCACAACGACTTTGCGAATGAGATGATAGGGACTGGGGTCCCTATCATCTCATTTCTACAGCTGAGTAAACTGGAGCAATGTGAAATAAAGTGTCTTGCTCAAGGAAACAACACATCACCCGGTCTGAGAATTGAACTCACAACCTTTCGATTGCAAGGCCAATGTTCTAACCACTAAGCCCCATGTGCCTATATATATATCATCATCATTCATCATCATTTCATTTTACATCCGCTTTTTCCCTGCTTGCAAGGGTGGGATGGGAACTGATGCTGGCTTGATTTCTACAGCTGGATGCCCTTCCTAACACCAACCTCATTTACAGTGAGTGCTGGGTGCTTTTTTGCCGTGGCACCTCCACGACCACTTTACAGTGGAATGATAGGGACACCAGTCCCTATCATCTCATTTCTACAGCTGAGTAAACTGGAGCAATGTGAAATAAAGTGCCTTGCTCAAGGAAACAACACATCACCCGGTCTGAGAATTGAACTCACAACCTTTCGATTGCAAGGCCAATGCTCTAACCACTAAGCCATGTGCCTCCATATATATATATATATATATATATATATATATATATATATATATATATATATATATATATATATATATGTATGTATGTATGTATGTATGTATGTATGTATGTATGTATGTATGTATGTATGTATGTATGTGGAGGCACATGGCTTAGTGGTTAGAGCATTGGCCTTGCAATCGAAAGGTTGTGAGTTCAATTCCCAGACCGGGTGATGTGTTGTTTATATATATATATATATACACACACACACCCACCCACATATATATCAATAGGGCTCTGTGGTTACTATGATAATATTAAAAGAAATATAGGAAACAGAAAACTCGGAAGTGACAGACACATGGACAATTCCCACTCTTCAGCTGTCTTCTGGGGATCAGTTTTGGAAAGCATCCACAACTATAATGATTCCTAAGGGAAAGTTGATGAAATCAACCCCAGTCCATTACTGCTACTTTATTCTATTGACCCCGTAAAAATGAAAGGCAAATGTAGCCTTGTTGGGATTTGAACTCAAAACGTAAAGGGCTATAACTGTGGCAAAGCATATTGTTTAATGCTCTACTGATGCTGCCAATCCACTGCCATCAACTTCAGAATAATGATTTCTACTATAGGCCAGCAATTTGGGGGAGGGGAGTCGATCAAATCGACCCAAATGCGTGACTGGTACTTTATTTTATCAATCCCATAAGCATGAAAGCAAAGCTAACCCCAGCCGGATTTGAACACAGAACGTAAAGAGCTGTAACTCTGTGCTGCAAAGCATGTTGTCTGATGCTCTGCCGATATTGCCAATCCAGAATAAAAGTAATAATAAACTATAGTTACAAATTTATAGTGATCAGGTTGGTGTAATTAGTTTAGCACACCTGTGCAGACAATAAAAGGTTCAATTCTCATGTGTGCTGATGCCAATTTTTTTCCTGTATGTTGACTTAACCCTTTAGCATTTACATTACTCTATATTTACTATTGTATTTTTGTGGTAAAGACTTTATTTTACACTAGCAGTGGTACCCGGCGTTGCACGGGATAAGGTATTTTGGAACGTGGGCCGCCAACAGACCTAATCGTGGAAAAACTGCATGCCTGGACAATATATAAAGAAAATAAACCGAATACTCTGATGGCTGGATAATCTTTAAGATTTTCCTCGATGAAGCAGGAATAATGCAGGTTTTCACCTAATGCCGGCCCTAGGGGATCAAGAAAAAAATTTTTTTTTATGTGCATAATATGTCTTGAAATTTCAGGAAAATCGGCTAGACGTATCGCTTCAAAAAGCCCTAAAAAGCTGAAAAAATGAAGTTTTTCACCTAATGCGGGCTCTAGGCCATAAAAAAGTTGGATTTTCTTTGCTTACGGTATGAAGAAGAGACTGACTAATACATAGTTACAATTTCAAGGAAATCGGTCTGACGTAATGCCTAAAAAAAACCCCTAAAAAGCTGAAAAAACGCAGTTTTTCACCTAATGTAGGCGCTAGGAGATCAAAAAGTTATGTGCATAACACTCCCTGAAACATAAGTAATACACATGTAAAGTTTGAAAAAAATCGGTTGGGTACTTCTCAAGTTTTAGGGATTCAAACTCACAGACACACACACACACAGACATCCTCAGGGAAGTGACGTATTGCAGACAACCAGACATACAGACAGATATTATAAGGGCGCGACGTTATATGTATGTATCTATCTATAAAGAGAAAGACTAAGAATTATAGAGAGAGATCGCTAAATCGCCTAATGCGGTCCCTAGGGCTATGAAAATTTGAAATCTTTTCTGCTCAGAACAATCCCTGAAACATAAGTATTACATGTGTAAAGTTTGAAAACAGTCGGTTGGGTGGTTCTCGACTTTTAGGGATTCAAACTCACACACACACAGACAGACATCCTCAGTTTTATATATAGAGACTAGCAGAAAACCGCCCACCGGATGGTTTTCTGCTAGTATATATATTACACACACAGAAATGTATATATATTTCTGTGTGTGTGTATATATATATATATTACGCACACAGAAATGTATATATATTTGTGTCATCATCATCACCGTTTTACGTCCGTTCTTCCATGCTAGCATGGGTTAGACAGGTTGTCCTGTTGTGGGCAGTGTCTGGTCGGCTGACCATGCCTTGCTCATACAGGAACTGATCTGGCTTGATTTCTACAGCTGGATGCCCTTCCTAACACCAACCTCATTTACAGTGAGTGCTGGGTGCTTTTTCGTGGCGCCTACACGTCCACTTTACAGTGTGGGCTGGGTGCTTTTTTGCCGTGGCACCTCCACGACCACCTTGCGGTGGGGGCATATTGTTTATATGCTTCAGCATGTACCCATGGGAGGTCGGGTACCCTGTATTACTGCGTGACGCCAGAAGTCACGGTCGTGTGTCATTGTCTTTGAGAGGTGTAGTTGGGTAAGGTCGGCTTTTATCACCTCATCCCAAGTCATCTTGGGTCTCCCCACTCCGCGGTTTCCATCAACTTCTAGTGCTCTGCACCTTTTTATGCAGCTGTCATCCTTCATACGCATCACATGTCCATACCAGCGTAACCGCCTCTCCTGCACGCAGCATTTAATTCCTCTTATGCTCAGTCTCTCTCTCAATTCCTTTATGCTTTGTGTGTGTATATATATATATTTCTGTGTGTGTATATATATATATATTACACACACACAGATATGTATATATGTTTCTGTAGCACTCCTCAATTCCCCCATCTCTCCCTCCCGCTATCCCCCTCTTGTAGTCTGTCTCGTTCTTTCACTTTCACTCTCTCTCTACGCGTGCGCAAAAAACATTCGCACGCGCGTACGTGTTTTAGCGTCTATTCACTCTCTCTCTCTCCCTCTCTCCCTCCCGCTATCCCCCTCACGTAGTCTGTCTCTTTCTTTCATTCTCACTCTCTCTCTACGCGTGCGCAAAAAACATTCGCACGCGCGCACATGTTTCCACTGTCGGACAGACAGACAGACAGAAATTTCTGGTTATATATTATAAGGAGATAATTTTCTCACACAATATTGAATCTACGAGATTTTGATATTTATTTTGAGAAGAATACCTTTGTAGTGAACAGAACTATTATGTATTTTCCTTTGGCGGAAGAATGGTGTCACAGAGGTGAATTGGCTGAAGTAGCCAATCAGGGCCCTCAGTGGATCGAGACAAGTTGCTGGACTACTTGGACCAGAGACAGAGTTGGCTGACAGGCAGAGAGACACAGAGTTCACTGAACGACCAGCATCAAGACGTCCATGCAGCCAACACGATGTGAAGACTTGCTCAACATTCTCTTGTTATTTTCGATTCCATATTTGTACAACAAATAAAAGGGAATTTTTGTTATAACGGATTATGTTGTTTTTGTCATTGCCTTCTGAATCGATAAATATAATAATATCTCCAGCGACACTTAATCAACATTATAAAATGGTGACGGGGTCACCATTTTATAATGTTGATTAAGTGTTGATCCACTGAAGGCCCTGATTAGCTACTTCAGCCAATTCACCTCTGTGACACCATTCTTCCGCCAAAGGAAAATACATTTAATCACAAAGGAAAATACATAATAGTTCTGTTCACTACACCTTAACATAGGTATGAGAGGCCGGTTACGACCGGTTACGACCGGTTTGAACAGAAAGAGGGGAGAGAATTCTGGCTGGATATGGCCGATTTAAATGCTAAAGGGTTATATGCCCTGCTATTAGACTATTTTCTGTAGTCAAAATATGGCAAAAGCTTCTAATTCCATGTTCAACATATTTATTTGTTATTTCTTTGACAGAGATTCTATAAAAAGTCTGCAGCATTTGTTCTACGAGCTGTTGCTAAACATTCCCCAAATTTAGCTCTGGCTGTAGTAAACTGTGGTGCTCTTGAATCCCTGGCTATTTGTTTAGAAGAGTTTGACCCCGAAGTTAAAGAGTCTGCTGCCTGGGCATTTGGATACATTGCTGCACATAATGCAGGTAAATTTGTTTGCATCCATCTCATCCCATGCCTCCAAAGTGAAAAGAGAGTTGTGTATGTGTGTGTGTGTGTCTGTCTGTCTGTCTGTGTTGATGTGAGTCATGGAAGATAAGAAAATCATATAAAAGAAGGTATTATTATAGATAGACATCTCTACCAATTTCAGTGGGAAATAATTTTTAAAATTATTAATATGGTACAAGGTTCTTTTTTTCCTGGAAAAGGGAGGAAGAGGGTGGGGCTCAAACTCACTCCCTGTCCAGAGTTTTCTTTACCATTTTTTCCCTTTGGTTTTTTACATGTGCTACCAACTGATCTTATCTCCAAACATGCTGCAAAGGACTCAAACTCCCACTTCCAAGAATTTTCTTTACCCCCTAACGCCAACCCTAACCCTAACCCTAACCCCAACCGCAACCCCAGAGGAGGGCATGAAAAGTCTGAGTGCCTTCTGCTCCTCTTCCATTTTCTGAGGAAAAAAATCCTTTGCAAAATATTCGACGGTAAGTTTAATTGATAGAACATGAAAAAAACGAAGAAAAATTTTTTTGCCACTGAAATTGATGAGGATGACTTTTTATAAATTTACCTAAAAAACAATAACATCATTTATATTCATCATCATCATCGTTTAACGTCCATCTTCCATGCTAGCATGGGTTAGACGGTTTTGTTCCATTTGATGCAGGAATGGTTTGGAGACCATGTCTCGCTCGCACAGAAGCATCTCTGACAGGTTTTTTACAGTTGGATGCTCTTCCTAACAGCAACCACATTTACAGTGGTGTTAATTTGGCCGAGGTTAACTTTATCTATCATCCTTATATATCATCATCATCATCATCATCAACGTTTAACGTCCGTGTTCCACGCTTGCATGGGTTTGGACGGGGGTTTTCCCACTTGAGGCAAGAGTGATTGTCTTGCTCGCATAGGACTGTCTGGCAGGTTTTCTACAGCTGGATGCCCTTCCTAACACCAACCACATTTACAGTGTGGGTCTGGGAGGTTTTTACCGTGTTGCCTACACGGCCACATTACAGCGTGAACTGTGTGTTTTTTTGTCGTGACACCTACACGATCTCATTTGTTTCGGCCTGGATGGTGTGGCACCAACATAACTTTACATAGAAGGGGGCGGTGTGGATGGGGTGGGGGTGATGGGACGGGGGTGTATTTTGTTAGAGATGCCTACTGACTGTAGTAGGTTTTACTTTGTATTTAGGTAAGGCGGGTCTTCTCTATTACTGAGTACCGCCAAAGGTCTCGGTCCAGTGACATTGTCTTGGTGAGGTGTAAGTGTGTGAGGTCAGAATTTATCAAGTCGTCCCAGGTTTTTCTGGGTCTGCCTATTCCGTGGCTACCGTCTATCTTTATTGCCCTGCACTTTGTTATACAGCTATCGTCCTTCATGCGCATCACGTGACCATACCAACGTAGCCTTCTCTCTAGTAAACAACATCTGATCCCTATATATATATATATATATATATATATATATATATATATATATATATATATATAGAAGGACCCCTCTTTATTTCAGACACGGATGACCAACAAAATTCCGTCTCCTACAACCCCCTGCCCCTCCAACCCATCCATCACATCCTCCCAACTTCAGAGTTGGTACCATGAACGTAGGCACATTGAAAGGTCGCTCAAATGAGGTTGTAGAGATGCTTGAACGTAAAGAAGTTGATGTTTGTTGTATTCAAGAGACTAGGTGGAGAGGGGGGTCTGCCAGATTCATTGTGGGTAAAAAAACGATGCTATAAACTTTTCTGGGTGGGAAACGACAACGGACTGGGTGGAGTAGGAATTATGTTAGCTGAAAAATGGGTAGATAAGGTAATCGATGTAAATAGAGTAAATGACAGAATAATTAGAATAAGGCTAGTTCTAAATAAAACTACTGTGACAATAATATCTGCTTATGCACCCCAATCTGGTCTACTTGATGTTATAAAGGACAGGTTCTATGAGACGCTAATGCACACTACCTCCCGAATAACCGACAGTGACTACCTAATTATTGCTGGCGATCTAAACAGCCATCTTGGACAACATAGTGATGGCTATGATGGAATCCATGGAGGCTATGGAGTTGGAAATAGAAATGAGGAAGGCTTCAAAATCCTGGAATTCTGTGACGCCAATAACCTAACTATCTGTAACACAAACTTCAAAAAACGTGAAAACCACTTGATCACCTATAGATCAGGGGAACACGCCAGCCAGATAGATTATATCCTTACCAGAAACACTCACAAAATTGTTAACCATCTTGCCAACAACAACCCTGAGTACCTTTTTGATTTCCATGTGTCTAACACACGTGGACATGCCCACAAAGTCAGAAAACAGCACAGTTCCCATGACTTTCGGAAACATTTTTTCATGCTCAGAGTTGCTGAAGCATGGAACAAACTACCTGCATCAGTTGTTAGCTGTCGAGACACTGCATCCTTTAAGGCCTCCATGCTTCCCGAGATCCGCCAACACTACAGCTAATGTTCCCCCTCCATACATATACACACATGTATACAATGACTCATACACTATTCACTTCCCTGACATTTGTGTATTATTTTATGTACTATACATACACCTTTGACGAGTTGTAGTGCACCTGAGCACTTTACACAATAATTTCATTATTATTATTATTATTATTATTATTATAGAAGACGGGACAAAGTGTCTGTTGTAAACACTAAATCCCTCCCCCGTGAAGAATGCACCTCCCAACATAGCCTAGTAGTTAGTGACCTCAGAGTCAGAAATAGACGTACTCGATGACAGAGGAGGCCTACCTTGAGGAGAAGAATATGGAAGTTGAAGGACCCCATAGCCAGTGACAAATTTAAAAGCTTATTACTTGATGTCTTTGACAATAAGAAAGAGCAATTAGAGACGTGCGATATAGAGGAACAGTGGCAATTCTTGAAAGTGAACCTGCTGAAAGCAACGGATGAAATCTGTGGCTGGAGCAGACCTATTGGCAGGAAGAGAGTAACTTGGTGGTGGAACAGTAAGGTAGAAGAGACAATCAAGGCCAAAAAGCAGGCTTGGAAAGTATGGCAGAATGGGGGTAGTATGGACAGTATGGCAGTAGAGAGCACTATCAAGTGGCCAGGAGAAAAGCTAGGAGACAAGTGTACCTTGCAAAAAGGGAAGCAGAGGATAGAAAGTTCAAGCATGTTCTACAACGCGAAGACCAAAAACGTGAAGTGTTCAGGATTGCTAATGTGTCAAGGAAAACCGTGATATTGTTGGGGAGAAGTGTGTCCGTAATGATAATGGTGTACTTGCTCTCACTGATGCTGATAAGTAGATAGCCTGGAAGTGTCACTATGAGAGACTATTAAAAGAGGAGAATAAGTGGGAAAAAGATAGTCCGCCCCAAATCGATCCAATAGAAGGACCAGCGATGCAAGTTAAAGGTAGTATAATAAGTAAGGCAATCAAAGATATGAAGACAGGCAAGGCAGCTGGGCCTTCAGAGATAGTTGCTGAGATGTTGAGGGCATCTGGAATGGTGGGACATACTATGGTCACCTGTATAGTTAACCAAGTAATACAGAATGGGGTCATACCAAAAGACTGGCATAGCAGCATCATCATTAACTGCTACTAGGGTAAAGGAGATGCTTTAGATAGAGGAAACTATAGAGGCATTAAGTTAGTTGGCCAGGTCATGAAGGTCACAGAAAGAGTTATAGCGCAACTAATCAGAGAGCGAATTGATCTAGATGAAATGCAGTTTGGGTTTGTGTCAGGTAAAAGTACCACAGACGCTCTTTTCGTTGTACGACAACTACAGCAGAAGTACCTAGCTAAAAGTAAACCCCTCTACTTAGCTTTTGTAGACCTGGAAAAAGCCTTTGATAGAGTCCCCTGCTCCATTATCTGGTGGGCTCTTAGAAAACTAGGTGTAGATGAATGGCTTGTGAGAGCTATACAAGCTATGTATAATGAAACAGTCAGTAAGGTTAGAATTAACAATGAATATTGTGAAGAATTTAGTGTAAAAGTTGGTGTTCACCAAGGCTCTGCCCTTAGCTCCCTCCTATTTATTATTGTCCTTCAGGCTATAACAGAGGAGTTCAAAACCGGCTGCCCATGGGAACTCCTATACACAGATAATCTAACGCTCATAGCTGAATCAATGGCTGAACTAGAAAAGAAATTCCAAACATGGAAGCATGGCCTAGAATCAAAAGGCCTTAAAGTTAACTTGTCTAAGACTAAAGTCCTAGTTTGTAGAAAGGAAAATAAGGCACAGGTACCCTCAGGGAAATGGCCTTGCTCAGTGTGTAGGAAAGGAGTAGGCAGAAATTCAATTTTATGTCCCAAATGCAAAGTATGGGTACATAAAAGATGTAGTGGGATCACAGGTAAACTATCTAAGAACGTTGACTTTATATGTGGCCGATGCTCAGGTGCAATAGGTAGCAAGTGTCCACAGGATACTAGCCCCTTCTATTGCCCAGATGGTTCTATAGAAATAGTAGACACTTTCCGTTACCTAGGTGACAAAATCAGCAGTGGTGGAGGGTGTTCTGAAAGTACAGTAGCCAGAGTCAGAACGGGATGGAAAAAGTTCAGAGAGCATATACCGCTGTTGGCCACAAAAGGTTTCTCTCTAAAAATGAAAGGCAGATTGTATGATGCTTGTATACGAACAGCAATGCTACATGGCAGTGAGACATGGGCATTGCGTGCAGAGGACCTGCGTAGACTGGAAAAGAACGAAGCATGCATGCTCCATTGGATGTGTAATAGTAATATACGTGAACGGCAAAGCATAAATGAACTAAGTGAGAAATTATGAATAAGAGGGATCAGATGCTGTTTACTCGAGAGAAGACTACGTTGGTATGGCCACGTGATGCGCATGAAAGACGACAGCTGTATAAAAAGTGCAGGGAGATCAAAATTGATGGTAGTTACGGAGTAGGTAGACCCAGAAAAACCTGGGACGATCTGATAAATTCCGATCTTACACACTTGCACCTCTCTAAGACAATGTCACTGGACCGAGATCTTTGGCGCTATGCAGTAATACAGAAGACATGCCTTTCCTATGTACAAAGCGAAACCTACAGTCAGTAGGCACCTCTTAACCAAATATACACCCCAATCCACTACCCCTACCCTATCCTCCCACCACCCTCTCTCTATAAAGCTGGTACCACAACATCCAATCCAAATAAATGAGATAAATGAGATCAAGATCGTGTAGGTGTCACGAGAAAAAAAACGCAGTCCACGCTGTAATGTGGTCGTGTAGGTAACACGATAAAAACCTCCCAGTTCCACACTGTAAATGTGGTTGGTGTTAGGAAGGGCATCCAGCTGTAGAAAACCTGCCAGATAGTCCTATATGAGCGAGACATGGTCGCCCGACCAACTTTGCCTCAAGTGGGACAACTCCCGTCTAACCCTTGCTAGCGTGGAAAATGGACGTTAAACGAAGATGATGATGATGATGATACATATATATATAAATATATATATAGAGAGAGTAATCCAGTCTTGGTCACTATCTTGTGGGGGAAGAGGATGAGGTAGAAATTGCATGAGAGAGAGAGGTAGAGAGAAGAAAAGAAAGTATAGAGTTTATATTATAAGTATTTATGTGTCAATAGAAAATATGATTACACTGAATCATAACGTTATAATGACAGAAAATATGTGGTATTTAAAAGTGTTTATGTAAATACATGTGGTGTGTGTATAATTCCATGAGTTCATATAAAGAAATGTGAGTGTGTGTAGGTAGCATTTAGAATTTGAAATGACAGTTAACTGTGACCTCGTTAAATGTTTTGTGTCATTGGATATTTTTGGCTTTCAAAACTTTTTATTATAGTAATAAGAAATGATGCATGATGATGAACCGAATCACCTATCACTTTAGCTGAGTAGAAAAGCATGTTTAATTTGTCACAATCTGTTGGCTGATGTCAGATGTTTTTCTCGGTGAAAGCAAATCAAGAGTTCACAGTTTTAAATTGAGACAAAAACCTGTTACACATCCAACAATAGTAAACATAGTCAGTCAGTTTATTTTTTTTATTTCAGCTAGAAGTCAAATACAATTGTAGTTCAATAAATATTGGGGAACATTAGAAAGAGTGGCAATGTTAAGTTGCAGAAAAAATATAATTGTTTCTACTTTTGGCACAAGGCCAGCAATTACCCAGTGAATTAGTACTTTATTTTATCGACCCCGTAAGGATGAAAGGCAAAGTTAACCTCAGCAGGATTTGAATTCAGAATGGCAAGGGTTGTAACTCTGTGTGTCAAAGCATGGTGTCCGACCCTCTACCGATACTGCCAATGCACCGCCAGTTGCGGAAAAAATATAATACCAGACTAAATGCTTTTCATTCCTCTATGTTCTCAGTTAAAATCCCACATTTTTTCCTTTATTATTCAGAACTTTCTCATGCTGTGGTGGATGCAGGTGCTGTTCCTCTCCTGGTGCTCTGCATTCAAGAACCTGAAGTATCCCTGAAAAGCATTGCTGCTTCTGCACTTAGTGACATCTGCAAACATTCACCAGAATTGGCTCAAACCGTTGTGGACTGTGGCGCTATTGCTCACCTCTCACAGATGACACTCAACCCAAATTCTAAACTAAAAGTAAGTCAAGAGTTCGGCTGTTTTACTCGCAACTATTCTCAGGTTCCAGATTATAGGGGGATGGAATAAGTGTGTGTGTGTGGGGGGTGGGGATTCTAGGTTGTCTCCATTGATTTTTAAAAAAACAGAATTAGTCATTTAGTTTACATATTGAGATCCCAACCCATCATATATTTATTTTATAACCTATGGATGGGATTTCTAGTAAATTACTTTTTTTGTCATGTATAATGTTTTTTAATGTATAAAGAAAATTAATTGTCGCAGGAATGCTACCAATTAAAATAAAATTTCACCTGAGATTGATTACCAAAATTAATAAGTGTGTGTGTGTGGAGGAGGGGGAGGCGGGTTATTTGAGATCTGAGAGTAACTAATCATTTTTAAATAGAACATAGTTGGACGTAAATAAACTTTATGAATTATCAAAGCACTGAGAGTGTTTGAAGTATGAAAATTTGAAAAGCTGAAAGTCCCAAACACAGAAAATAACTGTAATAACAGCCAATAATTAAAGATAAGCAGTGAGAAAATTGAATGAATTACCCTTAAAAATAAAAAAAAACATTTTACCTAATTTTCTCAGCTCTTATCTATAGTGATCAACAGTTATTACAGTTATTTTCTACATTTGGGGCTCGCATTTTCAGATTTAAAAAAAATACTTTATTACACTAACATAAGAAAATATATGCAGCACAAATTATTACAATTATACTGTAAATATGATGTTATTTTGTTTTACAGTTTTGTCAGAAGAGGAAGTGGGCAGCAAATTGACAGAGACATCAGAATGTCAGATAGAATGATTTGTAGTATTTATTACAGCTCTCTATGCTCTGAGGTCGACTTTGCCTTTTGATAAAAATGTATTAGTCTAGTACTGGGGTCGATTCTATCCCTATATCTCTTTTACACTTCCTCTCTCACTCACACTTACCTTCTAAGGAAAAGTTGGCTATATTCAGACCTGGGGAGGGGATTGGCACTGCCAGGTTTAAGATGCCCAAATATCACTTATGGTGCTCCTATGACTCCATCAGGAATTACAGGTTTATACATTCACACAGAAAAGAGAAGTGAGTACCATGGCCTTTTGAATGGCCTCCAAGACTAGTTGTAGGAAAATAGAATAAAATACTAGGATTCATGTGTTGCTGCTTAAGCAAACAGTAACTCAACATATCAAGTTATCCTTAGACTAGAAATCTGATATGAATGCTGTAACAAAGTTGACTCCGCTAAACATATCCAAAGTTCAGGTATTAAATTGGCTGACTGATTAATCTGACAGGCTTCTGCATAGACTCTGTAACTCACAATTCTCTTGTTCAAGGTACCATGTAGTGTAAATGAGCCCGGAGCCACACAATTGCAATGTGAACTTCTAACCATATGGCCATGCTTACATTTATAGCAATATAAGAACATGTTTGTTACTTGCTATGAGGGAGCCTCAACACAGTTACCCAATCTGATAGAAACAGCAGTCAAATCTCCCTCAAATCACAGTATGCTGTATTGATAAAAGACATATTGGATAGTGTAGCCTTAGACTCATTATAACTGATTCAAAGGTGGAATTATTTTAACCCTTTATCATTTAAACCGGCCATATACGCCAGAATTTTCTCACCTCTTCTATTCAAACCGGCTGTAACCTACCGCTCATACTGATGTTAATGTATTGTTCTCAAAATAAATATTATCAAAATCTCATAGATTTGATATTATGTGAGATAACTATATAAAATATAGCCTTTACTGTGAAAATATAATAGTAAATATAGAGTAATGTAAATGCTAAAAGGTTAATCATAGATCTGGTCAAGTATGGTTGACCTGACGCTAATCAATGACTAATGACATATTGTGGATTAGGGAAATATACAGTTTATTAAACTGAGGAGGAAAGAAAGTGCCTATTGACAATTCAGGTTCTAGAATTAACAACTAGAATAATTAGGAGAGATTTAGTGGGTGTAATGTCCAGTTTTAACTTTTAAAGACTAATAATTGGAAGCAATGAAGAACAAAGTTTGGGGCACCTGAAGTCAACATGTGTATTTATTTTTGTGATATGTATGGATGATGATCAATAGGCAAAGAATTCCCAAGAAGTCCCAGTGGAAGGAGGCTGCAGTAGAGGAATACCAAGGAAGACCTGTCTACCGATACGGCCAATCCACGGTCCTAAGTTACTCAACTAGTAATACACCAAAGATTATCTCAACTGGTGTGTGTTTTTACTGGCATCATGATCTCAAAATATAACAATATCAGTTTCAACACACGATTTCGCATAAAAATCTTGCAAAATGAAGTATTGATATTTTGTTATCCTTATATTGCCTTTTATAAGGTAGCGACTTGGCAGAGTCATTAGAATGTCAGATAGAATGATTTGCCATATTTGTTCCAGCTCTCTGCTCTCTGAATTCAAATCCTACCATGGTCAACTTTGCCATTCAGCCATTTGAGGTCGATAAAATAAAGTATCAGTCTAGTATTGGGGTCGATTCTTCCTCTATATCTCTTTCTCACTTTCTATCCTTCTCTGGAAGAAATCTGCTGTAGTTATGCCTGGAGAGGGATGTCCTCTGCCAGGCTTAAACTGCAGTGCCCCTATGACTTCATCAGGAGTTACTAGGCCATATCATACCTTTGGTTAGTTACTATCTCTACTCTTTATTTTTCTTCCAGAGGCAAGTGTTCTCAGCTCTCAGCCAGATAAGCAAACACTCCGTCGATCTAGCTGAAATGGTTGTTGAAGCTGAAATCTTCCCTTCTATACTGATCAGCTTAAAAGATTCAGATAATCAAGTGAAGAAGAATGTTGCCACACTTATTCGAGAAATAGCAAAACATACCCCAGAGGTACGTATTGATAGTTGGTAGAACACACATATATATGTTTGAAGATCACTTCACTGAAGAAGCTGTGTATCTATATCTTTATATATATATATATATATATATCATCATCATCATCATTTTACATCCGCTTTTCCCTGCTTGCAAGGGTGGGACGGGAACTGATTCTGGCTTGATTTCTACAGCTGGATGCCCTTCCTAACACCAACCTCATTTACAGTGAGTGCTGGGTACTTTTTTGCCATGGCACCTCCACAACCACTTTGCAGTGGAATGATAGGGACCCCAGTCCCTATTATCTTATTTCTACAGCTGAGTAAACTGGAGCAATGTGAAATAAAGTATCTTGCTCAAGGAAACAACTCATCACCCGGTCTGAGAATTGAACTCACAACCTTTTGATTGCAAGGCCATTGCTCTAACCACTAAGCCATGTGCCTCCATGTGAGTATATATATGTATGTATGTGTGTGTGTGTGTGTACTACTACACATATATACAGATACACAGCTTCTGTATGTGTATATGCCAGTATATGTGTATCTGTGCTTGTGTGTGTGTATGTGTGTTTGTGTGTCTTTGTGTCTGTGTAAATGTGCGCATGAACATTTTAGATTAATGGTAAACTTCTGGTGAAGTCAGTGGTGTTTGATTCCCAGTTCAGCTATTTTATTCAGTCTTAGTACTCTAAGTATTCACGATTAACAACTACTTGCTCTATTGTGGAATGTGTGCAAGCAAAACTCAGCCCCAAACTTATCCGAGAGATCAGTAGCTTTAATTAAGTACTGACTTTATCTGTAACAACTTGACCAACCCTTGGTAGTAGGGAAAATGAATGTTAAATGATGATAATATATATATATATATATATATATATATATATATATATATATATATATATATATATATATATATATAAGCAGAAGGGATATTTAATTTGTTGGAAATTCAACAAATATAAATGTTTATAACTGATTCAGAGCACTCGACAGCTTTCTGGAGTAAATATCATTGTATATATCATCATCATCATCATCATCATCATCATCGTTTAACGTCCCTGTTCCACGCTTGCATGGGTTTGGACGGGGGTTTTCCCACTTGAGGCAAGAGTGGTTGTCTTGCTCGCATAGGACTGTCTGGCGTGTTTTCTACAGCTGGATGCCCTTCCTAACACCAACCACATTTACAGTGTGGGACTGGGAGGTTTTTACCGTGTTGCCTACACGGTCATATATATATATATATATATATGTATATATATATATATATATGTATATATATATATATATATATATGCAAATCCTTGGCAGGTCTAAAATGTCATGCCTCATATTGACATCCAAACTGAATGGACTGATTAGGTTGTTTGGATCCTCATATGTCGAAATTGACAGGAGCGTCCATCATATATATATATTTATATATAAAATATGAGGAAATAATAGACAAAAATATACCTATTTTTTCTTCAAAGTCCCGACTGCAGTTTCACCGATCCATGTGCTACATATCTGCACTATAATAATGCATCAATGCTGTGAGGCTGATGCGGTTTATCAAGAGATTCCTCAGAAAAAAGGGCCATTTCTTTGATGCATTTGTAGCAAGTGAGAAAATGTCTAGAGGTGGAGGGTGGAATTAACATGTGATACAGTGGTAAAAAAAAAAGGACTTTCTTTCATAGCAAGTGAGAATATCTCGAGAGGTGGAGGGAGAAATTAACACATGATACAGCGGTCACAGGCGGGCAGTAAGGTGAACAATGAGCAAATAACGTATTTGCTAGAAATAGCAGTTAGTACACTCAAACTATGTGTATAGTTAAACATCTAAATATATTTACATATGTGTGTGTGTGTATGTACCTGTGTGATTAAGTGTATAGAAAGAACGAGAGAGGAAGAGATAGAAAGAAAGAGGGAAAGTGACTTAATAGATAATTTATCAACTGTTTATTAACACACACATTATTAATGCACACATGCTCAAACACACACATACACAAACACAAATACACACACATACTCACAAACACAAATGCATACTCACGCACACATACTCAAACATAAATATACACATACTCACAAACACAATGCATACTCATGCACACATACTCAAACACAAATACACACATACTCAAACACAAATGCATACATACACACAAACACAAATGCATATACACACACAAATACAAATGTATACAGACACATATGCATACACAGCCACACACACAGAAATCTCCCTCTATTTCTCATATATTTGACTTTCCTTCTTTTGTTCTTTCATACAGTTAGCTCAGCTGATTGTCAATGCAGGTGGAGTTGCTGCTATTGTCTCCTATATAGGACAGACCCAAGGCAATATAAGACTCCCAGGAATAATGGCTCTTGGTTATATAGCCGCACATGCTGAAAACCTGGCTATGGCTGTTATTGTCTCTAAGGTACTGTTCAGTATTTCTTTGGTTGTTGCTAATGAAGATGTCAACTATGATGACATTGACAATGATGATGATGATGTCTATAATACTAGCTATCCCTACCATTGTCAACACCACCTATAGGATCACTTGACTTGCTAGTTGTAGCAAACAATTCTCCTTCAATTACGCCCTGTCATCTTTAAAAGGGAAGGCTACATTTGTTAATGTTTTTTTTTTTTTAGATATGCAATGCTGAAGAAAAGAACATCATCATCATCACCACCACCACTGCCATCACTACTCCTACCACCACCATCACCATCATCATCAGCATCATCATCATCACCGTTTAATGCCCATTTTTTCACACTAGCATGGGTTAGATGTGAGTGTAGTCAGATCAGATGACCATGTCTTGCTCACACTGAACCTATGTTGGCTTGGTTTCAATGGCTGGATGCCCTTCCTAACGCTAACCACATTTACAGTGCGGACTGAGTGCTTTTTGTCATGGTACCTACATGATCACTCTACAGTGTGTACTGTGTGCTTTTTGTCATGGTACCTACATGATCACTCTACAGTGTGTACTGTGTGCTTTTTGTCATGGTACCTACATGATCACTCTACAGTGTGTACTGTGTGCTTTTTGTCATGGTACCTACATGATCACTCTACAGTGTGTACTGTGTGCTTTTTGTCATGGTACCTACATGATCACTCTACAGTGTGTACTGTGTGCTTTTTGTCATGGTACCTACATGATCACTCTACAGTGTGTACTGTGTGCTTTTTGTCATGGTACCTACATGATCACTCTACAGTGTGTACTGTGTGCTTTTTGTCATGGTACCTACATCATCACTTTACAGTGTGTACTGTGTGCTTTTTGTCATGGTACCTACATGATCACTTTACAGTATGAGCTGGGTGCAACATCATTGCCCCCTCCCCAGAACCATAACAGCCACACTGGAAGTCCTTATATCATTGTTATAAAATAGTGAAGGCGGATGGCTTAGTGGTTAGAGAATTGGATTTGCAATCGTGAGGCTGCAAGTTCAATTCCCAGACCAACTGATGCATTATGTCCTTGAGCAAGACACTTTATTTCAAATTGCTCTTTCTACTAGGGGTTGCGACTGGTAGATAGTATCAGCAATGGAACAACCATTGGAAACATTGTTTCCTTGGTTCATCTTGACAAGTTCCACCTCACTCGGTAAGCAAATAAGGTCGATTGATTCCTTTTTCTTTTATTACAACCATCAATCATGACTGCAATCCCTGTATTATTGCCATATTGCAACAATATGTACACTTATATTTACATTTACTTCTAGGGTGCTACACAGTTGGCTCAGATCTTCTCAGATAAAGAAGAAGACCATTTACTAAGTGCTGCAGCCTGGTCACTTGGACAGATTGGTCGTCATACTCCGGAACATTCTAAAGCTGTAGCTTTGACAAATGTTCTATCACATCTTCTTCAGAAATACTTGGATTCTTCTTCTTCTGAAGATCTTCAGATCAAGGTAAAGTTTTTTACCAAACCCAAATCAGAAGGTACAACTCTACTAATCTTTATATATGAGAGTTGGCTGAAAAGTTCATAGGCTGACCAAGATACTCTCATGGAATGACCAAATGAGCTCTATTTTTCAACACAGTCCTTGGAAAGAAACAATGCAGTTATTAATAAGAAGTGTTGAAATTAATGCATGCAAGATTTCACTGCTCTAGCAACACTCCTTCATAGTCAGCCTATGAACCTTTCAGCCAACACTTGTACAACAGGGGTGACAACACCCCTCAAGGTATGAGTACCAAGTGCAACAGCTATATGACTCTATCTGAACTACCAATTTCTTCTTTTTTATCATTTTTAGAAGAAATCTGGAGTTGTGATTTTTGAAGGAAGTTTTGTTTATGTTTGTTAATTTATGTATTTATGGAGGTATATTTTCTTGTTGCCTACAGATTTTGGAATCAGAGGTAAATAAAACACTAAACCATGTAGCATAGTGTAATGTTGTGTAGTACAATGTAGTATTGTGTAGTGTAGAACAATATCATGTAGTATATGTGAAAGTGGGTTACTGGGTGTGTGTGTGAGTGTGTGACTACTATCATACTACTTGTATTATTACCACCACCACCACCTACTACTACTACTACTACTACTACTTCCACCACCACCACCACCACCATCCATAAAGTTCATGTAGTGTAATATAATATAGTTTATATTGAAGCACTTTATTTAGTTTAGTTTCTTATCAATAGTTCGGGTATAGCTGCCGAGATGCTGAAGGCATCTGGGTCTGTAGGTCACACTATAACCACACGTATCGTTAACCAGGTAATACTAGAAGGGGCCATGCCAAAAGATTGGTGCAGTAGCATCATTGTCAACTGCTACAAAGGTAAAGGCGATGCACTAGATAGAGGAAACTATAGAGGTATAAAGTTGATGGACCAGGTCATGAAAGTAACAGAAAGAGTTATAGCACAGCTGATTAGGGACCGGGTGAATATAGACGAGATGCAATTTGGGTTTGTACCAGGGAGAGGCACCACTGATGCCCACTTCCTTGTGAGGCAATTACAGGAAAAGTACCTAGCTAAAAGTAAGCCACTCTACTTGGCATTTGTCGACCTTGAGAAAGCCTTTGACAGAGTTCCACGTGCAGTAATCTGGTGGGCTCTTAGAAAACTAGGAGTAGATGAATGGCTTGTGAAAGCGGTACAAGCCATGTATAGGGGAGCAGTCAGCAAAGTTAGGATTAGCAATGAGTATAGCGAGGAATTTAGCGTACAGGTTGGGGTCCACCAGGGCTCTGTTCTTAGCCCTCTCCTGTTCATCATAGTCCTGCAGGCAATAACGGAGGAGTTTAAGACCGAATGCCCATGGGAACTCCTGTATGCTGATGACCTCGCACTCATAGCTGAATCTATGGTAGAACTAGAGAATAAATTCCAAACCTGGAAGCAGGGACTAGAGAGAAAGGGCCTCAAAGTCAACCTGACAAAGACTAAGGTCCTTGTAAGTAGACGAGAAAACAGAACCCAGATCCCCTCAGGGAAATGGCCTTGCTCAGTATGTAGGAAAGGTGTAGGTAGGAACTCCATTCTCTGCCCCAAATGCAAACAATGGGTACACAAGAGATGTAGCGGGATCTCAGGAAGCTTAATTAAGAATGTAGGATTCACATGCAGCAGCTGTGCTGAAACAGTAAGCAAACAGCCACAGGAAACAAGTACCACCAATCTCTGGGAGGGCCCTGTAGAAACAGTAGACAGCTTCTGCTACCTAGGTGACTGAATTAGCAACGGAGGTGGGTGCTCAGAAAGTACAATAACTAGGGTAAGAACGGGATAGAAGAAGTTTAGGGAACTACTACCACTGCTAGCTGAATGAAAGGCAGACTGTATGATGCGTGTATCCGAACAGTGATGTTGCATGGTAGTGAGACCTGGGCGCTGAAGGTGGAAGACTTACGTAGATTAGAGAGAAACGAAGCCTGCATGCTCCGATGGATGTGTAACAGTAATATAAGTGAACGACAAAGCATAAAGGAATTGAGAGAGAGACTGAGCATAAGAGGAATCAAATGCTGCGTGCAGGAGAGGCGGTTACGCTGGTATGGACATGTGATGCGTATGAAGGATGACAGCTCATAAAAAGGTGCAGAGCACTAGAAGTTGATGGAAACCGCGGAGTGGGGAGACCCAAGATGACTTGGGATGAGGTGATAAAAGCCGACCTTACCCAACTACACCTCTCAAAGACAATGACACACGACCGTGACTTCTGGCGTCACGCAGTAATACAGGGTACCCGACCTCCCATGGGTACATGCTGAAGCATATAAACAATATGCCCCCACTCCCCCCACCGCAAGGTGGTCGTGGAGGTGCCACGGCAAAAAAGCACCCAGCCCCCACTGTAAAGTGGACGTGTAGGCGCCACGAAAAAGCACCCAGCACTCACTGTAAATGAGGTTGGTGTTAGGAAGGGCATCCAGCTGTAGAAATCAAGCCAGAATCAGTTCCTGTATGAGCAAGGCATGGTCAGCCGACCAGACACTGCCCACAACAGGACAACCCGTCTAACCCATGCTAGCGTGGAAGAACGGACGTAAAACGGTGATGATGATGATGATGATGATGATAGAGAGGTTTATTTATTTCTACTAGAATCTTGTTTCTCTTTTATTACCTCCTAAGCTCTGCACTAACCCCTACCAACCTTTCCTCTTTCTCTCTGACGTTTCCTTCCTGTAGCTGTCCACTTGTAACACTTTAAACGGAACATAAACTGGATCAATTTCCCCTCAGAGAGCTTGCATAGGCTATGAGCATTGCTCCTTTTTTAAATTGTTTTTGTTGACATGGCATCATTGTCTATCTTTTGCTTGATTTTCTTTTCTTTATACTGTTGCACAGTGCAAGAAGGCTCTGAAGAACATTTTACAGAAATGCGTCTACCTCCCTGCACTTGAACCTCTTCTGATCGATGCCCCACCGAACATACTTAAATATGTCATTGGACAGTTCAGCAAAGTGCTTCCAAATGACACTAAAGCCAGACGTTTGTTTGTCACCAGTGGTGGGTTGAAGAAAGTCCAAGAAATCAAAGTTGAACCAGGAACTGCTCTAGCTGAATATGTGAACACTATCAATAATTGCTACCCTGAAGAAGTTATCAAGTATGTACTTATACCATCAAAAGTATTCAATTCAATTCAGGTTTTGTTTAGATTCTATTCCAATTTCCTTGGCTGTCTGGTTAAGTGATTACTTTGTAACCATATGGTTTGAGGTTCAGTCACACTGAGTGGCATCTTAGGTGTCTTCTACTATAACCTTTGGTTGATGTATACCTTGTGAGTGAAATTTGATAGATAGCCATCACACATATATATATATATGTATATATATATGTGTGTGTGTGTGTGTGTGAATCCATGTCTGTGTTTATCTCCTGTGGCTTGGCAGTTTGACAAAAGGAGATTGATAAAATAAGTACCAGATTTTTAAAATACGTACTGGAGTCATTGCAATCAACTAAATTATCTTAAAGCAGGCTCCCCAGCATAGCTACATTTTGAATAATTACAAAATTTCAGCATTTCTCTGATTCACGTCTGAGAATTAGTATAGTATGCACAAATGATATATTGGTATCCAGGCTTTTAGCTTTAATCAATTGTGAAGGCACTGCTGAAGACCCGTTGATATATATATAAACAGGCTTACACACGTAACATATATATATATATCTTCTTCCTCAAGCATGAAACTAATACAACTTTACGTTATTGCATCCTTGTTTCCTTCATTTGTATATATATATATATATATATATATATATATGAATATATATATATATCATCATCATCATCACTGTTTTATGTCCATTCTTCCATGCTAGCATGGGTTAGACGGGTTGTCCTGTTGTGGGCAGTGTCCAGTCAGCTGACCTTGTCTTGCTCATGCAGGAACTGATTTTGGCTTGATTTCTACAGTTGGTTGCCCTTCCTAACACCAACTTAATTTACAGTGAGTGCTGGGTGCTTTTTTTCTGTGGCGCCTATACGTCCACTTTACAGTGTGGCCTGGGTGCATTTTTGCCATGGCACCTCCACGACCACTTAGCAGTAGGAGGGCATGGGGGAAAATTGTCTATATGCTTCAGCATATATATACATCATCATCATCATCATCGTTTAACGTCCGTATTCCACGCTTGCATGGGTTTGGACGGGAGTTTTCCCACTTGAGGCAAGAGTGGTTGTCTTGCTCGCATAGGACTGTCTGGCGGGTTTTCTACGGCTGGATGCCCTTCCTAACACCAACCACATTTACAGTGTGGAACTGGGAGGTTTTTACCGTGTTACCTACACGGCCACATTACAGCGTGGACTGTGTGTTTTTTTTGTCGTGACACCTACACGACCTCATTTGTTTCGGCCTGGATGTTGTGGTACCAACATAACTTTACATTGAAAGGGGCGGTGCGGATGGGGTGGGGGTAGTGGGACGGGGGGTGTATTTTGTTAGAGGTGCCTACTGACTGTAGTAGGTTTTACTTTGTATTTAGGTAAAGCAAGTCTTCTCTATTACTGAGTACCGCCAAAGATCTCAGTCCAGTGACATTGTCTTGGAGAGGTGTAAGTGTGTGAGGTCAGAATTTATCAAGTCGTCCCAGGTTTTTCTGGGTCTGCCTACTCCGTGGCTACCATCTATTTTTATTGCCCTGCACTTTTTTATATTGCTGTCGTCTTTCATGCGCATCACGTGTCCATACCAGCGTAGCCTTCTCTTGAGTAAACAACATCTGATCCCTCTTATTTCTAATTTTTCCCTTAGTTCGTTAATGCTTTGCCGTTCACGTATATTACTATTACACATCCAGCGGAGCATGCAAGCTTCGTTCCTCTCTAGTCTGCATATATCCTCTGCACACAATGCCCAGGTCTCACTGCCATGCAACATTGCTGTTCGTATGCAGGCATCATACAGCCTGCCTTTCATTTTTAGGGAGAACCCTTTAGCGGCTAATAGAGGTATAAGCTCTCTGAACTTTTTCCATCCAGTTCTGACTCTAGCTACTGTACTTTCAGAGCACCCTCCCCCACTGCTGATTTTGTCACCCAGGTAACGGAAGCTGTCCACTATTTCTATAGAACCCTCTGTGCAATTGAAAGAGCTAGTATTTTGTGGGCACTTGCTGCTACTTATTGCACCAGAACACCGGCCACATGTAAAATCTATGTTCTTAGTTAGCTTACCTGTGATCCCACTACATCTTTTATGCACTTGTACTTTGCATTTGGGACATAAAATGGAGTTTCTACCTACGCCTTTCCTACACACTGAGCATGGCCATTTCCCGGACGGGACCGGCGCCCTATTTTCCTTCCTACAAACTAGAACTTTAGTCTTAGCCAGGTTAATTTTAAGGCCTTTTGATTCTAGGCCGTGCTTCCATGTTTGGAAATATATATATATATATATATATATATATATATGTAAATATGATAATAATGGAGCTGCGGCGCTGCAAATGGGTTACATATGAAAAAGTTTGTCCTCATCAGTGGCCATCCAACCGTCGTAGGCATTTCGTCGCATTAAAGGCCATATACCTCAGGTTGGTGCGAGCAACGGCTAAAAAAAGTCGTTGGGACATGTAAATAAAGGGGACGCTAAGGATTATGGACAGGTCAAACGGGATCCCTTTATTTATGTGTCCCAACGACTTTTTTTTAGCCGTTGCACGCACCAACCTGAGGTATATGGCCTTTAATGCGACAAAATGCCTACGACAGTTGGATGGCCACTGATGAGGACAAACTTTTTCATATGTAACCCATTTGCAACGCCGCAGCTCCATTATTATCATATTTACACATATATTTTTTCCTCCGCTGCCACCAGTCTGTTTCGTTCTTTGTGTCTTTACCCTTTCTAGCAGTCTCTCTCTCTGTTAGCCTCTTCCTCACCTTTCACTCACTCACTCTCTGTCACTACCTCTCCTCCTCCCCTTTCTTCCCGTTTGACCTGTCCGTAATCCTTTGCTCGCGGGCACTTGGCCAAGCCGGTATGAATTTTTTTTCTCTCTCTCTCGTCTGCGACTTCACAGAACTTATGTTTACCGAATTCGCAGACCAGACCCCTTCTTCCTCCCGTTAGACCTGTGCGAAATTCCTTCCTTGCTCACATTTCAACCAGGTTTGATGGTCTTTATTCTCTCGTTCACGATTCCACCGAATTTATATTCATAGAAATCTGGGACTTGTTTCCTTCTTCCTCACTTTCTCCTGCTTAAACCATTTTGTTTGTTTACCCTAGCGTCCCCTTTATTTACGTGTCCCAACAACTTTTTTTTAGCCGTTGCTCGCACCAACCTGAGGTATATGGCCTTTAATGCGACGAAATGCCTACGACGGTTGGATGGCCACTGATGAGGACAAACTTTTTCATATATATATATATATATATATATATATATATATATATATATATATAGCATATATATATATATACATATATATATCATCATCATCATCATCATCGTTTAACGTCCATATTCCACGCTTGCATGGGTTTGGACGGGAGTTTTCCCACTTGAAGCAAGAGTGGTTATCTTGCTCGCATAGGACTGTCTGGCGGGTTTTCTATGGCTGGATGCCCTTCCTAACACCAACCACATTTACAGTGTGGAACTGGGAGGTTTTTACCGTGTTACCTACACGGCCACATTACAGCGTGGACTGTGTGTTTTTTTTGTCGTGACACCTACACGACCTCATTTGTTTCGGCCTGGATGTTGTGGTACCAACATAACTTTACATTGAAAGGGGTGGTGTGGATGGGGTGGGGGTAGTGGGACGGGGTGTATTTTGTTAGAGGTGCCTACTGACTGTAGTAGGTTTTACTTTGTACTTAAGTAAGGCGGGTCTTCTCTATTACTGTGTAGTGCCAAAGATCTCGGTCCAGTGACATTGTCTTGGAGAGGTGTAAGTGTGTGAGGTCAGAATTTATCAAGTCGTCCCAGGTTTTTCGGGGTCTGCCTACTCCGTGGCTACCGTCTATTTTTATTGCTCTGCACTTTTTTATACAGCTGTCGTCTTTCATGCGCATCTATATATGAATATATGAAATGGTACCATGTAGGCCTTGTAAAAACTTAGTAGCTATGAGAGTATAACACTTATTCTGTTTCTACATTTTTTTAACCTAATTAGATTGTTTTTTGCAAAATATTAGATATGTGGTTTCCTGTGATATTGGCAGTGTGCAACATTCTGAGGTTTGGATTTTTAGCTAGCAGCACTTCTCTCATAGAGCCTCATGATTGTTATATATATTATATATCGATCTCTTTTGATATGTGTATATAGAGATATATATAGATATATATATAGTGGCCCAGCGGAAGGTACTAGAGACGGTGGAGATCCTGGTCGAGAGCTACATGTAATCTATGGAGGCACATGGCTTAGTGGTTGGAGCATTGGCCTTGCAATCGAAAGGTTGTGAGTTCAATTCTCAGACCGGGTGATGTGTTGTTTCCTTGAGCAAGACACTTTATTTCATATTCCAGTTTACTCAGCTGTAAAAATGAGATGATAGGGACCCACTGCAAAGTGGTCGTGGAGGTGCCACGGCAAAAAAGCACCCAGCACTCACTGTAAATGAGGTTGGTGTTAGGAAGGGCACCCATCTGTAGAAATCAAGCCAGAATCAGTTCCCGTCCCACCCTTGCAAGCAGGGAAAAGCGGACGTAAAATGAAATGATGAAATGATGATGATAAAATGTCCCACATCCCACACTTGCAAGCAGGGAAAAGCGGACGTAAAATGATGATGATGATGATATATATATATATATATATATATATAACGAAAGAATTGTAGTAAGGAACCAGATGGACCATAACGCACCAGAGTACTCAATACTTAGGGTAGTAGAGTGGGTAATAGGAAAAAGAATGACCCCGACGGCAGAGCTCAAGCTGTTTCGACGGCTATTTCTGGACATGGATTCAATATCCAGAAATAGCTGTCGAAACGGCTTGAGCTCTGCCGTCGGGGTCATTCTTTTTTCTCTCTCTATATATAATATCAATTTGAGAGGTACAGAGTTCTATCATTGCATATTGGCTGCTGGCCACTTATTTCCACCTATTTTAAGCTATTATTTATAACAATTATTATTCATTGTGATTACAGTTATTTTCTGCATTTGAGATATCTACATTTTCTAAGAAAGAAAAAAAAAAATATATATATATATATATATATATGGTGGCTGCCAACTCGTTTTCGAGTACGGCCACTACTTTATATCCATGTAGGAGAACTCCTACCGATGCGCTGAACGAGTGTGGCTTTTTAGTCCAGCCAGCGACTTGAAAACTCTGGTACAAATACTACACTTGTGACAATTATTGACACATAGTGCTGGTCCCATGGTACCATGTGACGACAAGTGCAGAGAGATCTCCAGATATAAAGCAATGCCTGTGCTGTGAAGCTTTTATAGTGAGCAAAGGCACTGCACAAAGCCAGTCCCACTCTCTTAACCAAGATGATATTTACCAAAAAGAAGGACAAGTCAACATCATTGAATACCATCAGGGTTGCAGGTGTTATATTAGAGTTTTCCTTCTCCTAGAATTCTGCCTTGACAAAGGCTAAGGGGTCATCTCTCCCGGTGATTTTGGATGGCCATTGACACTTAAGAGCTCCTTTGCCTTTTGACAGGTTTTGTTTTTAGTCCTGCAGGATGTCCAAAGTCACCCTCCTCACCAAGAAACCTTGGTGGGGTTGCCAGTTTAGTCGCCAACGACCCGACCATGAGACAGGTTGTACTGGGATACATGTTACCAGTAGCACCAACTGGTGACCTGACATATATATATATATATATATATATATATATATATATATATCATCATCATTTAATGCCTTCTCAGCCCTTTGTTTGGCTAGATTTCTAGAGCCGGATGCTTTATATATATCATATTAATCATTTAATTTTCTCATCCCTCCTACTCCATATCACTGTTCTCCTTGTCTGACCAAAGACACAGGTTCCATAGTGTTGAAATGTGGTAGTGTTAGTACCACAATAAAATGCACGCAGCCCACACTGCTGGTACCACAACAAAATGTACCCAGTCCACCCTGTCAGGTGATATGGCAATGCTTTGATGAAATGTAGCCAACACATGCTGTGATGTGGTTGCTATAAAGAAGGGTATCCAGCTATAGAAACCATGCAAGAATGGAACATATGAGCAAATGAGCAAGACACAGTCGTCTGACATATCTAACTTCAGAATAACTGGTCTAACCCATGCAAACCTGGAAAATTGATTTAAAATGGATCCTGAAGGCTAAACTCTGTTTTAGCAGGGAAAAAGGCCATAAAATGGTTCTTGTTATTGTTGTAATCACTTCATTCAGCTATCTTCAGTACAGTAACATTTGCCCTTTGTATTAATTAAAGAATTCCATATTTCTCGATCTTGATGGTTACATATCTTTCTTATTTTAGGTATTACTCTCCTGGCTATTCAGAGACACTTCTGGAGAAAGTTGAGAATTTCCAGATCACTGCGAACTGATTTCCAATCCAAAAGTCTTACAAATGTTTTATCATTACAACTATTCAATTGTCATTTGTGTGTTTTTTATCATTGTGGAATAAAATATTTGAATGCATTAGAAATTGATTTGTCCTTCCTCCTCACTGTCATTGTTGTCATCATTGTTGTCATCATCACAATCATCATCCTCAACATCATCACTATCATTCCTTTTGTATTTTCGTTTTACATTCTATGTATATGATGATGTCCTGTATATAGTTGGTGAACATTTCAATTCCCTTCTTCATAAGTTCTAAAGCTCATTCAATCACTCCTTGGATTATTTTGGTCTTCATGTTACCCATCTGTTTTTTTCCAACTCAAGGTCTCCGTACTTGGTCAGCTTCTCTGTGGTGGAGTTGTTTCTTTCAGATAGTATTGCTATGTTGATAAATATACACCTTGTATCTTTCTCGTCTCTGATAATGATATCAGGTTTTTTGGCTCCTAAAAGTCATTGTCCTATAAGAGTTTGTCTAGTGAGGATTTGGTTTATATCCCATTCTCAAGAGACCATTTCAAACTATATCTGTGCATATCTCGTGATGAGTGTTGAGTGTAGTAAATAATTTTTGCATATTACAAACTTCATCCTTCAACAATGTTTATTAGCTGTCATTCAGCTGTTGTAAATGCATAGCATCTGGTTGACCTCTGTAAAGAATAACATAAACAACAGCCACACAACTGCATAATTAAGAATGTATTGAACTAAATCTTCAGAAATTATCAAAACTGTCAACAGTAATCACTTTAAGGATGATTTAATTAGTGATGAGGAGATAGTAAGTCCAATTTATTGTTGGGTGAATCTAATGATACTACTGTAAACCAAATTCTTGGAATTGTAATTATTTACTTTAGTAGTAATTATAATAAGGTGGTACCTACATATTTAAGTTTAGTAGAATTAGAGAAGTGTTATGCAGAACATATTGTCATAGCTGTAAAATCTGAATTGCTTAGAAGAGGATAGGAAATAGAGAATTTTGTTGGTACAGAGAGAGACAATGCAAGTAATAGGAATCAATAATGGAGTGTATCAAAAGCTGAAAACCAAAATTCTTACATTTGTTTTAGTGAAATGCACATGCCATTCACTCCAGTTAGCTGTGTCTTATACTTTGGAATATTTACCAAGTTTATAATTTATAATTGAGACATAAATGTTTTGCCTTTTCGTTAACAAGGAAGTTAGTTAACAGAACCTTCTACCAGGCAATAAGTGAAGATAAAATGCCTCTGACAATTCCTATGAACTGCAAAACAAGATGGCAGTTCATAGAAACTGTTGTGAGAACAATTGTGAGAATTAAAAGCACATTTTAAAATCTCAAGATTTTCATAAAAGTGCTATATGTCTGAAGTGTTGTATGTATTCAAATGAGAGAAATCTAGAATTTTTACTTTTCATACACTCAACACTTGAACAAGTGCAGTTTGTGAATAAATCCAATGTTGATAAACTAAAACTATTGGAAGATCTAACATTGCTTGTACAATCATATGGGAATAAATTAATACTTCCAACTCACAAAGTTGACGTACTGACTTGCAGCACTGAAGAGTTCCTAGATCTTATGCTATCTTTAGGCTATAGATTTCAAAACGGTAAAATTACAGATAGTGAAGAATTATGCAATAGGAAGCAATGTCAACAATTTTTGTTGTCTTTTCAAACAGCTAAAACAAATGCTGCCTGAAACTTTTGAACTTTCAAAGAATATATTTCTCTCTGAAAAATGTTCTTCAACCTGGCGATGACAGTGGGAGTTCGGCTCTTCCACGTTCGGACCATATCCCTGTGGTTGTGTTCATTATCTATAGAGTTCAATATAATAGCTGTTGAACGATAAGCATGTAACTTTTAGTAAATTAATGAAAAGCTTAGTCACAATTTCAAAAAAATTATTTAGTAGCATTGACAAATAACTGAAACTGAGAAGTGTGGTAGTGAAGTAGATCGATATAGAAATGCTTCTGGGCACAAACTGTTTCAAGAACTTGCAAACTGCTCTATAACAGCTTTCATACTTCCTCACTCCAAATGCACAAGTTGAAAGACTATTTAGTAGCATAAACAATATAAAATCAAAACTGAAGAAATAAAATGTAATTGAAGTTTCTGCATGAGGTATAACAAATGTTGCTCCAACTATGAACTCTTTAATAAAGTGCTTAATGTTACTAGGACATTGTATGTAAACTCCTGAGATAGTCGTAAGGGTGCCACATTGACATACAGCGTTTCTAGGACAGTTTTTAAAAACCTGGTGGAGCTCATCTTCTCTCCAAAACTGAATACAACAGATTTCTTCTAGAGAAGGAGAGTAAGAGAATGGTAATGAGAAAGAGATATAGAGGAAGAATCAACTCCAGTACTTAACTGGTACTTTTTTTATTGACCTTCAATGGATGAAAGGCAATGCAGCATATAAATGTACTGTTGCTGCTAATGAAACTCACAAAATGAACCCAGAAACAGCAAAACAACTAGGATGTTGACATTAATATTCTGTTATCACATAGATCACTGGGGAATACATTTTTCTTCAGATGGTTTAGTAGTGTTTTAATGACATCCAATCATGCTGCAAAGGACTTTTTCCCAGAAACCGGAGGTAGCCCTCGGACCTGCTCCCCTTCTTGGAATTTTCTTTACCCACTAACCCTAACTTCAACCACAACCCTAACCCCGAGGGCTTTGCATTATGTTCAGAGGTAAGATTATTAGTAGCACACACGCAAAAAAAAAAAATGAGGTAAAAAATGGTGAAGAAAACTCCGGGGTGAAGCCATTTACTTTGACCACCGAGCAGATGCCTTTGTGCATTGCAGCAATCCAGCCTCTTAAGACAGGACCGGGGCCGGCTGCCTTGTGAACAGGTATTGAAAGCTTTTGATTGATCTAAATTGATCATGGCCCCACTGAAGCCAGTTTTACACCTTACCTTCTCTATGATGTATTGTATGAGGTGGAGGTTATCATGTATGGACCTGGTCGAGATTGTGCAAGTTTGACCTCCCCTACAAAGTCCTTGATGACAATTGCCAACCACTTCACTAACACCTTGGCCAAAATCTGAAACTCTGTTAGTTATGGGCCTGAAATTGTCTAAGGTATCCCTCTTGTTCTTTACTCACAGAACTGGGAGTGTTCCCGTTCTGCTGCCAGTTGTAGTAGACCACTTCGAAGATATCAGAGAACAAGTCTTGCATTTCTGCGTAAAACATGTTGGGCAGACCATCCAAATCGGGTGACTTGTGCCTCATACAACTGACTAGGGTATCCAGAATCTCGACTGATGTTATCTGTCTCTTGCAGCACCCAGCATCGGCTGGGAAGAGTTGCGAGAGGTTGTCACGGTAGGAACTTAAGTCCGCCATTGTCTCCAGCTCCTCAAACAGTCGAACAAAGTGCTGTGAAAAGCCACACATATCTGCCTGGAATCGTTCAGCATGTGTTTTTCTCGGTCTGTCAAAGACTGAATCATGGTTTTGTTACCACGCCATGCCTCCACCACATAGGCCCATCGAATAGCTTTCATTCCCTCATTTCTTAGAGAATGCGCCTTAGCTCTGACAAGGCAAGCTTTATGTTTTGCATTGAAGAAATGGTCATATGCCATTCTCACCGCTAGCGCGTCAGTTGCAATGTCACTTCTAATCACCTCATCTAGTTTAGCTACCAGCTCCCTCTCCTTTCTATTCTTTTCTAATGCTACTTATTTATTAAAGCCTATTGGCAATTCTCTAATCTCTCTCTTGAGAGTATTCCCTGTTAACTTACTCTTAACTAAAGTGGTGACCTGGTCCCTGTAAGCTCTACATGCTGGGAATGACATGTTGAGCTTCCAGTAACCAAGTCCTAGAGCATGAGCTCTATCTAGGTCAACCATGAAGATCATAAATTTGTAATCTGAATAGGAACCGTTTGGAAATGTGGAGAACCTATACTATCCTTATCTACTGTCTTAATGAAAAACTTATCTATATATGATCTAGATGACCCTATGTGGTTGATCAAGGTCGACATTAGTGCATTAGGGAAAGCTAGTTGGTATGTCAGACAGTCGGAACTGGCTGATCAGGTTCTTGAGGCTTTTGCACCTTCTGCTCCAATCAGCTACTCCCATACAATCTCAGCATGTGTCTAAGACGCCATTTCAGCCCCCCTCTAACAGTAAAGTGTAAGACGTTCCCAGAAAGGCTTCCAGGCACCTAAAGAAGTCCGGCCCCAGTAGGGGCATAGACAGCCACCAATCTAAAAGCACCACCTTCGCTATTGTTCAGGACCACCAATTTACTGTCCACGTCCAGGAAGATTGTCCTTCCTTGAGGCCCAGTCCTTTCCTAAACAGCACTCCCTCCCATTTCCCATTCCCAGCCAACTAAGAGATACAAAAATCTGATAGTCGTTGAAAATGGGGGAAAGTGCACATGTGTCGGAAATCCTGGTCTCATTGACAGCAATGACATTCATATCTAGTGACGTGAGGTTGTTCACCAAGGATGACATCCTACTCTTAAGATGGCCATGTTGGCTGGTTAAACAAGTGAGGAAAGGTTTACTTATTTCCTTGGGGCTTGGGGTGTTGGATGATTTGGCCTCCATTTCTGGTTGGGAATCTTTTTAAAAGTCTACTCGAGGCATTTACACTAGGGGTCCTCACGTCGTAGGGGAAGCTCTCCCTAATGTTCTTGTACATTTCTAGCAGCATCCGCACCATCAAAAGTGTTTGGGGTACTTTGAAGGTGCAGGTGTCAAAAATCTTTCTCTCTTTCTTAATGTCTTGGCTTCGTGTTGCAAGAGCCATTAGTTTTTTGTTGCTCTTTCTCAGCAATACGGAGTTGCGAGTTTCTCTTTTTGTCTGTAGTTATGCATGTTTTCGTTTATTTTCTTGTGGTTGTGTCGGTGTTGTTGGTGTTGGTTGTATTTTTGTTGACAGTTGTGGTGTTAGTGTTGTAGGTGTGTCTGTGTTTGATGTGGGTGTGTGTGAAGATGTATTTTCCTTTTTGTGTTTTCGTTTTCATTTTTTGGAGTTTCCCCTCATCTTCATTTGGGGATGAGGAGGAACTAGTTTCTGGGGACTCAGTGTCAGAAGGGAATGGAAATGTGTTTACAGGTGTCTGAGTATTGGTCAGTGTGTGTGTGTGTTTGAAAGAGTGGGGAAAGAGAGAGCTTGTTTGGGCAACTCTCTGGGTGGTTTTGGTGGTCTTTGTTGGTGTTGTTGTTGCTGGTGTTGCTATGTCTACGGCTGCTGCTGCTGCTGGTTGTGGGGTTTTATGTCCTGACACTCGTGTTTGCAGCAATGGAAGCTTGTGGCCCTCTGCATTTTTGAGCTGAGGGCAGAAGGCCCATAAATGCGTCGTTTCTCTGCAGATGAAACAGTGCGGCCTTTTGCCCTCAGTGATTACTTGTAGTGCCGTCCTCTTTTGGAGATGGATGTGATCTAGGATTTTTTTCTTTTAGGTCCTCTGGTTTGATCTGGAGAAGGATTTCCAAATCAATCCTGGACCAATCCTCCCTGGCTATTCATAGCCCCGATTGGGATGGCATCTGTCCCCTCCTCAATCACGTATCCCACAGGTGATACATATTTGAGGGAGCACATAAGAACCAACCAACCAACAAACAAACAAACATTCTCTTTTTTTTTAATATTATGTATACATATTACAATTAGCCGTCATTTTTGATGGTACAGGGCCAGCTAGTCTATATTATGATAAGAACGGTCTGTCCATGAGTTATGCCCACTTTATATAGAGAGGGGAGCACCTATCGAGAGATACGTACATAGATAGAGAGAGATAAGGGAAGACTATGTTTTCGAGGTGACTGAAAGAAGTAGAAAGACAGAAAGTTATTACTTCCCCCTCATCTATGTAGAGAGGGTGGGGGTCACCAAGCAAAAGAGATATACATAGAGAGAAAAGGAACGTCATTTGTTGAGAGAGAGAGAGAGAGAGAGGGAGAGAGAGTATGTGTGAGAGAAAAGAGGGAGATTTTTGTATTTCTCTCTCACTCTTTAATTGACTATATATAGGAAAACTACAGTACATTCGATAAGTCTTTAAAATTATTAGAGCTAACTGTAAAATTGCTCGGTATGCAAATTAGGCTAATCAGCCAATCTATACTTTACAGAATATTATATATTCTCAAGAGTTCTAGTGAATGCCAGAAAAAAATATACACATTCTTGACAAAGAACAATAACACAGAAACAAAAGGACGGCGATGGTCATCTAAAAAACATAGCATAATGAAGCTGTTTGCTTGCAAACGAATCGAATATTATTATTATTCAATATAAAACTCACGAATACATTTATGTATGCGCTATGCTAGAGCGAAAAACCAAATTCTAATTTTGTTATTATTATTATTATTTTATCAAAAAGGACACCACGATGAGTATGAAGTCTCTCACGTGGCCATAACTCTTGCCAACAGCATAGAAAATGACCTGAAAACACATGTTTAATTTCAGGCCGCCGGCCACCAAACAAAATGCTACTTATCAAATGCAGATTGAAAAAAAGTGAAACTAAAATATTAAGCTTAAAGATTGCGTATCTTTAAGTAATACTAGCAGAATGACCCAGTGTTGCTCGGGATTCTAAACATAGATTGGCATGTTTATCCCTCCTATCTGAAACAGTACAGAGAAGTACGGAATACCTCGGCCTCAGGATGGTGTCTACATTTTGTGCTTCTAAAAAAAATTTGTCGTAGATTACCAGGGGTTTAACTAAATTGGGTGGCAATGAACAAAAAATAGCAAAGATAATACGTCAGCAATGAGAACAATATTTTCTCTAGGGTTCTTATATATTTGATATATATTTATCCATATCGAGCCTCGTGAAATAAATACTTTTGTTTATATTTTGTTATAGTGTATGCAAAAATATCTGTACACGAATATATAATTATATATATATATTAAGATAACCGATTAAAGTTTAAGCAAAGAATCGCTGCTTTCACCCTTAACGGGATCTTCTGAAACTAAAAAAATCAGTCTGTGAACGCAGAAGTAAATATTTTGAAAAACGTTACACTCTCTATATATATATATATATACACACTATATATACAGATATACACACACAGATAGCGAAGTCAATGTCGTAATGCAGACAGCCAGACATACAGATAGATATTATAAGGGCACAACGTTATATCTATGTATCTATCTAAAAATACAGACTAAGAAAGATAGAGAGAGATCGTTACCGGTGTCTAATGCGGTCCCTAGGGTATTGAAAATTTGAAATATTGTTGGCTCAAAACACTCACACGACCATAAGTATTACATGTGTAAAGTTTGAAAAAAATCGGTTGGGTAGCTCTCGAGTTTTAGGGAGTCAGGCAGACAGACATTCTCTGTTTTAGATATATAGATTACTAGCAGTGGTACCCGGCGTTGCACGGGATAAGGTATTTTGGAACGCGGGCCGCCATCAGACCTAATCGTGGAAAAACTGCATGCCTCGACAATATATAAAGAAAATAAACTGAATACTCTGATGACTGGATAATCTTTAAGATTTTCCTCGATGAAGCAGGAATAATGCAGGTTTTCACCTAATGCGGGCCCTAGGGGATTAAGAAAATGAATTTTTTTTATGTGCCTTGAAATTTCAGGAAAATCGGCTAGACGTAACGCCTCAAAAAAGCCCTAAAAAGCTGAAAAAAAATCAAGTTTTTCCCCTAATGCGGACCCTAGGCCATAAAAAAGTTGGATTTTCTTTGCTCACAGTATGAAGAAGAGACTGACTAATACATAGTTACAATTTCAAGGAAACCGGTCTGACGTAACGCCTCAAAAAACCCATAAAAAGCTGAAAAAAACGCAGTTTTTCACCTAATGCGGGCCCTAGTTGATAAAAAAAATCGGTTGGGTACTTCTCGAGTTTTAGGGATTCAAAATGACAGACATCCTCAGTTTTATATATATAGATAAGTGTGACTCGGCAGTTAAAAGAATCTGTTTTATTTTACAGTTGGGTTACCATTATACATTCAAAACACTTCACTTCTTGCATTACTCACCTCATAAACTTAACACCTTATCTAAATAAATGATGTCAATAAGATTTACAATAGAATTTTATTCGTAAATAAATTAAAATTAAATCAAAATAACTTTTTTACCCAATATATATTAAAATAAAGATTAATATATATGAATACAAACCAAAATATAAACATTAATCACCAACAAAAACATTAAGAATATAATAATTGCTGCAGGATTTAACGGAAGTTAGCCATATGCCGATACCGGAAATGTATAAACATCCATTGTTTATCGCAACTCCAACGTTGTGATTTATTTAGTCTGTTAAAGTGATTTTAAAACAAACATGGGAGTTCCGGCATTCTTCAGATGGCTTAGCCGTAAGTATACATCAATTGTTGTACATTGTGTGGAGGAGAAGCAAAAAGAAATTAATGGCACGAAAGTACCAATAGATTCTAGTCAACCGAATCCAAATGATGTTGAATTTGATAACCTATATTTAGATATGAACGGCATTATTCATCCTTGCTGCCATCCTGAAAACAAACCTGCTCCCGCAACTGAAGATGAAATGATGATTGATATTTTTGAATATATCGATAGAATTTTTAACATTTGCCGACCACGTAAACTTTTGTATATGGCTATCGATGGTGTCGCACCACGTGCGAAGATGAACCAGCAGCGTTCGAGGAGATTTCGTTCTTCCAAAGAAGGAGTCGAATCCGAATCTGAGAAATCTAAAATACGGGATGAGATTTTATCAAAAGGCTACCATTTACCACCACCGAAAGAAAAGGGTGCACGATTCGATAGCAACTGTATTACTCCAGGTACTCCCTTCATGTTTCGACTTGCTGAATGCCTTCGCTATTATGTTTACGATCGCTTAAATAATGAGCCAGGATGGGAAAACATCAAAGTTATTCTTTCTGACGCAAATGTCCCAGGGGAAGGAGAACATAAAATTATGGATTTTATTCGCCGACAGAGAGCCCAACCCGACCACGATCCAAACACACACCACTGCCTGTGCGGAGCCGACGCTGATTTAATAATGTTGGGACTAGCAACACACGAACCACATTTTACTATAATAAGAGAAGAATTCAAATATAATCAATCCAGACCGTGTGAGTTATGTGGACAGATAGGTCATGAAATGAAAGAATGTATTGGCTTACCAAAAGAAGAATGTGAAAAACCAATTGAAAAAGTACTTGGTTCGGAACAAGAATTTATTTTTATTCGTCTGTGTGTATTAAGGGAGCACTTACAAGAACAACTTCGTATGGATGGACTCCCTTTTAAGTATGACTTCGAACGGGCTGTCGATGACTGGGTCTTCATGTGCTTTTTCGTTGGTAATGATTTCTTGCCTCATTTACCATCATTGGAAATCAGAGAGGGAGCTATCGACCGTCTTGTTGGCATTTATAAAAGATGTGTTTACAAAACTGGAGGGTATCTGACCGAAGACGGTGTGGTAAAATTGGATCGAGTGCAGTTTGTAATGTCAGAATTAGGGAAAGTAGAGGATGAAATTTTCAAAAATCGCCGCCAAAAAGATCTCGAATTCCGGCGCCGAGATAAACAAAACAAACGTGCTAAATTTGATCAAAGACCAAAATGGATGCTGGCAGGACAATATACCCCATCAGCACCTGGAAATAATAGGGACGCCATTCAAAATCCTCGCCAAACAGCAGCAGATATGCGTAAAATGACATATGGCGGTCCAAAACAGAATTACCCCGATAGTTCAGCAAGAAATGAATCAGATCGATCCCAGGCTAACAAACGTAAGCACGAAGATGATGAAGACGACGAACCAGAGGATAATGTAAAGCTCTGGGAAAGTGGATGGAAGGACAGGTATTACAAGTCAAAATTTGATGTTGATAAAGATGATACTGCATTTCGACATCAAGTTGCTAATCATTATGTACGTGGACTCTGCTGGGTCTTGAGGTACTATTATCAAGGGTGTGCCAGCTGGAAGTGGTATTTCCCATATCATTATGCACCATTTGCTTCGGATTTTTTAAACGTTGGTGATCTATCAAATGAATTTGAAAAAAATACTGAACCATTTAAACCTTTGGAGCAGCTAATGGGGGTTTTCCCAGCTGCTAGTCGTCAATTTTTACCCGTTACCTGGCAGCGATTAATGATTGATGAGGATTCTCCAATTATTGATTTTTATCCCACTGATTTTAAAGTTGATCTTAATGGCAAGAAATATGCCTGGCAAGGAGTTGCTCTTCTTCCTTTTGTAGATGAAGTTAGGCTTAAAAAAGCTCTTAGCACTGTTTATGATGACCTTACAAGTGAGGAAAAACTTAGAAATACTAGAGGCAATGATCGTTTGTTTGTTGGTTGTAAAAATCCAGTTCATAGTTTCTTTGATTCTTTATATGAGAAAAATCACTATAGTGTGAAGTCACAGATGAACCCAAAGTTAACTGATGGAATGGCAGGTACTGTTTGGTGTGACAATACTGCTGTTCTACCAGAGCACACTTATTTCTCACCTCTTAGGCAATTGAAAGATTTTAAAAACCAAGCATTGAGTGTATATTTTTGTGACCCACAATATGGTAACAACTATTTGTTTTCTGCTCAAACTTTACCAAATGCTGTTTTCCCACCACCAACAGTCAAACCATCTGACTTCAATAAAAGAAACCGCAATCAACCATATCGACCTCAGTTAGGTTTTCAAAGAAACTCTGGGTATCGCGAAACTGATGTTGGCGCAATGGTACGTATGATACGGCACAGTACCAATCAACCAAATCAGCCTGCGCAACAGAGCTACAGCGGGGATGTGAGTGGTGGTGGTGCTATGATACCGCCACCGTTGGAATTGTACCATCAAGGCAGAAATTATAACAATCAACCTCCTATGTTGAATTGGGGCAATGATGGTTATGACAACAACAGTGGTTACTCTGGAAATCGTTATGGAGGCTATAGACAACAGAACAGAGGTGGTGGATATAACAGAAGATTTAATAATCCACGAGGAGGTGGAAACTATGGTTACAACCAAAATCAGAACAGGAGTGGGTGGTCTGATCAATATAGAGGCAATGACTCCAGATCATACAAATAATTTCCCTTATTTTGAGACAATTTTATCAATTGAAGATGTATTATTTGGTGATCCATTTATATTTCAGAACATTTATTCAGCATTTTAAAAAGATTTATTTGTGTATCATATAGTGGCTCCATTTTTTTTGCAGAGCATTATTTTGAGAAAAGAAAATTTAAAACAAAATAGTCTAGGATAAAACATGAGTTGGGTGTTCTCATCAGTACTGTTTCATATGATTTTAGATGCCTCGTCCATAGTTATTGTTTGGATAGGTGCCACAGTTGACATTAAAAGGGCATTTAATTATAAAAATATATTTACTTCAGAAGTTAATGTAGTAGCATAAAACTTGTTAACATGATTAAATGTCTAAGATGAAATTGTTAATATAGATTATAATTTCGGATGCTATTAACTTCCATCTTTAAAGATGACGTATTTTTGAATACATACATTGAAGTCAGTATGATCTCAGATTGTCATCAGGTGTCTTATTCCTGGATATGTACATAATATTGGATTTGAACTAGGAAACTATTTCTAAATTAATTGTAGTAATGCTCTTATTCACTATGCTGTGTTCATATCCCGACCAGAGATAAAATCGATTGAAATGTAGTGTAGATATTTTCATTTCTAAAGAAGTAAAAAAAAAATTATATCCGTATTTAAAATAACTTGCCATCGACATTTAAATATTTTACAGAAATTATAAATCATATTGTAAAAAAAAAAAGTTTTTATATAATCTTGTCTTTGTTAATGCAAAAGTATCCCATAGCATATATTTATATCATTTGATTAATTGCCATGCTAGGTGATGAAATATCAGTTTAGCAGGTTTGAAAGTGAGGGTCTATTTGGATCAAATATTAGCTTTCATCACAGGCAGTAAGGTGTTTTGACAGGTGCACTTCAGTATTTAGTTTGGTGATTGCATTGATTTTGAGTTGCTCGAAGATTATTAAAATAAAACTAACAGTATGGTGGAGTAAATTGACTATATAACTACACCCTCTTATAAAAAAAAGAAATCAATTAATTTTTCATCATGAAGTCATAAAAGATGTTATATTTTTCTTGGTCACTTTAATGTTTGTTATTCATGTTGTGACTTTTTAGTTTAGGTTGGTGGATTGGCAGTATCGGTAGAGGGTCGGACGCCATGCTTTCCAGCATAGTTACGTCCCTTTACGGTCTGAGTTCAAATCCCGCCGAGGTTGACTTTGCCTTTCATCCTTACGGGGTCGATAAAATAAAGTACCAGTAATACACTGGGTAATTGCTGGCCTTGTGCCTAAAGTAGAAACAATTATAATACATATAATTTTTATTTTGAAGAATCTTCATTTACTTTTATTTTAAATTGATTTTGCAATAAACAATGAGAAATTCTTCAAACCACTCTTGAAAAAGATTGAAGATAATTGTATTTTCTGGTTTCATTGATAAATAAAAATAATTCTAATAATAGGAGAACTCTTTGTAAAAAGAACATGCAGCCTATTCTCCAATTGTTAGAAATTAATCAAATTTTAGTAGACAATTTTTATTTGTGATGTGATAAAATTGTTAAGGGACAATTTTGAATATATAAAATATAAGAAAACTAACATTTTAACCAATTATAAAAGTACATAAATAACTAAAGATATTTAGAAACAAATTTATTTGCCCCATGGATCGTATTTTAGGGGTGAAAAAAAACTAAGTAATATTTGGTCTATATTTCTGTTTTCATAAATCCTTTCTTACACCAAAGCCTGGTCCTGGAGGTGCGGAAGTTAAACAAGTTAGTCCACCTTTTGGTTCACAAGAAAAGCGATGTCCTTGACCACTTCTGAAACAAAGCATTTTACAATGTATAATTTTCTAGATACTGACAAAACTGGAACTTAATGTATATAACTATTTAAACTTAGTAATGAAGAGATTTGTTTTACATTGAATAGTCAGTCCAAATGCTTAAACAAAACCATAGAATAGAGATATGTTCCATCTAGATTGGTATTTGGGTTATGTATCATGATTTAATAGGCAATGGATTGAGTATATAGTAAGTTCCATGTTTTATTCTTTGGGTAATTAACTGATTCTACAAATGTTAAAACAATCTCGTGTGAGTGAGTGGTTGGATATGTAAATTTGAGATTGCACTAAAAGGCATTTTGTCTAGTGCTTTGCCAATTCTATCATCCATTGTTAACATATTTGAGAATACTTTGATGAAGGTAAAAGGGGGAAAATGGGAAAATTTACTGAATAAGTTAGGCTTTATTTGCATTATTCATCCACAAATTCCAAAGACATTTTTAGACAACAAATTGATTATTGAAGCCAGTTCTTTCACTGGACTGGGCATGCTGAATCACCACTTTATAAGGTTTAGTTCATTAACCTTTTAGCATTTACATTACCCTATATATACTATTGTATTTTCATAAGGCTTTATCTCATATAATATTGTATCTATGAGATTTTGATATTCACGTAAACAATGAATGATTTAATGAATGTAAGGGAAATAAAAACTTACTGTGGTCCTGCTTTGGGCTTTTTACCAGCTTTGATGTCATCCAAAATTCTGTTTATGTCTTCAACAGTTAAATCTTCCTGTATTCAACATTAAGTTATTCAGACATTAATGTGATGTATTATTAATATTTCATTAAACACAAAGCCAATACTTTCATGACTAATCCCTTTGATATCAACCCACCTGAGAAAGACTCTTTGGCTCTGATATAAAACCATTTATTTTAAAATATCATGATCTTATGTTGTTGCATTCCATATTCTTATTTTTGATGCACAATGAATTTGACAAATTATGCAATAAACTAATAAGTAAGGACCTTTATTGAGTTACGTTCCAACACCAGTTTAATAATAGTTATTGGCAGTATCAGTAGAGGGTCAGACGCCATGCTTTGCAGCATAGTTACAGCCCTTTATGATCTGAGTTCAAATCCTGCTGAGGTTAAGTTTGCCTTTCATCCTTATGGTTTCGATAAAACAAAGCACCAGTAATGCACTGGGATAATTGCTGGCTTTGTACCAAAAGTAGAAACAATTATTATGGTAGTCTTTCAAATTCCCAATTATTTTAACACATGAAATATGGTCAGGAAAAGGTTATTTCTAATAAATACTCTGTCACTTCAGTCTATTCTGAACTATTATCAATGAATGGTTCAATACAAAATCTGTGGTTGGTTTCAAATTTATGAACTTTATAACAGACTAGTACTAGGCATTTCTCAGCAATAGAAATATGAGGTTTATGAATTTAATTGTGTTGTGTTTTGTTAGTTGAAAAGTAACACAACACAGCTAATATTTACATGGGGAGAGAACAATACTTACATAATAATCATCATTGATTTGCACCATTGGAGCATTTATACAAGCTCCAAGACATTCTACTTCTGCAAGCGTAAACATATCATCTGCAGTAGTTTCACCAACAGCAATACCTAAACAAGTACGAAAGGAAACAAAGACTTACAATTTTGAGATTTAATAAAGAGTTTCAATAAGTTTCTTAATTCCATTCTAATGATTTTTGTCGAAGCAAATGTTGCTATAGAGACAGAGGTACCACTGGAGTGTGTAGACCATACTTCATGACTTGCAAATCATTACTAAGTATTCTGTATAGTCCAGTATAGGAGGAGACTCATAGAGGCAGTGACACCATCATACTGCACTAGATAATACCACTGATATAGGTATGCTTTTCTGACTACAGTTTTGCTTCTCAGTCTAATAGAGAACAAGTTCAAATTCTACTTCATGATCAAGTCTTTGTCATTATTATTGTTTTTACAATGTTTTACAACTGTATGCCTTTCCTGACATTAACCATTTTAGTCGCTTCTTACGATATATAGGGATATGCTGTACTTATACACACAGCCTGATCAGTAGAAGTTCAATCAATTCTTTCAGTTGCAATTCATCCCATATATTCTAGAATGAAAATTATACAGTTTGTTTTGTTTTAAATTCAATTTAATAAAGTTTTCACATTATAAATGGATTATTTTAAACCTTAACCCTTTAGTATTTAAACTGGCCAGAATTCTCTCAGCTCTTTCTGTTCAAACCGGCTGTAACCAGCCACTCATACTGATAAGGTGTTTCTCTCAAAATAAATATCAAAATCTCATAGATTCAATATTATGTGAGATAAAGCCTTTACTGTGAAAATATAATAAATAGTATATAGAGAGTAATGTAAATGCTAAAGGGTTAATGATGCAAACTTACCAAGATTTTTCTTTATGGCATCAAGAATTAAATCAGAGCCAATGCCTCCCAGCATACAGGGTGTTGTGGTACATATCTGAACAAAATTCTTACCCACTGGTTCTCTGAAACAAGAATATTAGAGTTTCTAGAGAAAACGTGAAACACATATAACTTACATTTTGAATGAAATGAAAATTTCTAATTTAAGCACAAGGCCAGCAATTTTGAGGGTTGGGGTAAGTTAATATCGACCCCAGTGCTTGACTTGTACTTTTATCCACCTCAGAAGGATGAAAGCAAAGAGCTGTAACTAAATACCACAAAGTATTCTGTCTAGTGTTTTCTACCAATTCATGTTTAGTTGCTTGTATAAAACTTTGAAATTATTTTAATTTTGAAGAGATTTTTAGCAGATGATATTCAATCTTTATATAATTTCAACAAAGAATTAAATTTTAGGAGTTTATTGTGTTAATATTCTGAGCCAAAGACTCGAATAACCCTGGCATAGAGAGTCAAGACGATTTACTCAACAAAGATTCTAAATTCTTTTGAGGGTGAGCAGTAAAATCATATCTTTAAATTTATTGTAAAGTTTTTACAATACATTTTCAACAGTTTTTGTGTGATGTAGTGAGTAAGCTGAAACTTTGAAGTAACTATCACTTTTCTACTTAAAAAATGTCTTTCTACACCCTACCTACCAGTATTAAGTGTTCATTCAGTTAATGTTTGAATATTTTAAATAATACAGTAGTTAAAACACGTACTCTAATATTATAGCTAACATCTAAGGTAAACAATCTCCAAATGTTAATTGCCACTAAAAAAAAAAATGCAGCAACATCAAATCCACTTCTCAATGAAGAATATTCCTATGCCTTCCAAAATCAAGGGCAGCCAGATGAAGTGACCAAGCTGAAACTTCAAAGTCATTGTATCTTTTCTAGATGCTACCTACTAGCATCGAGTGCTTATATGATATTTTAAACACACATACACATAGATAATATTTCTGTGTTCTTTATTTGCTAAACAATTTCACTTTTCCACCTTCTTCGCCCACCTATTCCTGAGGGTCAGAAGCGACTGATCTGGTTGGATCCCCAAGCGTGACCGGCCAAGCTCATGGATGTTATCCAACCATCTTGATCTGTGTCTCTTGCTGGTTGGTTTTGCCCATAAAATCTGTCCAGCGCTTCTTTCCTGAGAAATTTTAACTATGATCTCTCAATCCGGAGAAGTAGCAGCTCTTACTAACCAACCTCCGATATAATGGAGAGATAAGGCTTCTTAGCCACGGTGAAGGTGACTCATCTCAGAAGTTGAGCACCATGATCAAACCCCAAAATATATCACATGGAGGAGACAGGGACTTTGCAAGTTCCAGCAAAGACACACCAACCAGAATAAACACTGACATAGAGTAGAGGGGACACGTTAGTCATGGTGGCATGATCAAATGTAAAGTTGCTGGCAATATAAAGAGCACTTAGTTATAAAAAAAAAACAAGACTCACACAATCTGAGAACATAGCCAACTGCATCAAAAGAACTAACACTTAGCATGTTTATTCTGCATACTGTAGTGAAATAGCTAGATGTGAGAACTCCTTCAAGTGTCAGCAAGCAATCCCACTACAACCAATTCTTTCAGGTGTAAACATTTACCAAGCAGCCAACCCACCACTAGTAGAAACCCTTCATAGAACTTTAGGGTCGCTACCATTAATGTTGGCATGATGTAAGGTAGATCAGAAGATATTATAGGGATGTTAGAGTAGAGGCGATTAGATAAGTGCTGTGTACAAGAGAGAGAAGCTCAGCAAGACTCTTCACAAATGAGGAACATAGATACAAATTCTTTTGGGTGAATAATAGCCCTGGAGTGAGGTAGGTAGGAATATTGTTAGAGAAATGGATAGGTGCACTGAGGTATGCAATAAAATAATTAAGCTTAAACCAGTCATAGATAGTATGATCACAACAGTCAAGGTTTTTTCAATGAGATTCTTTTTTTAGACTACTTTGAAAATGGGTGAAAGCAACTTCATTGGGGACTTCAACCAATAATATATTGGACAACATTACGATAAGTACTTTGATGTACATAAAGGATATTAATATTGTGCCAGAACTGAAGAAACAATACGAGTTTTGTGATGTAAATGACCTAATCATTTATAACACATATTTCAGAAAGCTGACAAGCCATCTGATCACCTACCACTCAGGAAAGTACATGAGCAGCATCGACTTCATTCTCACCAAGAAGTGGGATTGGCAGTTAATTACCAATGCTTAATCTCTTCCCAGTGAAGAGTGTACTACTCAATATTGTCTAGTAATTTATTGATCTCAGGATAAGAGCTAGATGCTCTGCTGTTTATGTAATATGTGTGTGTATGAATAACAGTGCAAGTGTGAGAGACACTACTGCAAAAGACCTATACATGCATAGAAACAGGCATAAAATGATGATGATGATAATGGTAAGTAGTGGTATAATGAAATGTTATATTTGATGTTTGGTGACCATAATTGCATAATTTTCAGCATATTTAAGGCTATTTACCTATTAAACATAGTGTAGAATGTAGCTACTTCATAGACTCTCATACGTGATATTCCAAGCATGTCAGCTACTTTATGCATGGCTGAGATGGGAGTCCAACCTGAGAAGAAGAAAAAAAAGTTGACAGGTTACATAAGGTATATTTTGTAAAACACAGCTTTGAAAAGTTTGCTCTTCATTCCTTATTAGGTGTCATTTGGTATTTTTAAATATTGGACTGCCATTACATTAGTATTAATAACCCATTAAAGAATTAAGGCATTTGATTAATTATTTTATTTTATCCAGTAGTATTAATAACATTTTAACAGAAACTTACATAGAAAGTTTCTAGTGTGAGGAAAATAAAACTGCCATCTTTTCCAATGATGGACAATTTCAGATGAGTTGACAAACAAAAGGTCAAGAGGACTCCAGTTGTGTCAATGGATATGACAACCTCCCTAGTATTGGTCATCTACACAATAAAATGCACCTGGTACACTTTTAAAGCGGTTGGTGATAGGAATGGCATCCTGCCATAGGAAACCTGTCCAACAAAAGGTCAGGAGTACTTTTCAGCTATGTCAATAAATATGGCAACCCCTCTAGTGTTGGTGTCAGGATAAAATACACTTGGAAAAGTGCAAGAAGGATAAAATACACTTGGAAAAGTGCATGTAAGCGAGGTGTTAGTCCCTGACCTGTCTGAACACTTGATGGCATGCAAGATGTAGGCTCTCAGTCCATCTGAGTTCTGACTTGATCTGTGCTAGCAAGTGTGTCAACTGGATGTTGACTCATGTGGGTATGTGATGAATACGACAATTGAATGGGGGAGGAATACATGTTCAAATCTGAGCAAAATATGTGTCCAGAAAATGTTTTGAATTCAGCACATCTCAAAATCTCTGAATCTACCTACAAATTGGAAATATCAAAACAAAATATATTTTTAAATATTTCTACCTACCATATTGCCTCTGAGCAAGATCCAGAAGAGGTATAAGAGCTGCAGACTTATGTGCCTCAGGGTAGTTGGAAATTATGGCATCAGCTCTCTGAAGAAAAAAAAAAAAAAATAAAGTGCAGCTTACTCTTGTTAGATAGAGGCTACTAGTAAATGCAACAAACTACTCCAGAAAGAGTACAAAAATCAGACAGTTGCTTACATTAGGTGAAACTTGAGTCATATATATATATATATATATATACAGAACTTATGATATTTAACTCATAGCATCCTGTAATGATTTAGCATAAAACATTTAGAAACAATAGTCGGTGAACAGGCAGAGTCATAATGTCGGATCAAATGCTTTGCAGTATTCATTTTGGCTCTGCTCTCAAGGTTGATAAAAAAAAGTACCAGTCTAGTACTGGAGTCAATTCTTCCTCTTTCTCACTTCCATTCCCTTACCCTTTGTCTCTTTCTCACTTCCATTCTCTTATTCTTTACCCTTCTCTGGAAGAAATCTGCTGTATTCAAACCATCTGAATCTTTTACCATTAACATTAGCAATTTTAAGTCAAGTAAGAACTAGCCAGGTTAAATTTTACCCCTTTATCCCTGTAACCCTAGTTATATTATTTCAGGAGTAATAAAAGAAAACAAATTTCTTTTCTTTTCTTCTTTCTTTTTTTAATGGCATTTGTAACCTTTCAATAACTGAGAAAAGGAGAAAGAGAAACAATGACTCATGGGTTATCTTCAGACAAGAGACTTGGTTATAATACTTGTAACAAAGTGGATTCTGTCATTACAAGTATCCAAGGGCTTGGCTGTGGTGTTAAACTAGGTGGAGTAGATACATGCAGTTCATTTGATGAGATTTCAGTTTCTGGCTATCCTATTTCGTTCATTTGACTGACCTAAGGTTGTGTTAGACAGTAAATAATACTTGCTCAACTGGGATCAAAACAAGAAACATGGCATTGCAAAGCAAATTATTTAACCACACAATCATGTATGGATAATTCTCAGATGAATGGCTTTTATAAAAGTCTTAGAAGGCAAACAAAAGTCATGGACTTTACACCTTCCTGATTAAACTGATAAAAAACAGCATATATTCTATATTCACTAATAAAATGTACTTCATCAACAGAAAATTTTAATTCTTCTTTTTCTTTGCCTCCATAACCCTCTTAGAAATAAGTGGGCAGAGTTCTCAGACATGTTTTCTAGAGAGTCCTACTGGAAGCAACCATCTCCAAATGATCCGGCTTGATCACCAAGTGAGACCAACCAATTTCAATTCTATTTTACTAAATAAGAATATCACATTTACACGAGAAAATACATTTCATATATACCAAATAAATTATGATAGTGCTCAGTAAAAAGAACTATGAGGCATTAGTCAATAAAAGTTAGCTAAAGTAATTATTCCAGTAACAAGACTCTTACCTTTTGATTTTCTTCAGTGAATTCAAATGGTGTTTTGGGATTGTTATAGTTGTTGTCACGGTGCTAAAACAATTTGGAAATAAACCGTGAAGTTAAAAGATGATATTTGAATTTTTTCATTTGATTCAAAAGTTATATTTTAACATCAATAGCTTATGAACAATCAAATATTTTAAAAGAAATAACACTTTCAATGATTATAAATATAATCATTGAAATTCCAACATCAAACTACTAAATCATATTGAAACAAAATTATTTAGGACAAAATAAAACAAGGCAATCTGATGAAGAAGCAACTTTAAAATGAAAACACTACATTTGCAAAAGGCTAAGAAGAGACAGAATGTTGAGCCTAAGTTAACAGTTCTTATAGATAATCATCTATTTTAAGCCTTCATAGTAAAAGGTTAGTATTCTGAAACAACAACAACTAGAAAAGATTTTTTCAAAACTATATAGGACTGGTTATCTAATTCTGAATACTTTGAAGAATAGTTTTAACCCTTTAATCCAGCCAGAATTCCCTCACCACTTTCTGTTCAAAGTGGCTGTAACTGGCCACTCATACTGATGTTAAGGTATTGTTCTCAAAATAAATAATATCAAAATCTCATAGATTTGATATTATGAGATAATTATGTGAGGTAAAGCCTTTACTGTAAAATTATAATAGTAAATATAGAGTAATCATCATCATCATCATCAACGTTTAACGTCCGTGTTCCACGCTTGCATGGGTTTGAACGGGGGTTTTCCCACTTGAGGCAAGAGTGATTATCTTGCTTGCATAGGACTATCTGGCGGGTTTTCTACAGCTGGATGCCCTTCCTAACACCAACCACATTTACAGTGTGGGGCTGGGAGGTTTTTACCGTGTTGCCTACACGGCCACATTACAGCGTGAACTGTGTTTTTTGACGTGACACTACACGATCTCATTTGTTTCGGCCTGGATGTTGTGGCACCAACATAACTTTACATTGAAAGGGGCGGTGTGGATGGGGTGGGGGTGTATTTTGTTAGAGATGCCTACTGACTGTAGTAGGTTTTACTTTGTATTTAGGTAAGGCGGGTCTTCTCTATTACTGAGTACCGCCAAAGGTCTCGGTCCAGTGACATTGTCTTGGTGAGGTGTAAGTGTGTGAGGTCGGAATTTATCAGCTCGTCCCAGGTTTTTCTGGGTCTGCCTATTCCGTGGCTACCGTCTATCTTTATTGCCCTGCACTTTGTTATACAGCTATCGTCCTTCATGCGCATCACGTGACCATACCAACGTAGCCTTCTCTCGAGTAAACAACATCTGATCCCTCTTATTTCTAATTTTTTCCTTAGTTCGTTTATGCTTTGCCGTTCACGTATATTACTATTACACATCCAGCGGAGCATGCAAGCTTCGTTTCTCTCTAGTCTGCGTATATCCTCTGCACACAATGCCCAGGTCTCACTGCCATGCAACATTGCTGTTCGTATGCAGGCATCGTAGAACCTGCCTTTCATTTTTAGGGAGAACCCTTTAGCGGCTAATAGTGGTATAAGCTCTCTGAACTTTTTCCATCCAGTTCTGACTCAAGCTACTGTACTTTCAGAGCACCCTCCACCACTGCTGATTTTGTCACCCAGGTAACGGAAGCTGTCCACTATTTCTATAGAACCCTCTGCGCAGTTGAAAGAGCTAGTATTTTGTGGCCACTTGCTGCTACTTATTGCACCAGAGCACCGGCCACATGTAAAATCTATGTTCTTAGTTAGCTTACCTGTGATCCCACTACATCTTTTATGCACCCATACTTTGCATTTGGGACACAAAATGGAGTTTCTACCTACGCCTTTCCTACACACTGAGCATGGCCACTTCCCGGAAGGGACCGCCGCCTTATTTTCTTTCTTACAAACTAGAACTTTAGTCTTAGCCAGGTTAATTTTAAGGCCTTTTGATTCTAGGCCGTGCTTCCATGTTTGGAATTTCTTCTCTAGCTCGGCCATTGATTCAGCTATGAGTGTTAGGTCATCTGCGTATAGGAGTTCCCATGGGCAACTGGTCTTGAACTCCTCTGTTATAGCCTGAAGGGCAATAATAAATAGTAGGGGTCTGAGAACAGAGCCCTGATGGACGCCAACTTTTACGCTAAACTCTTCACTATATTCGTTGTTAATTCTAACCTTGCTGACTGTTTCTTTATACATGGCTTGTATAGCTCTCACAAGCCATTCGTCAACACCTAGTTTTCTAAGAGCCCACCAGATAATGGAACGGGGGACTCTGTCGAAGGCTTTCTCCAAGTCGACAAAAGCTAAGTATAGGGGTTTACTTTTAGCTAGGTACTTCTGCTGTAGTTGTCGTACAATGAAAAGAGAGTCTGTGGTACTTTTGCCTGACACAAACCCGAACTGCATTTCATCTAGATCAATTCGCTCTCTGATTAGTTGCTCTATTACTTTTTCTGTGACCTTTATGACCTGGTCAATTAATTTAATGCCTCTATAGTTACTCCTATCTAGGGCATCTCCTTTACCCTTATAACAGTTAACGATGATGCTGCTATGCCAGTCCTTCGGAACAACCCCATTCTGTATGACTTGGTTAACTATCCGGGTGACCATGGTGTGACCCACCGTACCAGATGCTTTCAGCATCTCGGCAACTATTTCCGAAGGCCCAGCCGCCTTACCCGTCTTCATATCTTTGATTGCCTTACTTATTATACTACCCTCGACTAACTCTGCTGGTCCCTCTATTGGGTCGATGTGGGGGAGACTGTCTTTCTCCCATTTATTCTCCTCATTTAGTAGCCTTTCATAGTGACACTTCCAAGCTACCTTCTTATCAGCGTCGGTGATGGCAAGTACTCCGTCATCATTAAGTACACACTTCTCCCCGACAATATCACGGTTTTCCTTGACACATTGCCTAGCAATCCTGAACACCTCACGTTTTTGGTCCTCGCGTTGTAGAACATGCTTGAACTTTCTTTCCTCTGCTTCCCTTCTTGCGAAGTACACTTGTCTCCTAGCTTCCCTCCTGGCCACTTGATAGTCTTCTCTGCTTCCCCCATCCCGCCATACTTTCCAAGCCTTAATTGACCCCTCCACCTTACTGTTCCACCACCATGTTACTCACCTCCTGCCTACAGGCCTGCTCCAGCCACAGACTTCGTCTGCCGCCATCAGCAGGTTTGCTTTCAGGAATTCCCACTGCTCCTCTATATTGTACGACTCTAATTGCTCTTCCTTACTGTCGAAAGCATCAAGTAGTATACTTTTGAATTTATTTCTGGCTGTGGGGTCCTTTAGCTATTTTCTCCTGAGGATAGTCCTCTTCTGTTGTCTAGTACGTCTCGTCCTGACTATTAGGTCGCTAATTATCAGTCTATGTTGGGAGGTGCATTCTTCATGGGGGAGGGATTTAGTGTTTACAACAGACACTCTGTCACGTCTTCTGGTAAGGATATAATCTACCTGGCTTGTGTGTTCCCCCGATCTATAGGTGATCAGGTGATTGTCACGTTTTTTGAAGTTAGTGTTACAGATAGTTAGGTTATTTGCGTCACAGAATTCCAGGATTCTGGAGCCTTCCTCATTTCTAGTACCAAACCCATAGCCTCCATGGATTTCGTCGTAGCCGTCACAATGTTGTCCAACGTGACCATTTAGGTCGCCTGCAATAATTATATAGTCACTGTCGGTTATTTGGGAGGTAGTGAGCATCAGTGTCTCATAGAATCTGTCTTTTATAGTGCCGGGCAGTCCGGATTGGGGTGCGTACGCAGATATTACTGTCACCGTAGTTCTATTGAGGACAAGTCTTATTTTAATTATTCTGTCGTTCACTCTATTTACGTCTATTATCTTATCTACCCACTTTTCTGCTACCATGATTCCTACTCCACCCAGCCCATTGTCATTTCCCACCCAGAAAAGCTTATAGCATCGTTTTTTACCCACAATGAATCTAGCAGACCCACCCCTCCACCTGGTCTCTTGAATACAACAAACATCGACCTCCTTACGTTCAAGCATTTCTACAACCTCGTTAGAGCGACCCTTTAAGGTGCCTACATTCATGGTACCAACTATGAAGTTTTGGATTGCGTTTGGAGCGGTGGGGAGCAGGGGCAGATGGGGTTATGTTAGCCATCTGCGGCCGAAACAAAGAGGAATGCTCGCATTCTCGTCCATGAGGTGAATTTGTCTTTATCTTTGGCATTGTCGCTGAGCGTCCAGATTTTTCTCTCTTCAACTCTCCAGAATTCCGTAGTCCATCCATCCGTCATATCGAAGGCGACCAGGTAAGCGATAGTATAGGCCTCTGGCTTATGATTGGTCCACGTAATAATAATGGTGGTGCATGGGTGCGGGCGAGAGGGAGGGGTGGTGCATGGGTGCGGGCGGGAGGGAGGGGTGGTGCATGGGTGCGGGCGGGAGGGAGGGGTGGTGCATGGGTGCGGGCGGGAGGGAGGGGTGGTGCGTGGGTGCGGGCGGGAGGGAGGGGTGTTGAGTTGTTAGCGAGAAGAATAGGTTTAAGTAAGATCCTCGTATTTAACAAGCGATAACAAAAATACAAGAATTGTTTAGTAAAATACGACAAAAACTCCGTATTTAACAAGCAATAACAAAAAATACAAGATTTGTTTTGGAAAATACGAGAAAATACAGAATACAGGAGGATTTGTTTTGGAAATAGGATAGACTAGCAAGTATTGAAGCAAGAATTGGAAATCTGAGGATAGAAAATGCTATCGAATTGTCGGATTGGAAGGACTATAAAATTAAGCGGATTGTAGAAAGGCGAGAAAAATTATGTAAATGCTAAAGGGTTAAGGATATTAACAATCTCAGTATAACATCATCCATACAATATGAGGCACTTTTTCATGCTTACAACTTTATATTGGTAAACTAAGCAACTATTTGTTATTGATTATACAATATTTGAGCATAAAACAAGAACATGTCAACTCTTTGGTTAGTTTCTACACCTGCTTCTTTTCACCAAAGTAGACAGTCTTAGCCCAGAACCAATTTGCTACCTAGAAGAGCAATAACTTCAAACAAGAACTGATACAGAGTAGAGGTAACCCTTTAGTCCTTCTTTTTCCTGTGGAACCTCTCTAGTGTTGGCAGCACAATAAAACACATCCAAGGCCACAATGTAAAACATACAAACCACCAAAGTTGGATGATTTTCTCTGCTGCTGTCTGTGCAAGATGGTACACAGTGTGACAATCTCAACCCATGAAAAACTGATGTAAATGATGGTGAATATGCTAAAGTTAAGCAAAGTGTTGTAAAGTGATAAGGTATCATGATTCTTTAACAAGGTGTTACAGGCTAATATTGTGCAACATAATCATAGGAAAGAGGTAACTTACCACAAACAGAGCATCACTACATGCAGGTGTAGTTTGGTGCAGGCTGCGCTGAACATGACTCTTAAAATATAAAAAAAAATTTTTAATTTTCAATTGTTTAAATCATTAGATTTGATTATATTTAGAAAAACAAAAATAAGAACATTTCATTACATTCTTGTTAATATATTTAGAGGCTGTATTCTAAATAATAGATTAGTATTATAGATAAATGATTTATGAATGTTGTTTTTTTTTTAAGCTACAAAAGTAATATTTCAAATATTGCATCATTGTCAACTGCTACAAGGGTAAAGGAGATTCACCAGAAAGGGAAATTATTGAAGCATCACATTGAATGTTACAGAAACAATGATAGCATAATTGATTAGAGACAGAATTAATCTTGACGAGATGCAGTTTAACTTGGAGAAGTATTTGGGTATGAGTAAACCCTTAAACTTAGCATTTATCAACTTTGTAAAGGTTTTTGACAGAATCACATACTGTCATCTAGTGGTTGCTTAGGAAGCTAGGGGTAATTGAATGGTTTGTGAGGGCTGTGAAAGCCTGGTATAAGGGTGCAGTCAATGACACATTTAGTATGTGGGTAGCAGCCAACAAAGGCTCACTTCTCATCCCCCTCCTGTTTATTATAGTCATCAAGAAGAATTAAAAAATGGTTGTCCGTGGTTAGTGTGGGTCCTGGGGTAGGATACGATATGGGTGATGGCTAGAGGAAAAACAAGTGATTTGGGAATGTTGAGTTGAACAGATATAAAATCAGGTAGGTCAAAGGAATTGAAGCGACTAGTAAATATAGAAAATGCAGATGAAGGTATCAAGGTATATATTTTGAATATATCATCATGATGATATATTCAAAATATATACCTTGATATATACTTCTATGTTATAGTGCTCTGTGCAAAAACAGAGTGTAATTAGTATAACCTATTAACATAGAAACATATATATACCTTAGACTGCATCCAATGAAAGGCCACTGTGGTTCACCCATATGCTCTCTCCTTCATCTGCATTTTCTATATTTACTAGTCGCTTCAATTCCTTTGACCTACCTGATTTTATATCTGTTCAACTCAACATTCCCAAATCACTTGTTTTTCCTCTAGCCATCACCCATATCGTATCCTACCCCATACATATCATCATTTAATTCTGTTTCTCTTCTACCAGAAGAGATAGTATTTCTGCTTTCTTATTTTAGTATGAATTGGAAACAAAGACCCGACTGCCATTGCATACAAACCTACAGTCAATAAGCACCTCTTAACCCAATGTACACCCCACCCCACATCCTACTCCATCCCCCTCTCCCGTTCCGTCCACTGTGTTGATGACACAACAGTCCACACTGTAAGGTGGCTGTGTAGGAGACACAGTGAAAAGGTTCCCAGTCCACACTGTAAATGTAGTTGGTGTTAGGAAGGGCATCCAGCTGTAAAAAACCTACCATTTCCCGACCAATCCATGCTAATGTGGAAGATGGACGTTAAACAATGATGATGATACAGTTGAATTATGTTACTTTTTAACCCGGTATAGGATATATACAAACGTTCTTGTTATTTTTAGAATAATCACAATAAAGTTAGACAAGTAACATTTTTAAAACTAGAAATATTTATTTCAAGTGGGAGTACTTGTCATTCAGAAGCCAACCTGAAATAAAAAATGTACCACCATGCATTTTGGAAGTAAAAACCCAGTGTCCACATACTCCCTCCACAACACTAATATCAAGAAGTCTTCTTGTGAAGGTGACCTGGGCATTACGGTCAGCAGCAATTTGCGTTGGACGAAGCACATCTCTAAAATTGTCAAGAGGGCCGAGGGTGTTTTGGCATCACTCAGCAAGACCTTTGTCACCTGCTCTCCAGCTATTTATTTAAAGCTGTACATGGCTATGGTGTGGCCACACTTAGAATTTGCATCACCAGTCTGGAACCCCTATCTTGCTCAGAACATTGACCGCCTGGAAACTGTTCAGAGACGTGCAACCAAGCAAATACCCTCCATCAGGCATCTACCATACTCTGAACGCCTTGCTTCCCTGGGCATGGATTCATTGAAGCTCCGATGCCTGGCAACTGACTTGGTAAACACCCACAAAATTGTTAACCATGTTGCCAACAACAACCCTGAGTACCTTTTCGATTTCCATGTGTCTAACACACGTGGACATGCCCACAAAGTCAGAAAACAGCACAACTCCCATGACTTTCGGAAACATTTTTTCACGCTCAGACATGCTGAAGCATGGAACAAACTACCTGCATCAGTTGTTAGCTGTCGAGAGACTGCATCCTTTAAGGCCTCCATGGAACAAACTACCTGCCTCAGTTGTTAGCTGTCGAGAGACTGCATCCTTTAAGGCCTCCATGGAACAAACTACCTGCATCAGTTTTTAGCTGTCGAGAGACTGCATCCTTTAAGGCCTCCATGGAACAAACTACCTGCATCAGTTTTTAGCTGTCGAGACACTGCATCCTTTAAGGCCTCCATGGAACAAACTACCTGCATCAGTTTTTAGCTGTCGAGACACTGCATCCTTTAAGGCCTCCATGGAACAAACTACCTGCATCAGTTTTTAGCTGTCGAGACACTGCATCCTTTAAGGCCTCCATGGAACAAACTACCTGCATCAGTTTTTAGCTGTCGAGACACTGCATCCTTTAAGGCCTCCATGGAACAAACTACCTGCATCAGTTTTTAGCTGTCGAGACACTGCATCCTTTAAGGCCTCCATGGAACAAACTACCTGCATCAGTTTTTAGCTGTCGAGAGACTGCATCCTTTAAGGCCTCCATGGAACAAACTACCTGCATCAGTTTTTAGCTGTCGAGAGACTGCACCCTTTAAGGCTTCCATGGAACAAACTACCTGCATCAGTTTTTAGCTGTCGAGACACTGCATCCTTTAAGGCCTCCATGGAACAAACTACCTGCATCAGTTGTTAGCTGTCGAGACACTGCATCCCTTAAAACCTCCAGGGAACAAACTACCTGCATCAGTTGTTAGCTGTCGAGAGACTGCATCCTTTAAGGCCTCCATGGAACAAACTACCTGCATCAGTTGTTAGCTGTCGAGACACTGCATCCTTTAAGGCCTCCATGCTTCCTGAGATTCGCCCCAACACTACACCTAATATTCCCCCTCCACACACATGTATATCATGACTCATGCACTGTTCACTTCCCTGACATGTACTATACATGCACCTTTGACGAGTTGTAGTGCACCCGAGTATTGTACACAATAATTTCATTATTCGGTGGATTGGCAGTATCGGTAGAGGGTCGGACGCCATGCTTTCCAGCATAGTTACGTCCCTTTACCATCTGAATTCAAATCCCGCCGAGGTTGACTTTGCCTTTCATCCTTACGGGGTCGATAAAAATAAAGTACCAGTAATGCACTGAGTAATTGCTGGCCTTGTGCCTAAAGTAGAAACAATTATTATTATAATATATATCTTATATATATATATAAAATCCATATGCATATTTTTTTTTTCGATAGAATTATAAAAAGATTTTCTAATATTTATTTTATTTGGGTGTGTGAAATGATCACAGAATAGAGTCAAACTGGCCAATAAAGTAAAAAGGGAGCACACATATTACTATCTCCAAAACACGGTATGAATGTGAGCATGAACGAAAATAACTTAATATTATAACAACACTTATGTATATTTTAATAGAAAAGGACAGAGAAAAACCTCTCGGTAGCCAATATTTCGTTCATGAAGTCGTTGGTTGAAAATCTCTAATATGAAGTATTATAAACAAACTGCCTACAGTTTGTACAATATCCACGACATTGTGTACTTCTATGAAGGACACCTTGATTAATCAATATGTAGGAGAAAAGTAATTACATTTATTCTTGAAAATACGTAAAAAATAACAACTAATTCTAACTGAAATATTATACTTATTTGTAATATATTATTAATGAAAGAAAAATAGGTAAATATTCTTACGAAAGTTGGCAACAGTCGACGACAGACAAGACTGGCTAACCTTTCCATGATCGACACCGAATCTAGACACGGTAGCTATTAAGCAGAAAATGATAGATTAAAGTAGATATATATTTATTTATTAGAAATTATATCATTCAATTTTTATTTAAAAGTATGTATTAATGAGAACTTTAATTTAATTTTTTGACGTCAGAATATTTAATTTATATCTCACGGTGAAAGAGGAAATTAATTCCGCATTCAAGTTACCATGGTAATTATCGTACACTCTAATTTCGACTTTAATATTCATTTCTTTCGAAGATGATAAAACCTAAACGTAAAGTTTTATGGAAAAAAATACACCCATTAACTATAAAGATAAGATTTTTAAAAGTCTATCTTTATACTGTGTATATTTCAAGGAAAATGACAATTGCAGAGCTCAAAGATCATTTGGAGTTAGTTACTGGAATACCGTATAATTTACAAAAATTAAGCTACTTGGATGCAGGTAAAACGATTAAATTCAGTGTGTGAGTTAATAGAAACCTATTTCACTCTAATTATAAGTTCAGATTGCTTTAGAGTTAACTTAGCCTTTTTCGTGAATAAATAAAGTCTGTAATCGTAATTTACTGTATAAAAATTCTAATTTATGATATATGAGTGCGAAATGGCGCAAAAACTAAAATGTTCACATGTAAAAGCTTTGAGTATTGAAAATAATTAAACATTAAAACACATTTTAAAATACCTATGATTGTTTTAATTCAAGGTTTCTTTATGACTACAGGCGTACATTGTTTTTCCACTAATAAAGTTGTTTGGTCGTAACCTTGTCAATATCTGCGATGTTAACAGAAGCTTCTTGGTTGTTTCAGCAAATGTCAACTGTAAGTGTTTGTGAAAATGCCGCCAACATGTTTTTTTTTTCTTTTTAAAAGGCACCGAGAGGCGATTTATGTGGTATGCTTGTCCCTACGTGTCATGAGAAATAGATTTATAAAAAAAATTAATCAGTATATATATATGTGTGTATCTGACTGATAAAATGACAAGTCAGTCAATCATATCGGCGGCCTCCCCACAGTGGACAGAATGGAGAAGGCGTTTCCCCGGAGGACGGCAAGGGAGACGCGCTGGAAAAGCCATTCCAGCTCGCAATGCTCACACCTGCGGCTGGCCAGCTCAGCGCCTATGGTGGTCAGTAGAAATTATTTGACCATTTGGAGTTTACTGCTTTTAGTGGTGTGTATTTTATGAAGCATAACTACAACTTAGTTCTTGTCCGTAATTCCAACAGGGATGTGGATGAAGCTCTACTACAGTAGAGGAAGCTGGGTTTGTCAGTTCCTGATACAGAGCAGGATAAATTGAAACAGAGATTTCTGGACAATTTACGTCCCAAAGACACTTTCAACTCACTCTCTGATTAATCTGATCAATTCTCAAGGTGCCTCATACTTTCTGCGAGTGCAAAATGCTCGCGGGACTGGGTTGATCCTCAGCTCGTAGCCAATTTAGGTGACTACTCATTTTGGATGAGCTTCACATCTCCATTACACTCAGAGTGGGAGCTGATGTCTGTAGGAGATTGAAATGATACGGCAGGTCCCTTGACTACATATCAGGTCATTTCGCTCGCTACGCCGGGCTAAACCTAATTATCCAATAGACCTTAAATTCTGGAGCTAGCTGGATTGTCCAGGATTGATGGGAAGAGGCCAGATGGTTTTATACTTTTGTCCCTGGGTAAGAGGTAGATGTCTTGCACATTTTAATCCTGGCGAAGCCCATCTCTCCAAGTCCGAACACAGCCGATTTCTTCTAGAGGAGGCGATAGAGAGTGACATAGAGGAAGAAGTAACCCTTGTACTGAAACTACTTTTTTTATTGACGTCAAAATGAAGAAATGTAATTTTAATCTTGGGCGGGATTTGAGCGCAGAGAGCAAAGAACTTTATCCAATGGTTTTACAAATATATATGATCTGCATTTGTTATTATATGTGTCTTGTTACCCCATAAATCACTTCATTATTTTTTTAAATGAGTCATAATGACTACAACCAGTTTCTTCTAGAATATAGGGGAGGAATCAGTCCAAGTACTGGACTGGTATCTATTTACACTGAAAGGATGAAAGGTAAAGTGGCCTTTGGCGGGAGTTGAAATGAATACCACAAGACATTCTATTTGACACTCTGGAGAGAAATGAGGCAAGCTTGCTTTGATGGGTCTGCAATGCATAGACAAGCTGTGAAAGGGACTGGATAGATGTAGTGTGCAAAGGAGAAGACTGTGTTGATATGGCCATGTGATGCATATGGATGATGAGCATTGGGTGAAGAAGTGCCAAACAATCCCAGTGGAAGGGAGCTGTGGTAGAGGGAGACCAAGGATGACCTGGGCAGTGGTTGTCAGAGCTGATCTTAGATCACTGAATCTCACATATAATGAAAGACAGACAATTGGAGAGATGTTGTGCTGGAAAGAACCCATCCAACCCATACTAGTATGGAAAAGTGATGATGATGATGATAATGATGACCATTCTAATAACACTGCCAATTTGCCACCTTGCGACCATTATAATAGTAGTAAAAGAGACGGATGAAGCACAGTTTAAGCTGGAGTAATGTTTGTAGACATTATTTTTATGTAGTCTAGAATCATCATCATCATCATCATCTAAAAAAGAATGTATGTGGAAAGATGTACTCTAATATATATTAGGGTTTTGTAAAGGTTTAACAGGCATTCTGTAAAAAAAGATGTCTTTTAAGACTGGAGAAATCTTTAAGGCTTAGGGTTAGCTTTAATTTCTTGGCATGAAGTAGATGAAATATAAATCTTTCCAGCTTAAAATGCTGGTTACAACACAATATCTGGTACCTATTCTAAACAGCAAGACTAAATGGGGCTTGTAGAATTAAGTGTACTCCAATGAACAATAGAATACCTGCAGTATATTTGAACTAAAAACATATAAACTGGTTATCCAATTGTCAATGGAAGCAGAGCCATAATTGGTCAAACTGTTACGAATAACAGCCAAATCTTTTTGAAATCACACTACAATTGCAAAAAAGAAAGGGCACATTCATCACCATGGTCCCTGATATATAAGCTGGGACAACTTTTATCAAGGATCTGTTCAATCACTGATAACTAAGAACTACAACAAAACGTTTATATTATGTTCTACATAATATAAAATATTTTGTTTTCAAAATCACTTGGTACCATTTACTGCATATACATATTGTCTCTGATATACAAAAAGATATGGCAGAGACATACCAGCCTTATATATGTATGTATGTAGCGAAATCTGTCCACGCCTTGAACCTTGGATGACACCTAAAGGTCAAACTCTAGGTCACCACTCTTTTGGTGTGAACAGGTTCATGTATGCGTGGGCTGTCCTCTCAAGGTGGGAGACAGAAAGCGACAGGTATATAAAGCCTGTATCATCCCACGTTTAAACAGAGATCGGAGCATTACGCCTACAACAAGCTATGTAAAGATTCACCGCTACCTTCAGGCCTCAGTGGTCTACAGTCAATTACAGACCATTACTACCTCCCTCTTGGTCTCAGACTAAACCAGACTCACGACGAGAACTACTACCACGGACTGCGACCACCAACAAACTTTATCTGGTCGCTCACTGTTTTCACATCAACAACAAAATAATATTGTCAACCTTCGCAACTACTGGTAACTTGTTTATCTTCTTTTTGACTCAAGTGAAGTAAACCTTTATATATAAACTAAAATCATTTATTATTGTTATTTCATCTAATAACCATGTTAATCCATTTAACGATTACTTTTTACTGTGTCTCCTACATGCCCAGCTTACAGTGTGGACTGTTGTGTCATCGACACAGTGGACAGAACGGGAGAGGGAAGATGGGGTGGGGTGTACATTGGGTTAAGAGGTGCCTACTGACTGTAGGTTTGTATGCAATGGCAGTCGGGTCATTGTCTTGGGGAGGTTTGAGTGAGCAAGGTCAGTTTTTATCACCTCGTCCCAGGTTATTCTTGGTCTACCCACTCCGTAGCTTCCATCAATTTTCATTGCCCCGTACTTTTTTATACAGCTGTCGTTCTTCATATGCATCACATGTCCATACCAACGCAATCTCCTCTCCAGAACACAACATTTGATACCTCTTATGCTTAGTCTCTCTCAATTCGTTTATGCTTCGCTGTTTGCTCACATTACTATTACACATACATCAGAGCATGCAAGCTTCATTTCTTTCTAATCTATGCATGTCTTCAGCACACAAACCCAGGTCTCACTACCATGTAATATTGCCGTTCGTATACAAGCATCATACAATCTTCCTTTCACTTTTAGAGAAAAACCCCTTGTGGCCAACAGCGGTATAAGCTCTCTGAACTTTTGTAACTGGTAGACATCAAAGTATCCTGAAGCATTCCAGATTACACCTGCTTGTCCAAGCAGAGTGTAAGCTGTGAAGAATAAGTATGCATAATGGGTTTTTACAATAATTTATTCAGAAATGTTCCATTACATATGTTACAATGGGTTTGATGACTGTACTGTGTGTCAATCCAGCCTCTTTTTATGGTCTTCCGAACATTATTTTTATCCACCCCAAGGGCGGTGAATTGGCAGTATCGGTAGAGGGTTGGACGCCATGTTTTCTAGCATAGTTACGTCCCTTTACAGTCTGAGTTCAAATCCCGCCGAGGTTAACTTTGCCTTTCATCCTTACGGGGTCGATAAAATAAAGTACCAGTAATGTACTGGGTAATTGCTGGTCTTGTGCCTAAAGTAGAAACAATTATTTTTATCCAACCCTGATTCTCTAGAGAACCCCGGATAGAGAGATAGAGGAACTGCTAAAATTCAATCTATCCTCTCTATAGAAAAAATATTCACTATATTCTCAGTTGCTCCCATTACTCACTCAATGAGACAAAATTGAATGTATAACCAATCTATCCCAGGGTGCTTACAATATGTTATTCATAATGGGGCCAGTTATATCATCATCATCATCAGCATCATTTTACGTCCATTTTTCCCTGCTTGCAAGGGTGGGATGGGAACTGATTCTGGATTGATTTCTACAGCTGGATGCCCTTCCTAACACTAACCTCATTTACAGTGAGTGCTGGGTGTTTTTTTTCCGTGGCGCCTACACGTCCACTATATATATATATACGGACACAATGTCCCACCCTTGCAAGCAGGGAAAACGCGGACGTAAAATGATAAATGCAGCAATGAATCACGGGCTGGCAACTCAAGCTGGCTGTGGACAAGTGTACCACCATGCATTTTGGGAGGAAAAACCCAGCATCCACATACTCCCTCTACAACATTAATCTCAAGCAGTCTCCTTGTGAACGTGATCTGGGCATTACGGTCAGCAGCAATTTGCGTTGGACAAAGCACATCTCTAAAATTGTCAAGAAGGCCAAGGGTGTCTTGGCATCACTCAGTAAGACCTTTGTCAGCCGCTCTCCAGCTATCTATTTAAAACTGTATATAGCTATGGTGCGACCACACTTAGAATTTGCATCACTAGTCTGGAACCCCTATCTTGCTCAGAATATTGACCTGGAAACTGTTCAGAGATGTGAAACCAAGTGAATACCCTCTATCAGGCTTTTACCATACTCTGAACACCTTGCTTCCCTGGGCATAGATAAATTAAAGCTCCGACATCTGGCAACTGACTTGGTAGACACCCACAAAATTATTAACTATCTTTCCAACAACCTTGAGCACCTTTTTGAATTCCATGTGTCTAACTCATGTGGACATGCCTACAAAGTCAGAAAACAGCACAGCTCCCATGACGTTCGGAAACATTTTTTCATGATCAGAGTTGCTGAAGCATGGAACAAACTACCTGCATCAGTTGTTAGCTGTCGAGACACTGCATCCTTCAAAACCTCCATGCTTTAATTGTATCTCTCTCTCTGTATAACACCCTATCTCTCTCTCCCTCTGTGTCTCTCTCTCTTTAGATGTGTGTGTATGTATTTGTGTGTGTGTGTAGTTTTCGTGTGATTCAACTAACCAACCAACCAATGAATAAACATCTTTCTTATATATTATACCAGCTGAGGTAACCGGCCTCACCCGGGAGAACAGTTAAGAGAAGACGGATAAAAGAGAAAATGACTGTATTGGATGTGTTGTCTGGTATGAGGTGAGACTGTAATGTGTGTGTGTGAGAAAGACATAAAAAAAAAATCATAAAACTTTCTTATTAGGCTGAGGGAGTAAACTGTCGATTAAATGGTAGCATTGGTCTTGGATTTTAAAAGTGAAATAACCATAGTCAATATGATCTTTTCAGCTCCAAAGGACGTCATCTGAAACACAGCAATATACCGCATAACATTGCTTCTGAAGTGTTGCTTTGTTAGTACGGTCTGTAAGTAGTATATGGATAAAAGCTGGAGGGTAGATTAATTTCAAATAGTATCAGTTTTTCTTTGTTCTGTAAAATCAAAGACTGTAAAACGACTTTATAAAAGCTAACGCAATATTGTTGAGCTTTCAACTAATATACTTTGATTTATAGTTTAAGCCGATTCTAGACTTTCGTGGGACGTCACTCTCTCTCTCTTTGAATATCTAACACTTTAATTGTATCTCTCTCTGTATAACGACCTCTCTCTCTCTCTCCCTCTCCCTCTGTTTCTCTCTCTCTTTAAATGTGTGTTTGTGTGGTTTTCGTGTGATTCAACCAACCAATAAACATCTTCCATTTATATTATATATATATATATATATATATATATATATATGCATATATATATATATATATCATCATCATCATCATCATCATCAACGTTTAACGTCCGTGTTCCACGCTTGCATGGGTTTGGACGGGGGTTTTCCCACTTGAGGCAAGAGTGATTGTCTTGCTCGCATAGGACTGTCTGGCAGGTTTTCTACAGTTGGATGCCCTTCCTAACACCAACCACATTTACAGTGTGGGGCTGGGAGGTTTTTACCGTGTTGCCTACACGGCCACATTACAGCGTGGACTGTGTGTTTTTTTGTCGTGACACCTACACGACCTCATTTGTTTCGGCCTGGATGGTGTGGCACCAACATAACTTTACATAGAAGGGGGCGGTGTGGATGGGGTGGGGGTGGTGGGACGGGGGTGTAGTTTGTTAGAGATGCCTACTGACTGTAGTAGGTTTTACTATGTATTTAGGTAAGGCAGGTCTTCTCTATTACTGAGTACCGCCAAAGGTCTCGGTCCAGTGACATTGTCTTGGAGAGGTGTAAGTGTGTGAGGTCGGAGTTTATCAGCTCGTCCCAGGTTTTTCTAGGTCTGCCTATTCCGTGGCTACTGTCTATCTTTATTGCCCTGCACTTTGTTATACAGCTATCGACTTTCATGCGCATCATGTGTCCATACCAACGTAGCCTTCTCTCGAGTAAACAACATCTGATCCCTCTTATTTCTAATTTTTTCCTTAGTTCGTTTATGCTTTGCCGTTCACGTATATTACTATTACACATCCAGCGGAGCATGCAAGCTTCGTTCCTCTCTAGTCTGCGTATATCCTCTGCACACAATGCCCAGGTCTCACTGCCATGCAACATTGCTGTTCGTATTCAGGCATCATACAACCTGCCTTTCATTTTTAGGGAGAACCCTTTAGCGGCTAATAGTGGTATAAGCTCTCTGAACTTTTTCCATCCAGTTCTGACTCAAGCTACTGTACTTTCAGAGCACCCTCCCCCACTGCTGATTTTGTTACCCAGGTAACGGAAGCTGTCCACTATTTCTATAGAGCCCTCTGCGCAGTTGAAAGAGCTAGTATTTTGTGGCCACTTGCTGCTACTTATTGCACCAGAGCACCGGCCACATGTGAAATCTATATTCTTAGTTAGCTTACCTGTGATCCCACTACATCTTTTATGCACCCATACTTTGCATTTCTGACACAAAATGGAGTTTCTACCTACGCCTTTCCTACACACTGAGCATGGCCACTTCCCGGAAGGGACCGCCGCCTTATTTTCTTTCCTACAAACTAGAACTTTGGTCTTAGCCAGGTTAATTTTAAGGCCTTTTGATTCTAGGCCGTGCTTCCATGTTTGGAATTTCTTCTCTAGCTCGGCCATTGATTCAGCTACGAGTGTTAGGTCGTCTGCGTATAGGAGTTCCCATGGGCAGCCGGTCTTGAACTCCTCTGTTATAGCCTGAAGGGCAATAATAAATAGTAGGGGGCTGAGAACAGAGCCCTGATGGATGCCAACTTTTACGCTAAACTCTTCACTATATTCGTTGTTAATTCTAACCTTGCTGACTGTTTCTTTATACATGGCTTGTATAGCTCTCACAAGCCATTCGTCGACACCTAGTTTTCTAAGAGCCCACCAGATAATGGAACGGGGGACTCTGTCGAAGGCTTTCTCCAAGTCGACAAAAGCTAAGTATAGGGGTTTACTTTTAGCTAGGTACTTCTCCTGTAGTTGTCGTACAATGAAAAGAGCGTCTGTGGTACTTTTGCCTGACACAAACCCGAACTGCATTTCATCTAGGTCAATTCTCTCTCTGATTAGTTGCGCTATTACTTTTTCCGTGACCTTCATGACCTGGTCGATTAATTTAATGCCTCTATAGTTACTCCTATCTAGGGCATCTCCTTTACCCTTATAACAGTTAACGATGATGCTGCTACGCCAGTCCTTCGGAACAACCCCATACATATATATATATATACATAAATGGCAATTTCTGTCTGTTTGTGAACCTAAAACACAAAAACTACCAAACCGATCTTGAAACTTGACACATGTGTGGGGCTCAGGCCCATTTGATTTCTTACGCATATTTCATTTTAATTAAAGTGTTCCCCGCTTAATTTTCTCCCTTCGATTTATATGAAATTTAAACCATAGGTAAATGACAAGATATGATGCCTATTCACAAAATTTCAGCAAATTTCAATAATATTAAGACGCCCTATTGGTGGTTAAACCCCCTATAGTGAAGATTTTGGCCAATAAATGGAACAAGATTTCACAAACTCCACCTATGGTTTTGGAGATAGACCCCCATAACCATATATATTCTGAAACTACATTGCCCAGGGTACTTATATAAGTATATTTCATTTTAATCAAAGGGTTCCCCGGGGGCACAAAACCCCTGCTGAAAATTTTTTCCCTTCGATATATATGAAATTTAAACCATGGGTAAATGACAAGATATGATGCCTATTCACAAAATTTCAGCAATGAAACCCCCTAATGGGGGTTCTATTTTTTTCCTTATCGCAACACTCAACTTCTCTGACAAACATTTTTTTGCCTGACCAATGCAATCAACAATATTTGTTTGTATTAATGTTTCGTAAATGAATTTGTCTTCGCTTTTGATTATCTGTTATTTTGATTTCATTTTTGGTCTGAGAGGCATTGGTAATTTTAACGAGAACTGGGAATACCCCCGCTCCCGGGTATTACTGGGTACCTCAGCTATACATAAATGGCAATTTCTGTCTGTTTGTTTGTTTGTGAACCTAAAACTCAAAAACTACCAAACTGATCTTGATGAAACTTGACACATGTGTGGGGCTCAGGCCCATTTGATTTCTTACGTACTTTGAAGTTCAAAAAAATTCCTGTCTGCATTGATTTTTTTAAAATGAATAGGAAATTTGTATGAAAATGCTCATATGAATGTTATTTTCTGCCATAACGTTTAAAACTCTCAACCGATTTCCTTCAAACTTGAAACATACAGATTATGTGCCAAGGATGGCTTTTTGCTAAAGAAAATGATCCAGACCACTCGAGCAAAGCATAAGCTGATTTTTGATTAACTGATGAGCGAAATTTGGCTTCAGCTGTTGTGGGCTTAAAATGTTCTCCATAAATCAACTTAATATTCTCTGCTTGCTGTAACATTTATTTTTGGTCTGAGAGGCATTGGGCATTTTAATGGGAACTGGGAATACCCCCACTTCCGGGTATTACCGGGTACCTCAGTTAGTATATATATATATATATATATATATATATATATAGAAAGAGAGAGGGAGAAATATATATATGTATGTATACACACACACACACACATATGCATATATATGTACATATGCACACACACATATATATATATGAGGTGGGTCAGAAAAGTTCCACAAAAGATTTATTTCAAACCCAAATTTCACACTAAGAGTTTTCTCCTTCAAAGTAATCCCCCTGGAGTCTAATGCACTTTTCCATCCTTTTCTGCCACGCTTGCATGCACTCCTGGAAGGATTCTTCCGGGATCCTCCGCAATTCCGTCGTCACAGCCTTTTTGATGTCGTCCACATCTTCAAAACGGGTCCCCTCTGGGTCGTACTCGAAGATCCATGACTCATTACCGGTGATGACTGTCCCTAGCAAGTCTGGTTCGGTTTCAAGACGCTCGAGGATGTCCTGGCACACTTGCATGCGTCGACCCTTCTGGTCATCGTTCAGCAGTTTTGGCACCATCTTCGCACAGACTTTCCACATGTCCAAATCTTCAGTGAGAATCTTCCAGACGCTGTCCTGATTCATGCCCAGCTCATTTGCCATCAGTCGAACAGTCAGCCGACGATCGCTACGCACCATCTGCCTGATGCGCTCAGCATTGACCTCAGTCCTGGTTGTTGAGGGCCTTCCACTCCTGGGGTCATCTTCCACGTCCTCGTGTCCTTCTTTAAACTTCTTGCACCACTCAAAAACACGTGAGCGTGACATCGTCTCATCTCCATACACTTGCTGCAGCGGAGTTTTCCCCAACCGCACCAGAAACTTCAAGTTTGTTCATTGCTCTGTGCTCATTTCTTGACGACCTGAAACAGAGGACATGTATATAAAATTATGAAGAAAAAAGTTTGATTGCTGCAGAGAGCTAAGATTACATTTACATACTCCAGGGGGATTACTTTGAAGGAGAAAACTCTTAGTGTGAAGTTTGGGTTTGAAATAAATCTTTTGTGACATCAGTCCTGGAACTTTTCTGACACACCTCGTATATATATTAAATATTTATACTTTGCTATGTATTGAGTACCTTACTTACTGTGATTACTCCCGATTGAACCTGGGATACACACACATATCTATATATATATATACAAGCTGCAGTACCCGGTAATACCCGGGAAAGGTGGGGATCATTTGCAGTTCCCAGAGTGCACCAGAAAATGCTAGTGACCCTGGGTGCCCATGCTGAATTTTCAATAGCAACCTTTGCTAGGTGTGTTATGGCAGATCAATTTTTTGTTTGGAACTATCAATAGCTGTTTAAGTCATAAGTCCTTCTTCCATCCAGTTTTCTTCATTCAGAATGAATAAACCGGGCAAGTTTGAGCTCGAAAAGTATCGAACTTATTCAACAAACTTATGTATAAGAATAGCAAACTTACTGCTTTAGTGCTCAAGAACAAACACAGAACAATTGAAGAAGTCATCGCAATTATTGAAGAAATTATAACCAAGTGAACATATTCAGGTACTGTTCAAGTACCCTGTATATCACTGTTTGTAAAGCCTTTCGAATGATTGAAGCAATTCAATAAAATAATAGACATAACCCGAGAAAACACATCATAATAAGTCAGATAAACAATCAGAAGTGTTGGCCCTAAAGAGATCCTTGTAACGTTCACTGTTGCAAAGTGTCAATAATGGGGCAGAAGTTACATCTTCTTAATTCGTGTTAATCTTCCCATCATCCGACACCCCAAAATATCGACAAAATAAACTTTACTCTCAAAGACGGCATGTTACAATTAACATGCCTGGAGTACGAACATTCGTCAAGAAAAAGATTTGGGTTTTATTCTTCGGACTAATTTCAGTGGATGTGATATATATATATATATATATATATACATACATACAGAGACATCTGTTCAATTGTCAATCAAAATTAGATTGTTGTCTGCTTTGTTTGAAATTTCTTTATGTACTAATAAGTTGTTGCCTCGATTTGGAGGACTGAGTTGTGGGAGGAGGAAGGGGAGTAGTGGGAGAGAGGGTTTAACATACAGTAGTAGTATCTCCTCTTCCCCCTCTCTCACCGAAACATCTTTTTCCTTCTCCATTGTAAAGATGTCCCCAGGGGTTCCATTATTGATTTTTATAGAAATCCAATTACCTAGTCCTGTTTCTAAATATAGCTTAACATGTGTGTAAAGTTTCATCAGGATCAGATCACTGGTGTAGGCGCTAACTGGTTATACACAGATACACAGACAGACAGAAATTGCCATTTATATAGCATATATATATATATATATACTGAATAGTGATAACTATCAAACATCCAGACAATATTTGGTAAAACTGTTTTGCATCAAGTGAATTCTATTGCTCTTCAGCGGATGTAGGAATTAGTAAACCTTTCACTTCTAGGTTTCTTAGAAGATTAAATGAAGTGTGTGTTTAGAATAAGTTTTACCAAAGACTGTCTGGATGTTTGATAGTTATCACTATTCAGTTTGTACTTTTTCTTAATTTATTATTTTAGTTGAGTCTGGCAAACCGCAATACTATTAATAGTTAATATTAGTTGTGGAGGTGTAAAATTACTTAACCTTTAACTCTTAATTCACTCAATAGTTGATGATATAGTTTTAAAAAACCCAATCAATCATTAGATGGTAGAAAACTAGTGCTTTCCACGAGGACACATCAATTTAGTTGAATTTACAAAACGTACGAATGATTTCTTGTTATGTGCCGGGATTCTGAAAACATCTTTGCTGAAATAGTTTCTCTCGCGTTGACACATTTAAACAGAGAAATCAGACCTCATTAAAATAATTTTTGAGATTAACAACCTTTCCAAAAATTTTCTATTTAAATTTGTCAACATAAGGGAAACTACTTAGTACAGCTACGAGGGATTTACTAGAGTTATGTCCCTTGTAACGCTTTTAAGTTATATGGTACAAGATAGGAAACTATTCGTATGCTCTGTGAATTTATGCGATAAAAGAAGTACCAGTCCATTACTTGGGTCGATTCTTTATATCACTTTATCACTTCCTCTCTATAATTCCCTTCCTCCTTCTCCTCTCCCTCTCTCAATCTCGTTCTCCCGCTCCCTCTTTCTCCTTCTTCACTGGAAAAAACAGTTGTGTTCAAACCTGGAGAAAGATGGGCTCTGCCAGGATTAAAATGCAAAAGACATGCATCACGACTTTACCAGGAGTTACTTCTCCATACATACATATTTCATGGAAGATAATTAGTTTTATATAGTTTGATCATTAATTTTTTTTTTTTTTCCCCCACTTTCACAAAACTGTTAGTAACGCTGTGGTAACACTCGCCCCCTTCTTCCCTCTCTTTCCCCCTCTCTCTCTCACACGTATTTTACTATTTTACTGTACAAACGTACTGAGTATTTTATTTTTGTATGTAATTTTATTTACAGTGTGTGTGCACTTGAGGCTCACACACATGTGACAAGTTTTTAATAACCATGTTCTATTCACAAGGCATTGGTCAACTCAATGCTATAGTTGAAGATATTTGCCCAATTTACCACAGTGTAAGCAAACTTGGAAGTATGTGATTGCATAGCAAACTTTTGAATCACAGAGACATATAACTATCTATCTGTATGTGTGTAATGAGTTGAGGCATCACTGGTGCCAAGCTGTTTTGGTCTTCCACAAAAACACCTTGCCCAGGCTTGTGCCTCAGAGGAAAGCATTCTTGGTGTAGAGACCATGGTCAGCCATGGCACACATGTAGGTTGGTCCAGTACTATCAATAACAACAGCAATAGCATTGAATGTATTTAATTTTAGGAGCCCAAGATTGGTGTTATGCTGTATATAAAGGGGTTGTTGGATATATGAATAATCATTCAATCTGTGAAATTTGCATAATAATAATAATAATAATGATAATGATAATAATGAAATTATTGTGTACAGTGCTCAGGCGCACTACAACTCATCAAACGTGCATGTATAGTACATAGAATAATATACAAATGTCAGGGAAGTGAATAGTGTATGAGTGATGATATACATGTGCATGTGTATGGGGGGGGGGGGGATATTAGGTGTAGTGTTGGCGAATCTCAGGAAGCATGGACGTTTTAAAGGATGCAGTGTTTCGACAGCTAACAACTGACGCAAGCAGTTTGTTCCATGCTTCAGCAACTCTGAGCGTGAAAAAATGTTTCCGAAAGTCATGGGAGCTGTGCTGTTTTCTGACTTTGTAGGCATGTCCATGTGTGTTAGACACTTGGAAATCAAAAAGGTACTTAAACTTACAGTTTGTATAAGAGAATCCCTTTGGTTTATGTTGATTACTGACACGTGGAAATGATTAAAGATAAGACGGATATTTTAATAATTTATTTCTAGAATATAAGTACATAAATGTTTAGGATATATGTACAAATGACATACAGAATTAAATGTATGAGCAATTTTGGAGAAATAGCTATTATTATGGTTGATATTTCTGGTATATTACTGGCAATTATTCCATCTGTTTACTTGTTTAACACAGGGGATTTGTTAGATCATACAACAATTGCAGAAAATCGGATTATTCTTAAATCAGAAGTAGATCTTGATGTCTGGCCAATATGGAAAGAATTTGTGACAGCAGCCATGAAAGGTGACAGTTTCGAGGTTTGTAAAGGCCTTTAATCTTTATCAGGCTGGATTCTCTTTGGATTAAGCCACAAAAAAAGAAAAGATTATTTCACTATTTCTTTTCTGTATCTATTCCATCTTTCTTGATGACATGAATTCAAGAGGTTTGAACGTTTCTGGTTTTTTATTTTACATGTTTCAGTCTTTGTATTCAATTACATCGACCCAGTATTTTGTCTGATAATTATTCTATTGATCTATGGGGTAGACATGGGTTTTGTAAGCTGTAGCAAAGGCAACCCTTCTAGGGGAGCAGTCTCTGTGAATAAAATCTAATAATTGAGAGGACTCTTAAGCACTGACAGCAAATATATCTAGCACTGGTGACATGATAAAATGTACCCAGTCCATGCAGTAAAGTGGTTGGTGTTACGAAGGACAAAAAAATCAATCCCAAAACCCATGAACAGTACAACAACGCATTTCTATTAATTGAAGGCTAAAGTCCACCTTGCCATTAAGGGAAGGCATAAACAACACATGTTTATATTCTATCAATAATACCTTGCACATAATATACACAAAATGCCCCTCAAATTACACCCTACTGTCTTAGATAAAGAAGGAATTAATCGACAATGTAGTTCTGATTATTTAAAAAAAAAAAGGCAAGATGGTTGTGGCTGGAAGGTTTTTGATTATAGGTCATCTCAATCAAAGTTGACCTTGAGCTAAAACAACAACAATAATAATGATTGACCACCTAGTGACTATTATAACATAATCTATATAGAGAAATGGATTGGTAGAATATTTTGTGGTATTTAGTTATGGTTGTTTAGGTACTGACTTCAAATCTCATTGAGGTCGATTTTGCCTTATTTCATTCCAGAATTAATAATAAAAAAAAATAAATACCAGTCAAATGCTGATGTTGCTGTAATCAAGTGTGCCCTCCCACTGAAACATTAATAGAGCTAATCATTTCATTATGGAAATCTCTGATGAGAGAAAGGTCAAGCAATTGAGTGTATAGACAAATAAATAGTATTAATAATCTATATATTAATATGCTTATACCTACGTACCGTACGTCCGACTGTGTGTGTGATGCTTTCAGTAATATAATGGAAGTGGGGTGGTAAACAATCTACGACAATCTACGGCCAAAGAAAATCAAAGACCATGGCAACGTTTGGAAAGGAGAGAGAGAGGGGGTTATAATATAGACAGGGGTTTATAATATAGAGAAAGGAGGGTTAAAATATATATAGAGAGAAGGGGTTAAATATATATATCTATAGAGAGAGAGAGAGGGGTGTTATATATATAGAGGGTGGTTTTAATATATAGGGAAAGGGATGGGTTTATATATAGAGAGAGGGGGGCTTTAATATATTTAAAGAGAGGGGGTATAATATAGAGAGAGGGATTATCCGTGAACTTTTTTACGGGTCCAGCTAGTTATTATAAATAAGAGAGTAAAGAAAGCACAAACAGTATAGGACTGAACTAGATGGTTTATAGTGTTTAGTTTGAGATTTCATAATTCTAAATTGAAATCTACCTGGTCTTCTTGATATTATCTACATTATTTTTTTTAAATATTTAGTCAAGGAAAAAAGAGCAGTGTCCACAATCCCTTTCAGGGCCTCCGAGACTGGTGGGAGGAAGGGAAGAATGAAGATATCCTCAATCTGGAGACCTGGTTCAAATGTTTGCAATAGGGTGGACTTTACTAAAAGCACCTAAGGGTCAAATGGTGGTATTAAACCATGCAATGCATTAAATCTACCACCCAATTTAAGTCTACCTCAAAAATTAAGTCAATCCACCCAAATTTAATCTACCATTGAAATTAGGTCTACCACCCAAACTTAGTCTACTAATGAAATTAAGTCCACCACCCAAATATAATAGTAATATTCAATTGCCTATACTTACTTTCCTTATAAAATTGTAAAAAAAACCAAACAATTAAAAGGTCCTTTACTTGTCACGGAGTCATAGGACGCAGTCTTAACATAGCATGTCTTGGGTATTTTAAACCTAGTGGAGCTCATCCCTCTCCACAGAGAGAGAAAGAATTGAGCTCAAAATTCAACTGGTACTTTATCTGGTAATCTTGAAAGAATAAAAGGCAAAGTTGACCTTGGTTTAAACTCAGAGCACAGTGACTCAGAACAAATACAGAGACATTTTAAATCTGATGTGCTAATAACTCTGCCAATTCACTGCTTTCTATAAAATTGACCATGTATTTATAAACAATCAATATGCTGTTTACAGTATATATATTTTAACATTGGTGTATAGAATTAATTTAAAGTAACTAAAGTGTGTAATGTAGCTAGTAACATTGGATTTAATGTCAATAGATAAAGAATCAGTTCAGTACTGGGGTTGAGTCTCTCTCTCTCTCTCTCTCTCTCTCTCTCTCTCTCTCTCTCTCTCTCTCTCTCTGTGTGTGGAAGAAATTGTCTAACTTCAGACCTGATGAGGGATGAGCTGTAACTGTGTGTCAGGACAGTGTTTCTATGATTCCATCAAGAGTTAAGGTCCCTATTTTGTTTTATTCTATAAAGTATGCATGAAGAAAATGTAAAGGGGTTGCCCGGAGAAAAGATTTAAGAAAAAAGAAAAAGCTTTATTAGAAGAAAGAAATAATTTTTTTTCTTTGATATAGTTTATTTGGTAGTGATTAGCATACAGTAGGTAGGCAATAAATTCGCAGAGTCTTTAGAATGTTGGATAGAATGCTTTGCACTATTTATTCTGGATCTCTGCACTCGGAGTTCAAATCTTGCTGAGGTCAACTTTGCCTTTCATCCTTTCGAGGTTGATAAAAAATGTACCAGTGAAGTACTGAGGCTGATTCTTCCTCTATATTGCTTTCTCACTTCCTCTCTATCATTTTCTTTCCTTCTCTGGAAGAAATTGGCTGTGTTCAGACATGAAGAAGGGATGGTCTTCACCGGTTTTAGAATGGTCAAGAAACACTGTATGTCACTATGACACCTCTAAGTCTCCACTAGAAGTTACTGGTCCATACACACAGCATATAGTAATGATAATCTTAGCATTTTATTTGGTTTTAATTTCAGAGAAAGGTATGAATGTTATAGTTTTCTATCTCCTTCCTATATAAATGTTTGAGCCTATGAAAGAAATTTCATCAGCATATGTGTTATTTGCTATTTTTTGCTGAAAGATTTTCAGATTAGGAGTAACACATGACACTCAATTCGAATCTCCATCAAGTAGTTATATATTGTCTATGCCAGAAAGTGTTCGAAGTAGCTGGATCAACATGAGAGCTTTTGTTGCTTTGTGTATTGCAGCCAATCGAGGTGCCAAGCTACTATGCAAAGATCTGATTTCTAGTGGTAAGACCAGAATCTTATTTCAAACATTCAACATTATATATGAAATATAAATAAAATTTTGTATACTGCTATGTTTGAAGCTAAATCCTAATTCTATTCTATTATAAGTTGAACCAACTTATACAGCTTCATATACAATGAGATTAATCACCTCATTTACACAGACGAAAAAACCATATATTTTCGCCTGTTTTCAAAGTCCGGCAGTTGCAAGAGTGGGAGAGATTGTCCTGACGAGAATCAGTTGAGTTTGAAATGCATCAACGATTGTCCCCCTTGCTTCTGCCAGACACCACCTGGTGGCATTAGCTGCCAGTGTGTTATTCATAGCTATGGCTTTCTAAATGTTTATTTATAAACATACCATATATCTTCAGAAATACAAAATTCAAATAAATGCTGTGCTGAACAAGACCCGTCCCACCCTTGCAAGCAGGGAAAAGCGGATGTAAAATAATGATGATGATGATGATGATTTGTATACAGCTATGTTCGAAGCTGATTCTATAAAATTTTGTGCATAAATATGTATGTATAAATATGAACAGCATGTCTTGGGCATTTCAAACCTGACAGAGCTCTGCCTTCTCCAGGTCTGAATACAGCTGATATCTGTGTGTATGAGAGAGAGAGAGAGAGAGAGAGAAACAACCCCAGTACTAGTCTGGTGGTGTTTTTGATTGACTTGGACTGGAAAAGATGAAAGGCAAAGTTGATGTCACTTTAGAACTATATGGAACTGGCAGAAGTGGTAGAGGCTGAGACAGAACAGAATGTAGCCCTTTACACTTCTTGAAATTTAACCCCTTCTGAGATCAATCTATCCGAAACCAACCCTAATTCTACTATACAACATTTTTTATTTTAAAGTGTTTATATTTATCGAAAACATTCCATCATAATTTTATGTTCCAAACACCAACTTAATGATAATGATATTATTGTGTACAGTGCTCAGGTGCACTACAACTCATCAAAGGTGCATGTATAGTACATAGAATAATATACAAATGTCAGGGAAGTGAATAGTGTATGAGTCATGATATACATGTGTGTATGTGTATGGAGGGAGAATATTAGGTGTAGTGTTGGCGAATCTCAGGAAGCAGGGGGGTTTTAAAGGATGCAATGTCTCGGCAGCTAACAACTGATGCAGGTAGTTTGTTCCATGGAGGTTTTGAAGGATGCAGTGTCTCAACAGCTAACAACTGACGCAAGCAGTTTGTTCCATGCTTCAGCAACTCTGAGCGTGAAAAAATGTTTCTGAAAGTCATGGGATCTGTGCTGTTTTCTTACTTTGTTGGCATGTCCACGTGTATTAGACACATGGAAATCAAAAAAGTGCTCAGGGTTGTTATTGGCAAGATGGTTAATAATTTTGTGGGTGTTTACCAAGTCAGTTGCCAGACATCGGAGCTTCAATGTATCCATGTCCAGGGAAGTAAGGCATTCAGAGTATGGTAGATGCCTGATGGAAGGTATTCGCTTGGTTGCATGTCTCTGAACAGTTTCTAGGCGGTCAATGTTCTGAGCAAGATAAGGGTTTCAGACTGATGATGCAAATTCCAAGTGTGGCCACACCATAGCCATGTACAGCCTTAAATAGATAGCTGGAGAGCGGCTAACAAAGGTCTTGCTGAGTGATGCTAAGAAACCCTCGGCCTTCTTGACAATTTTAGAGATGAGCTTCGTCTCACGCAAATCGCTGCTGACAGTAATGCCCAGGTCACGTTCACAAGAAGACTTATTGATATTAGTATTGTGGAGGGAGTATGTGGACGCTGGGTTTTTACTCCCAAAATGCATGGTGGTCCACAGCCAGCTTGAGTTGCCAGCCCATGATCCATTGTTGCATTGTGTCCAGGTCAGATTGCCAGCAAGATCTATAGTGTTCAGGATCTGTCCTTTTTATCTCAAGGTACAGCTTGATATCATCTGTGTACTTTAGTACTGTGGCATTCTTTAAGTTGGCATCTATGTCATTAATATATGCCACAAACAAAAGGGGGCCAAGAACAGATCTCTGTAGTACACCAGATGACATCTCATATGGTGAGCAATGCTTTCCTAGAACTGTGACTACCTCTCTTCGAGTGAGAATGAAGGACTTCAACCAGTTAAAAAGATCATCTTTCACACCCATTGCAGAGAGTTTTGCCATAAGTCTTTTGTGTGGCACAGAATTAAAAGCTTTAGCAAAGTCAAGGTAAACAACATCCACCCATGAGCTGCCATCAGTGATCCGGATGATGTCTTAAAAAAACTCGATAAGTTGATCACATATGTTGTTATGGAGTCCATCCCATGGAGCAAGAAATGTTGGTCATCCCAAGAAGACATATGTCAAACAACTTGAGGATGATACTGGATGCACTGCGGAAGAACTGGCAAATGCTATGAGAGACAGAGATAGATGGAGGAAACATATCGTTGAGAGCCGAGCAAGCTCGACCTGATGGTGATGATGATCACAGCAGCTGGAGTTAGGGATAAATCCGAATTGTGAGGGCCGGATAAGACTGTGAGAGTTCCAGAAGTTCCAAAGTGTTTCTCTGACATAGGATTCCATCAGTTTGGCAATGCAGCTAGTAAGACTGACTGGACGATAGTTCACAGGTGATGTGCGGTCACCCTTTTTGAACAGAGGAATGACACTGGAGAAGGTTAGTTATATTAGTAAATCACTTCAAATTCTTGATTACATTAAACAATGTTTTGGAGATTATTGGCAGTGTCTTTCATTAGAAATATAGTTACAAAAGGGTTAACCAAAATCAACTCTGGGTTAGGAAATAAGTACAATATTTTTCTCCTGCGTCCATGTCGATCTGAATTGTATTTTCCTTGTGTTAAATATATTCTTTCAGACACTAAGATTTCATCATCATCATCATCATCACCGTTTTATGTCCGTTCTTTCACGCTAGCATGGGTTAGATGGGTTGTTCTGTTGTGGGCAGTGTCTGGTCGGCTGACCATGCCTTGCTCATACAGGAACTGATTTGGCTTGATTTCTACAGCTGGATGCCCTTCCTAACACCAACCTCATTTACAGTGAGTGCTGGGTGCTTTTTCGTGGCGCCTACACGTCCACTTTACAGTGTGGGCTGGGTGCTTTTTTGCCGTGGCACCTCCACGACCACCTTGCGGTGGGGGGTGTGGGGGCATATTGTCTATATGCTTCAGCTTGTACCCATGGGAGGTCGGGTACTCTGTATTACTGTGTGACGCCAGAGGTCACGGTCGTGTGTCATCGCCTTTGAGAGGTTTAATTGGGTAAGGTCAGCTTTTATCACCTCATCCCAGGTCATCTTGGATCTCCCCACTCCGCGGTTTCCATCGACTTCTAGTGCTCTGCACCTTTTTATGCAGCTGTCATCCTTCATACGCATCACATGTCCATACCAGCGCAACCGCCTCTCCTGCACACAGCATTTGATTCCTCTTATGCTCAGTCTCTCTCTCAATTCATTTATGCTTTGTCGTTCACGTATATTACTGTTACACATCCATCGGAGCATGCAGGCTTCGTTTCTCTCTAATCTACGTAAGTCTCCCACCTTCAGCGCCCAGGTCTCACTACCATGCAACATCGATGTTCGGATACAACCATCATACAGTCTGCCTTTCATTCTGAGGGAGAAGCCTTTTGCAGCTAGCAGTGGTAGTAGTTCCCTAAACTTCTTCCATCCCGTTCTTACCCTAGTTATTGTACTTTCTGAACACCCACCTCCGCTGCTAATTCGGTCACCTAGGTAGTGTTGTTAATACAAATAATTATGCTCGATGAAGGTGGCATTTATAATTTGGTTCCACACACATCTTTACATCACATGTAAACATATATACATTACTTTAACTAGCTTTCTCTATAATTAGTATTGGATAAATACTTCATGGGTAACGGTATGGAAGGCGAGTAACTCCTTTTAAATGTAATATAGTCTTCCATGTTTCTGTAATGTTTGGCGATATAACAGGTGGTACAACATGTAATTGCTATTTAGTTAGATATTGTATAAAACTAAGGTCAATAAGATAAATACTGTATGAGCCAAGAAGGAGCACATATGCAGTCATTTGACCGGCTAGAGATACCAATCAAATCTCTTTTATCATACCCTAGTGTCTTTAACTCGTAACATCCTGCACCACATGAAACAACATTAGCAATACATTCTTAGAAAGTAAAAAATAGCACAAGGACTGTATTACATAAAAAAAATCAAAGTCTTTGTGGCAATGCTGCATATTTTCATAACAATCTGTCTACTAATAAAGATACTATAAACAAACCTATTCTTAGTTATTTTCTGTTTAAACATCACAGTATATTAAGAGTTAAAAAGGACTCATTAAATAGTGTAGTCCTAGATACATTATGTCTGAATAAAAGCCAGAATGTTTATGGTTGGAATGCATATGATCATAGATCAACTTATAAAGGTTGACTATAAATAAGTATCATTATAGTGGATTGGCAGTATCGGTAGAGGGTTGGACGCCATGCTTTGACGCATAGAGTTACAGCCCTTGCCATTCTGAGTTCAAATCCCACTGACGTTAACTTTGCCTTTCATCCTTACGGGGTCGATAAAATAAAGTACCAGTAATGCACTGGGTAATTGCTGGCCTTGTGCCAACAGTAGAAACAATTATAGGAATATTCAATTCACTGTACACATTTCTCTGCAACTCGTGGGGTGTTTAATTGTAAGAAATCAATTTTTACAGGTGTTAACGTCAAATCAAAAACTCCAAAGGGTCGAACTGCTCTGCATATTGCTGCAGGTCATGGTCGTCATGAAATTATAGAGATGCTTGCTAATAAAGGTAAGGAAACAACATTGAGCCCCCCCCCCCCATAATGCCCCTTTTTTGCCTCCCTCCCCTCCTACTCATCTCCTTCTCACCACCCATCTCCCACCCTTCTCCTCCTCCCTTACTCTCTCTCTGCCACTACCCTCCTCCTCCTCCCTTACTCCTCCTCTACCTCTGCATCTTCCTCTTTCCCACCCTTTCCTCCTCTTCTTTTTGATGCATTCTTTAACTATCTCCAAGTCATCAACTAAATTTCAAAATATAATATACTTGAATTACACTTAATAAATAATAAGGAAAATTATTGTGTACAGTGCTCTAGTGCACTACAACTCATCAAACGTGCATGTATAGTACATAGAATAATGTACAAATGTCAGGAAAGTGAACAGTGTATGAGTCATGATATACACACAAACACATATACACAGTCATCTCTCCTGCACACTACAACTTATCCTTCTTATACACAGTGTCTCTCTCAACTCATCTATGCTTGGTCATTCATGCACATTGTCATTGCACACCCAACGCAGCATGCTTGCTTCATTTCTCTCTAGCCATCGCATATCCTCTGCAGCTGCTGCCCATGTCTCACTACCATGCAGCATCGTGCATCTCACACAGGCATCATATAACCGGCTTTTCGTACACAGAGAGAAACTCTTCTTTGTCAACAGAGGAAGTAGCTCCCTAAACTTCTTCCAACCCATCCTTATTCTAAATTCTATGGCCTTGAAACACCCCTCCCATGCTAATCTGATCACCTAGGTACTGGAAGCTATCAACTACTTCTATAGAACCCACCTGCTATGAGAACCAGATCATCAGCATAGAGAAGTTCCCATGGGCAGCTAATCTTAAACTGCTCTGTTATGGCTTGGAGGACTATAATGAACAAGAGTGGGCTGAGGACTGAACCCTGATGTACTCCTACTTGTATCTGGAATTCCTCACTAAACTCCATTCTTACTCTCACTTTACTGATAGTACCCCTGTACATAGCTTGCACTGTCCTCACAAGCCATTCCTCTACACCTAGTTTCCTTAGGGACCACCAGATGACAGATCGGGGTACCCTATCAAAGGCCTTCTCTAGGTAAACAAAAGCTAAGTATAGTGGCTTATTCTTCTCTAAGAACCTCTCTTGTAATTGTCTCACCAAGAAGAGGGCATCTGTTGTACTTTTCCCAGGCACAAAACCAAACTGCATCTCATCTAGTTTGAACCTTTCTCTAATTAGTTGTGCTAATATTCTTTCTGCCACTTTCATAACCTGATCCATCAGTTTTATGCCTCTATAATTGCTCCTCTCCAGAGCATCGCCTTTGCCTTTGTAGCAATTTATGAGAATACTGCTGCACCAGTATGAGAATACTTGCTTATTGAGAGGTCACTAACGACTAACCTATGCTGTGGGGTACATTCTTCCCCGGGGTATGCCTTGGTATTAGACACTATCTGTCTGTCTCGTTGCCTAACTAGCAAGAAGTCAATATGGCCTATGATTCGTCTGATTTGTAGGTTATTAGGTGGTTGGTAGGCTTCTTGAAGTTAGTGTTGCAAATGGTTAGTGCACTTGGATCACAAAACTCAAGAAGCCTCACTCCTTCTTCGTTTCTTGAGCCATAACTGTGCCCACCATGTACCCCAGTGTATCTATCCTGGAGCTGTCCAACATGACCATTGAAGACCCCTGCTAGCATAACAATGTCTCTGTCCTCTGTCATTGTGGCTGTTTCTAAAAGTTGCTCGTAAAAGCAGTATTTCTCTTCTTTACCTAGGCCCGCCTGTGGAACATAGGTAGAGAAGCAAGTCAGCAGTCTTTTGCCTACAACTAATCTAAGCTTAATTATTCTATTACTGACTCTAACTACCTTTACTGTCTTATCGATCCATCTCTCAACCAGTAAAATGCCTATTAAATATGGTGATATTTCAATTTCCCATAGTCATCTCAAACACGTTTTGTTGTGTTTTTTTTCCTGTAAAAATTATTGCAGTAATACTCCCAGCTGGATTTTGTCCATATATTTACACAGTACTTTCCAATAAAAACGAGCTACCTAATCTGATTTGATACTTTATAATTTCATATTGATTTCAGGAGTGGATATTATGGCTACAGATTACAATAACATGAATTCTATTCAAGTTGCAATGCTATTTGGAAAGCCTGCTGTTGAAAAGCAGTTGGGTGCTATACTAGCAGAACAGAAACATGAAAAAAGGATGAAAAGGAATATGCCTGCAAGTAAGTCGAATTGAATTATGAGCAGGTGAGAAATGTTTAGTCATTTATTGATATATTTTCCAGATTGGGACACCTGTCTATTGCAGCTTTTTACCATGACAAATACAATAGACTAATTGTAGAGACAGAAAGGAATCTTTCAAGACACTTGACATTTTGAAAGGCATATATTTATTGAATAGAGAAATTGCATAATTTATTTTTTTAAAACTAATAAGGACATTTACAATGTTAAACTTGTTATTATTTAAAAGGTGCTAGAAACAGTAAAATTGCTAAAGAAGAGAAAAGAAAAAGGGAAGTAGTTAAAGAAAAGAAAATGGAAAAAACTGATGTTGTTAAAAAAGTGTTTGTATCATTTGGCATCAATTTCTATATATTTGCATTAGCCACCAACTTTTGGTCTCCAGACATGCTGTCTATTTCTCTGCCCCTTCTACCATTATTTCAATGGTTTCTGTTTCTTAGAGCTTGCTAGGGTCATACTACTTTCCCTCCTCCCTCTGGTCCACAGATATACTGTCTCCATCCTCTGGTCCACAGACATACTGTCTCCTCCCTCTGGTCCACAGACATACAGTCTCCATCCTCTGGTCCACAGACATACTGTCTCCATCCTCTGGTCCACAGACATACTGTCTCCTTCCTCTGGTCCACAGACATACTGTCTCCATCCTCTGGTCCACAGACATACAGTCTCCATCCTCTGGTCCACAGACATACTGTCTCCTCCCTCTGGTCCACAGACATACTGTCTCCTTCCTCTGGTCCACAGACATACTGTCTCCATCCTCTGGTCCACAGACATACTGTCTCCATCCTCTGGTCCACAGACATACTGTCTCCATCCTCTGGTCCACAGACATACTGTCTCCATCCTCTGGTCCACAGACATACTGTCTCCATCCTCTGGTCCACAGACATACTGTCTCCATCCTCTGGTCCACAGACATACTGTCTCCTCCCTCTGGTCCACAGACATACTGTCTCCACCCTCTGGTCCACAGACATACTGTCTCCTTCCTCTGGTCCACAGACATACTGTCTCCATCCTCTGGTCCACAGACATAGTGTCTCCTTCCTCTGGTCCACAGACATACTGTCTCCATCCTCTGGTCCACAGACATACTGTCTCCTCCCTCTGGTCCACAGACATACTGTCTCCATCCTCTGGTCCACTGACATACTGTCTCCTCCCTCTGGTCCACAGACATACTGTCTCCTCCCTCTGGTCCACAGACATACTGTCTCCTTTCCCTGGTCCACAGACATACTGTCTCCTCCCTCTGGTCCACAGACATACTGTCTCCTTTCTCTGGTCCACAGACATACTGTCTCCTTCCTCTGGTCCACAGACATACTGTCTCCTCCCTCTGGTCCACAGACATACAGTCTCCATCCTCTGGTCCACAGACATACTGTCTCCATCCTCTGGTCCACAGACATACTGTCTCCTTCCTCTGGTCCACAGACATACTGTCTCCATCCTCTGGTCCACAGACATACAGTCTCCATCCTCTGGTCCACAGACATACTGTCTCCTCCCTCTGGTCCACAGACATACTGTCTCCTTCCTCTGGTCCACAGACATACTGTCTCCATCCTCTGGTCCACAGACATACTGTCTCCATCCTCTGGTCCACAGACATACTGTCTCCATCCTCTGGTCCACAGACATACTGTCTCCATCCTCTGGTCCACAGACATACTGTCTCCATCCTCTGGTCCACAGACATACTGTCTCCATCCTCTGGTCCACAGACATACTGTCTCCTCCCTCTGGTCCACAGACATACTGTCTCCACCCTCTGGTCCACAGACATACTGTCTCCTTCCTCTGGTCCACAGACATACTGTCTCCATCCTCTGGTCCACAGACATAGTGTCTCCTTCCTCTGGTCCACAGACATACTGTCTCCATCCTCTGGTCCACAGACATACTGTCTCCTCCCTCTGGTCCACAGACATACTGTCTCCATCCTCTGGTCCACTGACATACTGTCTCCTCCCTCTGGTCCACAGACATACTGTCTCCTTCCTCTGGTCCACAGACATACTGTCTCCTCCCTCTGGTCCACAGACATACTGTCTCCTTCCTCTGGTCCACAGACATACTGTCTCCATCCTCTGGTCCACAGACATACTGTCTCCTCCCTCTGGTCCACAGACATACTGTCTCCATCCTCTGGTCCACAGACATACTGTCACCTCCCTCTGGTCCACAGACATACTGTCACCTTCCTCTGGTCCACAGACATACTGTCTCCATCCTCTGGTCCACAGACATACTGTCTCCTCCCTCTGGTCCACAGACATACTGTCTCCACCCTCTGGTCCACAGACATACTGTCTCCATCCTCTGGTCCACAGACATACTGTCTCCTCCCTCTGGTCCACAGACATACTGTCTCCATCCTCTGATCCACAGACATACTGTCTCCTCCCTCTGGTCCACAGACATACTGTCTCCACCCTCTGGTCCACAGACATACTGTCTCCTTCCTCTGATCCACAGGCATACTGTCTCCTCCCTCTGATCCACAGACATACTGTCTCCTTCCTCTGGTCCACAGACATACTGTCTCCTTCCCCTGGTCCACAGACATACTGTCTCCTCCCTCTGGTCCACAGACATACTGTCTCCTTCCTCTGGTCCACAGACATACTGTCTCCATCCTCTGGTCCGCAGACATACTATCTCCTCCCTCTGGTCCACAGACATACTGTCTCCTTCCTCTGGTCCACAGACATACTGTCTCCTCCCTCTGGTCCACAGACATACTGTCTCCTACCTCTGGTCCACAGACATACTGTCTCCTACCTCTGGTCCACAGACATACTGTCTCCATCCTCTGGTCCACAGACATACTGTCTCCATCCTCTGGTCCACAGACATACTGTCTCCTTCCTCTGGTCCACAGACATATTGTCTCCCACCCCCCTGGTCCACAGACATACTGCTCCATCCTCTGGTCCACAAACATACTGTCTCCTTCCTCTGGTCCACAGACATACTGTCTCCTTCCTCTGATCCACAGACATACTGTCTCCTTCCTCTGGTCCACAGACATACTGTCTCCTTTCTCTGGTCCACAGACATACTGTCTCCTTCCTCTGGTCCACAGACATGCTGTCTCCATCCTCTGGTCCACAGACATACTGTCTCCTTCCTCTGGTCCACAGACATACTGTCTCCTTCCTCTGGTCCACAGACATACTGTCTCCTCCCTCTGGTCCACAGACATACTGTCTCCTCCCTCTGGTCCACAGACATACTGTCTCCTCCCTCTGGTCCACAGACATACTGTCTCCCCCCTCTGGTCCACAGACATACTGTCTTCTCCCTCTGGTCCACAGACATACTGTCTCCATCCTCTGGTCCACAGACATACTGTCTCCATCCTCTGGTCCACAGACATACTGTCTCCTTCCTCTGGTCCACAGACATATTGTCTCCCACCCCCCTGGTCCACAGACATACTGCTCCATCCTCTGGTCCACAAACATACTGTCTCCTTCCTCTGGTCCACAGACATACTGTCTCCTTCCTCTGATCCACAGACATACTGTCTCCTTCCTCTGGTCCACAGACATACTGTCTCCTTTCTCTGGTCCACAGACATACTGTCTCCTTCCTCTGGTCCACAGACATACTGTCTCCTTCCTCTGGTCCACAGACATACTGTCTCCTCCCTCTGGTCCACAGACATACTGTCTCCATCCTCTGGTTCACAGACATACTGTCTCCTTTCCCTGGTCCACAGACATACTGTCTCCTTCCTCTAGTCCACAGACATACTGTCTCCTACCTCTGGTCCACAGACATACTGTCTCCTCCCTCTGGTCCACAGACATACTGTCTCCTCCCTCTGGTCCACAGACATACTGTCTCCTCCCTCTGGTCCACAGACATACTGTCTCCTCCCTCTGGTCCACAGACATACTGTCTCCTTCCCCTGGTCCACAGACATACTGTCTCCATCCTCTGGTCCACAGACATACTGTCTCCATCCTCTGGTCCACAGACATACTGTCTCCTACCTCTGGTCCACAGACATACTGTCTCCATCCTCTGGTCCACAGACATACTGTCTCCTCCCTCTGGTCCACAGACATACTGTCTCCTCCCTCTGGTCCACAGACATACTGTCTCCTCCCTCTGGTCCACAGACATACTGTCTCCCCCCTCTGGTCCACAGACATACTGTCTTCTCCCTCTGGTCCACAGACATACTGTCTCCATCCTCTGGTCCACAGACATACTGTCTCCATCCTCTGGTCCACAGACATACTGTCTCCTTCCTCTGGTCCACAGACATATTGTCTCCCACCCCCCTGGTCCACAGACATACTGCTCCATCCTCTGGTCCACAAACATACTGTCTCCTTCCTCTGGTCCACAGACATACTGTCTCCTTCCTCTGATCCACAGACATACTGTCTCCTTCCTCTGGTCCACAGACATACTGTCTCCTTTCTCTGGTCCACAGACATACTGTCTCCTTCCTCTGGTCCACAGACATACTGTCTCCTTCCTCTGGTCCACAGACATACTGTCTCCTCCCTCTGGTCCACAGACATACTGTCTCCATCCTCTGGTTCACAGACATACTGTCTCCTTTCCCTGGTCCACAGACATACTGTCTCCTTCCTCTAGTCCACAGACATGCTGTCTCCTCCCTCTGGTCCACAGACATACTGTCTCCTCCCTCTGGTCCACAGACATACTGTCTCCTCCCTCTGGTCCACAGACATACTGTCTCCTTTCCCTGGTCCACAGACATACTGTCTCCTCCCTCTGGTCCACAGACATACTGTCTCCTTCTTCTGGTCCACAGACATACTGTCTACATCCTCTGGTCCACAGACATACTGTCTCCTTCCTCTGGTCCACAGACATACTGTCTCCTTCCTCTGGTCCACAGACATACTGTCTCCATCCTCTGGTCCACAGACATACTGTCTCCTCCCTCTGGTCCACAGACATACTGTCTCCTCCCTCTGGTCCACAGACATACTGTCTCCTCCATCTGGTCCACAGACATACTGTCTCCTTCCTCTGGTCCACAGACATACTGTCTCCTCCCTCTGGTCCACAGACATACTGTCTCCATCCTCTGGTCCACAGACATACTGTCTCCTTCCTCTGGTCCACAGACATACTGTCTCCTCCCTCTGGTCCACAGACATACTGTCTCCTCCCTCTGGTCCACAGACATACTGTCTCCTCCCTCTGGTCCACAGACATACTGTCTCCATCCTCTGGTCCACAGACATACTGTCTCCTTCCCCTGCTCCACAGACATACTGTCTCCATCCTCTGGTCCACAGACATACTGTCTCCTCCCTCTGGTCCACAGACATACTGTCTCCATCCTCTGGTCCACAGACATACTGTCTCCATCCTCTGGTCCACAGACATACTGTCTCCTTCCCCTGGTCCAGAGACACACTGTCTCCTTCCTCTGGTCCACAGACACACTGTCTCCTCCCTCTGGTCCACAGACATACTGTCTCCTTCCTCTGGTCCACAGACATACTGTCTCCTCCCTCTGGTCCACAGACATACTGTCTCCCCCCTCTGGTCCACAGACATACTGTCTCCATCCTCTGGTCCACAGACATACTGTCTCCTCCCTCTGGTCCACAGACATACTGTCTCCTTTTTCTGGTCCACAGACATACTGTCTCCTTCCTCTGGTCCACAGACATACTGTCTCCTTCCTCTGGTCCACAGACATACTGTCTCCTTCCTCTGGTCCACAGACATACTGTCTCCTCCATCTGGTCCACAGACATACTGTCTCCTTCCTCTGGTCCACAGACATACTGTCCCCTTCCTCTGGTGCACAGACATACTGTCTCCTCCCTCTGGTCCACAGACATACTGTCTCCTCCCTCTGGTCCACAGACATACTGTCTCCTCCCTCTGGTCCACAGACATACTGTCTCCTCCCTCTGGTCCACAGACATACTGTCTCCTTCCTCTGGTCCACAGACATACTGTCTCCTTCCTCTGGTCCACAGACATACTGTCTCCTCATCTCTGGTCCACAGACATACTGTCTCCTCCCTCAGGTCCACAGACATACTGTCTCCTCCCTCTGGTCCACAGACATACTGTCTCCTTCCTCTGGTCCACAGACATACTGTCTCCTCCCTCTGGTCCACAGACATACTGTCTCCATCCTCTGGTCCACAGACATACTGTCTCCTTCCTCTGGTCCACAGACATACTGTCTCCTCCCTCTGGTCCACAGACATACTGTCTCCATCCTCTGGTCCACAGACATACTGTCTCCTTCCTCTGGTCCACAGACATACTGTCTCCTTCCTCTGGTCCACAGACATACTGTCTCCTTCCCCTGGTTCACAGACATACTGTCTCCATCCTCTGGTCCACAGACATACTGTCTCCTCCCTCTGGTCCACAGACATACTGTCTCCATCCTCTGGTCCACAGACATACTGTCACCTCCCTCTGGTCCACAGACATACTGTCACCTTCCTCTGGTCCACAGACATACTGTCTCCATCCTCTGGTCCACAGACATACTGTCTCCTCCCTCTGGTCCACAGACATACTGTCTCCACCCTCTGGTCCACAGACATACTGTCTCCATCCTCTGGTCCACAGACATACTGTCTCCTCCCTCTGGTCCACAGACATACTGTCTCCATCCTCTGATCCACAGACATACTGTCTCCTCCCTCTGGTCCACAGACATACTGTCTCCACCCTCTGGTCCACAGACATACTGTCTCCTTCCTCTGATCCACAGGCATACTGTCTCCTCCCTCTGATCCACAGACATACTGTCTCCTTCCTCTGGTCCACAGACATACTGTCTCCTTCCCCTGGTCCACAGACATACTGTCTCCTCCCTCTGGTCCACAGACATACTGTCTCCTTCCTCTGGTCCACAGACATACTGTCTCCATCCTCTGGTCCGCAGACATACTATCTCCTCCCTCTGGTCCACAGACATACTGTCTCCTTCCTCTGGTCCACAGACATACTGTCTCCTCCCTCTGGTCCACAGACATACTGTCTCCTACCTCTGGTCCACAGACATACTGTCTCCTACCTCTGGTCCACAGACATACTGTCTCCATCCTCTGGTCCACAGACATACTGTCTCCATCCTCTGGTCCACAGACATACTGTCTCCTTCCTCTGGTCCACAGACATATTGTCTCCCACCCCCCTGGTCCACAGACATACTGCTCCATCCTCTGGTCCACAAACATACTGTCTCCTTCCTCTGGTCCACAGACATACTGTCTCCTTCCTCTGATCCACAGACATACTGTCTCCTTCCTCTGGTCCACAGACATACTGTCTCCTTTCTCTGGTCCACAGACATACTGTCTCCTTCCTCTGGTCCACAGACATGCTGTCTCCATACTCTGGTCCACAGACATACTGTCTCCTTCCTCTGGTCCACAGACATACTGTCTCCTTCCTCTGGTCCACAGACATACTGTCTCCTCCCTCTGGTCCACAGACATACTGTCTCCTCCCTCTGGTCCACAGACATACTGTCTCCTCCCTCTGGTCCACAGACATACTGTCTCCCCCCTCTGGTCCACAGACATACTGTCTTCTCCCTCTGGTCCACAGACATACTGTCTCCATCCTCTGGTCCACAGACATACTGTCTCCATCCTCTGGTCCACAGACATACTGTCTCCTTCCTCTGGTCCACAGACATATTGTCTCCCACCCCCCTGGTCCACAGACATACTGCTCCATCCTCTGGTCCACAAACATACTGTCTCCTTCCTCTGGTCCACAGACATACTGTCTCCTTCCTCTGATCCACAGACATACTGTCTCCTTCCTCTGGTCCACAGACATACTGTCTCCTTTCTCTGGTCCACAGACATACTGTCTCCTTCGTCTGGTCCACAGACATACTGTCTCCTTCCTCTGGTCCACAGACATACTGTCTCCTCCCTCTGGTCCACAGACATACTGTCTCCATCCTCTGGTTCACAGACATACTGTCTCCTTTCCCTGGTCCACAGACATACTGTCTCCTTCCTCTAGTCCACAGACATACTGTCTCCTACCTCTGGTCCACAGACATACTGTCTCCTCCCTCTGGTCCACAGACATACTGTCTCCTCCCTCTGGTCCACAGACATACTGTCTCCTCCCTCTGGTCCACAGACATACTGTCTCCTCCCTCTGGTCCACAGACATACTGTCTCCTTCCCCTGGTCCACAGACATACTGTCTCCATCCTCTGGTCCACAGACATACTGTCTCCATCCTCTGGTCCACAGACATACTGTCTCCTACCTCTGGTCCACAGACATACTGTCTCCATCCTCTGGTCCACAGACATACTGTCTCCTCCCTCTGGTCCACAGACATACTGTCTCCTCCCTCTGGTCCACAGACATACTGTCTCCTCCCTCTGGTCCACAGACATACTGTCTCCCCCCTCTGGTCCACAGACATACTGTCTTCTCCCTCTGGTCCACAGACATACTGTCTCCATCCTCTGGTCCACAGACATACTGTCTCCATCCTCTGGTCCACAGACATATTGTCTCCCACCCCCCTGGTCCACAGACATACTGCTCCATCCTCTGGTCCACAAACATACTGTCTCCTTCCTCTGGTCCACAGACATACTGTCTCCTTCCTCTGATCCACAGACATACTGTCTCCTTCCTCTGGTCCACAGACATACTGTCTCCTTTCTCTGGTCCACAGACATACTGTCTCCTTCCTCTGGTCCACAGACATACTGTCTCCTTCCTCTGGTCCACAGACATACTGTCTCCTCCCTCTGGTCCACAGACATACTGTCTCCATCCTCTGGTTCACAGACATACTGTCTCCTTTCCCTGGTCCACAGACATACTGTCTCCTTCCTCTAGTCCACAGACATGCTGTCTCCTCCCTCTGGTCCACAGACATACTGTCTCCTCCCTCTGGTCCACAGACATACTGTCTCCTCCCTCTGGTCCACAGACATACTGTCTCCTTTCCCTGGTCCACAGACATACTGTCTCCTCCCTCTGGTCCACAGACATACTGTCTCCTTCTTCTGGTCCACAGACATACTGTCTACATCCTCTGGTCCACAGACATACTGTCTCCTTCCTCTGGTCCACAGACATACTGTCTCCTTCCTCTGGTCCACAGACATACTGTCTCCATCCTCTGGTCCACAGACATACTGTCTCCTCCCTCTGGTCCACAGACATACTGTCTCCTCCCTCTGGTCCACAGACATACTGTCTCCTCCATCTGGTCCACAGACATACTGTCTCCTTCCTCTGGTCCACAGACATACTGTCTCCTCCCTCTGGTCCACAGACATACTGTCTCCATCCTCTGGTCCACAGACATACTGTCTCCTTCCTCTGGTCCACAGACATACTGTCTCCTCCCTCTGGTCCACAGACATACTGTCTCCTCCCTCTGGTCCACAGACATACTGTCTCCTCCCTCTGGTCCACAGACATACTGTCTCCATCCTCTGGTCCACAGACATACTGTCTCCTTCCCCTGCTCCACAGACATACTGTCTCCATCCTCTGGTCCACAGACATACTGTCTCCTCCCTCTGGTCCACAGACATACTGTCTCCATCCTCTGGTCCACAGACATACTGTCTCCATCCTCTGGTCCACAGACATACTGTCTCCTTCCCCTGGTCCAGAGACACACTGTCTCCTTCCTCTGGTCCACAGACACACTGTCTCCTCCCTCTGGTCCACAGACATACTGTCTCCTTCCTCTGGTCCACAGACATACTGTCTCCTCCCTCTGGTCCACAGACATACTGTCTCCCCCCTCTGGTCCACAGACATACTGTCTCCATCCTCTGGTCCACAGACATACTGTCTCCTCCCTCTGGTCCACAGACATACTGTCTCCTTTTTCTGGTCCACAGACATACTGTCTCCTTCCTCTGGTCCACAGACATACTGTCTCCTTCCTCTGGTCCACAGACATACTGTCTCCTTCCTCTGGTCCACAGACATACTGTCTCCTCCATCTGGTCCACAGACATACTGTCTCCTTCCTCTGGTCCACAGACATACTGTCCCCTTCCTCTGGTGCACAGACATACTGTCTCCTCCCTCTGGTCCACAGACATACTGTCTCCTCCCTCTGGTCCACAGACATACTGTCTCCTCCCTCTGGTCCACAGACATACTGTCTCCTCCCTCTGGTCCACAGACATACTGTCTCCTTCCTCTGGTCCACAGACATACTGTCTCCTTCCTCTGGTCCACAGACATACTGTCTCCTCATCTCTGGTCCACAGACATACTGTCTCCTCCCTCAGGTCCACAGACATACTGTCTCCTCCCTCTGGTCCACAGACATACTGTCTCCTTCCTCTGGTCCACAGACATACTGTCTCCTCCCTCTGGTCCACAGACATACTGTCTCCATCCTCTGGTCCACAGACATACTGTCTCCTTCCTCTGGTCCACAGACATACTGTCTCCTCCCTCTGGTCCACAGACATACTGTCTCCATCCTCTGGTCCACAGACATACTGTCTCCTTCCTCTGGTCCACAGACATACTGTCTCCTTCCTCTGGTCCACAGACATACTGTCTCCTTCCCCTGGTTCACAGACATACTGTCTCCATCCTCTAGTCCACAGATATACTGTCTCCTCCCTCTGGTCCACAGACATACTGTCTCCATCCTCTGGTCCACAGACATACTGTCTCCTTCCCCTGGTCCACAGACATACTGTCTCCATCCTCTGGTCCACAGACATACTGTCTCCTTCCCCTGGTCCACAGACATACTGTCTCCTTCCTCTGGTCCACAGACACACTGTCTCCTTCCTCTGGTCCACAGACACACTGTCTCCTCCCTCTGGTCCACAGACATACTGTCTCCTCCCTCTGGTCCACAGTCATAATATCTCCTTCCCCTGGTCCACAGACATACTGTCTCCTTCCTCTGGTCCACAGACACACTGTCTCCTTCCTCTGGTCCACAGACACACTGTCTCCTCCCTCTGGTTCACAGACATATGGTCTCCTTCCTCTGGTCCACAGACATACTGTCTCCTCCCTCTGGTCCACAGACATACTGTCTCCTCCCTCTGGTCCACAGACATACTGTCTCCTCCCTCTGGTCCACAGACATACTGTCTCCTTCCTCTGGTCCACAGACATACTGTCTCCATCCTCTGGTCAACAGACATACTGTCTCCACCCTCTGGTCCACAGACATACTGTCTCCATCCTCTGGTCCACAGACATACTGTCTCCTCCCTCTGGTCCACAGACATACTGTCTCCATCCTCTGGTCCACAGACATACTGTCTCCATCCTGTGGTCAACAGACATACTGTCTCCATCCTCTGGTCAACAGACATACTGTCTCCACCCTCTGGTCCACAGACATACTGTCTCCTCCCTCTGGTCCACAGACATACTGTCTCCTCCCTCTGGTCCACAGACATACTGTCTCCTTCCTCTGGTCCACAGACATACTGTCTCCATCCTCTGGTCAACAGACATACTGTCTCCACCCTCTGGTCCACAGACATACTGTCTCCTCCCTCTGGTCCACAGACATACTGACTCATCCCTCTGGTCCACAGACATACTGTCTCCTTCCCCTGGTCCACAGACATACTGTCTCCATCCTCTGGTCCACAGACATACTGTCTCCATCCTCTGGTCCACAGACATACTGTCTCCTTCCTCTGGTCCACAGACATACTGTCTCCTTCCCCTGGTCCACAGACATACTGTCTCCATCCTCTGGTCCACAGACATACTGTCTCCATCCTCTGGTCCACAGACATACTGTCTCCTTCCTCTGGTCCACAGACATACTGTCTCCTTCCTCTGGTCCACAGACATACTGTCTCCTCCCTCTGGTCCACAGACATACTGTCTCCATCCTCTGGTCCACAGACATAGTGTCTCCTTCCTCTGGTCCACAGACATACTGTCTCCTTCCTCTGGTCCACAGACATACTGTCTCCTCCCTCTGGTCCACAGACATACTGTCTCCTACCTCTGGTCCACAGACATACTGTCTCCTTTCTCTGGTCCACAGACATACTGTCTCCTTCCTCTGGTCCACAGACATGCTGTCTCCATCCTCTGGTCCACAGACATACTGTCTCCTTCCTCTGGTCCACAGACATACTGTCTCCTTCCTCTGGTCCACAGACATACTGTCTCCTCCCTCTGGTCCACAGACATACTGTCTCCTCCCTCTGGTCCACAGACATACTGTCTCCTCCCTCTGGTCCACAGACATACTGTCTCCTTCCTCTGGTCCACAGACATACTGTCTCCTCCCTCTGGTCCACAGACATACTGTCTCCTCCCTCTGGTCCACAGACATACTGTCTCCTACCTCTGGTCCACAGACATACTGTCTCCTTTCTCTGGTCCACAGACATGCTGTCTCCATCCTCTGGTCCACAGACATACTGTCTCCTTCCTCTGGTCCACAGACATACTGTCTCCTACCTCTGGTCCACAGACATACTGTCTCCTACCTCTGGTCCACAGACATACTGTCTCCTTTCTCTGGTCCACAGACATACTGTCTCCATCCTCTGGTCCACAGACATACTGTCTCCTCCCTCTGGTCCACAGACATACTGTCTCCTTCCTCTGGTCCACAGACATACTGTCTCCTCCCTCTGGTCCACAGACATACTGTCTCCTACCTCTGGTCCACAGACATACTGTCTCCTTTCTCTGGTCCACAGACATACTGTCTCCATCCTCTGGTCCACAGACATACTGTCTCCTCCCTCTGGTCCACAGACATACTGTCTCCTCCCTCTGGTCCACAGACATACTGTCTCCTCCCTCTGGTCCACAGACATACTGTCTGCCCCCTCTGGTCCACAGACATACTGTCTTCTCCCTCTGGTCCACAGACATACTGTCTCCATCCTCTGGTCCACAGACATACTGTCTCCATCCTCTGGTCCACAGACATACTGTCTCCTTCCTCTGGTCCACAGACATATTGTCTCCCACCCCCCTGGTCCACAGACATACTGCTCCATCCTCTGGTCCACAAACATACTGTCTCCTTCCTCTGGTCCACAGACATACTGTCTCCTTCCTCTGATCCACAGACATACTGTCTCCTTCCTCTGGTCCACAGACATACTGTCTCCTTTCTCTGGTCCACAGACATACTGTCTCCTTCCTCTGGTCCACAGACATACTGTCTCCTTCCTCTGGTCCACAGACATACTGTCTCCTCCCTCTGGTCCACAGACATATTGTCTCCATCCTGTGGTTCACAGACATACTGTCTCCTTTCCCTGGTCCACAGACATACTGTCTCCTTCCTCTAGTCCACAGACATGCTGTCTCCTCCCTCTGGTCCACAGACATACTGTCTCCTCCCTCTGGTCCACAGACATACTGTCTCCTCCCTCTGGTCCACAGACATACTGTCTACATCCTCTGGTCCACAGACATACTGTCTCCTCCCTCTGGTCCACAGACATACTGTCTCCTTCCTCTGGTCCACAGACATACTGTCTACATCCTCTGGTCCACAGACATACTGTCTCCTTCCTCTGGTCCACAGACATACTGTCTCCTTCCTCTGGTCCACAGACATACTGTCTCCATCCTCTGGTCCACAGACATACTGTCTCCTCCCTCTGGTCCACAGACATACTGTCTCCTCCCTCTGGTCCACAGACATACTGTCTCCTCCATCTGGTCCACAGACATACTGTCTCCTTCCTCTGGTCCACAGACATACTGTCTCCTCCCTCTGGTCCACAGACATACTGTCTCCATCCTCTGGTCCACAGACATACTGTCTCCTTCCTCTGGTCCACAGACATACTGTCTCCTCCCTCTGGTCCACAGACATACTGTCTCCTCCCTCTGGTCCACAGACATACTGTCTCCTCCCTCTGGTCCACAGACATACTGTCTCCATCCTCTGGTCCACAGACATACTGTCTCCTTCCCCTGCTCCACAGACATACTGTCTCCATCCTCTGGTCCACAGACATACTGTCTCCTCCCTCTGGTCCACAGACATACTGTCTCCATCCTCTGGTCCACAGACATACTGTCTCCTTCCCCTGGTCCACAGATATACTGTCTCCATCCTCTGGTCCACAGACATACTGTCTCCTTCCCCTGGTCCAGAGACACACTGTCTCCTTCCTCTGGTCCACAGACACACTGTCTCCTCCCTCTGGTCCACAGACATACTGTCTCCTTCCTCTGGTCCACAGACATACTGTCTCCTCCCTCTGGTCCACAGACATACTGTCTCCCCCCTCTGGTCCACAGACATACTGTCTCCATCCTCTGGTCCACAGACATACTGTCTCCTCCCTCTGGTCCACAGACATACTGTCTCCTTTTTCTGGTCCACAGACATACTGTCTCCTTCCTCTGGTCCACAGACATACTGTCTCCTTCCTCTGGTCCACAGACATACTGTCTCCTTCCTCTGGTCCACAGACATACTGTCTCCTCCATCTGGTCCACAGACATACTGTCTCCTTCCTCTGGTCCACAGACATACTGTCCCCTTCCTCTGGTGCACAGACATACTGTCTCCTCCCTCTGGTCCACAGACATACTGTCTCCTCCCTCTGGTCCACAGACATACTGTCTCCTCCCTCTGGTCCACAGACATACTGTCTCCTCCCTCTGGTCCACAGACATACTGTCTCCTTCCTCTGGTCCACAGACATACTGTCTCCTTCCTCTGGTCCACAGACATACTGTCTCCTCCCTCTGGTCCACAGACATACTGTCTCCTCCCTCTGGTCCACAGACATACTGTCTCCTCCCTCTGGTCCACAGACATACTGTCTCCTTCCTCTGGTCCACAGACATACTGTCTCCTCCCTCTGGTCCACAGACATACTGTCTCCATCCTCTGGTCCACAGACATACTGTCTCCTTCCTCTGGTCCACAGACATACTGTCTCCTCCCTCTGGTCCACAGACATACTGTCTCCATCCTCTGGTCCACAGACATACTGTCTCCTTCCTCTGGTCCACAGACATACTGTCTCCTTCCTCTGGTCCACAGACATACTGTCTCCTTCCTCTGGTCCACAGACACACTGTCTCCTCCCTCTGGTCCACAGACATACTGTCTCCTCCCTCTGGTCCACAGTCATAATATCTCCTTCCCCTGGTCCACAGACATACTGTCTCCTTCCTCTGGTCCACAGACACACTGTCTCCTTCCTCTGGTCCACAGACACACTGTCTCCTCCCTCTGGTTCACAGACATATGGTCTCCTTCCTCTGGTCCACAGACATACTGTCTCCTCCCTCTGGTCCACAGACATACTGTCTCCTCCCTCTGGTCCACAGACATACTGTCTCCTCCCGCTGGTCCACAGACATACTGTCTCCTTCCTCTGGTCCACAGACATACTGTCTCCATCCTCTGGTCAACAGACATACTGTCTCCTTCCTCTGGTCCACAGACATACTGTCTCCTTCCCCTGGTCCACAGACATACTGTCTCCATCCTCTGGTCCACAGACATACTGTCTTCTCCCTCTGGTCCACAGACATACTGTCTCCTCCCTCTGGTCCACAGACATACTGTCTCCTCCCTCTGGTCCACAGACATACTGTCTCCATCCTCTGGTTCACAGACATACTGTCTCCTCCCTCTGGTCCACAGACATACTGTCTCCATCCTCTGGTCCACAGACATACTGTCTCCTCCCTCTATTCCACAGACATGCTGTCTCCTCCCTCTGGTCCACAGTCATACTGTCTCCATCCTCTCGTCCACAGACATACTGTCTCCTCCCTCTGGTCCACAGACATACTGTCTCCTTCCTCTGGTCCACAGACATACTGTCTCCTCCCTCTGGTCCACAGACATACTGTCTCCATCCTCTGGTCCACAGACATACTGTCTCCTTCCTCTGGTCAACAGACATACTGTCTCCTCCCTCTGGTCCACAGACATACTGTCTCCTTCCTCTGGTCCACAGACATACTGTCTCCTCCCTCTGGTCCACAGACATACTGTCTCCTTCCTCTGGTTCACAGACATACTGTCTCCTCCCTCTGGTCCACAGACATACTGTCTCCATCCTCTGGTCCACAGACATACTGTCTCCTTCCTCTGGTCAACAGACATACTGTCTCCATCCTCTGGTCCACAGACATACTGTCTCCTCCCTCTGGTCCACAGACATACTGTCTCCTCCCTCTGGTCCACAGACATACTGTCTCCCCCCTCTGGTCCACAGACATACTGTCTCCATCCTCTGGTTCACAGACATACTGTCTCCTCCCTCTGGTCCACAGACATACTGTCTCCATCCTCTGGTCCACAGACATACTGTCTCCTCCCTCTGGTCCACAGACATACTGTCTCCATCCTCTGGTCCACAGACATACTGTCTCCATCCTCTGGTCCACAGACATACTGTCTCCTACCTCTGGTTCACAGACATACTGTCTCCATCCTCTGGTCCACAGACATACTGTCTCCTTCCTCTGGTCCACAGACATACTGTCTCCTCCCTCTGGTCCACAGACATACTGTCTCCATCCTCTGGTCCACAGACATACTGTCTCCTACCTCTGGTCCACAGACATACTGTCTCCTCCCTCTGGTCCACAGACATACTGTCTCCTCCCTCTGGTCCACAGACATACTGTCTCCTCCCTCTGGTCCACAGACATACTGTCTCCATCCTCTGGTTCACAGACATACTGTCTCCTCCCTCTGGTCCACAGAAATACTGTCTCCATCCTCTGGTCCACAGACATACTGTCTCCTCCCTCTGGTCCACAGACATACTGTCTCCATCCTCTGGTCCACAGACATACTGTCTCCTCCCTCTGGTCCACAGACATACTGTCTCCTCCCTCTGGTCCACAGACATACTGTCTCCTCCCTCTGGTCCACAGACATACTGTCTCCTTCCTCTGGTCCACAGACATACTGTCTCCTTCCCCTGGTCCACAGACATACTGTCTCCATCCTCTGGTCCACAGACATACTGTCTCCATCCTCTGGTCCACAGACATACTGTCTCCTACCTCTGGTCCACAGACATACTGTCTCCTCCCTCTGGTCCACAGACATACTGTCTCCTTCCTCTGGTCCACAGACATACTGTCTCCTCCCTCTGGTCCACAGACATACTGTCTCCTTCCTCTGGTCCACAGACATACTGTCTCCCCCCTCTGGTCCACAGACATACTGTCTCCATCCTCTGGTCCACAGACATACTGTCTCCTCCCTCTGGTCCACAGACATACTGTCTCCTACCTCTGGTCCACAGACATACTGTCTCCTCCCTCTGGTCCACAGACATACTCTCTCCATCCTCTGGTCCACAGACATACTGTCTACATCCTCTGGTCCACAGACATACTGTCTCCTTCCTCTGGTCCACAGACATACTGTCTCCTCCCTCTGGTCCACAGACATACTGTCTCCTCCCTCTGGTCCACAGACATACTGTCTCCATCCTCTGGTCCACAGACATACTGTCTCCATCCTCTGGTCCACAGACATACTGTCTACATCCTCTGGTCCACAGAGATACTGTCTCCTTCCTCTGGTCCACAGACATACTGTCTCCTCCCTCTGGTCCACAGACATACTGTCTCCTCCCTCTGGTCCACAGACTTTCTGTCTCCTTCCTCTGGTCCACAGACATACTGTCTCCTCCCTCTGGTCCACAGACATACTGTCTCCTCCCTCTGGTCCACAGACATACTGTCTCCTCCCTCTGGTCCACAGACACACTGTCTCCATCCTCTGGTCCACAGACATACTGTCTCCTTCCTCTGGTCCACAGACATACTGTCTCCATCCTCTGGTCCACAGACATACTGTCTCCTTCCTCTGGTCCACAGACATACTGTCTCCATCCTCTGGTCCACAGACATACTGTCTCCATCCTCTGGTCCACAGACATACTGTCTACATCCTCTGGTCCACAGACATACTGTCTCCTTCCTCTGGTCCACAGACATACTGTCTCCTCCCTCTGGTCCACAGACATACTGTCTCCTCCCTCTGGTCCACAGACATACTGTCTCTTCCCTCTGGTCCACAGACATACTGTCTCCTCCCTCTGGTCCACAGACATACTGTCTCCTTCCTCTGGTCCACAGACATACTGTCTCCTCCCTCTGGTCCACAGACATACTGTCTCCTCCCTCTGGTCCACAGACATACTGTCTCCATCCTCTGGTCCACAGACATACTGTCTCTCCCCCTGGTCCACAGACATACTGTCTCCATCCTCTGGTCCACAGACATACTGTCTCCTTCCTCTAGTCCACAGACATGCTGTCTCCTCCCTCTGGTCCACAGACATACTGTCTCCTTCCTCTGATCCACAGACATACTGTCTCCTTCCTCTGGTCCACAGAATACTGTCTTCTTCCTCTGGTCCACAGACATACTGTCTCCTTCCTCTGGTCCACAGACATACTGTCTCCTTCCTCTGGTTCACAGACATACTATCTCCATCCTCTGGTCCACAGACATACTGTCTCCTTCCTCTGATCCACAGACATACTGTCTCCTTCCTCTGGTCCACAGACATACTGTCTCCTCCCTCTGGTCCACAGACATACTGTCTCCTTCCTCTGGTCCACAGACATACGGTCTCCTTCCTCTGGTCCACAGACATACTGTCTCCTCCCTCTGGTCCACAGACATACTGTCTCCTCCCTCTGGTCCACAGACATACTGTCTCCTCCCTCTGGTCCACAGACATACTGTCTCCTTCCTCTGGTCCACAGACATACTGTCTCCATCCTCTGGTCAACAGACATACTGTCACCACCCTCTGGTCCACAGACATACTGTCTCCATCCTCTGGTCCACAGACATACTGTCTCCTCCCTCTGGTCCACAGACATACTGTCTCCTTCCTCTGGTCCAGAGACACACTGTCTCCTTCCTCTGGTCCACAGACACACTGTCTCCTCCCTCTGGTCCACAGACATACTGTCTCCTTCCTCTGGTCCACAGACATACTGTCTCCTCCCTCTGGTCCACAGACATACTGTCTCCCCCCTCTAGTCCACAGACATACTGTCTCCATCCTCTGGTCCACAGACATACTGTCTCCTCCCTCTGGTCCACAGACATACTGTCTCCTTTTTCTGGTCCACAGACATACTGTCTCCTTCCTCTGGTCCACAGACATACTGTCTCCTTCCTCTGGTCCACAGACATACTGTCTCCTTCCTCTGGTCCACAGACATACTGTCTCCTCCCTCTGGTCCACAGACATACTGTCTCCTTCCTCTGGTCCACAGACATACTGTCCCCTTCCTCTGGTGCACAGACATACTGTATCCTCCCTCTGGTCCACAGACATACTGTCTCCTCCCTCTGGTCCACAGACATACTGTCTCCTCCCTCTGGTCCACAGACATACTGTCTCCTTCCCCTGGTCCACAGACATACTGTCTCCTTCCTCTGGTCCACAGACACACTGTCTCCTCCCTCTGGTCCACAGACATACTGTCTCCTCCCTCTGGTCCACAGTCATAATATCTCCTTCCTCTGGTCCACAGACATACTGTCTCCTTCCCCTGGTCCACAGACATACTGTCTCCTTCCTCTGGTCCACAGACACACTGTCTCCTTCCTCTGGTCCACAGACACACTGTCTCCTCCCTCTGGTTCACAGACATATGGTCTCCTTCCTCTGGTCCACAGACATACTGTCTCCTCCCTCTGGTCCACAGACATACTGTCTCCTCCCTCTGGTCCACAGACATACTGTCTCCTCCCTCTGGTCCACAGACATACTGTCTCCTTCCTCTGGTCCACAGACATACTGTCTCCATCCTCTGGTCAACAGACATACTGTCTCCACCCTCTGGTCCACAGACATACTGTCTCCTTCCTCTGGTCCACAGACATATTGTCTCCCACCCCCCTGGTCCACAGACATACTGCTCCATCCTCTGGTCCACAAACATACTGTCTCCTTCCTCTGGTCCACAGACATACTGTCTCCTTCCTCTGATCCACAGACATACTGTCTCCTTCCTCTGGTCCACAGACATACTGTCTCCTTTCTCTGGTCCACAGACATACTGTCTCCTTCCTCTGGTCCACAGACATACTGTCTCCTTCCTCTGGTCCACAGACATACTGTCTCCTCCCTCTGGTCCACAGACATACTGTCTCCATCCTGTGGTTCACAGACATTCTGTCTCCTTTCCCTGGTCCACAGACATACTGTCTCCTTCCTCTAGTCCACAGACATGCTGTCTCCTCCCTCTGGTCCACAGACATACTGTCTCCTCCCTCTGGTCCACAGACATACTGTCTCCTCCCTCTGGTCCACAGACATACTGTCTACATCCTCTGGTCCACAGACATACTGTCTCCTCCCTCTGGTCCACAGACATACTGTCTCCTTCCTCTGGTCCACAGACATACTGTCTACATCCTCTGGTCCACAGACATACTGTCTCCTTCCTCTGGTCCACAGACATACTGTCTCCTTCCTCTGGTCCACAGACATACTGTCTCCATCCTCTGGTCCACAGACATACTGTCTCCTCCCTCTGGTCCACAGACATACTGTCTCCTCCCTCTGGTCCACAGACATACTGTCTCCTCCATCTGGTCCACAGACATACTGTCTCCTTCCTCTGGTCCACAGACATACTGTCTCCTCCCTCTGGTCCACAGACATACTGTCTCCATCCTCTGGTCCACAGACATACTGTCTCCTTCCTCTGGTCCACAGACATACTGTCTCCTCCCTCTGGTCCACAGACATACTGTCTCCTCCCTCTGGTCCACAGACATACTGTCTCCTCCCTCTGGTCCACAGACATACTGTCTCCATCCTCTGGTCCACAGACATACTGTCTCCTTCCCCTGCTCCACAGACATACTGTCTCCATCCTCTGGTCCACAGACATACTGTCTCCTCCCTCTGGTCCACAGACATACTGTCTCCATCCTCTGGTCCACAGACATACTGTCTCCTTCCCCTGGTCCACAGATATACTGTCTCCATCCTCTGGTCCACAGACATACTGTCTCCTTCCCCTGGTCCAGAGACACACTGTCTCCTTCCTCTGGTCCACAGACACACTGTCTCCTCCCTCTGGTCCACAGACATACTGTCTCCTTCCTCTGGTCCACAGACATACTGTCTCCTCCCTCTGGTCCACAGACATACTGTCTCCCCCCTCTGGTCCACAGACATACTGTCTCCATCCTCTGGTCCACAGACATACTGTCTCCTCCCTCTGGTCCACAGACATACTGTCTCCTTTTTCTGGTCCACAGACATACTGTCTCCTTCCTCTGGTCCACAGACATACTGTCTCCTTCCTCTGGTCCACAGACATACTGTCTCCTTCCTCTGGTCCACAGACATACTGTCTCCTCCATCTGGTCCACAGACATACTGTCTCCTTCCTCTGGTCCACAGACATACTGTCCCCTTCCTCTGGTGCACAGACATACTGTCTCCTCCCTCTGGTCCACAGACATACTGTCTCCTCCCTCTGGTCCACAGACATACTGTCTCCTCCCTCTGGTCCACAGACATACTGTCTCCTCCCTCTGGTCCACAGACATACTGTCTCCTTCCTCTGGTCCACAGACATACTGTCTCCTTCCTCTGGTCCACAGACATACTGTCTCCTCCCTCTGGTCCACAGACATACTGTCTCCTCCCTCTGGTCCACAGACATACTGTCTCCTCCCTCTGGTCCACAGAATACTGTCTCCTTCCTCTGGTCCACAGACATACTGTCTCCTCCCTCTGGTCCACAGACATACTGTCTCCATCCTCTGGTCCACAGACATACTGTCTCCTTCCTCTGGTCCACAGACATACTGTCTCCTCCCTCTGGTCCACAGACATACTGTCTCCATCCTCTGGTCCACAGACATACTGTCTCCTTCCTCTGGTCCACAGACATACTGTCTCCTTCCTCTGGTCCACAGACATACTGTCTCCTTCCTCTGGTCCACAGACACACTGTCTCCTCCCTCTGGTCCACAGACATACTGTCTCCTCCCTCTGGTCCACAGTCATAATATCTCCTTCCCCTGGTCCACAGACATACTGTCTCCTTCCTCTGGTCCACAGACACACTGTCTCCTTCCTCTGGTCCACAGACACACTGTCTCCTCCCTCTGGTTCACAGACATATGGTCTCCTTCCTCTGGTCCACAGACATACTGTCTCCTCCCTCTGGTCCACAGACATACTGTCTCCTCCCTCTGGTCCACAGACATACTGTCTCCTCCCTCTGGTCCACAGACATACTGTCTCCTTCCTCTGGTCCACAGACATACTGTCTCCATCCTCTGGTCAACAGACATACTGTCTCCACCCTCTGGTCCACAGACATACTGTCTCCATCCTCTGGTCCACATACATACTGTCTCCTCCCTCTGGTCCACAGACATACTGTCTCCTTCCTCTGGTCCACAGACATACTGTCTCCATCCTCTGGTCAACAGACATACTGTCTCCATCCTCTGGTCAACAGACATACTGTCTCCACCCTCTGGTCCACAGACATACTGTCTCCTCCCTCTGGTCCACAGACATACTGTCTCCTTCCTCTGGTCCACAGACATACTGTCTCCATCCTCTGGTCAACAGACATACTGTCTCCACCCTCTGGTCCACAGACATACTGTCTCCTCCCTCTGGTCCACAGACATACTGACTCATCCCTCTGGTCCACAGACATACTGTCTCCTTCCCCTGGTCCACAGACATACTGTCTCCATCCTCTGGTCCACAGACATACTGTCTCCATCCTCTGGTCCACAGACATACTGTCTCCTTCCTCTGGTCCACAGACATACTGTCTCCTTCCCCTGGTCCACAGACATACTGTCTCCATCCTCTGGTCCACAGACATACTGTCTCCATCCTCTGGTCCACAGACATACTGTCTCCTCCCTCTGGTCCACAGACATACTGTCTCCTCCCTCTGGTCCACAGACATACTGTCTCCTCCCTCTGGTCCACAGACATACTGTCTCCATCCTCTGGTTCACAGACATACTGTCTCCTCCCTCTGGTCCACAGACATACTGTCTCCATCCTCTGGTCCACAGACATACTGTCTCCTCCCTCTATTCCACAGACATGCTGTCTCCTCCCTCTGGTCCACAGTCATACTGTCTCCATCCTCTCGTCCACAGACATACTGTCTCCTCCCTCTGGTCCACAGACATACTGTCTCCTTCCTCTGGTCCACAGACATACTGTCTCCTCCCTCTGGTCCACAGACATACTGTCTCCATCCTCTGGTCCACAGACATACTGTCTCCTTCCTCTGGTCAACAGACATACTGTCTCCTCCCTCTGGTCCACAGACATACTGTCTCCTTCCTCTGGTCCACAGACATACTGTCTCCTCCCTCTGGTCCACAGACATACTGTCTCCTTCCTCTGGTTCACAGACATACTGTCTCCTCCCTCTGGTCCACAGACATACTGTCTCCATCCTCTGGTCCACAGACATACTGTCTCCTTCCTCTGGTCAACAGACATACTGTCTCCATCCTCTGGTCCACAGACATACTGTCTCCTCCCTCTGGTCCACAGACATACTGTCTCCTCCCTCTGGTCCACAGACATACTGTCTCCCCCCTCTGGTCCACAGACATACTGTCTCCATCCTCTGGTTCACAGACATACTGTCTCCTCCCTCTGGTCCACAGACATACTGTCTCCATCCTCTGGTCCACAGACATACTGTCTCCTCCCTCTGGTCCACAGACATACTGTCTCCATCCTCTGGTCCACAGACATACTGTCTCCATCCTCTGGTCCACAGACATACTGTCTCCTACCTCTGGTTCACAGACATACTGTCTCCATCCTCTGGTCCACAGACATACTGTCTCCTTCCTCTGGTCCACAGACATACTGTCTCCTCCCTCTGGTCCACAGACATACTGTCTCCATCCTCTGGTCCACAGACATACTGTCTCCTACCTCTGGTCCACAGACATACTGTCTCCTCCCTCTGGTCCACAGACATACTGTCTCCTCCCTCTGGTCCACAGACATACTGTCTCCTCCCTCTGGTCCACAGACATACTGTCTCCATCCTCTGGTTCACAGACATACTGTCTCCTCCCTCTGGTCCACAGAAATACTGTCTCCATCCTCTGGTCCACAGACATACTGTCTCCTCCCTCTGGTCCACAGACATACTGTCTCCATCCTCTGGTCCACAGACATACTGCCTCCTTCCTCTGGTCCACAGACATACTGTCTCCTCCCTCTGGTCCACAGACATACTGTCTCCTCCCTCTGGTCCACAGACATACTGTCTCCTCCCTCTGGTCCACAGACATACTGTCTCCTTCCTCTGGTCCACAGACATACTGTCTCCTTCCCCTGGTCCACAGACATACTGTCTCCATCCTCTGGTCCACAGACATACTGTCTCCATCCTCTGGTCCACAGACATACTGTCTCCTACCTCTGGTCCACAGACATACTGTCTCCTCCCTCTGGTCCACAGACATACTGTCTCCTTCCTCTGGTCCACAGACATACTGTCTCCTCCCTCTGGTCCACAGACATACTGTCTCCTTCCTCTGGTCCACAGACATACTGTCTCCCCCCTCTGGTCCACAGACATACTGTCTCCATCCTCTGGTCCACAGACATACTGTCTCCTCCCTCTGGTCCACAGACATACTGTCTCCTACCTCTGGTCCACAGACATACTGTCTCCTCCCTCTGGTCCACAGACATACTCTCTCCATCCTCTGGTCCACAGACATACTGTCTACATCCTCTGGTCCACAGACATACTGTCTCCTTCCTCTGGTCCACAGACATACTGTCTCCTCCCTCTGGTCCACAGACATACTGTCTCCTCCCTCTGGTCCACAGACATACTGTCTCCATCCTCTGGTCCACAGACATACTGTCTCCATCCTCTGGTCCACAGACATACTGTCTACATCCTCTGGTCCACAGAGATACTGTCTCCTTCCTCTGGTCCACAGACATACTGTCTCCTCCCTCTGGTCCACAGACATACTGTCTCCTCCCTCTGGTCCACAGACTTTCTGTCTCCTTCCTCTGGTCCACAGACATACTGTCTCCTCCCTCTGGTCCACAGACATACTGTCTCCTCCCTCTGGTCCACAGACATACTGTCTCCTCCCTCTGGTCCACAGACACACTGTCTCCATCCTCTGGTCCACAGACATACTGTCTCCTTCCTCTGGTCCACAGACATACTGTCTCCATCCTCTGGTCCACAGACATACTGTCTCCTTCCTCTGGTCCACAGACATACTGTCTCCATCCTCTGGTCCACAGACATACTGTCTCCATCCTCTGGTCCACAGACATACTGTCTACATCCTCTGGTCCACAGACATACTGTCTCCTTCCTCTGGTCCACAGACATACTGTCTCCTCCCTCTGGTCCACAGACATACTGTCTCCTCCCTCTGGTCCACAGACATACTGTCTCTTCCCTCTGGTCCACAGACATACTGTCTCCTCCCTCTGGTCCACAGACATACTGTCTCCTTCCTCTGGTCCACAGACATACTGTCTCCTCCCTCTGGTCCACAGACATACTGTCTCCTCCCTCTGGTCCACAGACATACTGTCTCCATCCTCTGGTCCACAGACATACTGTCTCCATCCTCTGGTCCACAGACATACTGTCTCCCCCCCTGGTCCACAGACATACTGTCTCCATCCTCTGGTCCACAGACATACTGTCTCCTTCCTCTAGTCCACAGACATGCTGTCTCCTCCCTCTGGTCCACAGACATACTGTCTCCTTCCTCTGATCCACAGACATACTGTCTCCTTCCTCTGGTCCACAGAATACTGTCTTCTTCCTCTGGTCCACAGACATACTGTCTCCTTCCTCTGGTCCACAGACATACTGTCTCCTTCCTCTGGTTCACAGACATACTATCTCCATCCTCTGGTCCACAGACATACTGTCTCCTTCCTCTGATCCACAGACATACGGTCTCCTTCCTCTGGTCCACAGACATACTGTCTCCTCCCTCTGGTCCACAGACATACTGTCTCCTTCCTCTGGTCCACAGACATACGGTCTCCTTCCTCTGGTCCACAGACATACTGTCTCCTCCCTCTGGTCCACAGACATACTGTCTCCTCCCTCTGGTCCACAGACATACTGTCTCCTCCCTCTGGTCCACAGACATACTGTCTCCTTCCTCTGGTCCACAGACATACTGTCTCCATCCTCTGGTCAACAGACATACTGTCACCACCCTCTGGTCCACAGACATACTGTCTCCATCCTCTGGTCCACAGACATACTGTCTCCTCCCTCTGGTCCACAGACATACTGTCTCCTTCCTCTGGTCCAGAGACACACTGTCTCCTTCCTCTGGTCCACAGACACACTGTCTCCTCCCTCTGGTCCACAGACATACTGTCTCCTTCCTCTGGTCCACAGACATACTGTCTCCTCCCTCTGGTCCACAGACATACTGTCTCCCCCCTCTAGTCCACAGACATACTGTCTCCATCCTCTGGTCCACAGACATACTGTCTCCTCCCTCTGGTCCACAGACATACTGTCTCCTTTTTCTGGTCCACAGACATACTGTCTCCTTCCTCTGGTCCACAGACATACTGTCTCCTTCCTCTGGTCCACAGACATACTGTCTCCTTCCTCTGGTCCACAGACATACTGTCTCCTCCCTCTGGTCCACAGACATACTGTCTCCTTCCTCTGGTCCACAGACATACTGTCCCCTTCCTCTGGTGCACAGACATACTGTATCCTCCCTCTGGTCCACAGACATACTGTCTCCTCCCTCTGGTCCACAGACATACTGTCTCCTCCCTCTGGTCCACAGACATACTGTCTCCTTCCCCTGGTCCACAGACATACTGTCTCCTTCCTCTGGTCCACAGACACACTGTCTCCTCCCTCTGGTCCACAGACATACTGTCTCCTCCCTCTGGTCCACAGTCATAATATCTCCTTCCTCTGGTCCACAGACATACTGTCTCCTTCCCCTGGTCCACAGACATACTGTCTCCTTCCTCTGGTCTACAGACACACTGTCTCCTTCCTCTGGTCCACAGACACACTGTCTCCTCCCTCTGGTTCACAGACATATGGTCTCCTTCCTCTGGTCCACAGACATACTGTCTCCTCCCTCTGGTCCACAGACATACTGTCTCCTCCCTCTGGTCCACAGACATACTGTCTCCTCCCTCTGGTCCACAGACATACTGTCTCCTTCCTCTGGTCCACAGACATACTGTCTCCATCCTCTGGTCAACAGACATACTGTCTCCACCCTCTGGTCCACAGACATACTGTCTCCATCCTCTGGTCCACAGACATACTGTCTCCTCCCTCTGGTCCACAGACATACTGTCTCCTTCCTCTGGTCCACAGACATACTGTCTCCATCATCTGGTCAACAGACATACTGTCTCCATCCTCTGGTCAACAGACATACTGTCTCCACCCTCTGGTCCACAGACATACTGTCTCCTCCCTCTGGTCCACAGACATACTGTCTCCTCCCTCTGGTCCACAGACATACTGTCTCCTTCCTCTGGTCCACAGACATACTGTCTCCATCCTCTGGTCAACAGACATACTGTCTCCACCCTCTGGTCCACAGACATACTGTCTCCTCCCTCTGGTCCACAGACATACTGACTCATCCCTCTGGTCCACAGACATACTGTCTCCTTCCCCTGGTCCACAGACATACTGTCTCCATCCTCTGGTCCACAGACATACTGTCTCCATCCTCTGGTCCACAGACATACTGTCTCCTTCCTCTGGTCCACAGACATACTGTCTCCTTCCCCTGGTCCACAGACATACTGTCTCCATCCTCTGGTCCACAGACATACTGTCTCCTCCCTCTGGTCCACAGACATACTGTCTCCTCCCTCTGGTCCACAGACATACTGTCTCCTCCCTCTGGTCCACAGACATACTGTCTCCTTCCTCTGGTCCACAGACATACTGTCTCCATCCTCTGGTCAACAGACATACTGTCTCCATCCTCTGGTCAACAGACATACTGTCTCCATCCTCTGGTCCACAGAATACTGTCTCCACCCTCTGGTCCACAGACATACTGTCTCCTCCCTCTGGTCCACAGACATACTGTCTCCTTCCTCTGTTCCACAGACATGCTGTCTCCTCCCTCTGGTCCACAGACATACTGTCTCCTCCCTCTGGTCCACAGACATACTGTCTCCATCCTCTGGTCCACAGACATACTGTCTCCTCCCTCTATTCCACAGACATGCTGTCTCCTCCCTCTGGTCCACAGTCATACTGTCTCCATCCTCTCGTCCACAGACATACTGTCTCCTCCCTCTGGTCCACAGACATACTGTCTCCTTCCTCTGGTCCACAGACATACTGTCTCCTCCCTCTGGACCACAGACATACTGTCTCCATCCTCTGGTCCACAGACATACTGTCTCCTTCCTCTGGTCAACAGACATACTGTCTCCTCCCTCTGGTCCACAGACATACTGTCTCCTTCCTCTGGTCCACAGACATACTGTCTCCTCCCTCTGGTCCACAGACATAATGTCTCCTTCCTCTGGTTCACAGACATACTGTCTCCTCCCTCTGGTCCACAGACATACTGTCTCCATCCTCTGGTCCACAGACATACTGTCTCCTTCCTCTGGTCAACAGACATACTCTCTCCATCCTCTGGTCCACAGACATACTGTCTCCTCCCTCTGGTCCACAGACATACTGTCTCCTTCCTCTGGTCCACAGACATACTGTCTCCTCCCTCTGGTCCACAGACATACTGTCTCCATCCTCTGGTCCACAGACATACTGTCTACTACCTCTGGTCCACAGACATACTGTCTCCTCCCTCTGGTCCACAGACATACTCTCTCCTCCCTCTGGTCCACAGGCATACTGTCTCCTCCCTCTGGTCCACAGACATACTGTCTCCTTCCTCTGGTCCACAGACATACTGTCTCCTTCCCCTGGTCCACAGACATACTGTCTCCATCCTCTGGTCCACAGACATACTGTCTCCATCCTCTGGTCCACAGACATACTGTCTCCTACCTCTGGTCCACAGACATACTGTCTCCTCCCTCTGGTCCACAGACATACTGTCTCCTCCCTCTGGTCCACAGACATACTGTCTCCTCCCTCTGGTCCACAGACATACTGTCTCCTTCCTCTGGTCCACAGACATACTGTCTCCCCCCTCTGGTCCACAGACATACTGTCTCCATCCTCTGCTCCACAGACATACTGTCTCCATCCTCTGGTCCACAGACATACTGTCTCCATCCTCTGGTCCACAGAATACTGTCTCCTACCTCTGGTTCACAGACATACTGTCTCCATCCTCTGGTCCACAGACATACTGTCTCCTACCTCTGGTCCACAGACATACTGTCTCCTTCCCCTGGTCCACAGACATACTGTCTCCATCCTCTGGTCCACAGACATACTGTCTCCTACCTCTGGTCCACAGACATACTGTCTCCTCCCTCTGGTCCACAGACATACTGTCTCCTCCCTCTGGTCCACAGACATACTGTCTCCTCCCTCTGGTCCACAGACATACTGTCTCCATCCTCTGGTCCACAGACATACTGTCTCCTACCTCTGGTTCACAGACATACTGTCTCCATCCTCTGGTCCACAGACATACTGTCTCCTCCCTCTGGTCCACAGACATACTGTCTCCTACCTCTGGTTCACAGACATACTGTCTCCATCCTCTGGTCCACAGACATACTGTCTCCTACCTCTGGTCCACAGACATACTGTCTCCTTCCCCTGGTCCACAGACATACTATCTCCATCCTCTGGTCCACAGACATACTGTCTCCTCCCTCTGGTCCACAGACATACTGTCTCCTACCTCTGGTCCACAGACATACTGTCTACATCCTCTGGTCCACAGACATACTGTCTCCTTCCTCTGGTCCACAGACATACTGTCTCCTTCCTCTGGTCCACAGACATACTGTCTCCATCCTCTGGTCCACAGACATACTGTCTCCTCCCTCTGGTCCACAGACATACTGTCTCCTCCCTCTGGTCCACAGACATACTGTCTCCTCCATCTGGTCCACAGACATACTGTCTCCTTCCTCTGGTCCACAGACATACTGTCCCCTCCCTCTGGTCCACAGACATACTGTCTCCATCCTCTGGTCCACAGACATACTGTCTCCTTCCTCTGGTCCACAGACATACTGTCTCCTCCCTCTGGTCCACAGACATACTGTCTCCTCCCTCTGGTCCACAGACATACTGTCTCCTCCCTCTGGTCCACAGCCATACTGTCTCCATCCTCTGGTCCACAGACATACTGTCTCCTTCCCCTGCTCCACAGACATACTGTCTCCATCCTCTGGTCCACAGACATACTGTCTCCTCCCTCTGGTCCACAGACATACTGTCTCCATCCTCTGGTCCACAGACATACTGTCTCCTTCCCCTGGTCCACAGATATACTGTCTCCATCCTCTGGTCCACAGACATACTGTCTCCTTCCCCTGGTCCAGAGACACACTGTCTCCTTCCTCTGGTCCACAGACACACTGTCTCCTCCCTCTGGTCCACAGACATACTGTCTCCTTCCTCTGGTCCACAGACATACTGTCTCCTCCCTCTGGTCCACAGACATACTGTCTCCCCCCTCTGGTCCACAGACATACTGTCTCCATCCTCTGGTCCACAGACATACTGTCTCCTCCCTCTGGTCCACAGACATACTGTCTCCTTTTTCTGGTCCACAGACATACTGTCTCCTTCCTCTGGTCCACAGACATACTGTCTCCTTCCTCTGGTCCACAGACATACTGTCTCCTTCCTCTGGTCCACAGACATACTGTCTCCTCCATCTGGTCCACAGACATACTGTCTCCTTCCTCTGGTCCACAGACATACTGTCCCCTTCCTCTGGTGCACAGACATACTGTCTCCTCCCTCTGGTCCACAGACATACTGTCTCCTCCCTCTGGTCCACAGACATACTGTCTCCTCCCTCTGGTCCACAGACATACTGTCTCCTCCCTCTGGTCCACAGACATACTGTCTCCTTCCTCTGGTCCACAGACATACTGTCTCCTTCCTCTGGTCCACAGACATACTGTCTCCTCCCTCTGGTCCACAGACATACTGTCTCCTCCCTCTGGTCCACAGACATACTGTCTCCTCCCTCTGGTCCACAGACATACTGTCTCCTTCCTCTGGTCCACAGACATACTGTCTCCTCCCTCTGGTCCACAGACATACTGTCTCCATCCTCTGGTCCACAGACATACTGTCTCCTTCCTCTGGTCCACAGACATACTGTCTCCTCCCTCTGGTCCACAGACATACTGTCTCCTTCCTCTGGTCCACAGACATACTGTCTCCTTCCTCTGGTCCACAGACATACTGTCTCCTCCCTCTGGTCCACAGACATACTGTCTCCTCCCTCTGGTCCACAGACATACTGTCTCCTCCCTCTGGTCCACAGACATACTGTCTCCTTCCTCTGGTCCACAGACATACTGTCTCCTCCCTCTGGTCCACAGACATACTGTCTCCATCCTCTGGTCCACAGACATACTGTCTCCTTCCCCTGGTCCACAGACATACTGTCTCCATCCTCTGGTCCACAGACATACTGTCTCCTTCCCCTGGTCCACAGACATACTGTCTCCTTCCTCTGGTCCACAGACACACTGTCTCCTTCCTCTGGTCCACAGACACACTGTCTCCTCCCTCTGGTCCACAGACATACTGTCTCCTCCCTCTGGTCCACAGTCATAATATCTCCTTCCCCTGGTCCACAGACATACTGTCTCCTTCCTCTGGTCCACAGACACACTGTCTCCTTCCTCTGGTCCACAGACACACTGTCTCCTCCCTCTGGTTCACAGACATATGGTCTCCTTCCTCTGGTCCACAGACATACTGTCTCCTCCCTCTGGTCCACAGACATACTGTCTCCTCCCTCTGGTCCACAGACATACTGTCTCCTCCCTCTGGTCCACAGACATACTGTCTCCTTCCTCTGGTCCACAGACATACTGTCTCCATCCTCTGGTCAACAGACATACTGTCTCCACCCTCTGGTCCACAGACATACTGTCTCCATCCTCTGGTCCACAGACATACTGTCTCCTCCCTCTGGTCCACAGACATACTGTCTCCTTCCTCTGGTCCACAGACATACTGTCTCCATCCTCTGGTCAACAGACATACTGTCTCCATCCTCTGGTCAACAGACATACTGTCTCCACCCTCTGGTCCACAGACATACTGTCTCCTCCCTCTGGTCCACAGACATACTGTCTCCTCCCTCTGGTCCACAGACATACTGTCTCCTTCCTCTGGTCCACAGACATACTGTCTCCATCCTCTGGTCAACGGACATACTGTCTCCACCCTCTGGTCCACAGACATACTGTCTCCTCCCTCTGGTCCACAGACATACTGACTCATCCCTCTGGTCCACAGACATACTGTCTCCTTCCCCTGGTCCACAGACATACTGTCTCCATCCTCTGGTCCACAGACATACTGTCTCCATCCTCTGGTCCACAGACATACTGTCTCCTTCCTCTGGTCCACAGACATACTGTCTCCTTCCCCTGGTCCACAGACATACTGTCTCCATCCTCTGGTCCACAGACATACTGTCTCCTCCCTCTGGTCCACAGACATACTGTCTCCTCCCTCTGGTCCACAGACATACTGTCTCCTCCCTCTGGTCCACAGACATACTGTCTCCATCCTCTGGTTCACAGACATACTGTCTCCTCCCTCTGGTCCACAGACATACTGTCTCCATCCTCTGGTCCACAGACATACTGTCTCCTCCCTCTATTCCACAGACATGCTGTCTCCTCCCTCTGGTCCACAGTCATACTGTCTCCATCCTCTCGTCCACAGACATACTGTCTCCTCCCTCTGGTCCACAGACATACTGTCTCCTTCCTCTGGTCCACAGACATACTGTCTCCTCCCTCTGGTCCACAGACATACTGTCTCCATCCTCTGGTCCACAGACATACTGTCTCCTTCCTCTGGTCAACAGACATACTGTCTCCTCCCTCTGGTCCACAGACATACTGTCTCCTTCCTCTGGTCCACAGACATACTGTCTCCTCCCTCTGGTCCACAGACATACTGTCTCCTTCCTCTGGTTCACAGACATACTGTCTCCTCCCTCTGGTCCACAGACATACTGTCTCCATCCTCTGGTCCACAGACATACTGTCTCCTTCCTCTGGTCAACAGACATACTGTCTCCATCCTCTGGTCCACAGACATACTGTCTCCTCCCTCTGGTCCACAGACATACTGTCTCCTCCCTCTGGTCCACAGACATACTGTCTCCCCCCTCTGGTCCACAGACATACTGTCTCCATCCTCTGGTTCACAGACATACTGTCTCCTCCCTCTGGTCCACAGACATACTGTCTCCATCCTCTGGTCCACAGACATACTGTCTCCTCCCTCTGGTCCACAGACATACTGTCTCCATCCTCTGGTCCACAGACATACTGTCTCCATCCTCTGGTCCACAGACATACTGTCTCCTACCTCTGGTTCACAGACATACTGTCTCCATCCTCTGGTCCACAGACATACTGTCTCCTTCCTCTGGTCCACAGACATACTGTCTCCTCCCTCTGGTCCACAGACATACTGTCTCCATCCTCTGGTCCACAGACATACTGTCTCCTACCTCTGGTCCACAGACATACTGTCTCCTCCCTCTGGTCCATGGACATACTGTCTCCTCCCTCTGGTCCACAGACATACTGTCTCCATCCTCTGGTTCACAGACATACTGTCTCCTCCCTCTGGTCCACAGACATACTGTCTCCATCCTCTGGTCCACAGACATACTGTCTCCTCCCTCTGGTCCACAGACATACTGTCTCCATCCTCTGGTCCACAGACATACTGTCTCCTTCCTCTGGTCCACAGACATACTGTCTCCTCCCTCTGGTCCACAGACATACTGTCTCCATCCTCTGGTCCACAGACATACTGTCTCCTCCCTCTGGTCCACAGACATACTGTCTCCATCCTCTGGTCCACAGACATACTGTCTCCTCCCTCTGGTCCACAGACATACTGTCTCCATCCTCTGGTCCACAGACATACTGTCTCCTACCTCTGGTCCACAGACATACTGTCTCCTCCCTCTGGTCCACAGACATACTGTCTCCTCCCTCTGGTCCACAGACATACTGTCTCCTCCCTCTGGTCCACAGACATACTGTCTCCTTCCTCTGGTCCACAGACATACTGTCTCCTTCCCCTGGTCCACAGACATACTGTCTCCATCCTCTGGTCCACAGACATACTGTCTCCATCCTCTGGTCCACAGACATACTGTCTCCTACCTCTGGTCCACAGACATACTGTCTCCTCCCTCTGGTCCACAGACATACTGTCTCCTTCCTCTGGTCCACAGACATACTGTCTCCTCCCTCTGGTCCACAGACATACTGTCTCCTTCCTCTGGTCCACAGACATACTGTCTCCCCCCTCTGGTCCACAGACATACTGTCTCCATCCTCTGGTCCACAGACATACTGTCTCCTCCCTCTGGTCCACAGACATACTGTCTCCTACCTCTGGTCCACAGACATACTGTCTCCTCCCTCTGGTCCACAGACATACTCTCTCCATCCTCTGGTCCACAGACATACTGTCTACATCCTCTGGTCCACAGACATACTGTCTCCTTCCTCTGGTCCACAGACATACTGTCTCCTCCCTCTGGTCCACAGACATACTGTCTCCTCCCTCTGGTCCACAGACATACTGTCTCCATCCTCTGGTCCACAGACATACTGTCTCCATCCTCTGGTCCACAGACATACTGTCTACATCCTCTGGTCCACAGAGATACTGTCTCCTTCCTCTGGTCCACAGACATACTGTCTCCTCCCTCTGGTCCACAGACATACTGTCTCCTCCCTCTGGTCCACAGACATACTGTCTCCTTCCTCTGGTCCACAGACATACTGTCTCCTCCCTCTGGTCCACAGACATACTGTCTCCTCCCTCTGGTCCACAGACATACTGTCTCCTCCCTCTGGTCCACAGACACACTGTCTCCATCCTCTGGTCCACAGACATACTGTCTCCTTCCTCTGGTCCACAGACATACTGTCTCCATCCTCTGGTCCACAGACATACTGTCTCCTTCCTCTGGTCCACAGACATACTGTCTCCATCCTCTGGTCCACAGACATACTGTCTCCATCCTCTGGTCCACAGACATACTGTCTACATCCTCTGGTCCATAGACATACTGTCTCCTTCCTCTGGTCCACAGACATACTGTCTCCTCCCTCTGGTCCACAGACATACTGTCTCCTCCCTCTGGTCCACAGACATACTGTCTCTTCCCTCTGGTCCACAGACATACTGTCTCCTCACTCTGGTCCACAGACATACTGTCTCCTTCCTCTGGTCCACAGACATACTGTCTCCTCCCTCTGGTCCACAGACATACTGTCTCCTCCCTCTGGTCCACAGACATACTGTCTCCATCCTCTGGTCCACAGACATACTGTCTCCATCCTCTGGTCCACAGATATACTGTCTCCCCCCCCTGGTCCACAGACATACTGTCTCCATCCTCTGGTCCACAGACATACTGTCTCCTTCCTCTAGTCCACAGACATGCTGTCTCCTCCCTCTGGTCCACAGACATACTGTCTCCTTCCTCTGATCCACAGACATACTGTCTCCTTCCTCTGGTCCACAGAATACTGTCTTCTTCCTCTGGTCCACAGACATACTGTCTCCTTCCTCTGGTCCACAGACATACTGTCTCCTTCCTCTGGTTCACAGACATACTATCTCCATCCTCTGGTCCACAGACATACTGTCTCCTTCCTCTGATCCACAGACATACTGTCTCCATCCTCTGGTCCACAGACATACTGTCTCCTCCCTCTGGTCCACAGACATACTGTCTCCTTCCTCTGGTCCACAGACATACTCTCTCCTTCCTCTGGTCCACATACATACTGTCTCCTTCCTCTGGTCCACATACATACTGTCTCCTTCCTCTGGTCCACAGACATACTGTCTCCTCCCTCTGGTCCACAGACATACTGTCTCCTTCCTCTGGTCCACAGACATACGGTCTCCTTCCTCTGGTCCACAGACATACTGTCTCCTCCCTCTGGTGCACAGACATACTGTCTCCTCCCTCTGGTCCACAGACATACTGTCTCCTCCCTCTGGTCCACAGACATACTGTCTCCTTCCTCTGGTCCACAGACATACTGTCTCCATCCTCTGGTCCACAGACATACTGTCTCCTTCCTCTGGTCCACAGACATACTGTCTCCATCCTCTGGTCCACAGACATACTGTCTCCATCCTCTGGTCCACAGACATACTGTCTACATCCTCTGGTCCACAGACATACTGTCTCCTTCCTCTGGTCCACAGACATACTGTCTCCTCCCTCTGGTCTACAGACATACTGTCTCCTCCCTCTGGTCCACAGACATACTGTCTCTTCCCTCTGGTCCACAGACATACTGTCTCCTCCCTCTGGTCCACAGACATACTGTCTCCTTCCTCTGGTCCACAGACATACTGTCTCCTCCCTCTGGTCCACAGACATACTGTCTCCTCCCTCTGGTCCACAGACATACTGTCTCCATCCTCTGGTCCACAGACATACTGTCTCCATCCTCTGGTCCACAGACATACTGTCTCCCCCCCTGGTCCACAGACATACTGTCTCCATCCTCTGGTCCACAGACATACTGTCTCCTTCCTCTAGTCCACAGACATGCTGTCTCCTCCCTCTGGTCCACAGACATACTGTCTCCTTCCTCTGATCCACAGACATACTGTCTCCTTCCTCTGGTCCACAGAATACTGTCTTCTTCCTCTGGTCCACAGACATACTGTCTCCTTCCTCTGGTCCACAGACATACTGTCTCCTTCCTCTGGTTCACAGACATACTATCTCCATCCTCTGGTCCACAGACATACTGTCTCCTTCCTCTGATCCACAGACATACTGTCTCCATCCTCTGGTCCACAGACATACTGTCTCCTCCCTCTGGTCCACAGACATACTGTCTCCTTCCTCTGGTCCACAGACATACTCTCTCCTTCCTCTGGTCCACATACATACTGTCTCCTTCCTCTGGTCCACATACATACTGTCTCCTTCCTCTGGTCCACAGACATACTGTCTCCTCCCTCTGGTCCACAGACATACTGTCTCCTTCCTCTGGTCCACAGACATACGGTTTCCTTCCTCTGGTGCACAGACATACTGTCTCCTCCCTCTGGTCCACAGACATACTGTCTCCTCCCTCTGGTCCACAGACATACTGTCTCCTTCCTCTGGTCCACAGACATACTGTCTCCATCCTCTGGTCAACAGACATACTGTCACCACCCTCTGGTCCACAGACATACTGTCTCCATCCTCTGGTCCACAGACATACTGTCTCCTCCCTCTGGTCCACAGACATACTGTCTCCTTCCTCTGGTCCAGAGACACACTGTCTCCTTCCTCTGGTCCACAGACACACTGTCTCCTCCCTCTGGTCCACAGACATACTGTCTCCTTCCTCTGGTCCACAGACATACTGTCTCCTCCCTCTGGTCCACAGACATACTGTCTCCCCCCTCTGGTCCACAGACATACTGTCTCCATCCTCTGGTCCACAGACATACTGTCTCCTCCCTCTGGTCCACAGACATACTGTCTCCTTTTTCTGGTCCACAGACATACTGTCTCCTTCCTCTGGTCCACAGACATACTGTCTCCTTCCTCTGGTCCACAGACATACTGTCTCCTCCCTCTGGTCCACAGACATACTGTCTCCTTCCTCTGGTCCACAGACATACTGTCCCCTTCCTCTGGTGCACAGACATACTGTCTCCTCCCTCTGGTCCACAGACATACTGTCTCCTCCCTCTGGTCCACAGACATACTGTCTCCTCCCTCTGGTCCACAGACATACTGTCTCCTTCCCCTGGTCCACAGACATACTGTCTCCTTCCTCTGGTCCACAGACACACTGTCTCCTCCCTCTGGTCCACAGACATACTGTCTCCTCCCTCTGGTCCACAGTCATAATATCTCCTTCCTCTGGTCCACAGACATACTGTCTCCTTCCCCTGGTCCACAGACATACTGTCTCCTTCCTCTGGTCCACAGACATACTGTCTCCTTCCTCTGGTCCACAGACATACTGTCTCCTCCCTCTGGTCCACAGACATACTGTCTCCTCCCTCTGGTCCACAGACATACTGTCTCCTCCCTCTGGTCCACAGACATACTGTCTCCTTCCTCTGGTCCACAGACATACTGTCTCCTCCCTCTGGTCCACAGACATACTGTCTCCATCCTCTGGTCCACAGACATACTGTCTCCTTCCCCTGGTCCACAGACATACTGTCTCCATCCTCTGGTCCACAGACATACTGTCTCCTTCCCCTGGTCCACAGACATACTGTCTCCTTCCTCTGGTCCACAGACACACTGTCTCCTTCCTCTGGTCCACAGACACACTGTCTCCTCCCTCTGGTCCACAGACATACTGTCTCCTCCCTCTGGTCCACAGTCATAATATCTCCTTCCCCTGGTCCACAGACATACTGTCTCCTTCCTCTGGTCCACAGACACACTGTCTCCTTCCTCTGGTCCACAGACACACTGTCTCCTCCCTCTGGTTCACAGACATATGGTCTCCTTCCTCTGGTCCACAGACATACTGTCTCCTCCCTCTGGTCCACAGACATACTGTCTCCTCCCTCTGGTCCACAGACATACTGTCTCCTCCCTCTGGTCCACAGACATACTGTCTCCTTCCTCTGGTCCACAGACATACTGTCTCCATCCTCTGGTCAACAGACATACTGTCTCCACCCTCTGGTCCACAGACATACTGTCTCCATCCTCTGGTCCACAGACATACTGTCTCCTCCCTCTGGTCCACAGACATACTGTCTCCTTCCTCTGGTCCACAGACATACTGTCTCCATCCTCTGGTCCACAGACATACTGTCTCCATCCTCTGGTCAACAGACATACTGTCTCCACCCTCTGGTCCACAGACATACTGTCTCCTCCCTCTGGTCCACAGACATACTGTCTCCTCCCTCTGGTCCACAGACATACTGTCTCCTTCCTCTGGTCCACAGACATACTGTCTCCATCCTCTGGTCAACGGACATACTGTCTCCACCCTCTGGTCCACAGACATACTGTCTCCTCCCTCTGGTCCACAGACATACTGACTCATCCCTCTGGTCCACAGACATACTGTCTCCTTCCCCTGGTCCACAGACATACTGTCTCCATCCTCTGGTCCACAGACATACTGTCTCCATCCTCTGGTCCACAGACATACTGTCTCCTTCCTCTGGTCCACAGACATACTGTCTCCTTCCCCTGGTCCACAGACATACTGTCTCCATCCTCTGGTCCACAGACATACTGTCTCCTCCCTCTGGTCCACAGACATACTGTCTCCTCCCTCTGGTCCACAGACATACTGTCTCCTCCCTCTGGTCCACAGACATACTGTCTCCATCCTCTGGTTCACAGACATACTGTCTCCTCCCTCTGGTCCACAGACATACTGTCTCCATCCTCTGGTCCACAGACATACTGTCTCCTCCCTCTATTCCACAGACATGCTGTCTCCTCCCTCTGGTCCACAGTCATACTGTCTCCATCCTCTCGTCCACAGACATACTGTCTCCTTCCTCTGGTCCACAGACATACTGTCTCCTCCCTCTGGTCCACAGACATACTGTCTCCATCCTCTGGTCCACAGACATACTGTCTCCTTCCTCTGGTCAACAGACATACTGTCTCCTCCCTCTGGTCCACAGACATACTGTCTCCTTCCTCTGGTCCACAGACATACTGTCTCCTCCCTCTGGTCCACAGACATACTGTCTCCTTCCTCTGGTTCACAGACATACTGTCTCCTCCCTCTGGTCCACAGACATACTGTCTCCATCCTCTGGTCCACAGACATACTGTCTCCTTCCTCTGGTCAACAGACATACTGTTTCCATCCTCTGGTCCACAGACATACTGTCTCCTCCCTCTGGTCCACAGACATACTGTCTCCTCCCTCTGGTCCACAGACATACTGTCTCCCCCCTCTGGTCCACAGACATACTGTCTCCATCCTCTGGTTCACAGACATACTGTCTCCTCCCTCTGGTCCACAGACATACTGTCTCCATCCTCTGGTCCACAGACATACTGTCTCCTCCCTCTGGTCCACAGACATACTGTCTCCATCCTCTGGTCCACAGACATACTGTCTCCATCCTCTGGTCCACAGACATACTGTCTCCTACCTCTGGTTCACAGACATACTGTCTCCATCCTCTGGTCCACAGACATACTGTCTCCTTCCTCTGGTCCACAGACATACTGTCTCCTCCCTCTGGTCCACAGACATACTGTCTCCATCCTCTGGTCCACAGACATACTGTCTCCTACCTCTGGTCCACAGACATACTGTCTCCTCCCTCTGGTCCACAGACATACTGTCTCCTCCCTCTGGTCCACGGACATACTGTCTCCTCCCTCTGGTCCACAGACATACTGTCTCCATCCTCTGGTTCACAGACATACTGTCTCCTCCCTCTGGTCCACAGACATACTGTCTCCATCCTCTGGTCCACAGACATACTGTCTCCTTCCCCTGGTCCACAGACATACTGTCTCCTACCTCTGGTTCACAGACATACTGTCTCCACCCTCTGGTCCACAGACATACTGTCTCCTTCCCCTGGTCCACAGACATACTGTCTCCTACCTCTGGTTCACAGACATACTGTCTCCACCCTCTGGTCCACAGACATACTGTCTCCTTCCCCTGGTCCACAGACATACTGTCTCCTCCCTCTGGTCCACAGACATACTGTCTCCACCCTCTGGTCCACAGACATACTGTCTCCTCCCTCTGGTCCACAGACATACTCTCTCCATCCTCTGGTCCACAGACATACTGTCTACATCCTCTGGTCCACAGACATACTGTCTCCTTCCTCTGGTCCACAGACATACTGTCTCCTCCCTCTGGTCCACAGACATACTGTCTCCATCCTCTTGTCCACAGACATACTGTCTCCTTTCTCTGGTTCACAGACATACTGTCTCCTCCCTCTGGTCCACAGACATACTGTCTCCATCCTCTGGTCCACAGACATACTGTCTCCTACCTCTGGTCCACAGACATACTGTCTCCTCCCTCTGGTCCACAGACATACTGTCTCCATCCTCTTGTCCACAGACATACTGTCTCCTCCCTCTGGTCCACAGACATACTGTCTCCATCCTCTTGTCCACAGACATACTGTCTCCTTTCTCTGGTTCACAGACATACTGTCTCCTCCCTCTGGTCTACAGACATACTGTCTCCATCCTCTGGTCCACAGACATACTGTCTCCATCCTCTGGTCCACAGACATACTGTCTCCTCCCTCTGGTCCACAGACATACTGTCTCCATCCTCTTGTCCACAGACATACTGTCTCCTTTCTCTGGTCCACAGACATACTGTCTCCTCCCTCTGGTCCACAGACAAACTGTCTCCATCCTCTGGTCCACAGATATACTGTCTCCTACCTCTGGTCCACAGACATACTGTCTCCTCCCTCTGGTCCACAGACATACTGTCTCCTCCCTCTGGTCCACAGACATACTGTCTCCTTCCCCTGGTCCACAGACATACTGTCTCCATCCTCTGGTCCACAGACATACTGTCTCCATCCTCTGGTCCACAGACATACTGTCTCCTACCTCTGGTCTACAGACATACTGTCTCCTCCCTCTGGTCCACAGACATACTGTCTCCTCCCTCTGGTCCACAGACATACTGTCTCCTTCCTCTGGTCCACAGACATACTGTCTCCTTCTTCTGGTCCACAGACATACTGTCTCCTCCCTCTGGTCCACAGACATACTGACTCCATCCTCTGGTCCACAGACATACTGTCTCCATCCTCTGGTCCACAGACATACTGTCTCCATCCTCTGGTCCATAGACATACTGTCTCCTACCTCTGGTCCACAGACATACTGTCTCCTCCCTCTGGTCCACAGACATACTGTCTCCTACCTCTGGTTCACAGACATACTGTCTCCATCCTCTGGTCCACAGACATACTGTCTCCTTCCTCTGGTCCACAGACATACTGTCTCCTCCCTCTGGTCCACAGACATACTGTCTCCTCCCTCTGGTCCACAGACATACTGACTCATCCCTCTGGTCCACAGACATACTGTCTCCTTCCCCTGGTCCACAGACATACTGTCTCCATCCTCTGGTCCACAGACATACTGTCTCCATCCTCTGGTCCACAGACATACTGTCTCCTTCCTCTGGTCCACAGACATACTGTCTCCTTCCCCTGGTCCACAGACATACTGTCTCCATCCTCTGGTCCACAGACATACTGTCTCCTCCCTCTGGTCCACAGACATACTGTCTCCTCCCTCTGGTCCACAGACATACTGTCTCCTCCCTCTGGTCCACAGACATACTGTCTCCATCCTCTGGTTCACAGACATACTGTCTCCTCCCTCTGGTCCACAGACATACTGTCTCCATCCTCTGGTCCACAGACATACTGTCTCCTCCCTCTATTCCACAGACATGCTGTCTCCTCCCTCTGGTCCACAGTCATACTGTCTCCATCCTCTCGTCCACAGACATACTGTCTCCTTCCTCTGGTCCACAGACATACTGTCTCCTCCCTCTGGTCCACAGACATACTGTCTCCATGCTCTGGTCCACAGACATACTGTCTCCTTCCTCTGGTCTACAGACATACTGTCTCCTCCCTCTGGTCCACAGACATACTGTCTCCTTCCTCTGGTCCACAGACATACTGTCTCCTCCCTCTGGTCCACAGACATACTGTCTCCTTCCTCTGGTTCACAGACATACTGTCTCCTCCCTCTGGTCCACAGACATACTGTCTCCATCCTCTGGTCCACAGACATACTGTCTCCTTCCTCTGGTCAACAGACATACTGTTTCCATCCTCTGGTCCACAGACATACTGTCTCCTCCCTCTGGTCCACAGACATACTGTCTCCTCCCTCTGGTCCACAGACATACTGTCTCCCCCCTCTGGTCCACAGACATACTGTCTCCATCCTCTGGTTCACAGACATACTGTCTCCTCCCTTCTGGTCCACAGACATACTGTCTCCCCCCTCTGGTCCACAGACATACTGTCTCCATCCTCTGGTCCACAGACATACTGTCTCCTCCCTCTGGTCCACAGACATACTGTCTCCTACCTCTGGTCCACAGACATACTGTCTCCTCCCTCTGGTCCACAGACATACTCTCTCCATCCTCTGGTCCACAGACATACTGTCTACATCCTCTGGTCCACAGACATACTGTCTCCTTCCTCTGGTCCACAGACATACTGTCTCCTCCCTCTGGTCCACAGACATACTGTCTCCTCCCTCTGGTCCACAGACATACTGTCTCCATCCTCTGGTCCACAGACATACTGTCTCCATCCTCTGGTCCACAGACATACTGTCTACATCCTCTGGTCCACAGAGATACTGTCTCCTTCCTCTGGTCCACAGACATACTGTCTCCTCCCTCTGGTCCACAGACATACTGTCTCCTCCCTCTGGTCCACAGACATACTGTCTCCTTCCTCTGGTCCACAGACATACTGTCTCCTCCCTCTGGTCCACAGACATACTGTCTCCTCCCTCTGGTCCACAGACATACTGTCTCCTCCCTCTGGTCCACAGACACACTGTCTCCATCCTCTGGTCCACAGACATACTGTCTCCTTCCTCTGGTCCACAGACATACTGTCTCCATCCTCTGGTCCACAGACATACTGTCTCCTTCCTCTGGTCCACAGACATACTGTCTCCATCCTCTGGTCCACAGACATACTGTCTCCATCCTCTGGTCCACAGACATACTGTCTACATCCTCTGGTCCATAGACATACTGTCTCCTTCCTCTGGTCCACAGACATACTGTCTCCTCCCTCTGGTCCACAGACATACTGTCTCCTCCCTCTGGTCCACAGACATACTGTCTCTTCCCTCTGGTCCACAGACATACTGTCTCCTCACTCTGGTCCACAGACATACTGTCTCCTTCCTCTGGTCCACAGACATACTGTCTCCTCCCTCTGGTCCACAGACATACTGTCTCCTCCCTCTGGTCCACAGACATACTGTCTCCATCCTCTGGTCCACAGACATACTGTCTCCATCCTCTGGTCCACAGATATACTGTCTCCCCCCCCTGGTCCACAGACATACTGTCTCCATCCTCTGGTCCACAGACATACTGTCTCCTTCCTCTAGTCCACAGACATGCTGTCTCCTCCCTCTGGTCCACAGACATACTGTCTCCTTCCTCTGATCCACAGACATACTGTCTCCTTCCTCTGGTCCACAGAATACTGTCTTCTTCCTCTGGTCCACAGACATACTGTCTCCTTCCTCTGGTCCACAGACATACTGTCTCCTTCCTCTGGTTCACAGACATACTATCTCCATCCTCTGGTCCACAGACATACTGTCTCCTTCCTCTGATCCACAGACATACTGTCTCCATCCTCTGGTCCACAGACATACTGTCTCCTCCCTCTGGTCCACAGACATACTGTCTCCTCCCTCTGGTCCACAGACATACTGTCTCCTTCCCCTGGTCCACAGACATACTGTCTCCATCCTCTGGTCCACAGACATACTGTCTCCATCCTCTGGTCCACAGACATACTGTCTCCTACCTCTGGTCTACAGACATACTGTCTCCTCCCTCTGGTCCACAGACATACTGTCTCCTCCCTCTGGTCCACAGACATACTGTCTCCTTCCTCTGGTCCACAGACATACTGTCTCCTTCTTCTGGTCCACAGACATACTGTCTCCTCCCTCTGGTCCACAGACATACTGACTCCATCCTCTGGTCCACAGACATACTGTCTCCATCCTCTGGTCCACAGACATACTGTCTCCATCCTCTGGTCCATAGACATACTGTCTCCTACCTCTGGTCCACAGACATACTGTCTCCTCCCTCTGGTCCACAGACATACTGTCTCCTACCTCTGGTTCACAGACATACTGTCTCCATCCTCTGGTCCACAGACATACTGTCTCCTTCCTCTGGTCCACAGACATACTGTCTCCTCCCTCTGGTCCACAGACATACTGTCTCCTTCTTCTGGTCCACAGACATACTGTCTCCTCCCTCTGGTCCACAGACATACTGACTCCATCCTCTGGTCCAAAGACATACTGTCTCCATCCTCTGGTCCACAGACATACTGTCTCCTTCCTTTGGTCCACAGACATACTGTCTCCTCCCTCTGGTCCACAGACATACTGTCTCCATCCTCTGGTCCACAGACATACTGTCTCCTACCTCTGGTCCACAGACATACTGTCTCCTCCCTCTGGTCCACAGACATACTGTCTCCTCCCTCTGGTCCACGGACATACTGTCTCCTCCCTCTGGTCCACAGACATACTGTCTCCATCCTCTGGTTCACAGACATACTGTCTCCTCCCTCTGGTCCACAGACATACTGTCTCCATCCTCTGGTCCACAGACATACTGTCTCCTTCCCCTGGTCCACAGACATACTGTCTCCTACCTCTGGTTCACAGACATACTGTCTCCACCCTCTGGTCCACAGACATACTGTCTCCTTCCCCTGGTCCACAGACATACTGTCTCCTACCTCTGGTTCACAGACATACTGTCTCCACCCTCTGGTCCACAGACATACTGTCTCCTTCCCCTGGTCCACAGACATACTGTCTCCTCCCTCTGGTCCACAGACATACTGTCTCCACCCTCTGGTCCACAGACATACTGTCTCCTCCCTCTGGTCCACAGACATACTCTCTCCATCCTCTGGTCCACAGACATACTGTCTACATCCTCTGGTCCACAGACATACTTTCTCCTTCCTCTGGTCCACAGACATACTGTCTCCTCCCTCTGGTCCACAGACATACTGTCTCCATCCTCTTGTCCACAGACATACTGTCTCCTTTCTCTGGTTCACAGACATACTGTCTCCTCCCTCTGGTCCACAGACATACTGTCTCCATCCTCTGGTCCACAGACATACTGTCTCCTACCTCTGGTCCACAGACATACTGTCTCCTCCCTCTGGTCCACAGACATACTGTCTCCATCCTCTTGTCCACAGACATACTGTCTCCTCCCTCTGGTCCACAGACATACTGTCTCCATCCTCTTGTCCACAGACATACTGTCTCCTTTCTCTGGTTCACAGACATACTGTCTCCTCCCTCTGGTCTACAGACATACTGTCTCCATCCTCTGGTCCACAGACATACTGTCTCCATCCTCTGGTCCACAGACATACTGTCTCCTCCCTCTGGTCCACAGACATACTGTCTCCATCCTCTTGTCCACAGACATACTGTCTCCTTTCTCTGGTTCACAGACATACTGTCTCCTCCCTCTGGTCCACAGACAAACTGTCTCCATCCTCTGGTCCACAGATATACTGTCTCCTACCTCTGGTCCACAGACATACTGTCTCCTCCCTCTGGTCCACAGACATACTGTCTCCTCCCTCTGGTCCACAGACATACTGTCTCCTTCCCCTGGTCCACAGACATACTGTCTCCATCCTCTGGTCCACAGACATACTGTCTCCATCCTCTGGTCCACAGACATACTGTCTCCTACCTCTGGTCTACAGACATACTGTCTCCTCCCTCTGGTCCACAGACATACTGTCTCCTCCCTCTGGTCCACAGACATACTGTCTCCTTCCTCTGGTCCACAGACATACTGTCTCCTTCTTCTGGTCCACAGACATACTGTCTCCTCCCTCTGGTCCACAGACATACTGACTCCATCCTCTGGTCCACAGACATACTGTCTCCATCCTCTGGTCCACAGACATACTGTCTCCATCCTCTGGTCCATAGACATACTGTCTCCTACCTCTGGTCCACAGACATACTGTCTCCTCCCTCTGGTCCACAGACATACTGTCTCCTACCTCTGGTTCACAGACATACTGTCTCCATCCTCTGGTCCACAGACATACTGTCTCCTTCCTCTGGTCCACAGACATACTGTCTCCTCCCTCTGGTCCACAGACATACTGTCTCCTTCTTCTGGTCCACAGACATACTGTCTCCTCCCTCTGGTCCACAGACATACTGACTCCATCCTCTGGTCCACAGACATACTGTCTCCATCCTCTGGTCCACAGACATACTGTCTCCATCCTCTGGTCCATAGACATACTGTCTCCTACCTCTGGTCCACAGACATACTGTCTCCATCCTCTGGTCCACAGACATACTGTCTCCTTCCTCTGGTTCACAGACATACTATCTCCATCCTGTGGTCCACAGACATACTGTCTCCTTCCTCTGATCCACAGACATACTGTCTCCTTCCTCTGATCCACAGACATACTGTCTCCTTCCTCTGGTCCACAGACATACCGTCTCCTTCCTCTGGTCCACAGACATGCTGTCTCCTCCCTCTGGGCCACAGACATACTGTCTCCTCCCTCTGGTCCACAGACATACTGTCTCCTCCCTCTGGTCCACAGACATACTGTCTCCATCCTCTGGTCCACAGACATACTGTCTCCATCCTCTGGTCCACAGACATACTGTCTCCCCCCCTGGTCCACAGACATACTGTCTCCATCCTCTGGTCCACAGACATACTGTCTGCTTCCTCTAGTCCACATACATGCTGTCTCCTCCCTCTGGTCCAGAGACATACTGTCTCCTTCCTGTGATCCACAGACATACTGTCTCCTTCCTCTGGTCCACAGACATACTATCTCCTTCCTCTGGTCCACAGACATACTGTCTCCTTCCTCTGGTCCACAGACATACTGTCTCCTTCCTCTGGTCCACAGACATGCTGTCTCCTCCCTCTGGTCCACAGACATACTGTCTCCTTCCTCTGGTCCACAGACATACTGTCTCCTTCCTCTGGTCCACAGACATACTGTCTCCTTCCTCTGGTCCACAGACATACTGTCTCCTCCCTCTGGTCCACAGACATACTGTCTACATCCTCTGGTCCACAGACATACTGTCTCCTTTCTCTGGTTCACAGACATACTGTCTCCTCCCTCTGGTCCACAGACATACTGTCTCCATCCTCTGGTCCACAGACATACTGTCTCCTCCCTCTGGTCCACAGACATACTGTCTCCATCCTCTGGTCCACAGACATACTGTCTCCATCCTCTGGTCCACAGACATACTGTCTCCTACCTCTGGTTCACAGACATACTGTCTCCATCCTCTGGTCCACAGACACACTGTCTCCATTCTCTGGTCCACAGACATACTGTCTCCTACCTCTGGTTCACAGACATACTGCCTCCATCCTCTGGTCCACAGACGTACTGTCTCCTACCTCTGGTTCACAGACATACTGTCTCCATCCTCTGATCCACAGACATACTGTCTCCTTCCTCTGGTTCACAGACATACTGTCTCCTCCCTCTGGTCCACAGACATACTGTCTCCTCCCTCTGGTCCACAGACATACTCTCTCCATCCTCTGGTCCACAGACATACTGTCTACATCCTCTGGTCCACAGACATACTGTCTCCTCCCTCTGGTCCACAGACATACTGTCTACATCCTCTGGTCCACAGACATACTGTCTCCTCCCTCTGGTCCACAGACATACTGTCTCCTACCTCTGGTCCACAGACATACTGTCTCCTTTCTCTGGTCCACAGACATACTGTCTCCATCCTCTGGTCCACAGACATACTGTCTCCTCCCTCTGGTCTACAGACATACTGTCTCCTTCCTCTGGTCCACAGACATACTGTCTCCTCCCTCTGGTCCACAGACATACTGTCTCCTCCCTCTGGTCCACAGACATACTGTCTCCTCCCTCTGGTCCACAGACATACTGTCTCCTCCCTCTGGTCCACAGACATACTGTCTCCATCCTCTGGTCCACAGACATACTGTCTCCATCCTCTGGTCCACAGACATACTGTCTCCCCCCCTGGTCCACAGACATACTGTCTCCATCCTCTGGTCCACAGACATACTGTCTCCTTCCTCTAGTCCACATACATGCTGTCTCCTCCCTCTGGTCCAGAGACATACTGTCTCCTTCCTGTGATCCACAGACATACTGTCTCCTTCCTCTGGTCCACAGACATACTATCTCCTTCCTCTGGTCCACAGACATACTGTCTCCTTCCTCTGGTCCACAGACATACTGTCTCCTTCCTCTGGTCCACAGACATACTGTCTCCTCCCTCTGGTCCACAGACATACTGTCTCCTTCCTCTGGTCCACAGACATACTGTCTCCTTCCCCTGGTCCACAGACATACTGTCTCCATCCTCTGGTCCACAGATATACTGTCTCCATCCTCTGGTCCACAGACATACTGTCTCCTACCTCTGGTCCACAGACATACTGTCTCCTCCCTCTGGTCCACAGACATACTGTCTCCTTCCTCTGGTCCACAGACATACTGTCTCCTTCCTCTGGTCCACAGACATACTGTCTCCCCCCTCTGGTCCACAGACATACTGTCTCCATCCTCTGGTCCACAGACATACTGTCTCCTCCCTCTGGTCCACAGACATACTGTCTCCTTCCTCTAGTCCACAGACATGCTGTCTCCTCCCTCTGGTCCACAGACATACTGTCTCCTTCCTCTGATCCACAGACATACTGTCTCCTTCCTCTGGTCCACAGAATACTGTCTTCTTCCTCTGGTCCACAGACATACTGTCTCCTTCCTCTGGTCCACAGACATACTGTCTCCTTCCTCTGGTTCACAGACATACTATCTCCATCCTCTGGTCCACAGACATACTGTCTCCTTCCTCTGATCCACAGACATACTGTCTCCATCCTCTGGTCCACAGACATACTGTCTCCTCCCTCTGGTCCACAGACATACTGTCTCCTTCCTCTGGTCCACAGACATACTCTCTCCTTCCTCTGGTCCACATACATACTGTCTCCTTCCTCTGGTCCACAGACATACTGTCTCCTCCCTCTGGTCCACAGACATACTGTCTCCTTCCTCTGGTCCACAGACATACGGTCTCCTTCCTCTGGTCCACAGACATACTGTCTCCTCCCTCTGGTGCACAGACATACTGTCTCCTCCCTCTGGTCCACAGACATACTGTCTCCTCCCTCTGGTCCACAGACATACTGTCTCCTTCCTCTGGTCCACAGACATACTGTCTCCATCCTCTGGTCCACAGACATACTGTCTCCTTCCTCTGGTCCACAGACATACTGTCTCCCCCCCTGGTCCACAGACATACTGTCTCCATCCTCTGGTCCACAGACATACTGTCTCCTTCCTCTAGTCCACATACATGCTGTCTCCTCCCTCTGGTCCAGAGACATACTGTCTCCTTCCTGTGATCCACAGACATACTGTCTCCTTCCTCTGGTCCACAGACATACTATCTCCTTCCTCTGGTCCACAGACATACTGTCTCCTTCCTCTGGTCCACAGACATACTGTCTCCTTCCTCTGGTCCACAGACATACTGTCTCCTCCCTCTGGTCCACAGACATACTGTCTCCTTCCTCTGGTCCACAGACATACTGTCTCCTTCCCCTGGTCCACAGACATACTGTCTCCATCCTCTGGTCCACAGACATACTGTCTCCATCCTCTGGTCCACAGACATACTGTCTCCTACCTCTGGTCCACAGACATACTGTCTCCTCCCTCTGGTCCACAGACATACTGTCTCCTTCCTCTGGTCCACAGACATACTGTCTCCTCCCTCTGGTCCACAGACATACTGTCTCCTTCCTCTGGTCCACAGACATACTGTCTCCCCCCTCTGGTCCACAGACATACTGTCTCCATCCTCTGGTCCACAGACATACTGTCTCCTCCCTCTGGTCCACAGACATACTGTCTCCTACCTCTGGTCCACAGACATACTGTCTCCTCCCTCTGGTCCACAGACATACTCTCTCCATCCTCTGGTCCACAGACATACTGTCTACATCCTCTGGTCCACAGACATACTGTCTCCTTCCTCTGGTCCACAGACATACTGTCTCCTCCCTCTGGTCCACAGACATACTGTCTCCTCCCTCTGGTCCACAGACATACTGTCTCCATCCTCTGGTCCACAGACATACTGTCTCCATCCTCTGGTCCACAGACATACTGTCTACATCCTCTGGTCCACAGAGATACTGTCTCCTTCCTCTGGTCCACAGACATACTGTCTCCTCCCTCTGGTCCACAGACATACTGTCTCCTCCCTCTGGTCCACAGACATACTGTCTCCTTCCTCTGGTCCACAGACATACTGTCTCCTCCCTCTGGTCCACAGACATACTGTCTCCTCCCTCTGGTCCACAGACATACTGTCTCCTCCCTCTGGTCCACAGACACACTGTCTCCATCCTCTGGTCCACAGACATACTGTCTCCTTCCTCTGGTCCACAGACATACTGTCTCCATCCTCTGGTCCACAGACATACTGTCTCCTTCCTCTGGTCCACAGACATACTGTCTCCATCCTCTGGTCCACAGACATACTGTCTCCATCCTCTGGTCCACAGACATACTGTCTACATCCTCTGGTCCATAGACATACTGTCTCCTTCCTCTGGTCCACAGACATACTGTCTCCTCCCTCTGGTCCACAGACATACTGTCTCCTCCCTCTGGTCCACAGACATACTGTCTCTTCCCTCTGGTCCACAGACATACTGTCTCCTCACTCTGGTCCACAGACATACTGTCTCCTTCCTCTGGTCCACAGACATACTGTCTCCTCCCTCTGGTCCACAGACATACTGTCTCCTCCCTCTGGTCCACAGACATACTGTCTCCATCCTCTGGTCCACAGACATACTGTCTCCATCCTCTGGTCCACAGATATACTGTCTCCCCCCCCTGGTCCACAGACATACTGTCTCCATCCTCTGGTCCACAGACATACTGTCTCCTTCCTCTAGTCCACAGACATGCTGTCTCCTCCCTCTGGTCCACAGACATACTGTCTCCTTCCTCTGATCCACAGACATACTGTCTCCTTCCTCTGGTCCACAGAATACTGTCTTCTTCCTCTGGTCCACAGACATACTGTCTCCTTCCTCTGGTCCACAGACATACTGTCTCCTTCCTCTGGTTCACAGACATACTATCTCCATCCTCTGGTCCACAGACATACTGTCTCCTTCCTCTGATCCACAGACATACTGTCTCCATCCTCTGGTCCACAGACATACTGTCTCCTCCCTCTGGTCCACAGACATACTGTCTCCTTCCTCTGGTCCACAGACATACTCTCTCCTTCCTCTGGTCCACATACATACTGTCTCCTTCCTCTGGTCCACATACATACTGTCTCCTTCCTCTGGTCCACAGACATACTGTCTCCTCCCTCTGGTCCACAGACATACTGTCTCCTTCCTCTGGTCCACAGACATACGGTCTCCTTCCTCTGGTCCACAGACATACTGTCTCCTCCCTCTAGTGCACAGACATACTGTCTCCTCCCTCTGGTCCACAGACATACTGTCTCCTCCCTCTGGTCCACAGACATACTGTCTCCTTCCTCTGGTCCACAGACATACTGTCTCCATCCTCTGGTCCACAGACATACTGTCTCCTTCCTCTGGTCCACAGACATACTGTCTCCATCCTCTGGTCCACAGACATACTGTCTCCATCCTCTGGTCCACAGACATACTGTCTACATCCTCTGGTCCACAGACATACTGTCTCCTTCCTCTGGTCCACAGACATACTGTCTCCTCCCTCTGGTCTACAGACATACTGTCTCCTCCCTCTGGTCCACAGACATACTGTCTCTTCCCTCTGGTCCACAGACATACTGTCTCCTCCCTCTGGTCCACAGACATACTGTCTCCTTCCTCTGGTCCACAGACATACTGTCTCCTCCCTCTGGTCCACAGACATACTGTCTCCTCCCTCTGGTCCACAGACATACTGTCTCCATCCTCTGGTCCACAGACATACTGTCTCCATCCTCTGGTCCACAGACATACTGTCTCCCCCCCTGGTCCACAGACATACTGTCTCCATCCTCTGGTCCACAGACATACTGTCTCCTTCCTCTAGTCCACAGACATGCTGTCTCCTCCCTCTGGTCCACAGACATACTGTCTCCTTCCTCTGATCCACAGACATACTGTCTCCTTCCTCTGGTCCACAGAATACTGTCTTCTTCCTCTGGTCCACAGACATACTGTCTCCTTCCTCTGGTCCACAGACATACTGTCTCCTTCCTCTGGTTCACAGACATACTATCTCCATCCTCTGGTCCACAGACATACTGTCTCCTTCCTCTGATCCACAGACATACTGTCTCCATCCTCTGGTCCACAGACATACTGTCTCCTCCCTCTGGTCCACAGACATACTGTCTCCTTCCTCTGGTCCACAGACATACTCTCTCCTTCCTCTGGTCCACATACATACTGTCTCCTTCCTCTGGTCCACATACATACTGTCTCCTTCCTCTGGTCCACAGACATACTGTCTCCTCCCTCTGGTCCACAGACATACTGTCTCCTTCCTCTGGTCCACAGACATACGGTTTCCTTCCTCTGGTCCACAGACATACTGTCTCCTCCCTCTGGTGCACAGACATACTGTCTCCTCCCTCTGGTCCACAGACATACTGTCTCCTCCCTCTGGTCCACAGACATACTGTCTCCTTCCTCTGGTCCACAGACATACTGTCTCCATCCTCTGGTCAACAGACATACTGTCACCACCCTCTGGTCCACAGACATACTGTCTCCATCCTCTGGTCCACAGACATACTGTCTCCTCCCTCTGGTCCACAGACATACTGTCTCCTTCCTCTGGTCCAGAGACACACTGTCTCCTTCCTCTGGTCCACAGACACACTGTCTCCTCCCTCTGGTCCACAGACATACTGTCTCCTTCCTCTGGTCCACAGACATACTGTCTCCTCCCTCTGGTCCACAGACATACTGTCTCCCCCCTCTGGTCCACAGACATACTGTCTCCATCCTCTGGTCCACAGACATACTGTCTCCTCCCTCTGGTCCACAGACATACTGTCTCCTTTTTCTGGTCCACAGACATACTGTCTCCTTCCTCTGGTCCACAGACATACTGTCTCCTTCCTCTGGTCCACAGACATACTGTCTCCTCCCTCTGGTCCACAGACATACTGTCTCCTTCCTCTGGTCCACAGACATACTGTCCCCTTCCTCTGGTGCACAGACATACTGTCTCCTCCCTCTGGTCCACAGACATACTGTCTCCTCCCTCTGGTCCACAGACATACTGTCTCCTTCCCCTGGTCCACAGACATACTGTCTCCTTCCTCTGGTCCACAGACACACTGTCTCCTCCCTCTGGTCCACAGACATACTCTCTCCTCCCTCTGGTCCACAGTCATAATATCTCCTTCCTCTGGTCCACAGACATACTGTCTCCTCCCTCTGGTCCACAGACATACTGTCTCCTCCCTCTGGTCCACAGACATACTGTCTCCTTCCCCTGGTCCACAGACATACTGTCTCCTTCCTCTGGTCCACAGACACACTGTCTCCTCCCTCTGGTCCACAGACATACTCTCTCCTCCCTCTGGTCCACAGTCATAATATCTCCTTCCTCTGGTCCACAGACATACTGTCTCCTTCCCCTGGTCCACAGACATACTGTCTCCTTCCTCTGGTCCACAGACATACTGTCTCCTTCCTCTGGTCCACAGACATACTGTCTCCTCCCTCTGGTCCACAGACATACTGTCTCCTCCCTCTGGTCCACAGACATACTGTCTCCTCCCTCTGGTCCACAGACATACTGTCTCCTTCCTCTGGTCCACAGACATACTGTCTCCTCCCTCTGGTCCACAGACATACTGTCTCCATCCTCTGGTCCACAGACATACTGTCTCCTTCCCCTGGTCCACAGACATACTGTCTCCATCCTCTGGTCCACAGACATACTGTCTCCTTCCCCTGGTCCACAGACATACTGTCTCCTTCCTCTGGTCCACAGACACACTGTCTCCTTCCTCTGGTCCACAGACACACTGTCTCCTCCCTCTGGTCCACAGACATACTGTCTCCTCCCTCTGGTCCACAGTCATAATATCTCCTTCCCCTGGTCCACAGACATACTGTCTCCTTCCTCTGGTCCACAGACACACTGTCTCCTTCCTCTGGTCCACAGACACACTGTCTCCTCCCTCTGGTTCACAGACATATGGTCTCCTTCCTCTGGTCCACAGACATACTGTCTCCTCCCTCTGGTCCACAGACATACTGTCTCCTCCCTCTGGTCCACAGACATACTGTCTCCTCCCTCTGGTCCACAGACATACTGTCTCCTTCCTCTGGTCCACAGACATACTGTCTCCATCCTCTGGTCAACAGACATACTGTCTCCACCCTCTGGTCCACAGACATACTGTCTCCATCCTCTGGTCCACAGACATACTGTCTCCTCCCTCTGGTCCACAGACATACTGTCTCCTTCCTCTGGTCCACAGACATACTGTCTCCATCCTCTGGTCAACAGACATACTGTCTCCATCCTCTGGTCAACAGACATACTGTCTCCACCCTCTGGTCCACAGACATACTGTCTCCTCCCTCTGGTCCACAGACATACTGTCTCCTCCCTCTGGTCCACAGACATACTGTCTCCTTCCTCTGGTCCACAGACATACTGTCTCCATCCTCTGGTCAACGGACATACTGTCTCCACCCTCTGGTCCACAGACATACTGTCTCCTCCCTCTGGTCCACAGACATACTGACTCATCCCTCTGGTCCACAGACATACTGTCTCCTTCCCCTGGTCCACAGACATACTGTCTCCATCCTCTGGTCCACAGACATACTGTCTCCATCCTCTGGTCCACAGACATACTGTCTCCTTCCTCTGGTCCACAGACATACTGTCTCCTTCCCCTGGTCCACAGACATACTGTCTCCATCCTCTGGTCCACAGACATACTGTCTCCTCCCTCTGGTCCACAGACATACTGTCTCCTCCCTCTGGTCCACAGACATACTGTCTCCTCCCTCTGGTCCACAGACATACTGTCTCCATCCTCTGGTTCACAGACATACTGTCTCCTCCCTCTGGTCCACAGACATACTGTCTCCATCCTCTGGTCCACAGACATACTGTCTCCTCCCTCTATTCCACAGACATGCTGTCTCCTCCCTCTGGTCCACAGTCATACTGTCTCCATCCTCTCGTCCACAGACATACTGTCTCCTTCCTCTGGTCCACAGACATACTGTCTCCTCCCTCTGGTCCACAGACATACTGTCTCCATCCTCTGGTCCACAGACATACTGTCTCCTTCCTCTGGTCAACAGACATACTGTCTCCTCCCTCTGGTCCACAGACATACTGTCTCCTTCCTCTGGTCCACAGACATACTGTCTCCTCCCTCTGGTCCACAGACATACTGTCTCCTTCCTCTGGTTCACAGACATACTGTCTCCTCCCTCTGGTCCACAGACATACTGTCTCCATCCTCTGGTCCACAGACATACTGTCTCCTTCCTCTGGTCAACAGACATACTGTCTCCATCCTCTGGTCCACAGACATACTGTCTCCTCCCTCTGGTCCACAGACATACTGTCTCCTCCCTCTGGTCCACAGACATACTGTCTCCCCCCTCTGGTCCACAGACATACTGTCTCCATCCTCTGGTTCACAGACATACTGTCTCCTCCCTCTGGTCCACAGACATACTGTCTCCATCCTCTGGTCCACAGACATACTGTCTCCTCCCTCTGGTCCACAGACATACTGTCTCCATCCTCTGGTCCACAGACATACTGTCTCCATCCTCTGGTCCACAGACATACTGTCTCCTACCTCTGGTTCACAGACATACTGTCTCCATCCTCTGGTCCACAGACATACTGTCTCCTTCCTCTGGTCCACAGACATACTGTCTCCTCCCTCTGGTCCACAGACATACTGTCTCCATCCTCTGGTCCACAGACATACTGTCTCCTACCTCTGGTCCACAGACATACTGTCTCCTCCCTCTGGTCCACAGACATACTGTCTCCTCCCTCTGGTCCACGGACATACTGTCTCCTCCCTCTGGTCCACAGACATACTGTCTCCATCCTCTGGTTCACAGACATACTGTCTCCTCCCTCTGGTCCACAGACATACTGTCTCCATCCTCTGGTCCACAGACATACTGTCTCCTTCCCCTGGTCCACAGACATACTGTCTCCTACCTCTGGTTCACAGACATACTGTCTCCACCCTCTGGTCCACAGACATACTGTCTCCTTCCCCTGGTCCACAGACATACTGTCTCCTACCTCTGGTTCACAGACATACTGTCTCCACCCTCTGGTCCACAGACATACTGTCTCCTTCCCCTGGTCCACAGACATACTGTCTCCTCCCTCTGGTCCACAGACATACTGTCTCCACCCTCTGGTCCACAGACATACTGTCTCCTCCCTCTGGTCCACAGACATACTCTCTCCATCCTCTGGTCCACAGACATACTGTCTACATCCTCTGGTCCACAGACATACTGTCTCCTTCCTCTGGTCCACAGACATACTGTCTCCTCCCTCTGGTCCACAGACATACTGTCTCCATCCTCTTGTCCACAGACATACTGTCTCCTTTCTCTGGTTCACAGACATACTGTCTCCTCCCTCTGGTCCACAGACATACTGTCTCCATCCTCTGGTCCACAGACATACTGTCTCCTACCTCTGGTCCACAGACATACTGTCTCCTCCCTCTGGTCCACAGACATACTGTCTCCATCCTCTTGTCCACAGACATACTGTCTCCTCCCTCTGGTCCACAGACATACTGTCTCCATCCTCTTGTCCACAGACATACTGTCTCCTTTCTCTGGTTCACAGACATACTGTCTCCTCCCTCTGGTCTACAGACATACTGTCTCCATCCTCTGGTCCACAGACATACTGTCTCCATCCTCTGGTCCACAGACATACTGTCTCCTCCCTCTGGTCCACAGACATACTGTCTCCATCCTCTTGTCCACAGACATACTGTCTCCTTTCTCTGGTCCACAGACATACTGTCTCCTCCCTCTGGTCCACAGACAAACTGTCTCCATCCTCTGGTCCACAGATATACTGTCTCCTACCTCTGGTCCACAGACATACTGTCTCCTCCCTCTGGTCCACAGACATACTGTCTCCTCCCTCTGGTCCACAGACATACTGTCTCCTTCCCCTGGTCCACAGACATACTGTCTCCATCCTCTGGTCCACAGACATACTGTCTCCATCCTCTGGTCCACAGACATACTGTCTCCTACCTCTGGTCTACAGACATACTGTCTCCTCCCTCTGGTCCACAGACATACTGTCTCCTCCCTCTGGTCCACAGACATACTGTCTCCTTCCTCTGGTCCACAGACATACTGTCTCCTTCTTCTGGTCCACAGACATACTGTCTCCTCCCTCTGGTCCACAGACATACTGACTCCATCCTCTGGTCCACAGACATACTGTCTCCATCCTCTGGTCCACAGACATACTGTCTCCATCCTCTGGTCCATAGACATACTGTCTCCTACCTCTGGTCCACAGACATACTGTCTCCTCCCTCTGGTCCACAGACATACTGTCTCCTACCTCTGGTTCACAGACATACTGTCTCCATCCTCTGGTCCACAGACATACTGTCTCCTTCCTCTGGTCCACAGACATACTGTCTCCTCCCTCTGGTCCACAGACATACTGTCTCCTTCTTCTGGTCCACAGACATACTGTCTCCTCCCTCTGGTCCACAGACATACTGACTCCATCCTCTGGTCCACAGACATACTGTCTCCATCCTCTGGTCCACAGACATACTGTCTCCTTCCTCTGGTCCACAGACATACTGTCTCCTCCCTCTGGTCCACAGACATACTGTCTCCATCCTCTGGTCCACAGACATACTGTCTCCTACCTCTGGTCCACAGACATACTGTCTCCTCCCTCTGGTCCACAGACATACTGTCTCCTCCCTCTGGTCCACGGACATACTGTCTCCTCCCTCTGGTCCACAGACATACTGTCTCCATCCTCTGGTTCACAGACATACTGTCTCCTCCCTCTGGTCCACAGACATACTGTCTCCATCCTCTGGTCCACAGACATACTGTCTCCTTCCCCTGGTCCACAGACATACTGTCTCCTACCTCTGGTTCACAGACATACTGTCTCCACCCTCTGGTCCACAGACATACTGTCTCCTTCCCCTGGTCCACAGACATACTGTCTCCTACCTCTGGTTCACAGACATACTGTCTCCACCCTCTGGTCCACAGACATACTGTCTCCTTCCCCTGGTCCACAGACATACTGTCTCCTCCCTCTGGTCCACAGACATACTGTCTCCACCCTCTGGTCCACAGACATACTGTCTCCTCCCTCTGGTCCACAGACATACTCTCTCCATCCTCTGGTCCACAGACATACTGTCTACATCCTCTGGTCCACAGACATACTGTCTCCTTCCTCTGGTCCACAGACATACTGTCTCCTCCCTCTGGTCCACAGACATACTGTCTCCATCCTCTTGTCCACAGACATACTGTCTCCTTTCTCTGGTTCACAGACATACTGTCTCCTCCCTCTGGTCCACAGACATACTGTCTCCATCCTCTGGTCCACAGACATACTGTCTCCTACCTCTGGTCCACAGACATACTGTCTCCTCCCTCTGGTCCACAGACATACTGTCTCCATCCTCTTGTCCACAGACATACTGTCTCCTCCCTCTGGTCCACAGACATACTGTCTCCATCCTCTTGTCCACAGACATACTGTCTCCTTTCTCTGGTTCACAGACATACTGTCTCCTCCCTCTGGTCTACAGACATACTGTCTCCATCCTCTGGTCCACAGACATACTGTCTCCATCCTCTGGTCCACAGACATACTGTCTCCTCCCTCTGGTCCACAGACATACTGTCTCCATCCTCTTGTCCACAGACATACTGTCTCCTTTCTCTGGTCCACAGACATACTGTCTCCTCCCTCTGGTCCACAGACAAACTGTCTCCATCCTCTGGTCCACAGATATACTGTCTCCTACCTCTGGTCCACAGACATACTGTCTCCTCCCTCTGGTCCACAGACATACTGTCTCCTCCCTCTGGTCCACAGACATACTGTCTCCTTCCCCTGGTCCACAGACATACTGTCTCCATCCTCTGGTCCACAGACATACTGTCTCCATCCTCTGGTCCACAGACATACTGTCTCCTACCTCTGGTCTACAGACATACTGTCTCCTCCCTCTGGTCCACAGACATACTGTCTCCTCCCTCTGGTCCACAGACATACTGTCTCCTTCCTCTGGTCCACAGACATACTGTCTCCTTCTTCTGGTCCACAGACATACTGTCTCCTCCCTCTGGTCCACAGACATACTGACTCCATCCTCTGGTCCACAGACATACTGTCTCCATCCTCTGGTCCACAGACATACTGTCTCCATCCTCTGGTCCATAGACATACTGTCTCCTACCTCTGGTCCACAGACATACTGTCTCCTCCCTCTGGTCCACAGACATACTGTCTCCTACCTCTGGTTCACAGACATACTGTCTCCATCCTCTGGTCCACAGACATACTGTCTCCTTCCTCTGGTCCACAGACATACTGTCTCCTCCCTCTGGTCCACAGACATACTGTCTCCTTCTTCTGGTCCACAGACATACTGTCTCCTCCCTCTGGTCCACAGACATACTGACTCCATCCTCTGGTCCACAGACATACTGTCTCCATCCTCTGGTCCACAGACATACTGTCTCCATCCTCTGGTCCATAGACATACTGTCTCCTACCTCTGGTCCACAGACATACTGTCTCCATCCTCTGGTCCACAGACATACTGTCTCCTTCCTCTGGTTCACAGACATACTATCTCCATCCTGTGGTCCACAGACATACTGTCTCCTTCCTCTGATCCACAGACATACTGTCTCCTTCCTCTGATCCACAGACATACTGTCTCCTTCCTCTGGTCCACAGACATACCGTCTCCTTCCTCTGGTCCACAGACATGCTGTCTCCTCCCTCTGGGCCACAGACATACTGTCTCCTCCCTCTGGTCCACAGACATACTGTCTCCTCCCTCTGGTCCACAGACATACTGTCTCCATCCTCTGGTCCACAGACATACTGTCTCCATCCTCTGGTCCACAGACATACTGTCTCCCCCCCTGGTCCACAGACATACTGTCTCCATCCTCTGGTCCACAGACATACTGTCTGCTTCCTCTAGTCCACATACATGCTGTCTCCTCCCTCTGGTCCAGAGACATACTGTCTCCTTCCTGTGATCCACAGACATACTGTCTCCTTCCTCTGGTCCACAGACATACTATCTCCTTCCTCTGGTCCACAGACATACTGTCTCCTTCCTCTGGTCCACAGACATACTGTCTCCTTCCTCTGGTCCACAGACATGCTGTCTCCTCCCTCTGGTCCACAGACATACTGTCTCCTTCCTCTGGTCCACAGACATACTGTCTCCTTCCTCTGGTCCACAGACATACTGTCTCCTTCCTCTGGTCCACAGACATACTGTCTCCTCCCTCTGGTCCACAGACATACTGTCTACATCCTCTGGTCCACAGACATACTGTCTCCTTTCTCTGGTTCACAGACATACTGTCTCCTCCCTCTGGTCCACAGACATACTGTCTCCATCCTCTGGTCCACAGACATACTGTCTCCTCCCTCTGGTCCACAGACATACTGTCTCCATCCTCTGGTCCACAGACATACTGTCTCCATCCTCTGGTCCACAGACATACTGTCTCCTACCTCTGGTTCACAGACATACTGTCTCCATCCTCTGGTCCACAGACACACTGTCTCCATTCTCTGGTCCACAGACATACTGTCTCCTACCTCTGGTTCACAGACATACTGCCTCCATCCTCTGGTCCACAGACGTACTGTCTCCTACCTCTGGTTCACAGACATACTGTCTCCATCCTCTGATCCACAGACATACTGTCTCCTTCCTCTGGTTCACAGACATACTGTCTCCTCCCTCTGGTCCACAGACATACTGTCTCCTCCCTCTGGTCCACAGACATACTCTCTCCATCCTCTGGTCCACAGACATACTGTCTACATCCTCTGGTCCACAGACATACTGTCTCCTCCCTCTGGTCCACAGACATACTGTCTACATCCTCTGGTCCACAGACATACTGTCTCCTCCCTCTGGTCCACAGACATACTGTCTCCTACCTCTGGTCCACAGACATACTGTCTCCTTTCTCTGGTCCACAGACATACTGTCTCCATCCTCTGGTCCACAGACATACTGTCTCCTCCCTCTGGTCCACAGACATACTGTCTCCTTCCTCTGGTCCACAGACATACTGTCTCCTCCCTCTGGTCCACAGACATACTGTCTCCTCCCTCTGGTCCACAGACATACTGTCTCCTCCCTCTGGTCCACAGACATACTGTCTCCTCCCTCTGGTCCACAGACATACTGTCTCCATCCTCTGGTCCACAGACATACTGTCTCCATCCTCTGGTCCACAGACATACTGTCTCCCCCCCTGGTCCACAGACATACTGTCTCCATCCTCTGGTCCACAGACATACTGTCTCCTTCCTCTAGTCCACATACATGCTGTCTCCTCCCTCTGGTCCAGAGACATACTGTCTCCTTCCTGTGATCCACAGACATACTGTCTCCTTCCTCTGGTCCACAGACATACTATCTCCTTCCTCTGGTCCACAGACATACTGTCTCCTTCCTCTGGTCCACAGACATACTGTCTCCTTCCTCTGGTCCACAGACATGCTGTCTCCTCCCTCTGGTCCACAGACATACTGTCTCCTTCCTCTGGTCCACAGACATACTGTCTCCTTCCTCTGGTCCACAGACATACTGTCTCCTTCCTCTGGTCCACAGACATACTGTCTCCTCCCTCTGGTCCACAGACATACTGTCTACATCCTCTGGTCCACAGTCATACTGTCTGCTTTCTCTGGTTCACAGACATATTGTCTCCTCCCTCTGGTCCACAGACATACTGTCTCCATCCTCTGGTCCACAGACATACTGTCTCCTCCCTCTGGTCCACAGACATACTGTCTCCATCCTCTGGTCCACAGACATACTGTCTCCATCCTCTGGTCCACAGACATACTGTCTCCTACCTCTGGTTCACAGACATACTGTCTCCATCCTCTGATCCACAGACATACTGTCTCCTTCCTCTGGTCCACAGACATACTGTCTCCTTCCCCTGGTCCACAGACATACTGTCTCCATCCTCTGGTCCACAGATATACTGTCTCCATCCTCTGGTCCACAGACATACTGTCTCCTACCTCTGGTCCACAGACATACTGTCTCCTCCCTCTGGTCCACAGACATACTGTCTCCTTCCTCTGGTCCACAGACATACTGTCTCCTCCCTCTGGTCCACAGACATACTGTCTCCTTCCTCTGGTCCACAGACATACTGTCTCCCCCCTCTGGTCCACAGACATACTGTCTCCATCCTCTGGTCCACAGACATACTGTCTCCTCCCTCTGGTCCACAGACATACTGTCTCCTTCCTCTAGTCCACAGACATGCTGTCTCCTCCCTCTGGTCCACAGACATACTGTCTCCTTCCTCTGATCCACAGACATACTGTCTCCTTCCTCTGGTCCACAGAATACTGTCTTCTTCCTCTGGTCCACAGACATACTGTCTCCTTCCTCTGATCCACAGACATACTGTCTCCATCCTCTGGTCCACAGACATACTGTCTCCTCCCTCTGGTCCACAGACATACTGTCTCCTTCCTCTGGTCCACAGACATACTCTCTCCTTCCTCTGGTCCACATACATACTGTCTCCTTCCTCTGGTCCACAGACATACTGTCTCCTCCCTCTGGTCCACAGACATACTGTCTCCTTCCTCTGGTCCACAGACATACGGTCTCCTTCCTCTGGTCCACAGACATACTGTCTCCTCCCTCTGGTGCACAGACATACTGTCTCCTCCCTCTGGTCCACAGACATACTGTCTCCTCCCTCTGGTCCACAGACATACTGTCTCCTTCCTCTGGTCCACAGACATACTGTCTCCATCCTCTGGTCCACAGACATACTGTCTCCTTCCTCTGGTCCACAGACATACTGTCTCCCCCCCTGGTCCACAGACATACTGTCTCCATCCTCTGGTCCACAGACATACTGTCTCCTTCCTCTAGTCCACATACATGCTGTCTCCTCCCTCTGGTCCAGAGACATACTGTCTCCTTCCTGTGATCCACAGACATACTGTCTCCTTCCTCTGGTCCACAGACATACTATCTCCTTCCTCTGGTCCACAGACATACTGTCTCCTTCCTCTGGTCCACAGACATACTGTCTCCTTCCTCTGGTCCACAGACATACTGTCTCCTCCCTCTGGTCCACAGACATACTGTCTCCTCCCTCTGGTCCACAGACATACTGTCTCCATCCTCTGGTCCACAGACATACTGTCTCCATCCTCTGGTCCACAGACATACTGTCTACATCCTCTGGTCCACAGAGATACTGTCTCCTTCCTCTGGTCCACAGACATACTGTCTCCTCCCTCTGGTCCACAGACATACTGTCTCCTCCCTCTGGTCCACAGACATACTGTCTCCTTCCTCTGGTCCACAGACATACTGTCTCCTCCCTCTGGTCCACAGACATACTGTCTCCTCCCTCTGGTCCACAGACATACTGTCTCCTCCCTCTGGTCCACAGACACACTGTCGCCATCCTCTGGTCCACAGACATACTGTCTCCTTCCTCTGGTCCACAGACATACTGTCTCCATCCTCTGGTCCACAGACATACTGTCTCCTTCCTCTGGTCCACAGACATACTGTCTCCATCCTCTGGTCCACAGACATACTGTCTCCATCCTCTGGTCCACAGACATACTGTCTACATCCTCTGGTCCATAGACATACTGTCTCCTTCCTCTGGTCCACAGACATACTGTCTCCTCCCTCTGGTCCACAGACATACTGTCTCCTCCCTCTGGTCCACAGACATACTGTCTCTTCCCTCTGGTCCACAGACATACTGTCTCCTCACTCTGGTCCACAGACATACTGTCTCCTTCCTCTGGTCCACAGACATACTGTCTCCTCCCTCTGGTCCACAGACATACTGTCTCCTCCCTCTGGTCCACAGACATACTGTCTCCATCCTCTGGTCCACAGACATACTGTCTCCATCCTCTGGTCCACAGATATACTGTCTCCCCCCCCTGGTCCACAGACATACTGTCTCCATCCTCTGGTCCACAGACATACTGTCTCCTTCCTCTAGTCCACAGACATGCTGTCTCCTCCCTCTGGTCCACAGACATACTGTCTCCTTCCTCTGATCCACAGACATACTGTCTCCTTCCTCTGGTCCACAGAATACTGTCTTCTTCCTCTGGTCCACAGACATACTGTCTCCTTCCTCTGGTCCACAGACATACTGTCTCCTTCCTCTGGTTCACAGACATACTATCTCCATCCTCTGGTCCACAGACATACTGTCTCCTTCCTCTGATCCACAGACATACTGTCTCCATCCTCTGGTCCACAGACATACTGTCTCCTCCCTCTGGTCCACAGACATACTGTCTCCTTCCTCTGGTCCACAGACATACTCTCTCCTTCCTCTGGTCCACATACATACTGTCTCCTTCCTCTGGTCCACATACATACTGTCTCCTTCCTCTGGTCCACAGACATACTGTCTCCTCCCTCTGGTCCACAGACATACTGTCTCCTTCCTCTGGTCCACAGACATACGGTCTCCTTCCTCTGGTCCACAGACATACTGTCTCCTCCCTCTGGTGCACAGACATACTGTCTCCTCCCTCTGGTCCACAGACATACTGTCTCCTCCCTCTGGTCCACAGACATACTGTCTCCTTCCTCTGGTCCACAGACATACTGTCTCCATCCTCTGGTCCACAGACATACTGTCTCCTTCCTCTGGTCCACAGACATACTGTCTCCATCCTCTGGTCCACAGACATACTGTCTCCATCCTCTGGTCCACAGACATACTGTCTACATCCTCTGGTCCACAGACATACTGTCTCCTTCCTCTGGTCCACAGACATACTGTCTCCTCCCTCTGGTCTACAGACATACTGTCTCCTCCCTCTGGTCCACAGACATACTGTCTCTTCCCTCTGGTCCACAGACATACTGTCTCCTCCCTCTGGTCCACAGACATACTGTCTCCTTCCTCTGGTCCACAGACATACTGTCTCCTCCCTCTGGTCCACAGACATACTGTCTCCTCCCTCTGGTCCACAGACATACTGTCTCCATCCTCTGGTCCACAGACATACTGTCTCCATCCTCTGGTCCACAGACATACTGTCTCCCCCCCTGGTCCACAGACATACTGTCTCCATCCTCTGGTCCACAGACATACTGTCTCCTTCCTCTAGTCCACAGACATGCTGTCTCCTCCCTCTGGTCCACAGACATACTGTCTCCTTCCTCTGATCCACAGACATACTGTCTCCTTCCTCTGGTCCACAGAATACTGTCTTCTTCCTCTGGTCCACAGACATACTGTCTCCTTCCTCTGGTCCACAGACATACTGTCTCCTTCCTCTGGTTCACAGACATACTATCTCCATCCTCTGGTCCACAGACATACTGTCTCCTTCCTCTGATCCACAGACATACTGTCTCCATCCTCTGGTCCACAGACATACTGTCTCCTCCCTCTGGTCCACAGACATACTGTCTCCTTCCTCTGGTCCACAGACATACTCTCTCCTTCCTCTGGTCCACATACATACTGTCTCCTTCCTCTGGTCCACATACATACTGTCTCCTTCCTCTGGTTCACAGACATACTGTCTCCTCCCTCTGGTCCACAGACATACTGTCTCCTTCCTCTGGTCCACAGACATACGGTTTCCTTCCTCTGGTCCACAGACATACTGTCTCCTCCCTCTGGTGCACAGACATACTGTCTCCTCCCTCTGGTCCACAGACATACTGTCTCCTCCCTCTGGTCCACAGACATACTGTCTCCTTCCTCTGGTCCACAGACATACTGTCTCCATCCTCTGGTCAACAGACATACTGTCACCACCCTCTGGTCCACAGACATACTGTCTCCATCCTCTGGTCCACAGACATACTGTCTCCTCCCTCTGGTCCACAGACATACTGTCTCCTTCCTCTGGTCCAGAGACACACTGTCTCCTTCCTCTGGTCCACAGACACACTGTCTCCTCCCTCTGGTCCACAGACATACTGTCTCCTTCCTCTGGTCCACAGACATACTGTCTCCTCCCTCTGGTCCACAGACATACTGTCTCCCCCCTCTGGTCCACAGACATACTGTCTCCATCCTCTGGTCCACAGACATACTGTCTCCTCCCTCTGGTCCACAGACATACTGTCTCCTTTTTCTGGTCCACAGACATACTGTCTCCTTCCTCTGGTCCACAGACATACTGTCTCCTTCCTCTGGTCCACAGACATACTGTCTCCTCCCTCTGGTCCACAGACATACTGTCTCCTTCCTCTGGTCCACAGACATACTGTCCCCTTCCTCTGGTGCACAGACATACTGTCTCCTCCCTCTGGTCCACAGACATACTGTCTCCTCCCTCTGGTCCACAGACATACTGTCTCCTCCCTCTGGTCCACAGACATACTGTCTCCTTCCTCTGGTCCACAGACACACTGTCTCCTCCCTCTGGTCCACAGACATACTGTCTCCTCCCTCTGGTCCACAGTCATAATATCTCCTTCCTCTGGTCCACAGACATACTGTCTCCTTCCCCTGGTCCACAGACATACTGTCTCCTTCCTCTGGTCCACAGACATACTGTCTCCTTCCTCTGGTCCACAGACATACTGTCTCCTCCCTCTGGTCCACAGATATACTGTCTCCTCCCTCTGGTCCACAGACATACTGTCTCCTCCCTCTGGTCCACAGACATACTGTCTCCTTCCTCTGGTCCACAGACATACTGTCTCCTCCCTCTGGTCCACAGACATACTGTCTCCATCCTCTGGTCCACAGACATACTGTCTCCTTCCCCTGGTCCACAGACATACTGTCTCCATCCTCTGGTCCACAGACATACTGTCTCCTTCCCCTGGTCCACAGACATACTGTCTCCTTCCTCTGGTCCACAGACACACTGTCTCCTTCCTCTGGTCCACAGACACACTGTCTCCTCCCTCTGGTCCACAGACATACTGTCTCCTCCCTCTGGTCCACAGTCATAATATCTCCTTCCCCTGGTCCACAGACATACTGTCTCCTTCCTCTGGTCCACAGACACACTGTCTCCTTCCTCTGGTCCACAGACACACTGTCTCCTCCCTCTGGTTCACAGACATATGGTCTCCTTCCTCTGGTCCACAGACATACTGTCTCCTCCCTCTGGTCCACAGACATACTGTCTCCTCCCTCTGGTCCACAGACATACTGTCTCCTCCCTCTGGTCCACAGACATACTGTCTCCTTCCTCTGGTCCACAGACATACTGTCTCCATCCTCTGGTCAACAGACATACTGTCTCCACCCTCTGGTCCACAGACATACTGTCTCCATCCTCTGGTCCACAGACATACTGTCTCCTCCCTCTGGTCCACAGACATACTGTCTCCTTCCTCTGGTCCACAGACATACTGTCTCCATCCTCTGGTCAACAGACATACTGTCTCCATCCTCTGGTCAACAGACATACTGTCTCCACCCTCTGGTCCACAGACATACTGTCTCCTCCCTCTGGTCCACAGACATACTGTCTCCTCCCTCTGGTCCACAGACATACTGTCTCCTTCCTCTGGTCCACAGACATACTGTCTCCATCCTCTGGTCAACGGACATACTGTCTCCACCCTCTGGTCCACAGACATACTGTCTCCTCCCTCTGGTCCACAGACATACTGACTCATCCCTCTGGTCCACAGACATACTGTCTCCTTCCCCTGGTCCACAGACATACTGTCTCCATCCTCTGGTCCACAGACATACTGTCTCCATCCTCTGGTCCACAGACATACTGTCTCCTTCCTCTGGTCCACAGACATACTGTCTCCTTCCCCTGGTCCACAGACATACTGTCTCCATCCTCTGGTCCACAGACATACTGTCTCCTCCCTCTGGTCCACAGACATACTGTCTCCTCCCTCTGGTCCACAGACATACTGTCTCCTCCCTCTGGTCCACAGACATACTGTCTCCATCCTCTGGTTCACAGACATACTGTCTCCTCCCTCTGGTCCACAGACATACTGTCTCCATCCTCTGGTCCACAGACATACTGTCTCCTCCCTCTATTCCACAGACATGCTGTCTCCTCCCTCTGGTCCACAGTCATACTGTCTCCATCCTCTCGTCCACAGACATACTGTCTCCTTCCTCTGGTCCACAGACATACTGTCTCCTCCCTCTGGTCCACAGACATACTGTCTCCATCCTCTGGTCCACAGACATACTGTCTCCTTCCTCTGGTCAACAGACATACTGTCTCCTCCCTCTGGTCCACAGACATACTGTCTCCTTCCTCTGGTCCACAGACATACTGTCTCCTCCCTCTGGTCCACAGACATACTGTCTCCTTCCTCTGGTTCACAGACATACTGTCTCCTCCCTCTGGTCCACAGACATACTGTCTCCATCCTCTGGTCCACAGACATACTGTCTCCTTCCTCTGGTCAACAGACATACTGTCTCCATCCTCTGGTCCACAGACATACTGTCTCCTCCCTCTGGTCCACAGACATACTGTCTCCTCCCTCTGGTCCACAGACATACTGTCTCCCCCCTCTGGTCCACAGACATACTGTCTCCATCCTCTGGTTCACAGACATACTGTCTCCTCCCTCTGGTCCACAGACATACTGTCTCCATCCTCTGGTCCACAGACATACTGTCTCCTCCCTCTGGTCCACAGACATACTGTCTCCATCCTCTGGTCCACAGACATACTGTCTCCATCCTCTGGTCCACAGACATACTGTCTCCTACCTCTGGTTCACAGACATACTGTCTCCATCCTCTGGTCCACAGACATACTGTCTCCTTCCTCTGGTCCACAGACATACTGTCTCCTCCCTCTGGTCCACAGACATACTGTCTCCATCCTCTGGTCCACAGACATACTGTCTCCTACCTCTGGTCCACAGACATACTGTCTCCTCCCTCTGGTCCACAGACATACTGTCTCCTCCCTCTGGTCCACGGACATACTGTCTCCTCCCTCTGGTCCACAGACATACTGTCTCCATCCTCTGGTTCACAGACATACTGTCTCCTCCCTCTGGTCCACAGACATACTGTCTCCATCCTCTGGTCCACAGACATACTGTCTCCTTCCCCTGGTCCACAGACATACTGTCTCCTACCTCTGGTTCACAGACATACTGTCTCCACCCTCTGGTCCACAGACATACTGTCTCCTTCCCCTGGTCCACAGACATACTGTCTCCTACCTCTGGTTCACAGACATACTGTCTCCACCCTCTGGTCCACAGACATACTGTCTCCTTCCCCTGGTCCACAGACATACTGTCTCCTCCCTCTGGTCCACAGACATACTGTCTCCACCCTCTGGTCCACAGACATACTGTCTCCTCCCTCTGGTCCACAGACATACTCTCTCCATCCTCTGGTCCACAGACATACTGTCTACATCCTCTGGTCCACAGACATACTGTCTCCTTCCTCTGGTCCACAGACATACTGTCTCCTCCCTCTGGTCCACAGACATACTGTCTCCATCCTCTTGTCCACAGACATACTGTCTCCTTTCTCTGGTTCACAGACATACTGTCTCCTCCCTCTGGTCCACAGACATACTGTCTCCATCCTCTGGTCCACAGACATACTGTCTCCTACCTCTGGTCCACAGACATACTGTCTCCTCCCTCTGGTCCACAGACATACTGTCTCCATCCTCTTGTCCACAGACATACTGTCTCCTCCCTCTGGTCCACAGACATACTGTCTCCATCCTCTTGTCCACAGACATACTGTCTCCTTTCTCTGGTTCACAGACATACTGTCTCCTCCCTCTGGTCTACAGACATACTGTCTCCATCCTCTGGTCCACAGACATACTGTCTCCATCCTCTGGTCCACAGACATACTGTCTCCTCCCTCTGGTCCACAGACATACTGTCTCCATCCTCTTGTCCACAGACATACTGTCTCCTTTCTCTGGTCCACAGACATACTGTCTCCTCCCTCTGGTCCACAGACAAACTGTCTCCATCCTCTGGTCCACAGATATACTGTCTCCTACCTCTGGTCCACAGACATACTGTCTCCTCCCTCTGGTCCACAGACATACTGTCTCCTCCCTCTGGTCCACAGACATACTGTCTCCTTCCCCTGGTCCACAGACATACTGTCTCCATCCTCTGGTCCACAGACATACTGTCTCCATCCTCTGGTCCACAGACATACTGTCTCCTACCTCTGGTCTACAGACATACTGTCTCCTCCCTCTGGTCCACAGACATACTGTCTCCTCCCTCTGGTCCACAGACATACTGTCTCCTTCCTCTGGTCCACAGACATACTGTCTCCTTCTTCTGGTCCACAGACATACTGTCTCCTCCCTCTGGTCCACAGACATACTGACTCCATCCTCTGGTCCACAGACATACTGTCTCCATCCTCTGGTCCACAGACATACTGTCTCCATCCTCTGGTCCATAGACATACTGTCTCCTACCTCTGGTCCACAGACATACTGTCTCCTCCCTCTGGTCCACAGACATACTGTCTCCTACCTCTGGTTCACAGACATACTGTCTCCATCCTCTGGTCCACAGACATACTGTCTCCTTCCTCTGGTCCACAGACATACTGTCTCCTCCCTCTGGTCCACAGACATACTGTCTCCTTCTTCTGGTCCACAGACATACTGTCTCCTCCCTCTGGTCCACAGACATACTGACTCCATCCTCTGGTCCACAGACATACTGTCTCCATCCTCTGGTCCACAGACATACTGTCTCCTTCCTCTGGTCCACAGACATACTGTCTCCTCCCTCTGGTCCACAGACATACTGTCTCCATCCTCTGGTCCACAGACATACTGTCTCCTACCTCTGGTCCACAGACATACTGTCTCCTCCCTCTGGTCCACAGACATACTGTCTCCTCCCTCTGGTCCACGGACATACTGTCTCCTCCCTCTGGTCCACAGACATACTGTCTCCATCCTCTGGTTCACAGACATACTGTCTCCTCCCTCTGGTCCACAGACATACTGTCTCCATCCTCTGGTCCACAGACATACTGTCTCCTTCCCCTGGTCCACAGACATACTGTCTCCTACCTCTGGTTCACAGACATACTGTCTCCACCCTCTGGTCCACAGACATACTGTCTCCTTCCCCTGGTCCACAGACATACTGTCTCCTACCTCTGGTTCACAGACATACTGTCTCCACCCTCTGGTCCACAGACATACTGTCTCCTTCCCCTGGTCCACAGACATACTGTCTCCTCCATCTGGTCCACAGACATACTGTCTCCACCCTCTGGTCCACAGACATACTGTCTCCTCCCTCTGGTCCACAGACATACTCTCTCCATCCTCTGGTCCACAGACATACTGTCTACATCCTCTGGTCCACAGACATACTGTCTCCTTCCTCTGGTCCACAGACATACTGTCTCCTCCCTCTGGTCCACAGACATACTGTCTCCATCCTCTTGTCCACAGACATACTGTCTCCTTTCTCTGGTTCACAGACATACTGTCTCCTCCCTCTGGTCCACAGACATACTGTCTCCATCCTCTGGTCCACAGACATACTGTCTCCTACCTCTGGTCCACAGACATACTGTCTCCTCCCTCTGGTCCACAGACATACTGTCTCCATCCTCTTGTCCACAGACATACTGTCTCCTCCCTCTGGTCCACAGACATACTGTCTCCATCCTCTTGTCCACAGACATACTGTCTCCTTTCTCTGGTTCACAGACATACTGTCTCCTCCCTCTGGTCTACAGACATACTGTCTCCATCCTCTGGTCCACAGACATACTGTCTCCATCCTCTGGTCCACAGACATACTGTCTCCTCCCTCTGGTCCACAGACATACTGTCTCCATCCTCTTGTCCACAGACATACTGTCTCCTTTCTCTGGTCCACAGACATACTGTCTCCTCCCTCTGGTCCACAGACAAACTGTCTCCATCCTCTGGTCCACAGATATACTGTCTCCTACCTCTGGTCCACAGACATACTGTCTCCTCCCTCTGGTCCACAGACATACTGTCTCCTCCCTCTGGTCCACAGACATACTGTCTCCTTCCCCTGGTCCACAGACATACTGTCTCCATCCTCTGGTCCACAGACATACTGTCTCCATCCTCTGGTCCACAGACATACTGTCTCCTACCTCTGGTCTACAGACATACTGTCTCCTCCCTCTGGTCCACAGACATACTGTCTCCTCCCTCTGGTCCACAGACATACTGTCTCCTTCCTCTGGTCCACAGACATACTGTCTCCTTCTTCTGGTCCACAGACATACTGTCTCCTCCCTCTGGTCCACAGACATACTGACTCCATCCTCTGGTCCACAGACATACTGTCTCCATCCTCTGGTCCACAGACATACTGTCTCCATCCTCTGGTCCATAGACATACTGTCTCCTACCTCTGGTCCACAGAATACTGTCTCCTCCCTCTGGTCCACAGACATACTGTCTCCTACCTCTGGTTCACAGACATACTGTCTCCATCCTCTGGTCCACAGACATACTGTCTCCTTCCTCTGGTCCACAGACATACTGTCTCCTCCCTCTGGTCCACAGACATACTGTCTCCTTCTTCTGGTCCACAGACATACTGTCTCCTCCCTCTGGTCCACAGACATACTGACTCCATCCTCTGGTCCACAGACATACTGTCTCCATCCTCTGGTCCACAGACATACTGTCTCCATCCTCTGGTCCATAGACATACTGTCTCCTACCTCTGGTCCACAGACATACTGTCTCCATCCTCTGGTCCACAGACATACTGTCTCCTTCCTCTGGTTCACAGACATACTATCTCCATCCTGTGGTCCACAGACATACTGTCTCCTTCCTCTGATCCACAGACATACTGTCTCCTTCCTCTGATCCACAGACATACTGTCTTCTTCCTCTGGTCCACAGACATACCGTCTCCTTCCTCTGGTCCACAGACATGCTGTCTCCTCCCTCTGGGCCACAGACATACTGTCTCCTCCCTCTGGTCCACAGACATACTGTCTCCTCCCTCTGGTCCACAGACATACTGTCTCCATCCTCTGGTCCACAGACATACTGTCTCCATCCTCTGGTCCACAGACATACTGTCTCCCCCCCTGGTCCACAGACATACTGTCTCCATCCTCTGGTCCACAGACATACTGTCTGCTTCCTCTAGTCCACATACATGCTGTCTCCTCCCTCTGGTCCAGAGACATACTGTCTCCTTCCTGTGATCCACAGACATACTGTCTCCTTCCTCTGGTCCACAGACATACTATCTCCTTCCTCTGGTCCACAGACATACTGTCTCCTTCCTCTGGTCCACAGACATACTGTCTCCTTCCTCTGGTCCACAGACATGCTGTCTCCTCCCTCTGGTCCACAGACATACTGTCTCCTTCCTCTGGTCCACAGACATACTGTCTCCTTCCTCTGGTCCACAGACATACTGTCTCCTTCCTCTGGTCCACAGACATACTGTCTCCTCCCTCTGGTCCACAGACATACTGTCTACATCCTCTGGTCCACAGACATACTGTCTCCTTTCTCTGGTTCACAGACATACTGTCTCCTCCCTCTGGTCCACAGACATACTGTCTCCATCCTCTGGTCCACAGACATACTGTCTCCTCCCTCTGGTCCACAGACATACTGTCTCCATCCTCTGGTCCACAGACATACTGTCTCCATCCTCTGGTCCACAGACATACTGTCTCCTACCTCTGGTTCACAGACATACTGTCTCCATCCTCTGGTCCACAGACACACTGTCTCCATTCTCTGGTCCACAGACATACTGTCTCCTACCTCTGGTTCACAGACATACTGCCTCCATCCTCTGGTCCACAGACGTACTGTCTCCTACCTCTGGTTCACAGACATACTGTCTCCATCCTCTGATCCACAGACATACTGTCTCCTTCCTCTGGTTCACAGACATACTGTCTCCTCCCTCTGGTCCACAGACATACTGTCTCCTCCCTCTGGTCCACAGACATACTCTCTCCATCCTCTGGTCCACAGACATACTGTCTACATCCTCTGGTCCACAGACATACTGTCTCCTCCCTCTGGTCCACAGACATACTGTCTACATCCTCTGGTCCACAGACATACTGTCTCCTCCCTCTGGTCCACAGACATACTGTCTCCTACCTCTGGTCCACAGACATACTGTCTCCTTTCTCTGGTCCACAGACATACTGTCTCCATCCTCTGGTCCACAGACATACTGTCTCCTCCTTCTGGTCCACAGACATACTGTCTCCTTCCTCTGGTCCACAGACATACTGTCTCCTCCCTCTGGTCCACAGACATACTGTCTCCTCCCTCTGGTCCACAGACATACTGTCTCCTCCCTCTGGTCCACAGACATACTGTCTCCTCCCTCTGGTCCACAGACATACTGTCTCCATCCTCTGGTCCACAGACATACTGTCTCCATCCTCTGGTCCACAGACATACTGTCTCCCCCCCTGGTCCACAGACATACTGTCTCCATCCTCTGGTCCACAGACATACTGTCTCCTTCCTCTAGTCCACATACATGCTGTCTCCTCCCTCTGGTCCAGAGACATACTGTCTCCTTCCTGTGATCCACAGACATACTGTCTCCTTCCTCTGGTCCACAGACATACTATCTCCTTCCTCTGGTCCACAGACATACTGTCTCCTTCCTCTGGTCCACAGACATACTGTCTCCTTCCTCTGGTCCACAGACATGCTGTCTCCTCCCTCTGGTCCACAGACATACTGTCTCCTTCCTCTGGTCCACAGACATACTGTCTCCTTCCTCTGGTCCACAGACATACTGTCTCCTTCCTCTGGTCCACAGACATACTGTCTCCTCCCTCTGGTCCACAGACATACTGTCTACATCCTCTGGTCCACAGTCATACTGTCTGCTTTCTCTGGTTCACAGACATATTGTCTCCTCCCTCTGGTCCACAGACATACTGTCTCCATCCTCTGGTCCACAGACATACTGTCTCCTCCCTCTGGTCCACAGACATACTGTCTCCATCCTCTGGTCCACAGACATACTGTCTCCATCCTCTGGTCCACAGACATACTGTCTCCTACCTCTGGTTCACAGACATACTGTCTCCATCCTCTGATCCACAGACATACTGTCTCCTTCCTCTGGTCCACAGACATACTGTCTCCATCCTCTGGTCCACAGACATACTGTCTCCATCCTCTGGTCCACAGACATACTGTCTCCTACCTCTGGTCCACAGACATACTGTCTCCATCCTCTGATCCACAGACATACTGTCTCCTTCCTCTGGTCCACAGACATACTGTCTCCATCCTCTGGTCCACAGACATACTGTCTCCATCCTCTGGTCCACAGACATACTGTCTCCTCCCTCTGGTCCACAGACATACTGTCTCCATCCTCTGGTCCACAGACATACTGTCTCCATCCTCTGGTCCACAGACATACTGTCTCCCCCCCCTGGTCCACAGACATACTGTCTCCATCCTCTGGTCCACAGACATACTGTCTCCTTCCTCTAGTCCACATACATGCTGTCTCCTCCCTCTGGTCCACAGACATACTGTCTCCTTCCTGTGATCCACAGACATACTGTCTCCTTCCTCTGGTCCACAGACATACTGTCTCCTTCCTCTGGTCCACAGACATACTGTCTCCTTCCTCTGGTCCACAGACATACTGTCTCCTTCCTCTGGTCCACAGACATACTGTCTCCTCCCTCTGGTCCACAGACATACTGTCTCCTTCCTCTGGTCCACAGACATACTCTCTCCTTCCTCTGGTCCACAGACATACTGTCTCCTTCCTCTTGTCCACAGACATGCTGTCTCCTCCCTCTGGTCCACAGACATACTGTCTCCTTCCTCTGGTTCACAGACATACTATCTCCATCCTGTGGTCCACAGACATACTGTCTCCTTCCTCTGATCCACAGACATACTGTCTCCTTCTTCTGGTCCACAGACATACCGTCTCCTTCCTCTGGTCCACAGACATACTGTCTCCTTCCCCTGGTCCACAGACATACTGTCTCCTCCCTCTGGTCCACAGACATACTGTCTCCTCCCTGTGGTCCACAGACATACTCTCTCCATCCTCTGGTCCACAGACATACTGTCTCCATCCTCTGGTCCACAGACATACTGTCTCCTTCCTCTTGTCCACAGACATACTGTCTCCTCCCTCTGGTCCACAGACATACTGTCTCCTCCCTCAGGTCCACAGATTTACTGTCTCCATCCTCTGGTCCACAGACATACTGTCTCCATCCTCTTGTCCACAGACATACTGTCTCCTCCCTCTGGTCCACAGACATACTGTCTCCATCCTCTGGTCCACAGACATACTGTCTCCATCCTCTGGTCCACAGACATACTGTCTCCTACCTCTGGTTCACAGACATACTCTCTCCATCCTCTGGTCCACAGACATACTGTCTCCATCCTCTGGTCCACAGACACACTGTCTCCTTCCTCTGGTCCACAGACATACTGTCTCCATCCTTTGGTCCACAGACATACCGTCTCCTTCCTCTGGTCCACAGACATACTGTCTCCTTCCCCTGGTCCACAGACATACTGTCTCCTCCCTCTGGTCCACAGACATACTGTCTCCACCCTCTGGTCCACAGACATACTGTCTCCTCCCTCTGGTCCACAGACATACTCTCTCCATCCTCTGGTCCACAGACATACTGTCTACATCCTCTGGTCCACAGACATACTGTCTCCTTCCTCTGGTCCACAGACATACTGTCTCCTCCCTCTGGTCCACAGACATACTGTCTCCATCCTCTTGTCCACAGACATACTGTCTCCTTTCTCTGGTTCACAGACATACTGTCTCCTCCCTCTGGTCCACAGACATACTGTCTCCATCCTCTGGTCCACAGACATACTGTCTCCTACCTCTGGTCCACAGACATACTGTCTCCTCCCTCTGGTCCACAGACATACTGTCTCCATCCTCTTGTCCACAGACATACTGTCTCCTCCCTCTGGTCCACAGACATACTGTCTCCATCCTCTTGTCCACAGACATACTGTCTCCTTTCTCTGGTTCACAGACATACTGTCTCCTCCCTCTGGTCCACAGACATACTGTCTCCATCCTCTGGTCCACAGACATACTGTCTCCATCCTCTGGTCCACAGACATACTGTCTCCTCCCTCTGGTCCACAGACATACTGTCTCCATCCTCTTGTCCACAGACATACTGTCTCCTTTCTCTGGTCCACAGACATACTGTCTCCTCCCTCTGGTCCACAGACATACTGTCTCCATCCTCTGGTCCACAGACATACTGTCTCCTCCCTCTGGTCCACAGACATACTGTCTCCATCCTCTGGTCCACAGACATACTGTCTCCATCCTCTGGTCCACAGACATACTGTCTCCTACCTCTGGTTCACAGACATACTGTCTCCATCCTCTGGTCCACAGACACACTGTCTCCATTCTCTGGTCCACAGACATACTGTCTCCTACCTCTGGTTCACAGACATACTGCCTCCATCCTCTGGTCCACAGACGTACTGTCTCCTACCTCTGGTTCACAGACATACTGTCTCCATCCTCTGATCCACAGACATACTGTCTCCTTCCTCTGGTTCACAGACATACTGTCTCCTCCCTCTGGTCCACAGACATACTGTCTCCTCCCTCTGGTCCACAGACATACTCTCTCCATCCTCTGGTCCACAGACATACTGTCTACATCCTCTGGTCCACAGACATACTGTCTCCTCCCTCTGGTCCACAGACATACTGTCTACATCCTCTGGTCCACAGACATACTGTCTCCTCCCTCTGGTCCACAGACATACTGTCTCCTACCTCTGGTCCACAGACATACTGTCTCCTTTCTCTGGTCCACAGACATACTGTCTCCATCCTCTGGTCCACAGACATACTGTCTCCTCCCTCTGGTCCACAGACATACTGTCTCCTTCCTCTGGTCCACAGACATACTGTCTCCTCCCTCTGGTCCACAGACATACTGTCTCCTCCCTCTGGTCCACAGACATACTGTCTCCTCCCTCTGGTCCACAGACATACTGTCTCCTCCCTCTGGTCCACAGACATACTGTCTCCATCCTCTGGTCCACAGACATACTGTCTCCATCCTCTGGTCCACAGACATACTGTCTCCCCCCCTGGTCCACAGACATACTGTCTCCATCCTCTGGTCCACAGACATACTGTCTCCTTCCTCTAGTCCACATACATGCTGTCTCCTCCCTCTGGTCCAGAGACATACTGTCTCCTTCCTGTGATCCACAGACATACTGTCTCCTTCCTCTGGTCCACAGACATACTATCTCCTTCCTCTGGTCCACAGACATACTGTCTCCTTCCTCTGGTCCACAGACATACTGTCTCCTTCCTCTGGTCCACAGACATGCTGTCTCCTCCCTCTGGTCCACAGACATACTGTCTCCTTCCTCTGGTCCACAGACATACTGTCTCCTTCCTCTGGTCCACAGACATACTGTCTCCTTCCTCTGGTCCACAGACATACTGTCTCCTCCCTCTGGTCCACAGACATACTGTCTACATCCTCTGGTCCACAGTCATACTGTCTGCTTTCTCTGGTTCACAGACATATTGTCTCCTCCCTCTGGTCCACAGACATACTGTCTCCATCCTCTGGTCCACAGACATACTGTCTCCTCCCTCTGGTCCACAGACATACTGTCTCCATCCTCTGGTCCACAGACATACTGTCTCCATCCTCTGGTCCACAGACATACTGTCTCCTACCTCTGGTTCACAGACATACTGTCTCCATCCTCTGATCCACAGACATACTGTCTCCTTCCTCTGGTCCACAGACATACTGTCTCCATCCTCTGGTCCACAGACATACTGTCTCCATCCTCTGGTCCACAGACATACTGTCTCCTACCTCTGGTCCACAGACATACTGTCTCCATCCTCTGATCCACAGACATACTGTCTCCTTCCTCTGGTCCACAGACATACTGTCTCCATCCTCTGGTCCACAGACATACTGTCTCCATCCTCTGGTCCACAGACATACTGTCTCCTCCCTCTGGTCCACAGACATACTGTCTCCATCCTCTGGTCCACAGACATACTGTCTCCATCCTCTGGTCCACAGACATACTGTCTCCCCCCCCTGGTCCACAGACATACTGTCTCCATCCTCTGGTCCACAGACATACTGTCTCCTTCCTCTAGTCCACATACATGCTGTCTCCTCCCTCTGGTCCACAGACATACTGTCTCCTTCCTGTGATCCACAGACATACTGTCTCCTTCCTCTGGTCCACAGACATACTGTCTCCTTCCTCTGGTCCACAGACATACTGTCTCCTTCCTCTGGTCCACAGACATACTGTCTCCTTCCTCTGGTCCACAGACATGCTGTCTCCTCCCTCTGGTCCACAGACATACTGTCTCCTTCCTCTGGTCCACAGACATACTGTCTCCTTCCTCTGGTCCACAGACATACTGTCTCCTTCCTCTTGTCCACAGACATGCTGTCTCCTCCCTCTGGTCCACAGACATACTGTCTCCTTCCTCTGGTTCACAGACATACTATCTCCATCCTGTGGTCCACAGACATACTGTCTCCTTCCTCTGATCCACAGACATACTGTCTCCTTCTTCTGGTCCACAGACATACCGTCTCCTTCCTCTGGTCCACAGACATACTGTCTCCTTCCCCTGGTCCACAGACATACTGTCTCCTCCCTCTGGTCCACAGACATACTGTCTCCTCCCTGTGGTCCACAGACATACTCTCTCCATCCTCTGGTCCACAGACATACTGTCTCCATCCTCTGGTCCACAGACATACTGTCTCCTTCCTCTGGTCCACAGACATACTGTCTCCTCCCTCTGGTCCACAGACATACTGTCTCCTCCCTCAGGTCCACAGATTTACTGTCTCCATCCTCTGGTCCACAGACATACTGTCTCCATCCTCTTGTCCACAGACATACTGTCTCCTCCCTCTGGTCCACAGACATACTGTCTCCATCCTCTGGTCCACAGACATACTGTCTCCATCCTCTGGTCCACAGACATACTGTCTCCTACCTCTGGTTCACAGACATACTCTCTCCATCCTCTGGTCCACAGACATACTGTCTCCATCCTCTGGTCCACAGACACACTGTCTCCTTCCTCTGGTCCACAGACATACTGTCTCCATCCTTTGGTCCACAGACATACCGTCTCCTTCCTCTGGTCCACAGACATACTGTCTCCTTCCCCTGGTCCACAGACATACTGTCTCCTCCCTCTGGTCCACAGACATACTGTCTCCACCCTCTGGTCCACAGACATACTGTCTCCTCCCTCTGGTCCACAGACATACTCTCTCCATCCTCTGGTCCACAGACATACTGTCTACATCCTCTGGTCCACAGACATACTGTCTCCTTCCTCTGGTCCACAGACATACTGTCTCCTCCCTCTGGTCCACAGACATACTGTCTCCATCCTCTTGTCCACAGACATACTGTCTCCTTTCTCTGGTTCACAGACATACTGTCTCCTCCCTCTGGTCCACAGACATACTGTCTCCATCCTCTGGTCCACAGACATACTGTCTCCTACCTCTGGTCCACAGACATACTGTCTCCTCCCTCTGGTCCACAGACATACTGTCTCCATCCTCTTGTCCACAGACATACTGTCTCCTCCCTCTGGTCCACAGACATACTGTCTCCATCCTCTTGTCCACAGACATACTGTCTCCTTTCTCTGGTTCACAGACATACTGTCTCCTCCCTCTGGTCCACAGACATACTGTCTCCATCCTCTGGTCCACAGACATACTGTCTCCATCCTCTGGTCCACAGACATACTGTCTCCTCCCTCTGGTCCACAGACATACTGTCTCCATCCTCTTGTCCACAGACATACTGTCTCCTTTCTCTGGTCCACAGACATACTGTCTCCTCCCTCTGGTCCACAGACATACTGTCTCCATCCTCTGGTCCACAGACATACTGTCTCCTACCTCTGGTCCACAGACATACTGTCTCCTCCCTCTGGTCCACAGACATACTGTCTCCTCCCTCTGGTCCACAGACATACTGTCTCCTTCCCCTGGTCCACAGACATACTGTCTCCATCCTCTGGTCCACAGACATACTGTCTCCATCCTCTGGTCCACAGACATACTGTCTCCTACCTCTGGTCTACAGACATACTGTCTCCTCCCTCTGGTCCACAGACATACTGTCTCCTCCCTCTGGTCCACAGACATACTGTCTCCTTCCTCTGGTCCACAGACATACTGTCTCCTTCTTCTGGTCCACAGACATACTGTCTCCTCCCTCTGGTCCACAGACATACTGACTCCATCCTCTGGTCCACAGACATACTGTCTCCATCCTCTGGTCCACAGACATACTGTCTCCATCCTCTGGTCCATAGACATACTGTCTCCTACCTCTGGTCCACAGACATACTGTCTCCTCCCCCTGGTCCACAGACATACTGTCTCCTACCTCTGGTTCACAGACATACTGTCTCCATCCTCTGGTCCACAGACATACTGTCTCCTTCCTCTGGTCCACAGACATACTGTCTCCTCCCTCTGGTCCACAGACATACTGTCTCCTTCTTCTGGTCCACAGACATACTGTCTCCTCCCTCTGGTCCACAGACATACTGACTCCATCCTCTGGTCCACAGACATACTGTCTCCATCCTCTGGTCCACAGACATACTGTCTCCATCCTCTGGTCCATAGACATACTGTCTCCTACCTCTGGTCCACAGACATACTGTCTCCATCCTCTGGTCCACAGACATACTGTCTCCTTCCTCTGGTTCACAGACATACTATCTCCATCCTGTGGTCCACAGACATACTGTCTCCTTCCTCTGATCCACAGACATACTGTCTCCTTCCTCTGATCCACAGACATACTGTCTCCTTCCTCTGGTCCACAGACATACCGTCTCCTTCCTCTGGTCCACAGACATACTGTCTCCTTCCCCTGGTCCACAGACATACTGTCTCCTCCCTCTGGTCCACAGACATACTGTCTCCTCCCTCTGGTCCACAGACATACTCTCTCCATCCTCTGGTCCACAGACATACTGTCTACATCCTCTGGTCCACAGACATACTGTCTCCTTCCTCTGGTCCACAGACATACTGTCTCCTCCCTCTGGTCCACAGACATACTGTCTCCTCCCTCAGGTCCACAGATTTACTGTCTCCATCCTCTGGTCCACAGACATACTGTCTCCATCCTCTTGTCCACAGACATACTGTCTCCTTTCTCTGGTTCACAGACATACTGTCTCCTCCCTCTGGTCCACAGACATACTGTCTCCATCCTCTGGTCCATAGACATACTGTCTCCTACCTCTGGTCCACAGACATACTGTCTCCATCCTCTGGTCCACAGACATACTGTCTCCTCCCTCTGGTCCACAGACATACTGTCTCCATCCTCTGGTCCACAGACATACTGTCTCCATCCTCTGGTCCACAGACATACTGTCTCCTCCTTCTGGTCCACAGACATACTGTCTCCCCCCTCTGGTCCACAGACATACTGTCTCCACCCTCTGGTCCACAGACATACTGTCTCCTCCCTCTGGTCCACAGACATACTGTCTCCTCCCTCTGTTCCACAGACATGCTGTCTCCTCCCTCTGGTCCACAGACATACTGTCTCCTCCCTCTGGTCCACAGACATACTGTCTCCTTCCTCTGGTCCACAGACATACTGTCTCCTTCCTCTGGTCCACAGACATACTGTCTCCTCCCTCTGGTCCACAGACATACTGTCTCCTTCCTCTGGTCCACAGACATACTGTCTCCTCCCTCTGGTCCACAGACATACTGTCTCCATCCTCTGGTCCACAGACATACTGTCTCCATCCTCTGGTCCACAGACATACTGTCTCCTACCTCTGGTTCACAGACATACTGTCTTCATCCTCTGGTCCACAGACATACTGTCTCCTACCTCTGGTCCACAGACATACTGTCTCCTTCCCCTGGTCCACAGACATACTATCTCCATCTTCTGGTCCACAGACATACTGTCTCCTCCCTCTGGTCCACAGACATACTGTCTCCTACCTCTGGTCCACAGACATACTGTCTCCATCCTCTGGTCCACAGACATACTGTCTCCATCCTCTGGTCCACAGACATACTGTCTCCTCCTTCTGGTCCACAGACATACTGTCTCCATCCTCTGGTCCACAGACATACTGTTTCCTTCCCCTGGTCCACAGACATACTGTCTCCTTCCTCTGGTCCACAGACATACTGTCTCCATCCTCTGGTCCACAGACATACTGTCTCCATCCTCTGGTCCACAGACATACTGTCTCCTCCCCCTGGTCCACAGACATACTGTCTCCATCCTCTGGTCCACAGACATACTGTCTCCTACCTCTGGTCCACAGACATACTGTCTCCTCCCTCTGGTCCACAGACATACTGTCTCCATCCTCTGGTCCACAGACATACTGTCTCCTTCCTCTGGTCCACAGACATACTGTCTCCATCCTCTGGTCCACAGACATACTGTCTCCTCCCTCTGGTCCACAGACATACTGTCTCCTTCCTCTGGTCCACAGACATACTGTCTCCATCCTCTGGTTCACAGACATACTGTCTCCATCCTCTGGTCCACAGACATACTGTTTCCTTCCCCTGGTCCACAGACATACTGTCTCCTTCCTCTGGTCCACAGACATACTGTCTCCATCCTCTGGTCCACAGACATACTGTCTCCATCCTCTGGTCCACAGACATACTGTCTCCATCCTCTGGTCCACAGACATACTGTCTCCTCCCTCTGGTCCACAGACATACTGTCTCCATCCTCTGGTCCACAGACATACTGTCTCCTTCATCTGGTCCACAGACATACTGTCTCCTTCCCCTGGTCCACAGACATCCTGTTTCCTCCCTCTGGTCCACAGACATACTGTCTCCATCCTCTGGTCCACAGACATACTGTCTCCTTCCTCTGGTCCACAGACATACTGTCTCCATCCTCTGGTCCACAGACATACTGTCTCCTCCCTCTGGTCCACAGACATACTGTCTCCTTCCTCTGGTCCACAGACATACTGTCTCCATCCTCTGGTTCACAGACATACTGTCTCCATCCTCTGGTCCACAGACATACTGTTTCCTTCCACTGGTCCACAGACATACTGTCTCCTTCCTCTGGTCCACAGACATACTGTCTCCATCCTCTGGTCCACAGACATACTGTCTCCATCCTCTGGTCCACAGACATACTGTCTCCATCCTCTGGTCCACAGACATACTGTCTCCATCCTCTGGTCCACAGACATACTGTCTCCTCCCTCTGGTCCACAGACATACTGTCTCCATCCTCTGGTCCACAGACATACTGTCTCCTTCATCTGGTCCACAGACATACTGTCTCCATGCTCTGGTCCACAGACATACTGTCTCCTCCCTCTGATCCACAGACATACTGTCTCCATCCTCTGGTCCACAGACATACTGTCTCCTCCCTCTAGTCCACAGACATACTGTCTCCTCCCTCTGATCCACAGACATACAGTCTCCATCCTCTGGTCCACCGACATACTGTTTCCTTCCCCTGGTCCACAGACATACTGTCTCCATCCTCTGGTCCACAGACATACTGTCTCCTTTCTCTGGTCCACAGACATACTGTCTCCTTCCTCTGGTCCACAGACATACTGTCTCCTCCCTCTGATCCACAGACACACTGTCTCCTCCCTCTGGTCCACAGACATACTGTCTCCTCCCTCTGGTCCACAGACATACTGTCTCCTTCCTCTGGTCCACAGACATACTGTCTCCATCCTCTGGTCCACAGACATACTGTCTCCATCCTCTGGTCCACAGACATACTGTCTCCTTCCTCTGGTCCACAGACATACTGTCTCCTCCCTCTGGTCCACAGACATACTGTCTCCTTCCTCTGGTCCACAGACATACTGTCTCCTCCCTCTGGTCCACAGACATACTGTCTCCTCCCTCTGGTCCACAGACATACTGTCTCCTCCCTCTGGTCCACAGACACACTGTCTCCCCTCTCTGGTCCACAGACATACTGTCTCCTTCCCCTGGTCCACAGACATACTGTCTCCATCCTCTGGTCCACAGACATACTGTCTCCATCCTCTGGTCCACATACATACTGTCTCCTTCCTCTGGTCCACAGACATACTGTCTCCATCCTCTGGTCCACAGACATACTGTCTCCTCCCTCTGGTCCACAGACATACTGTCTCCATCCTCTGGTCCACAGACATACTGTCTCCATCCTCTGGTCCACAGACATACTGTCTCCATCCTCTGGTCCACAGACATACTGTCTCCTTCCTCTGGTCCACAGACATACTGTCTCCATCCTCTGGTCCACAGACATACTGTCTCCTCCCTCTGGTCCACAGACATACTGTCTCCATCCTCTGGTCCACAGACATACTGTCTCCTTCCTCTAGTCCACAGACATACTGTCTCCTTCCCCTGGTCCACAGACATACTGTCTCCTTCCTCTAGTCCACAGACATACTGTCTCCTCCCTCCGGTCCACAGACATACTGTCTCCTCCCTCTGGTCCACAGACATACTGTCTCCTTCCTCTGGTCCACAGACATACTGTCTCCTTCCTCTGGTCCACAGACATACTGTCTCCTCCCTCTGGTCCACAGACATACTGTCTCCTTCCTGTAGTCCACAGACATACTGTCTCCTACCTCTGGTTCACAGACATACTGTCTCCTTCCTCTAGTCCACAGACATACTGTCTCCTTCCTCTGGTCCACAGACATACTGTCTCCTTCCTCTGGTCCACAGACATACTGTCTCCTCCCTCTGGTCCACAGACATACTGTCTCCTACCTCTGGTTCACAGACATACTGTCTCCTCCCTCTGGTCCACAGAATACTGTCTCCTTCCCCTGGTCCACAGACATACTGTCTCCTTCCCCTGGTCCACAGACACACTGTCTCCTTCCTCTAGTCCACAGACATACTGTCTCCTTCCCCTGGTCCACAGACATACTGTCTCCTTCCTCTAGTCCACAGACATACTGTCTCCTCCCTCTGGTCCACAGACATACTGTCTCCATCCTCTGGTCCACAGACATACTGTCTCCATCCTCTGGTCCACAGACATACTGTCTCCTTCCTCTGGTCCACAGACATACTGTCTCCCCCCTCTGGTCCACAGACATACTGTCTCCTACCTCTGGTTCACAGACATACTGTCTCCTCCCTCTGGTCCACAGAATACTGTCTCCTTCCCCTGGTCCACAGACATACTGTCTCCTTCCCCTGGTCCACAGACACACTGTCTCCTTCCTCTAGTCCACAGACATACTGTCTCCTTCCCCTGGTCCACAGACATACTGTCTCCTTCCTCTAGTCCACAGACATACTGTCTCCTCCCTCTGGTCCACAGACATACTGTCTCCTCCCTCTGGTCCACAGACATACTGTCTCCTTCCTCTGGTCCACAGACATACTGTCTCCTTCCTCTGGTCCACAGACATACTGTCTCCTCCCTCTGGTCCACAGACATACTGTCTCCTTCCTGTAGTCCACAGACATACTGTCTCCTACCTCTGGTTCACAGACATACTGTCTCCTTCCTCTAGTCCACAGACATACTGTCTCCTTCCTCTGGTCCACAGACATACTGTCTCCTTCCTCTGGTCCACAGACATACTGTCTCCTCCCTCTGGTCCACAGACATACTGTCTCCTACCTCTGGTTCACAGACATACTGTCTCCTCCCTCTGGTCCACAGAATACTGTCTCCTTCCCCTGGTCCACAGACATACTGTCTCCTTCCCCTGGTCCACAGACACACTGTCTCCTTCCTCTAGTCCACAGACATACTGTCTCCTTCCTCTGGTCCACAGACATACTGTCTCCTCCCTCTGGTCCACAGACATACTGTCTCCATCCTCTGGTCCACAGACATACTGTCTCCATCCTCTGGTCCACAGACATACTGTTTCCTTCCCCTGGTCCACAGACATTCTGTCTCCATCCTCTGGTCCACAGACATACTGTCTCCTTCCTCTGGTCCACAGACATACTGTCTCCTCCCTCTGGTTCACAGACATACTGTCTCCTTCCTCTAGTCCACAGACATACTGTCTCCTTCCTCTAGTCCACAGACATACTGTCTCCTACCTCTGGTTCACAGACATACTGTCTCCTTCATCTAGTCCACAGACATACTGTCTCCTTCCTCTGGTCCACAGACATACTCTCTCCTCCCTCTGGACCACAGACATACTGTCTCCTTCCTCTAGTCCACAGACATACTGTCTCCTTCCTCTGGTCCACAGACATACTGTCTCCTTCCTCTTGACCACAGACATTCTGTCTCCTCCCTCTGGACCACAGACATACTGTCTCCTCCCTCTGGACCACAGACATACTGTCTCCTTCCTCTAGTCCATAGACACACTGTCTCCATCCTCTGGTCCACAGACATACTGTCTCCTACCTCTGGTCCACAGACATACTGTCTCCTTCCTCTGGTCCACAGACATACTGTCTCCTCCCTCTGGACCACAGACATACTGTCTCCTCCCTCTGGACCACAGACATACTGTCTCCTTCCTCTAGTCCATAGACACACTGTCTCCATCCTCTGCTCCACAGACATACTGTCTCCTACCTCTGGTCCACAGACATACTGACTCCTTCCCCTGGTCCACAGACATACTGTCTCCTCCCTCTGGTCCACAGACATACTGTCTCCTCCATCTGGTCCACAGACATACTGTCTCCTTCCTCTGGTTCACAGACATACTGTCTCCTCCCTCTGGTCCACAGACATACTGTCTCCTCCCTCTGGTCCACAGACATACTGTCTCCTCCCTCTGGTCCACAGACATACTGTCTCCATCCTCTGGTCCACAGACATACTGTCTCCTTCCTCTGGTCCACAGACATACTGTCTCCTCCCTTTGGTCCACAGACATACTGTCTCCTCCCTCTGGTCCACAGACATACTGTCTCCTCCCTCTGGTCCACAGACATACTGTCTCCTCCCTCTGGTCCACAGACATACTGTCTCCCCCCTCTGGTCCACAGACATACTGTCTCCTTCCTCTGGCCCACAGACATACTGTCTCCTCCCTCTTGTCCACAGACATACTGTCTCCTCCCTCTGGTCCACAGACATACTGTCTCCTCCCTCTGGTCCACAGACATACTGTCTCCATCCTCTGGTCCACAGACATACTGTCTCCTTCCTCTGGTCCACAGACATACTGTCTCCTCCCTCTGGTCCACAGACATACTGTCTCCTCCCTCTGGTCCACAGACATACTGTCTCCTTCCTCTGTTCCACAGACATGCTGTCTCCTCCCTCTGGTCCACAGACATACTGTCTCCTCCCTCTGGTCCACAGACATACTGTCTCCATCCTCTGGTCCACAGACATACTGTCTCCTCCCTCTATTCCACAGACATGCTGTCTCCTCCCTCTGGTCCACAGTCATACTGTCTCCATCCTCTCGTCCACAGACATACTGTCTCCATCCTCTGGTCCACAGACATACTGTCTCCTCCCTCTGGTCCACAGATATACTGTCTCCTTCCTCTGATCCGCAGACATCCCTTCTAACAACATTCATCCAGACATTGAAGATGAATAAATGATTTTAATTTACTCCCATAGCAGCAGTTTGAGAACAACTTCTTTGAAATTAAATTACAATTAAAGTATTGTTCTAGATACTTCTTGTAACTCATTGGTTTCTTGAATTAAGCCCTCTTTATCTCTGAATTCCTTTATTAGTGATTACTAAGGGATGGACTTCAAATTTCATGTGTTAATAATATCTTATACAGTTTTGTGTTTACTCAACATGTCTAGGTATAGGTATCACTAGGGATGTGTTATAATGTGTAGAATCAAATGGGTAGTGCATCAAAGAAGTTTTAATGTCACTGTTTTGATAAATATATATATTATATTTTCTTCCACAGACCAGAACTCATAAAAGCTGAAACTATTATGAGAAGGACTATACAATTTTTTGCAAGTATTGCTTTGAACAAAGCTTCAAATGCTTGCATGATGTAAGTACAGTAGAAATTTACTTTCAATGATATTTCCTTAAATTTGAAGACCATGTGGGCACAGCCAGCATCAAATGGAGGGGGGGGGGGAGTGCATCCCAAACCTAAGATTTTCTAATAGCATTGATGGATTGACAGGAAAGAGAATGAATTGATCGATTTAGTTACCACCTTGATAGATCCTCCTCCATGTTTCGAATAGAAATCAGTACTAAATAAATAACAATAGAACTCATGATAAATGCCAATGGTGTTATTATAACAGACAAGGGTTTGGGAGGACCCTTCAGTTTGTGTCAAAAGACACATCAACTCTTGTGCATTTGATGGAACGTATGATCGTATGTAAGTGAGATGCAGACCCCTCAGCCTATCTAGGAGGTCAGTAGCCATACTTCAGTACTGACTTGGTCTATGTAGACCCATTCAATCCTTGCTAACAAGGAAAGTGGATATTAAATGATAATGATGATGATGACATCTCTGTCCAAGGGCAGAAACTAGAGATAGTTTCATAGTTTAGATATAAGCAGAAATCTTAGACAATGGTTACACTAACCAAATACAAATCAATATATAGAGATAGAAACATCATGAAGGGCATGATCAGATTCCTATGTGCAATGGTCCTCTTCATCTTCCTGTATGCATGTAAGACATGGACCATAACTGCAGAGATACAGAGAAAGATACAGGTAATGAGACTCTACTGCAATATCTTAGACATCTTATTTTTGGACCACATCATAATTGAGTAGGTCTGTGAAACCATCCAGCATCACATTAGCTTTGCCTCTATGAGGATCTTACAATAATGGCAAAAAAAAGAAAGCTTAGATGGTATGGCTGTGTAACAAAATCCAGTGTCCTTGCAAAGATCATATTTCAAAGAACTATAAAAGGAGGAGAGGAGAAAAGATGACTGAACAACATTAAGGTATAGATGAGGAAATCATTAGCAAAGACCTTGCATTTGGCTGCAAATGATGGTAAAGACTAGTGCTCAACATGCCACAATGGTGTCCCTGAGCCACCATCAGGGGTTGAGGGCTTAAGCGGAGAAGTTTGTTTTCATCGGTTTGACTGATTATCACAAAAGAATGATACTTGGCTTATTTTCTTATCTACATTTCATTTTCTTTTTTCTTCTTCATTTCCTGTTTGCTTTAACCCTTTAGCATGTAAACCAGCCAAATCCGACCAGAATTCTCTCACCTCTTTCTGTTCAAACCGGCTGTAACCGGCCATGACTGACCGCTCATATTGATGTTAAGGTATTGTTCTCAAAATAAATAATATCAAAATCTCAAAGATTCGATATTATGTGAGATAATTATGTAAGGTAAAGCCTTTACTGTGAAAACATAATAGTAAATATAGAGTAATATAAATGCTAAAGGGTTAATAGCATGTTTTGTTTTTATTAGATACTGCTCAATTATGTTTATGTAATGTCAATGGCCTTTCATGACATTGTGAGATTTTATATATTGAATAAATTATAGTAATATTGTTGTGGGTAAAAAAAAAAAGAAATAAAATAATTTTCTTATTATTAAGTTTAGTGCTTAGAACATAACAAAGGTTCGTACATAAAATTATGATGGACATTTTTTAGATGTGCTGGTACCACGAAAAATCCTACCAAGTCCATCCTGTGGTGATACCATGAGGAAACAAACCAAGTAAATGTCATGAAGTATTTGGCATTAGGAAGGGCATCCACCCATGCCAAAATGGAACAAACAAGCAAGATATAATCATCTGACCTGTCTGTCGAGTCACAGAACATAACAACCCATCTAACCCATTCAGGTTTGGAAAATAGGCAGAAGACAGTGCTGGGAGTGGTGACAACAGTAACGGTGGCAACAGTGAGCTTTGTATCAAGCAATCAAAAGTATTTAAATGGTAGTGCCCCAGCATGGCCTCAGCCTGTCAGCTGGAACACATAATAGAGTAATAGAGTAATAGAAAATAAAAAACAAGGCCAATGGTAGTAATGATGATGGCAATGACAGCGATGATGATAGTGATGATGATGCTGATATTACTGTTTTAATTTCTAATTTCTAATCTAAATTTTTCTCCTTTTTACTGCAGAAGTGGGCAACAGTCCAGCCCCACAACTGAAACTGAAGATATGAGGGTCAGTAATAAAAAGTATCTTAAACAAGAAGACAATAAAGAAGATGAAGGAGAAGGAGGAGATGGAGAACGCAGAGCTGAAGGAGGAAAAGTGGAAGAAGAAGAAGAAGAAGCAGAAGAAGAAGAAGAAGAAGAAGAAGAAGAAGAAGAAGAAGAAGAAGTGGAGGGGCAAGGACAAACAGGAAAAGAGGCTGAACAAGAAGAAGGACAAGGAGAAGGAAAAGAGGCTGAACAAGAAGAAGGAGAAGGAAAAGAAGAAGGGCAAAAAAGAGAAGAAAAAGAAGAAAAATCTGTAAATTCAGTCATGATTCACTCAAAGGATTCCCTCCATGAATACCTTGTTTCATTGAAATGTGAAGAGTTGGCTGTTCAGTATCCTGCTTGGGCTGTTGATGACCATCTCAGACAAATTGAGTCAGTGAATAATACAGCTAAATTAGTTTTGCTTAAAGTACAGAATCAACAAGGGGGCTAAAATGAGTTGATTTCACTTAAATTACAGGTGACAACATAGTATGATCACTTTATGTTGGTAATTATAGTATATCTCCTTCTTAAAACATTGAATAGTTAGTGAAATATCAAATGAATTTGTGTTTTATCCAACTAATAATTTTAGAATGTATCCATTGTAATGTCTCTAAAGGATTTATTTTAAAAAATGAATCAATATTAAGTTTTGAAAGCTGTATCAATCTATTTTTTATAAATCAATTATTTTCGATATTTTTGGTCAACAGACTCTTTACACGAAATAAAAGAAAAATAAATTATGTGAGGTTAAAATAAAATCATTCAGAACACACAAAACCATGCTACTATATAAATATTGAATCAAGCCATTCACAACTAGCTATATGTCTGCAGGTTAGGATGTCTTCTTGAAGTAAGATCCCCTAGCATGTTTCACAAGCCCATCAATATTGACAAATATTTTACCAAAAGATCATAAATCTATTTGATACAAATCCATCTGAAACAGTCCCCTATTTTATGAACAACTGTTTGTTTGAAGTTCAAGTTTAAATTTTATAATGTTTTGTAAGAAACTTTGCTTGAGTTTTATTTTAAACATCAACTCAATAACAAGAAACTTAATTATATTATTAAATCCCTCTGAATTTTTTATTATTTTAAAAATTAATTGAAAATCACAGGCAGTATATTTCATTAGAAATATGGTAATGAAAGAATTACATCGTAAATAAATAAATGTAATTTATAATTATCTAGTGTTCAGATTTTCATGTATATTTTAAACAAAAGACCATTTTGAAAGAAAGTTTGTCATCAATACCACAAATAATAGCTTGGAAGTAAAGAGAGAGAGAGAGAGAGAGAGAGAGAGAGAGAGATAGAGATATATATAGAGAGAGCAGGTGAATCCAACAAAAGAAATGTTCAAAAAGGTTTTCATCATCATCATCCTTTTATGTCTTGCATGGGTTGGACAGAGACTTTGACAATCTGTTCCTTTTAGATCCGTATGTTGGGACACTGCTCAGAGTGATGTTATTTTACAAAAATTTATAAAAATATAATAGCAACATAACCCCTGCAAATGGTGGGCAATAACTATCATCATCATCATCATCATCATTTTATGTCCGCTTTTCCCTGCTTGCAAGGGTGGGATGGGTCCTATTCAGCACAGGATCTCTCCACTTGTCATGGTCCTTCGTCATCTCCACCGTGAGCTTCAGCGATCTGGGGTCTGCTCTCACCACCTCCGCCCATGTTTTTTGTGGTTTTCTTCTACTGCATCTTCCTTCTACTGGCATTTCTTGGCACTTCTTTACCCAGCAGTCATCCTCCATGCGCATCACATGTCCATACTGTGGGGATGGTTTGGTGGTGTGGAGGAGGTGACTGGAAGCTGGGGATGATCAACCAGAGGCAGAAGAGGAAGTGACGTGAGATGCGTACCCAGGAGCATCCGGGGGGCTCTTTTTTCGGCTGTGACCCGCGACGAATGGATGATACCCATGTGGATGAGCCTAGCTCACTGTGTGAGCTAGCAGAATTGCGGCAAGTGCAGTAGCTTTCTCATTACAAGCTATTTCGGCATCTGAAGACTTACAATTGAAAAAAAAAAAGAAGAAATAAGGCTTTCGGCCATTGTGGTCGACTGCATGGTGGAAGGAATCGGCGTAGTTATGGGCATGGACGCGATTGGCCATTTAGGAGGTGTCACAGTGAATGATGGTGGTGTGACATTTGGCGACGCCGCACTGGTATGTGTTGTGAGTACGCGACAGGAGAACGAGAAGGCCCACGAGGAAAAATATGCCGCTTCCACTGTACAGGATAAGGACTTCAAGGCCGTGTTCGACGGGCAATGATGGGTTGTTGAGTGGTACTGGAAGGGAGAACCACCAACACTGAAGAACAAAGTGGGTTGCTATCAGCACACATTGAAAGGAGACACTAGGAGCGAGTTTGAGCGAGAAGTAGAGAGATGGATCCAGGAGGGCACACTGCTTCCTTGGAAGGAGGAGGTGAAGTGTGGGGCGCTGCCATTAATGGCTGTGGTACAACCCACGAAGAACAAGGTGAGACCGGTATTGGATTTTCGGGAGCTGAATGAGCACGTGTCGTGCCACACGGGTGGCGAGGTCACGGATGTCTGCGGGGAAACCCTGCGTGAGTGGAGACGTATGACGGTGGCTTCCACAATCGTCAATTTAAAGTTGGCATATCTACAGCTACACGTGGAGGAGAAGCTGTGGCAGTATCAACTGGTCAGGTATAAGGGCCGGACATATTGCCTGACCAGGCTCGACTTCGGGCTGAACTCTGCACCGAAGATCATGGCGGCGGTCCTCAAGACCATTCTGGGAAAGGCCGACAAGATGAAGAGGGCTACCAATTCCTACATCGACGACATCCTAGTGGACGAGACTGTAGTGTCGGCGGCGGAGGTCACGAGCCATTTACAGGGATATGGACTGGCTGCAAAGCCGTCGGAGACGTTGGAGGGAGGAGCTGCAGCGAGATAAGACGGGCACGTTAGTATTTCGGAGGGGAAATGAAGTCCCAGAACTGAGCCCAATTATGAATAGACGGGAACTCTTCTTGGCATGTGGAAAATTGGTGGGTCACTACCCAATCGCTGGGTGGCTCCGGATGGCATGCAGCTATGTCAAGAGACAAGCGAGAGGGGTGACTTGGAGTGGGAGAGAGGACGGTGGCCATGATGCAGGAGCTCGTGGGGAGGGTGAAGGCCGACAACCCGGTGCGAGGATGCTGGTATGTCCTCAAATTGCAGAGCGGGACCGTATGGTGTGATGCCAGCAGCATAGCGCTAGGTGTCACACTGGAGATAGGAGGTGTCGAGGTCGAGGATGCAGCTTGGCTCAGGAAGAAGGTTGATTGCAACGACATCAATGTGGCAGAGCTGGACACGGTGTTGAGAGGGGTGAACCTCGCCTTGAGGTGGGGACTGCGCACCGTTGAGATTCGCACCGACTCAGCCACTGTACTCGGATGGGTGAGATCAGTACTTACCAATGAGAAGAAAGTGCGAACGAGAGGGGCCGCGGAAATGCTGATAACGCGCTGCCTGGGAACTCTAGGAGAGCTGGCCACCGAGTTCGACCTGAGGTTGAGTGTGGTCTTCATGCCCTCAGAGAAAAATAGAGCAGATATTCTAACCAGGGTGAAGAAAGCCTGGATGGAAGCGCTGGAGGATGTACAAGAGTAGATAGCTGCTGTGTGTCGGCTGAGCGAGTTGGAACTTAAAGGGTTGCACCACATGCGAGTGGACATGCACCACATGGGAGTGGATAGGACCCTGTTCCTAGCCAGGAGAATCGACTCTGACCTTAGCAAACACAGTGTCCAGAGAGTGGTCAGAGGCTGCGTCTGATGTCAGTCTATCGATCCCACCCCGGGTGTGCACAAGTCGGGAAGTCCCCCCGGTGGATCGCGACTGGAAGCGATTGGCTGTGGACGTAACACACTACCGACAGGGAACATACCTCTCGATGGTTGACTGTGGACCGGGACAGATGGCGATATGGAGGGAAATAAAGACGGGAACTGCGGAGGAAATCACACGGACGTTGAGAGAGATATTCTTGGAGCAGGGCCCTGTGGATGAACTGCTGATGGACAACAGTGCAGCGTTCCGCACGGAGGTGCTGAGGGAGATGCTTGATGGGTGGAAGGTGGACCGCTTCTTCAGAGCAGCATACAGGCTGAGCGGAAATGGAATCGTAGAGCGACACCACATCATAATCAAAGCAATGGCGGAGCGGGGGCACATCTCACCAATGGAGGCAGTATTTTGGTACAACATGTCCCCTCGGGTGGGACAGGCTGAGGAATCGGTGCCACACAAAGCAATATACAGATACAAGTGGCGGCACCCGTGCACTGTACCACAACGGCCAGTGGAGAGAGGGGGCTCTTTTTTCGGCTGTGATCCGCAACGAATGGATGATACCCACGTCGATGAGCCTAGCTCGTTGAGTGAGCTAGCAGAATTGCGGTAAGTGCAGTAGCTTTCTCATTCTCATTACACATACCATCAAGTCTTCTCTCCCACACACTACAACTTATCCCTCTTAAACATAGTTTCTCTCTCAACACATCCATGCTCGGTCGTTCACGTACATTGACATTGCACATCCAACGGAGTATGCTTGCTTCATTTCTCCAGCCGAGAGAACAAATGAGAACTATATATATATATATCATCATTATCTTCATCATCTCAACATCCATTTTCTAGACTTGCATGGGTTAGACAAGTCAGGTCCGGAGACCAGGTCATGCTCATAGGGATGTGTATTTTGACTTGGTTGCTTTTTATCGCGGCACCAAAACAATCACCAAACAGGGTGGACTGGGTGCTTTTTGTTGTGTCATCAACACAACCACATTGCAGAGTGGACTGGGTGCCTTTTCTCCTGTTACCAACACAACCACCTTAATGCTTCTGTTCATATGTCCTTTGTATTTCAATTATTTTCAAGTACAACTTTGTTATATATCATCATCATCATCATCATCATTTAACGTCCATTTTCCACGCTAGCATGGGTTAGATAGGTTGTCCCATTAGAGGCAAGATGGGTCAGGTGACCGTGTCTTGCTCACATAAAACTGTTTTTGGCTAGGTTTCTACTGCTGGATGCCTTTCTTAACACCAACCACATTTATAGTGAGTGCTGGGTGCTTTTTATCATGACTCCTACATGACCACTTTACAGTGTGGACTGGCTGCTTTTTATCGTGACACCCACATGACCACTTTACAGTGTGGACTGGCTGCTTTTTATCGTGACACCCACATGACCACTTTACAGTGTGGACTGGCTGCTTTTTATCGTGACACCCACATGACCACTTTACAGTGTGGACTGGCTGCTTTTTATCGTGACACCCACATGACCACTTTACAGTGTGGGGTGGGTGTTTTTTATCGTGACACCCACATGACTACTTTACAGTGTGGACTGGCTGCTTTTTATCGTGACACCCACATGACCACTTTACAGTGTGGGGTGGGTGTTTTTTATCGTGACACCCACATGACCACTTTACCATGTGGGGTGGGTGTTTTTTATTGTGACACCCACATGACCACTTTACAGTGTGGGCTGGCTGCTTTTTATCGTGACACCCACATGACCACTTTACAGTGTGGGCTGGCTGCTTTTTATCGTGACACCCACATGACCACTTTACAGTGTGAGCTAGATGCTTTTTTGTTGTGATACCAACATAACTTTATTGTGTAAAGGTGGTGTGGACAGAAGTGGATAGGTGTTGGAGCATGAGGTGTGTATGGGAGGGGGTATAGTGGTTAAGAGGTGCCTACTAGATGTATGTTTGAGTCTATGTGCATGGGAAGGCTTGTCTTCTGTATTACTGCACAACACCAAAGATATATATATATATATATATATATATATATATATATATGATGAACTTTTTCGTGCTTTTTGTCTACCGAATTCAATTACAAGGCATTGGTTGGCACAAGGCTAGTAAAAGCCACTTGCTCATTATCATTTTTTAAATTCTTATTTATGTTATAAGATATTGTTGTTCAGCCATTAAAACTATAGTTCAAACATACACAGACAATTTTGTTGTTGTTACAAGTTAGGTAAATGTGGAGTAACAATGGCTATATATTTTGCAGACCATACCAGATTAGTGATTTCAACAGAGCTGATGTTCAGCTTTTAGATTTGCAAAGAGATTGTGGACAGGGAGAGAGGCAACCAAGTGTTTTGTTCAAATTAATGCAACAGAGTGACTAAGGGACCAGGTTTGGGAGTGAAACTGTGCAGTGTGTCAGGTCTTCCACTCAATCTCTTTGGTTGATATAATTTACCCCACGCCATTACTATATATTTGTACAAACATGTATTAAAATGTAGATTTATCTTAAAAGGATGATGGGAAAACATTGTATGCACATGCACACGCACCCATACATGCATGCATACACTCATACACACACTCATGCATACATCCACATACATGCATGCATACTCATGCATAGACATAAATAAACACCATAGAGTAACATATCGCATATTCTTATTGCACGTTTATCTAATTATAAGAAGTGATCTGTGTTTACCCATTTATATTAACAATAATACAAAGCAATTAATTCACTTACAGGGAGTATTATATGGAGGTATATATAAATATAAATTTATACACATATATATATTATTTCACAAAGGAAATGACACAGGATTGAGATCTCTAGCATCATTCTGTAATGCAGAAGACCTGCCTTCTCGTGTGTACAAAACTAAATGAAACAAACATGTAGAGAACACAATAGTCTGCACCAATCTTCTCTTCACCGCTCCCCATTCACTCTCCCTAGTACTAATACCCTGCCATCACCAGCTAAATATCCCATGCACCTTGTTGATATCGAACTTGCTTACTTGTTCCCCTTCCTCAAACTCTCACCTCCGATACCCACACATGTCCCAACCCACATATACAAACATGACAGCTGGACACACTCTACTTCTGATCTCCCACTATGCCATTGCCACAACAAAAAGTACTAAGCTCACTCTGTATGCAGATTCAGTGCCACAACAACAAAAACATTCAGTCTATCTTGTAAGGTGGTCATGTTGGTGACATGAGAAAAAGCACCCAGTTCACCCTAAGGTGGTCATACTGGTGACACAACTAAAAGCATCTCGAGACATGTTTGGCCACCAGAATTCAAGAGAATAGCCAAATGTGTATTATGACTGTCAGGAAGCACACTGTTGCATAGTTGGTAAGAAACAAACATTCTCATTCCCCGATATAGAATTCCATCTTTTATTGTTAGTTGATCACAAACACATTTGAAAGGAAGGTTGCACTTGTTTCATGAAATCCATTTTCTGGTTGTAACCATTTGTTTTGCTGAATATGTCTGTCACATACTGTAATTCTTTTCACGCGATTGATGTACGTGGCTCTGAACAGATTGTCATTCCTTTACTCAACTGCAAAAACAATTTCCTTGTCTGCCATTGGCAATCTCAACATTGCGTCAACATGAGGAATTTTAGAGCCAGAGATAGGTGATATTTTGAAATCAAACGCTATCAATTGAATAGCCCATCACCCAATTCTAGCAGAAGTGTTAGTAGGGATCTAATTTTTTTTATATACATCAAGTCTGTGATCTATGTTGCAGGGTGTGTCCATATCACGCATCATGTCAACAATGTGACCATTGAGTGAGTTATGTTCAAATATGGATTTTTCAGCTGTGTGATCAATAAGATTGATGATTCTGGTGATTTACCTTGTAAAGGTTCTTGGTGTTTTTTCAAAATGGCCTTTCTTGCCACAGTTTTTGCATGTAGCTTGGATGGCAGGACATTTGTGCTGTATGAACCAAGATTTCCACAGCAGTAACACAGTTTATCATTTAAATTCTTTCTTTTATCTTTTTTAGTTGTTTTGTAATAAGCAATAACCTCCTCTTTTGAATTGGCATTACAAAATTCGGATATTTGCGAAGAACACTGTAGCAATTGTACTTAGCTTCCAAACTGAGTTTGCTAACTTCATTAGCTTGAAGAATTTTTTCTCTTTCCTCACTGCTTCTCAGACTGACAACTAACTGAGACAATATGAGATTTTCAGTCACTGTCCTTTTAAACGTTTTCAAGCTCTTAAAATCGCAGTATTCACTGGCGTGTTGAAGATTCAAAAGAAATTAGCTCATTGAGCTGTTGAATAGTGGAGAAAAATTTTGTTCTTTCAGCCAATATCAGTTTCTTTGAAGGAGCAACCCGATTGGGAATTGAATTTTTGAGATCAGCATAAGTCATCTTCATGAAATTCTTTAGAATGTTAATATCTCAGATAATCTCTAATGCTTGTATTCCAACCAAAGAAATGAATTTCATGGCCATAGGACTTTGGCCACCATCTTGTAGGTTATGCTCCACTTCGTCTACGTAAGCCTTTGCTTCAATGGCTATGAGCCAGGTCATGACGTCTTCGACTGACTGTAAGTTTATGTTACCAAGAAATTTTCCTTTCCCTATCGGCGACGCCATTGTGATGTCTTGTTTATTTCCTTAAATTATATGCATAGGTAATTGAACAAGGAACAGTAAATATATTCAGAAAATAGATTTCGCGAAACAAGTGTGAACTCCCTTTCAAACATGTTCATGATCAACTAACAATAGAAGACAGAATTGTTACTTGATCACGAATACGTTTGAAAGGGAGGTTGCACTTGTTTTGCGAAATCCATTTTCTGGATATGACCATGCATTTGATTCACTAAATATGTTAAAAAAAAAGAAAGGATACATTGAATAGGTCAGTCAACACATACTCTCACACACACATACACTCTCACATACACTCACACACACATACCCTCTCACACACATACACTCACACACACATGCACTCTAACATACATTCACATACTTATGCTAAGGCAGACACATACACATACAAAATGTGATGTCTACACTCTCACATACACTCACACACATTATGTGTATGTATGTGTAGTGTGTGTGTGTTTAATTCTCTCAGGCCTAACGTACATGACGAACGCACAAACACACACACTCACAGACACATACACACACTCACAGACACATACACACACTCACAAACATACACACACTCACAGACACATACACACTCATATACAAAATGTGACGTTGTCATTGACTATAAAAATATTATTTTAGATAAAATGTTATATTGTTTAATCCAAATGAGAATAAAAATTACACGTTGACACTCCAGCCGTTAGAGAATGCATAGGAACAGACAGACAGAATTTTATATATAGAGAGAGATTTTGTTTGATGTTGATACAACAAAGTAAATTTGTGTAGTATACATATATGATATATATATATATGTATAAAAAAAGAAGTTGAAAATGCAATTGAAGTTTTTAAGATGGTTTATTTACAATAACTTATAACTTCACCAGTTTCACACACTTCAGGATTTTCAAAAGAGAGACGTGTGGCTCTGCCAACTTGTAACTTGGATTTAATTGATGTTAGGAATATTTCTTTCAGTTTTATGCAAAAAAAAAAAAGTAGCACAGATTGCTATATGTTTGAAGTACAATTTAATAGGTTGAGGAAGACCACGTGATTAGACATAAAACTTCATGGTAATTTCACACCAAAAATCATGAGTGTCCTGGTTCTTTCAGTTTTATGAAAAAAGTGGCTCAAATTGATATCTGTTTAAAGTGTAATTTGTTAGGTTGAGGATGATCACCTGTGTTTCACTACACATACATATGTATATATGTGTATATATATATATCATCATTATCATCATCATCATCATCACCATTTAACATCCATTTTTCTACACTAGCATGGGTTAGATGGGTTGTCCCGTTTGAGGCAAGTTGGGCCAGGTGACCATGTCTTGCTCACACAGAAATGTTTCTGGCTTGGTTTCTACAATTGTATGCCCTTCCTAACGCCAACCACATTTACAGTGTGGACTGGGTGCTTTTGGTTGTGATACCTACACGACCACTTTACAGTAGACTGGGTGCTTAATGTTGTGTCACTATCACTATCATGACCACTTTACAGTGTGATAACACCTACAGTTGGCAGAAGATAAAAAATATGCTTGATGAATTTTAAACTCGATACCTGTATCTTCAGCATTAATGTATTATATAATACCCCACTCAAGCTTATATGGGTAGCATATTTTGATAAGATTCTACATAAATATAAAGTATTTATCTGTTTTCATAATATCTAGTGCCCATTCTTTTGTCATATGACAATTGTTCAAACAACTATATGTATGTAAAGCGGCTCTATTTTTAAAGTGGGTGTTGATTCTGGGTTGAGATGGTATTGTGTTGTAGTGTGTACTCACTTGGATTGCTCAGTTGTGTGGTCACTGTTGTTGTGCAGAATGTAGGTGAAAAAAGATTGCTGTGCCTGATACAGTGTGGGGTACAAGTAAGTGAGTAAGTGTTCATTATGGTGATGAATCAGTGGGTAAGTGATTTATCTTGATCACATAGGAAATGAAATATATTGATCACAATAACGCAAAGCTGCTATCTTACTAATTTATTAAAGTTATATGACAATACATGAAGCACAAATAAACACAGTTAAATTGTGTGATGTTGAGTTTGTAGCAGTAATTTGAACTCTTGTTCTGATGTCAGCAAAGTAGGCCAGTGTCACCACTCTGGGAAACACATATGCTCATTTTCTTTTGTTCCAAGATCTGTTGTCAGGCCAGTCTAGAAAATGGGGGTCATTTGCAGGTTATCAAAGATAAACTAGCTTCTAAAAACCTACTGCTCTCATTTCTCAAAGGAGACACAAAGTATAGAGTTTCCTCCAGGAAGCAGAGGGATGTAGTTCTTAACCAAACACTGCAGCCCTCTCGACAGGGTTAGCACTTCAATAAAGGTTAGTTCCATGCATCTTGACAGACTACTATAGCATTTACGCAAACCAATCACACAAACATAGCACACAATTACACTTGATTCTTTGTTATTTTCCTGTGTTATCAAAATAGGTTTGATATAATTCATGCAACACAGGCGGTGAGGTTACACATGTCTGCAGAGAAACCTTGCGAGAGTGGAGACAAATAACAGGGGCCTCCACGATTGGTGACTTAAAGTTGGCATATATGCAGCTACATGTAGTTGAGAAACTGTGGCAATATCAGCTAGTTAGGTATAAAGGCCAGACATACTGCCTGACTAGGCTGGGGTTCAGGTTGAATCCAGCACTAAAGATCATGGTGGTGGTCATCAAGGCCATTCTAGGAAAGGTGGACAAGGTGAAGAGGGCCATTAATTCCTACATTGACAATATCTAGAAAGGTTTGGATTAACTGTGAAACTGCCAGTGGAGCTGCACTGGGGACTCAGGCTGCGAAGAGACAAGACAGGCATGTTGACATTTTGGAGGGGAAAGGAAGTCCTAGAACTGGGCACCGGCATGGACAGACAAGGACTTTTCTCAATGTGTGGGAAATTGGTGGGCCATTATCCAATCATGGGGTGGTTCTGAACAGCATGCAGCTATATCAAGATATGAGCAAACAGGGTAAGTTGGGGAGACAGAGTGGGAGAGAGGATGGTGGCTATGATGCAGGAGATCATAGAAAGGGTAAAGGCAGAAGACCCAGTAAAAGGAAGCTGGTACTTATCCAAATTTGAGAATAGGACCATATGCTGTGATGCCAGCAATATAGCGCTAGGGGTTGTTCTGGAGGGGGTGTTGATATCGAGGACACAGCCTGGTTCAGGAAGAAGGAGGACTACAACCACATCAATGTGGCCAAATTAGATGCCATGCTGAAGGGAGTGAATCTTGCCGTGATGGGGGGACTGTGCACTATAGAGATTTATGCTGATTTAGTCACTGGACACAGACAGATGAGATCAGTGCTTACCAGTGAGAGGAGGGTATGAACAAGAGGGGCAGCATAGATGTTAATAAAGCACCTCCTGGGAATTCTGGGAAAGCTAGCTGCTGATTTCAGCCTGAAGTTGAGTGTGGTCTTTGTGCCCTCGGAGAAAAATAAGGCGGACATCCTAATGAGGGTAAAGAAAGCCTGGCTGGAAGTAGCAGAGGATGTGGAAAGGAGGATAGCTGCAGTGCATTGGCTGGGTGACTCGCAGTTGAGGAGGTTGCATACTATGCATCATATGGGAGTAGATAGGACCCTATTCCTAGCCAGGAAAGTTGACTCTGATGTTATCAGACAGTGTCCAGAAAGAGGTCAAGAGTTGTGACAGATGTCAGCCCATCGACCCTGTCCCGGGTGTGCATGAGATGGGTAACATCCCAATGGAGCACAACTGGAAGCGATTGGCAGTGGATATGACACACTACTAACAGGGGATATATTTCTCAAAGGTCAATTTTGGACCGGGGCGGATGGCAATATGGAAGGAGATGAACTGTGGAGGAAATCATACAGACGCTGAAAGAGATATTCTTCGAGTTGGGCCCTCTGAATGAACTGTTAATGGATAACAGCACAGCATTTCACACGGAGGTGCTGAAGGAGATGCTCGACAGGTGGAATGTGAGCTGCTTCTTCAGAGAGGCGTACAGGCCCAGGAGAAAGGGGATTGTGGGGAGACACCATTACATTTCCCCAATGGAGGCATTGTTTTGTTTCAATATGCCACCTCGGTTGGGACAGGCCGAGGAGTTGGTGCCACACAGGGCTATATATAGATATGAATGGTGACATCCATGCACATTGTTACAACGACCTGTGTTCATACAAGTGGGTGAAGAAGTTTGGGTCAAGCCCCCAAATGTGCATTCCACACCTCAATGGGAAACGGGAATGGTAACGACAATAAACTCCCGAAACAACATGTCTGTAGACAGAATGCCATGTCACATCTTGGATGTCTGCAGAGTTGTTCATTTGATGGACTTTGGAGAAAAGAAGAAGGAAAGTGCCACCCCAACTGTACAGAAATCACAACAGGAACGCCGCTCACTCAAATGGATGACAGACTTTTACATGGAATAATATGATTGGGTAATTGATCCTTGAGATCAGGTGTGGGGCTAGGGAGCCAGAAGTGAGGGACCAGTGACATCACATTGGAAGGCAGGCCGGGTCTCTATCTTGGTCCATGTACTGCTGTAGAGTGTGGACATTCTGTTATGACTGATATGAATAAGCATGTGAATTTTGCCCTGATCTCTGGCCCAACGCAAAACAGGTGAGCATCATGCAGGGAGATTCAGTCAGGACACAAGTAGAGATGCAAAGTAGGTCCCTTTGCTTCTTAAAACATATAATTTCGGACCTCGAATGATCGTCCCACTCTGCTTATTAATTTTTTTGATTTTTTCCACCCCTGCTCTTATTGCAACCCTGCTCCCTGCTAATTAAATTTTGCTAATCTATCTCTGGTGAAATTTTATTTTAAGTGGTAGCTTTCCTGCGACAATAAATTTCCTTTATACATTAAAAGACATTAAACATGACAAAAATGTACATTACTATAAAATAATTAGGATGGTTGGGGCTCTCAATATGTAAACTAAACGACTAATTCAGGTTTTAAAAAAAAAAATCAACGGAGACAGCCTAGATAAATTAACGAAACCCTTCTGCTTATTACAATACCCCTATTATTTGGGACCTGAGAGTACATACACCTTATATATATTTATAATATACGCACACACACATGTATATGTATGTATATATTCAATGTACTCCGGCATTCGCGGAATTTTTTTAGAACCTAACTAATAATTGTTCGTGGAAACTACCATATATTCGCGGAATCGTAAATAACTTCCACCGTCTTTTTATGGCTTTTTTCGTGGCAATATATATTATTTTAACGTTAAATTATTAATAACAATATACTGTATTAGACACCCCTTAGCATAAGACGCCTTTTTGTTTTATCATATTCTACGTTATATTTTGACATTTACAATATTCGTGGTTTTTCACTCTTCGCAGGTGCTCTAGGAACGTAACTCTCGTGGATACCGGGGAGCAACTGTATATATACATAAACCAACAAAAATCGAAGATCGTGTCTTCCTCTACCATTGTTCCTGAACAACAGCAAAAACCAACGACCGTAGCTTCTGCTACTACCCCCGTTGAAGGACTTCATCAACAGCAACTCATGTCCTCCTCACCCGTTACTTTTCAACAACAACAACCGACGACTGTGTCTTCTCCTACCATGCCTGTTGAAGGAGAAAAACAACAACAAAAATCGACCGTCAATACAGAGTTTGAGGAAATACGGCAAATGATTTCCGCTTTAAGCCGAGAAATAGCGGGAATAAAATCAAGTGGTCGTGTAGAACCTCACAGAGGGATCTTACTGGAGTGCCTTGTTAAAAAATCTCCGTGTACCTCATGTTGAACCTAGACGCATTGAGAATGCCACTGAATCTGCAAACCACGAAGTGATTGCCATTGGTGTACCAGAAGACATAATTGATCTTCAGGCATTTGCTGCCAGTTCATCCAAAGACTTGGGCTGTGCTCCCGCGAAGGGTGCCTTGGCCGACCAGGCCCGAAACCCAGGCGGATTAGACTGTCTTTTTTTAACTCAACTGAGGCACGTTCATACCTTGTAGCCTCTGATAAAGCTAGGCGTAAAAGTCGGATTGCTTTCCGAACACACCCTGGTCTTCCACCTGATGTCCGTCCAAAGTTGCGTGCTGCAGCTTCCTTAAACCGCAGCACGACAGAACATGAAAGCTTCAGCCTACGTGATGATGGGCAGATATGGAAGTTTGTTAAGTCTGGTGAAACATGGAAAAGAGATACCAGCTGGTCTGAAAACACTGTACCCACAACAACTGACAATAAAAAAACTCTGGGAAACTAAATCAGAACAACCTGCCATCGCCTGCACACAATCATATACTGGAATCAAGGTACAAATTGTTGTCCTTGAATGCACGTAGTCTATGCAATAAGATTCATCTTTTTGACTCCTACGTCAAAAGTATCAACCCTGACTTCATTACAGTCACGGAAACTTGGGCACATCCTTTACTCTGTGATGGGGTTTCCAGCATAACTGGCTACAACCTGTTTCGTAAAGACCGCATTAATCGTGGTGGTGGTAGTGTAATGGTCTACGTTCGGTCAAATTTGTCGGCAATTCCTTGTGTTGATTTGAACCAATCGCAGCAGGAAGTTTTTTTCTGCGATATACGTATGGCCATGTCAACACTGCTACTTGGAGCCGTTTACCATCCCCCAAATTACCACCAGGACATTCAACTTTGTGATATCCTCAGAGCTGCTGCCAGGAAAACAGCCACTTATGTTTTTATTGCAGGAGACTTCAATCACCCAGAGATTCACTGGGAAACCTTTCGTTGGCCGCCAAGTGCAAATGACTTCCTTGAGCTAGTGCTGGACTCGAATTGGTCCCAAGTAGTCACCTCCCCAACAAGAGGTGACAACACATTGGACCTACTCTTCACCACTACTCCTGAAGCGGTCATTAATGTTACTGCTGAGGAACCTTTAGGTGACTCTGATCATGCTATGATCATTGCCAATCTATCCCTCATGGGCAGTAAGAAGAACCACAACCATCTCCAAACTGCTCACTTTGACTGGAATAAAGCAGACTGGAACTGTTACTGCACCGAGCTGCAACGTCCAAACTGGATTGAGTTCTACGACTCTGGAAATGTTAACACTGTACTCTAGAACATCCTTAGCTCAATATGGACAGCATGTGCAGCATCGGTGCCACGTAAGCGGAAAAAACATCCCAAAAGTTCAATTTGGGAGACTGCAGCAGTCCGTCTTGCCAGAAAAGAATGTCGCAATGCTGAACGTGAGTACAAACTGCACAAATCAGACATCAATACGAAGAGGCGAAATAAATCATCCAACCACCTCAAACAGATGACAAAAAAGACAGTGCTTCAATTTGAGCAGCGCATAGCAACCAGCCCTGACAGTAAGGTGTTCTGGAAGTATGTTCACTCAAAGCAGAGGCCTCACTCTCCAGTTGGTCCTCTTCACAATCCCCACACAAGCCAGGTTACTGACGACCCCAAGGAATGTGCAGAGCTCATTGCTGAATGCTATGCAGGCATTTTCACTATTGAAGACCAGAGTGTACCGTCTCCACCACCTATGACACCGGACTCTATTACAACCATGGAATTTACACCTGCAATTCTGCGACATCACCTAAAAAATAAACGCAACCATGCCTCTCCTGGTCTTGATGGTGTTACGTACCTGCTTCTTAAACGTGGTGGGTACTTCCTTCTGCAACAGCTATCACGCTTCTTCCAATTCTGTCTGAACAACAGTGCTACTCCAGAACAGAGGAAAACTGCCAGTGTCATTCCTCTGTTCAAAAAGGGTGACCGCACATCACCTGTGAACTATCGTCCAGTCAGTCTTACTAGTTGCATTGCCAAACTGATGAAATCCTGCGTCAGAGAAACACTTTGGAACTTCTGGAACTCTCACAGTCTTATCTAGCCCTCGCAATTTGGATTTATCCCCAACTCCAGCTGCTCTAATCAACTTATCGAGTTTCTTGAAGACATCACCCGGATCACTGATGGCGGCTCATGGGTGGATGTTGTTTACCTTGACTTTGCGAAAGCTTTCAATTCTGTGCTACACAAAAGGCTTATGGCAAAACTCTCTGCAATGGGTGTGAAGGATGATCTTTTTAACTGGTTGAAGTCTTTCATTCTCAGTCGAAGAGAGGTAGTCACGGTTCTGGGACAGCATTCCTCACCATATGAGATGACATAGATGCCAACTTAAAGAATGCCACAGTATTAAAGTACACAGATGACATCAAGCTGTACCTTGAGATAAAAAGGACAGATCCTGAACACTATAGATCTTGCTTGCAGTTTGACCTGGACACAATGCAACAATGGATCTCAGACTGGCAACTCAAGCTAGCTGTGGACAAGTGCACCACCATGCATTTTGGGAGTAAAAACCTAGCGTCCACATACTCCCTCCACAGCACTAATATCAATAAGTCTTCTTGTGAACGTAACCTGGTCAGCAGTGATTTGCGTTGGACGAAGCACGTCTCTAAAATTGTCAAGAGGGCCGAGGGTGTCTTAGCATCACTCAGCAAGACCTTTGTCAGCCGCTCTCCAGCTATCTATTTAAGGCTGTACATGGCTATGGTGCAGCCACACTTAGAATTTGCATCACCAGTCTGGAACCCCTATCTTGCTCAGAACATTGACCGCCTGGAAACTGTTCAGAGACGTGCAACCAAGCGAATACCCTCCATCAGGCATCTACCATACTCTGAACGCCTTGCTTCCCTGGGCATGGATACATTGAAGCTCCGACGCCTGGCAACTGACTTGGTAAACACCCACAAGATTATTAACCATCTAGCCAACAACAACTCTGAGTACCTTTTTGATTTCCATGTGTCTAACACACGTGGGCATGCCCACAAAGTCAGAAAACAGTACAGTTCCCATGACTTTCGGAAACATTTTTTCACGCTCAGAGTTGCTGAAGCATGGAACAAACTGCTTGCGTCAGTTGTTAGCTGTCGAGACACTGCATCCTTCAAAACCTCCATGCTTCCCGAGATTCGCCAACACTACACCTAATGTTCCCCCTCCATACACATATACATGTATATCATGACTCATACACTGTTGACTTCCCTGACATTTGTATATTATTCTATGTACTATACATGCACCTTTGACGAGTTGTATTGCACCTGAGCAGTGTACACAATAATCTCATTATTATTATTATTATATGGGCGGTGAATTGGCAGTATCGGTAGAGGGTCGGACGCCATGCTTTGACGCATAGAGTTACGGCCCTTGCCATTCTGAGTTCAAATCCCGTCGAGGTTAACTTTGCCTTTCATCCTTACGGGGCCGATAAAATAAAGTACCAGTAATGTACTGGATTATTGCTGGCCTTGTGCCAATAGTAGAAACAATTATTATTATTATATGGGGTCGATAAAATAAAGTACCAGTAATACACTGGATAATTGCAGGCCTTGTGCCAAAAGTAGAAACAATTATTATTATTATTATTATTATATATATATATATATATAACGAAGGAGATGTGGTAAGGAACCAGATGGACCATAACGCACCAGAGTACTCAATACTTAGGGTAGTAGAGTGGGTAATAGGAAAAAGTATGACCTCGACGACAGAGCTCAAGCCATTTCGACGGGGCTATTTCTGGACTGAAATAGAGTCCAGAAATAGCCGTCGAAACAGCTTGAGCTCTGCCGTCGGGGTCATACTTTTTCCTATATATATATATATATATATATATATATATATATATATATATATATATATATATATATATATATATGTGTGTGTGTGTGTATGTATGTATGTATACAGACAAAGAGATAGGTAGGGAGAACTAAATGATAAAGAGCAAAGGAGAAATAGTGATATTGTGACGACCTGGAAAACGAAGTGATAAATTTAGAGAGTAGGAAATGTTTTAAGAAAGATCCAATATAAAATATATATGGGAGTGATATCTCTCAGTTGTAATTTCCAAAAAACACACTGAGTGGGTTAACTATTATGACTAGCAAATCTTACAAAACAACTTCTCTGCTTCAGTTCACACACAAAATATAGTCAGTCACTGTGAGCGATACACTTGGATTTAGTTTCTCACCTGCCAGGTAAAAATATCACATTTGAAAATATTTCAATCTTATGTATTTTTCTGCTAACTTTTGTTGGTTTGTTGATTATATCTTTCGTATTAAATAATATTTTATTTATATGTTAACTACCTAAGGGAACAGCTACATACAAACACACATATATTCTTTTTGTTTAGTAGAAGAATCAAGTGGAAAATGTTATACGATGTTGTTACTCTATCTCCTTTGTTAAATAAATAGCTATATATTAAATATCGAATGCACTTTGTTTTTAAATTTAAGATTAATTCATCAATTACTTAATGCAGCCTATTGCACACAATAGAATCCCGACGATTATTGTGCCTAAATCAGAAACCATTTTATGTGGATAAACAGAGTCGTTAAGAGCGTCGGACAAATGCTTAGCAGTATTTTTATTCTGGCTTTAAACGTTCTGAGTTCAAATCCCGCCGTGGTTAGCTTTGCTTTTCACCCTTCCGGAATCGATAAAATAAACTACCAGTTAAGCATTGGAGTCGATATAATCAACTTTTCCCTCCTTATAAGTTGCTGATCTTCGTTGTTTATAGAAATATTTTAGCATCTATTGTGTCCACGAGCGATTGACACTGTGGTAGATCGAACTGTATTTGATTTGCTAGAGTGATTGACTCTAGGTTCGTATCATTTTTTCAGTGTATCAACTTTTCTAGAAATCTTTCAAGTTATTTCGACAATGACCCCGCCACTTCTGCGTGGGTAATGTTTTGAGTGTGATTTGATGGAGATATGGCTGCTATTTATAGCAGGTCGCGTGACGACTTTGAAGCTTACTCGAGTGCTCCGGGCGATAAGCACAGCTCGGTAAAAGCCATAAGTTATAAGATTTTTTAAAAATCAGGCTCAACACCACCAATACGTAATGTATTTCATTTGTGTTTATTCTAGAGATACATTATTTTATTTCATAAACTGTTCCTTTAAAAAGTTTTTTCATATCTTAATGCCATCGATATTAGATAGGTTTGTCGTTGAAGCTGTGGCGGTGGAGACGTCAGGTTTTCCTGGTCCCCATATCACATTCCCTTCACATTACTATAGGAGCGGAGTTCGCCACCCTCAGGAATGAGCCCCGCCAGTTGGAATGACTATTCTAACGCGTCTACTTCACCATCCTTCAGGGTAACGCTTTCTCCATTCTATCCACTGGGACCGTGAGGTGGTTTTCGCTTGGGGTCCAGCATGCCAGAATGCGTTCTCCACACAGTCCGGGTCCGTGTCATTGGGATAGCAATCGATGTTTGAGTAGTCTTTCTCGTATTTTCGTTGTATATATATATATAATTATTTGATTGATTTATATAAATCATCATAATAATATAGATAGAAGTAGCTTTGATATTCATTTAATATTCTTGCTGAAAGGGTGGCAATTTGACAAAATTGATAGAGCATCAGATAAAATACTATTTGTTCTGGCGCTTGCCTTTCAATCTTCTGGAAACAATGAAATAAAGTACCAGTCAAGTACTAGGGTTGATTTAATCAACTTAGACCCCCTCTCAAATTTATTGGCCTTCTGTCTAAATTAGAAATCAATATTTTTATGCACGGCTTAGACATTATATTTGTAATGTTCTTCTGAACGAATTGCGAGCAATTTATAATGTTATTTATGTATATATTTAAAATATATTTGTAATGTTATTCAACTGTAAATTTATACAATTGTAAATAAAATATATATTTGTTCTTTCATCCACTAAAAATGCCCAAGAAACAGTGTACTGTTTCATTGAAAATTATGCTTTGGAGTTTGTTATTCAATGTCAACATTTTCAGATAGAAACCAGTATTAAGTAATATTATTAGTCGCACCTAAATAAAAGTAGGACACACACGTTATGCCATGTGATTTTCACAAAGAAATTACAAATTGCCTGTAACCAGTTTTTAACTATGCGGTTTTGAAAATATTCAGTCGGTAAATAAACACACAGATACAAACTTTAAAACTCTTAACCTTTTCGTTACCATATATCCCTTGAAAAACACTGCTTATGGTTTTCAAATTTGAAAATAATCAGGAATTACTAATACTATTTGATTATTTTTATTTATATTTAATAACCAAGTGACGGCAAAAGACCTGACGGCCTTACCCCTGGTCGAGAGGCAGGTGCCTTGTCTGGGACGTCACTGTTAGTGACTCTTTTGCTTCTTCCCACATCCTGGATGCTGCGGTTAGGACGAGAGCCACAGCTTCCATCAAATACTGTGATATGTCGGCCAGCTACATTTTTCAGCCTGTGGCTTTCGAGACTGTGAGGCTGCCGTGGGAGGGGGATTGCCGGAAGTTGGGGGACGCCTGACCGGAAGCAGGAGGACGGGGGCGACGTGATAACGTTGCTGGTTTGATCACTCTATATCTCGACGGGGGTGCCTTAGCACTGTACCTCAAGATGGACGAGAGCGACCATCAGAACATGGAGAGGATAGGGCAGCGACTTAAGGAAGTGTTCACCGAGGGCCGTACATTGCTTTTGCCAAGCTAGGCAGAGTGAGATGGCAGGGAGAGCACGTGGACGTGTTCACGACAGAGTTACGGCGGTTGGCTACGTTGGCCGGATTCGTGGTAGAACGCGAATGCGCCGTGCGGTTGGCTTTTATGAACGGGTTCCCCGATGAAATCTCCGTGGAGCTCCAACAGCTGCCCGGCAACAGGGAGATGAGCATGAGCGAGCTCATTGCACAGGCCCGCGTAATAACACAGGACATGAGGTGGAGTGTTGCAGCCCTGGCAGCAACGGAACCCCATGGCAGCGACCGACGTATGACGAAAGGAGACCAGCCACTGTGAATAGACGTCCGCATGCGTTCGGAGGCCGGTGCTTCAGGTGCCAGGGTCCGCACATGGCAATGGACTGCAGAGAGCTGAAGCCAGCTCTAGTCTGCTATCGCTGCAAGCAACCAGGCCACATCGCTAATAATTGCGACCAGGGAAATGCTGGTAGCCACTCCTGGAGGCGAGTAGAGGCGCTTTTGCAGTCGCTGCCCGTAGTGGAAGTTTTGGTGGAAGGGAAGCCATCGCGAGCACGGGTTGCACAACAACACTAGTGACCACGGAGGTGGTTAAAAAGTGGAGCGGGATGAGCAGTATAAGGGCAGTCGATGGCAGGGAGATTAGATGCAGAGGTACCAGCGAGGTGTCGATGATGGTATGGGGAAGAAAAATTAGGCTTCGGGCGATCATGATTGACCAGGTGGTGGACAGAATCGATGTAGTAATGGGCATGGACACGATTGGCTGCCTTGGAGGTGTTACAGTGAGTGAAGTTGGGGTGACGTTTGGTAGCGAGAGGACATCATGTGCTGTGAGAATCCACGAAGAACAGGGCGATCCACGAAGAAAATACCATACAGGACAAGGATTTCAGGGTGGTGGGTTGTTGAGTGGTACTGGAAGGGAGATCCACCAACGCTGAAGAACAGAGTGGGCTGCTATCAGCATACCCTGAAAGGAAATGCCAGAAGCGAGTTTGAGGGAGAGGTACAGAGACAGATTGAGGAGGGTATACTGTTTCCTTGGAAGGAGGAGGTGAAATGTGGTGTGTTGCCGCTGATGGCAGTGGTGCAGACCACAAAAACAAGGTTAGGCCGGTGCTGGACTTTTGTGAACTGAACGAACGCGTGTCATGCCACACAGGCGGTGAGGTCACGGATTTTTGCGGGGAAACTTTGCGAGAGTGGACACAAATGACGGGGGCCTCCACGATTGTCGACTTAAAGTCGGCATATCTGCAGTTACACATGGATGAGAAGCTGTGGAAATATCAGTTGGTCAGGTATAAGGGCCAGACATACTGCCTGACTAGACTTGGCTTCGGGTTGAACTCTGCAGCAAAAATCATGGTGACAATCCTCAAAGCCATTCTGGGTAAAGCGAACAAGGTGAAGAGGGCCACCAACTCCTACATTGACGACATCTTGGTGGACGAGACGGTGGTGTCAGCAGCAGAAGTCTCTGGCCACTTGGGAAGGTTCGGGCTGATCGCGAAACGCCAGAGGCGATGGAAGGAGCTGGCGCGCTAGGACTCAGGCTGCAAAGGGATAAGACGGGCACACTCGTGTTTCGGAGGGGTAACGAAGTCCCGGAACTGGCTCCGATATGAATAGATGGGAACTCTTCTCAATGTGTGGTAAATTGGTGGGCCACTATCCGATCGCAAGGTGGCTCTGGATGGCATGCAGCTATGTCAAGAGACGAGCAGATGGAGTGAGCTGGGTTGACCGGGTTGGAGAGAGGACAGTGGTCATGATGGAGGAAATCGTGGGGAGTTTAAAGACGGATGCCCCAGTGTGAGGACGCTGAGGGGGGTGAATCTCACCCTGAGATGGAGGCTGCGTACCATAGAATTCCTCACCGACTCGGCCACTGTACTCGGATGGGTGAGATCAGTGCTTACCAGTGAGAGGAGGGTGCAAACGAGAGGGGCAGCAGAAATGTTGATAAAGTGCCGCCTGGGAACTCTGGGAGATCTGTCCACTGACTTTGGCCTGGAATTGAGTGTAGTTTTTGTGCCCTCAGAGAAAAACAGAGCAGACGTATTAACCAGGGTGAAGAAAGCCTGGTTGGAAACACCAGGGGACGCAGAGAAGGGGATAGCGGCAGTGTGTCAACTGAGTGATTCAGAGTTGAGAGGACTGCATGCCTAGCCAGAAGAATCAACTCTGATGTTAGCAGACAGAGTGTAGAAAGAGTGGTCGGAGGTTGCGACAGATGCCAGTCTATCAACCCTGCCCCGGGTGTGCATGAGACGGGAAGCATCTCGGTGGAGCACAACTGGAAGTGATTAGCAGTGGACGTGACAAAGGAATGTATCTTTCGATGGTCGATTGTGGGCCGGGGCGGATGGCGATATGGAGGGAAATGAAGACAGGGACTGCGGAGGAAATTGTGCGGACACTGAGAGAGATATTCTTGGAGCTGGGCCCTGTGGATGAACTGCTGATGGACAACAGCATGGCATTTCGCTCGGAGGCGCTGAGGGAAATGCTTGACAAGTGGAAGGTGAACCGCTTCTTCAGAGCGGCATACAGGCCGAGCGGAAATCGGATTGTGGAGAGACATCATCGCATGATCAAGGTCATGGTGGAAAGGGGGCACATTTCACCAATGGAGGCAGTGATCTGGTACAACATGTCTCCGCGGGTGGGACAGGCTGAGGAGTCGGTGCCGTACAGGGCAATATACAGATATGAATGGCGACACCCATGCACGGTACCACAGCAGTCGGTGGAGAGAGAGAGCGCATTCATACGAGTGGGCGAAGAGGTATGGGTCAAGCCCCCGAACGGGCGTTGCACATCTCAATGGGGAAAGGGAATGGTAACCGCCGTAAATTCCCAAAACAACGTGTCTGTGGACGGAATGCCACGTCACGTCTTGGATGTCCTTAGAGTCATTGTTGTGACGGACTCCTTCTGAAAGAATCGCGAGCAATTTATAATGTTATCTAAGCATTTACAACTCCAAAGTTTATTTGTTAAACAGAGCATATAAATAAATTTACAGTAGAATAACATAACAAATATGTTTCAAATATATACATAAATAACATTACACATGCTTAGATAACATTATAAATTGCTCGTGGTTCTTTCAGAAGGATATATTCTTTTAATGTTGCAATATTAAAGAAAATATAAAGGAAGGGGTGAACAACGGAACCAACACCAGAGCAAAAGACAGCAACGTCGCGAGGGGTACTGGGCAACCTCTCTAATGATTTTTGAGGTAAGCCAGTACACTCGCAGCGTTGCCTTGGGTGATGGTGAGGCTAATGCGCTGGAAAAACCAAGCACCCTCGCGAGATTCGCCAGTTACCTCTATTAGGCAAGCCGCCAATGTTATTTATGTATATATTTAAAACATATTTGTTATGTTATTCTCATAGTTCTGCAGGCAATAACGAAGGATTTAAGACCAGATGCCCATGGGAACTCCTGTATGCAGATGACCTAGCACTTATAGCTGAATCTATGGTAGAACTAGAGAAGAAATTCCAAACTTGGAAGCAGGGACTAGAAAGAAAGGGTCTCAAAGTCAACCCGACAAAGACTTAGTAATGTCTTGTCTCTACGAAACTGAAGCTGCAACTCTTGTGAAGTGAAAAGAGGTGCGAATTCGTTTGCTGGGTGGAAGTCACTGCTTGGTATTTCTACGCTGCCGACTTAACAGCCTGGCAACTGACCAAGCGCAACCCAATTGTTCCACCGCGATAAGCTAGTGCCATTGCTTACTACATTTACCCCTCCGTAGGCGAAACGCCGATATAGTATTAAAAAAATGGAAAGCAAAGGCAAATATATTTATACTAAGAATATGTTTACAAAAGTGTAGGAAAAGGCAAAACACTGCATAACTGTTAGCAAAGTTCAAAATTAGAGAAAATTAATGTAGTTGGGTGAGTAGTAGCCGCAGGAGAAAAAGTTGGGGCTAGCTGTGGCTAGCGCTAATGCCATAAGCATGTTGGCGCATTGTCAAAAACATGGAACTTTGTCTATTAATTACACAACCAACTAAGGGTCCAATAGAGACAAGTTGCGTCTGACAAGGGCACAGAGAATGTGAGTGAACATCAGCTGTCTGGCCCTAATGTGTAGCATGTTGGCTCGTTGTCAATGACCTAAAACTTTGCCTATTAATTACAGAACCGACCAGGGGTCCAAAAGAGGTAAGTTGCGTCTGACAAGGGTGCAGAGAATGCAAATTAATATCTGACGTAGAAAGTGTCGGGTACCACAACTCAAAAGGCACAGACATGATAAAGACTACTCAATAAGGTGACAAAAATGTGGTGTAATGTATGTAACCACGCTGCAAAAAATTTAACCAACAAACACAGAACATTCACAAGCGCAGACACTTGGAAAAAAAAAACGGTCCTGAAGAAGTTGAAAGAGAAATGACAATTGTAATACCATATTAGGCGCATGCCAAGAAAGGTCAACAAATAATTGCATACAGGGAAAAGAAAACAACATGAATACACGTAAGAATGAAAAATGCAGTACAATAAAAAAGCACTAAGAAGCCAATTCATATGAAAATAGTTTTACACAGTTTCCTGGGTCAATGGACGCAACAACCGCTACGGGTTGTCATGACGTATGTTGAAGGTGGAGGTGTGTGTGTGTGTGAGCTTGTGGTGCTTGTGGTGGTGTAGGTGTTTGTCGTGATACAGTGTAGGATGGAGGAGTATGAGATGTATGAGCATCTGTGTAGGCCCGCTTCAGTCTATCAATAGAGACTCTGTCTCTAGACCTGTTAAAGTCAATGGTGAAATGTTTGTCTGAACGTGCTAGCAAGTGATAGGGTCCAGAGTAAGGTGGAGTGAGAGAACTTCTCACTGTGTCATTTCTGACGAAAACATGGGTCCACGAGGCAATGTCCCTTGGGACCGAAGATTTAACGACTTGTTGCCGAATGTTCATAGGTGGCAGGACTTGAAAATACAAACGTTTCACAGAGTGTAGGATCCTGAGTAGAAAGATTGAGTGGGGCAAGCATCTGCCCTGGCAAAGACAAAGGAGCGCGGTACATAAGCTCAGCTGGGGAGAATCCAAGGTCCTCCTTAACTGAAGTGCGGATACCAAGTAGTACTATGGCGAGGTTGTCGCTCCAATGTAGAGTATTCAGATAGGCACGTAATGCGGCTTTCAGTTGGCGATGAAAACGCTCCACCATTCCATTAGATGCAGGATGGTAACTGGTAGTCCAAATATGTTGAGCACCAATGATATTTGTTAGCTCCGAGAAAAGGTGAGATTCGAACTGCCTACCATGGTCTTTAGTAATAGTGGTAGGAACACTGTAGCACGATATCCATCCTGATACCAGAGCTCATGCTACAGATTCAGCAGTAATGTCACTAAGAGGAATGGCTTCAGGCCATCGGGTGAAATGATCAATGCAGGTCAGGATGTACCAATGTCCACGACTGATGGGCCAAGGTCCCATGAGTGGAGCGCGGATGTGTTTATGCACCTTCAACTTCTGGCACAAGAGACAAGAACAAGACTGTGCAGTAATACCGTGTCTCATATTTGGCCAGAAGAATCTAGCCATTATGAGTTTTACTGAGGCCGAGGCTCCAGGGTGTGAAAGGTTGTGCAGAGCGTCGAACACGATTCTTCGATGAGTCTCAGGAACAAAAGGACGAGGTGATTCGGTAGACACGTTGCAGAGAATGTGCGTATCCGCTGTCGGCAGGTACATATTTTCAAAAAGATGTGGTCCGAAAGGAATAATACGATAAAGGCGAGCAAAATCCTCAAAGTCAAGGATTGACCAATACGGCAAAAAAAATATCCTAAGCGACCTGTTAAGTTCTTCTCTCAAATTTTTTTTTAAAACTCCAAACAAAAGCAAAACAGGATTAAAATTTTTGCCAATGGCAGTGAGTGTGAAAAATTACCTTCTGAAAAACACACCGTGTGCATTTTGATATCCTCACGTATAGTAATCTCAAAATTCTGCTAAAATATTTTTTTTTTAAGGAATATTTCCCAAAGAAATATTCCCACATCGGGTAGGTCACCATTTTAGTAGAAAAGTCTTTGAAATATTATTTTTTGGTTGCGAGAAGGATCCTTAAAGAAGATTAGGTTATAAGGCGGCGTGTTTAGAGTTTTATGGTGAGGAAAGGATCAATTCAGAAAGCAGTGATGAAATAACAAAGGTTTATTTTTCTCCGTAAATATTTACAATTGGTTAAAGAGTAAAAAGCTGCTGGCATGCCGCAGGATTAAGTTGAACTAGTTGTTGGGCCCTTGCCGATGGCCAAAGTTTCTTGGTAAGTTCTACATCTTGCCAGTTGCTCCAGGGAATATATTTAGTAACGTCTTATCTCTATGAAACTGAAGCTGCAACTCTTGTGAAGTGAAAAGAGGTGCGAATTCGTTTGCTGGGTGGAAGTCGCTGCCTGGTATTTCTACACCACTGATTTAATGGCCTGGCAACTGACTAAGTGCAACCCAATTGTTCCGCCGTGATAAGCTAGTGCCATTGCTTACTACAAGGTCTTGATCCGCATGAGGCCATATCACATAATGTAAAGGAGAAAACTATAACCCTTTTTGCTCTTATTCTTTTCTTAAGTTTTCTGTGTATGTACCCTGTGGAGCTAGAGTGCCAAAAGTGCAGGAAGGGTCTTGTCAGAAGCGAGGGTTCAGTGGTGTCACATTGGAAGTTTGTGCGATCTCTCAAAGCTCTCTCTGGTCTGAAAGGTGTACTGTATGTGATCATGGCTGCTACAATTGAGTGTGTGAGGCTAGCTATATTCTTTGGCTAGGTGTAAAACAGGTGAACATCTGTGCAGGGAAATTCAGTTGAGACACATGTGAAGACACTTCCTATGACAAGCTAATTTCAGCAATTGTTTTCCCCTTATTATTTACTTTCTCCAACCATGCATACGATATGGCAACGAAAATAAGAACAGGTAGCAATGCAGTCAAAGACTTCAGTAGTGAGGGGATGTTATCACCTGAATTAGAAAGATAAAATTGGTTGCTCCACTGCAAGGCATTGGAAATGTGGCTGGCCTCATGGCACTGTATCTTGGCGGCAACACAAGCATTATACCTCGAAATGAATCAGGCAGACCAATTGAATGCAGAGAAGATAGAGCAACACCCCAAGGAAGCATTCACCAAGCTAGGCAAAATGAGATGGACAGGATTGCAGGTGGACATCTTTGTGGCGGAAGTCTGGAGGTTGGCTATGCAAGCTGAATTCACAGGAGAAAATCTCAAAAGGGCCATGTGGATGGCATTCGTGAAAGATTTCCCTGATGAAATTTCTGTGAGACTCCATCAGTTACCGGGCAACAACAAAATGGCCATGAGCAAGCTAATTACACAGGCCCATGTAGTGACATGAGGCGTTGAGCGTTAGCAATGACAGAAGCCCATAGCAATCAACAGTGATTGACAAATAACGAGGGAAGAAGAGCCTCCATGAATGCTTGGCCATGGGCATTCAGAGGCCAATGCTTCAGGTGTCAGGGTCTACACATAGCAATGGACTGCAGAGAGCTGATGCGTGAAATAATTTGCAACCAATGTAAGCGGGCAAGTCACATCGCCAACAATTACGACCAGGGAAATGGTCAAAAGGGAGTTACTACACAAGTAGCTGCCCCTGGAAGCGAGTAGAGGCATTCTTGCAGTTGCTGCCTGTAGTGGAGTTTCTGGTGGTGGAGAAGCTGTCATGAATCCTTATGGATACGGGCTGCACAACAACATTAGTGACCCCAGAGGTGGTTAAAAAGTAAGGACAGTTGATGGCAGGGAGATTAGATGCAGAGGTAGCAGCGAGGTAGTGAGGGCGGTACGAGGAATGAAAAAAAGGCTGCGAGCAATCGTGATTGACAACATGGTGGATGAAATAGATGTGGTAATGGGCATGGAAGCAATTGATAGTGGATTTGACACACTACTGACAGGGGATGTCTCTCTCAATGATCAATTCCAGGCCGATGTGGATGTCAATATGGAGGGAGATGAAGTTGAGGACTGGAGGAAATCAAACAGATATTGAAAGAGATATTCTTAGAGTGGGGCCTTGTGGATGAACTGTTGATGGATAACAGTACAGCGTTTTACTCAGGGGTGCTGAAGAAGATGCTTGATGGGAAGAATGTGAGCTGCTTCTTCAGAGTGGCATACAAGCCGAGTGGACAGGGGATTATAGAGAGACACCATCTCACAATCAAGGCTAAGGCAGAGAGAGGACACATTTCACCAATGGAGGTGCTGTTCTAGTTCATTATGTTGCCTTGGTTGGGACAGGCCGAGGAGTTGGTGCCACACAGGGTGAAATATAGATATCAATAGTGACATCCATGCATGTTATTACAACAATCTGTAGAAGAGAGAGAGTGTTCATACAAGTGGGCGAAGAAGTCTGAGTCAAGCCGCCAGATGTGCATTCCACATCTGAATGGGAAAAGGGAATGGTAATGACAGTAAACTTCCAAAACAACATGTCTGTGGACAGAATGCTATTCACATCTTGGATGTCCATAGAGTCATTGACTTTTAATGGGTTGGAACAAGTTCAGGGAGCTGCTACATGGTAGCAAAACATGCGCTCTGTGTGCCAAGGACCTCCAGAGGCTGGAAAGAAACAAAGCATATATGGTCAGATGGATGTGTAACAGAAGTGTGCGTGAACAGCAAAGTGTTAATGTATTAAAAGTGAAACTGGGTATAAGAGGGATCAAATGCTGTGTGCAAGAGAGAACTTGCAAGAGAGGACTGTGGTGGTATAGTTACATGATGTGCATGAAGGATGACAGCTGCTTAAAGAAGTGTAGGGCTTTAAAAGTTGCAGGAGGTACCAAGAGAGAAGACCCAGGAAGACATGGGATGAAACTATAAGACCAGCCCTGACTCAACTCAATTTCCCAATAGGGATCACCCAGAACCGGGTCCTCTGGTGCTACAACGTTCAACAAAAGACCTGCTCCAACAACTCAGTGCCAGGCTTGGCTGAAAATGGCACCGCAAACAATGTAGATGGCAGGCCTACGAGAGTTTCATCGCAGTCATCCAGCGCAGGGCTCCAGAAGTAGAATGTAATCTTTTGAAGGGTTCGTCATGGGGAGAGTACCTGGCTCCGAAACTGGGGTGCCACTGTGAGATGGGTTCGGCATGGCCAAATTAGCCTGTCTCTCCTCATAGTGGTGTCACACAATGTTGGGCTCCGAACCTGAACTGAGAGTCTGCTGTGTGGAGGGTCTGGTGCTGCCACCTGTCTTGTCTCTGCACATGGTGGAGCCATCCAGTCCCAGGCTCCCAAAAGGTGGTTTTGTATTGAGAAGGGTTCGTTGCGTGGAGAGTGCCTGGCTCCAAAACTGGGGTGCCACTATGAGAAGGGTTACACAAACATTTGTCTCTATAAAATTTGATATGTTGACACTTTTTAGGCCTCATTTTTTCCCCTTCATAGACTCCTTGGAACCATAAACAAACCGTGGACCTTTCATTAGGATTGGCAGTATCGGTAGAGGGTCAGACACCATGCTTTGCAGCAAAGAGTTACGGCTCTTTATGGTCTGAGTTCAAATCTCGCCGAGGTTAACTTTGCCTTTCATCCTTACGGGGTCGATAAAATAAAGTACCAGTAATACACTGCGATAATTGCTGGCCTTGTGCCAAAAGTAGAAACAATTATGATGATCAATGTATCACATGTATCTGCAACATTGAAATACTTTCACTTCTGTGGTTTCCCCACTCATGTGGGAACATGCAAGGTTTAGTGTAGGCAAGAACAGTTGCAGTTCTCTTGTCACTTGTGTAGCTTTGTCATGTGTTGAAGTGTCTTTGATGTTTAGAAGAGTCTTGGTCTTGCAGTACTGGTGCATGTCTTTTTATCATCATGACAGGGAGACACTACATCTTTAAAGGGAAAGACAAAGGGGTAGAAAAGTAGGTCATACTTGCTAGTGAGTCAACAACCAGCCATCATGTGTGTGTGTGTGTGTGTGTGTGTGTGTGTGTGAAAGTGCCTGTTTATGAAGTAATGAACCACTATCAAAATAATGTGCTCAATACTTTAGATCACTGAAAATTAATATTCATTTATTAAACTGTATTGTTAAAAAGTGTAAGGTCGCCTGTGAGATGTGGGACAGGCTGGGACTTAGCCCAGTAGACGTCCCTGCTGACGTCACGTACCCCCCAAAGCGTATGGGATGCCATCCAGTACAGCCTGGCCTCAGACAGGCTCAGGCACCAGCTTGACCAGCACCGCCTTGCCTGTTTTCGCGCGGCCTCCAAACCCCACAGTGGTGCCTGGCTCCATGCCTTGCCAACCTTCTCCACTGTCACACAGCTGGATAACAATAGCCTGTGCATCGGCGTTTCCCTGAGGCTCGGCCTCCGAATCTGCGAGCCACATAAATGTCGCTGTGGATCCACCTGCTTTCCTGTCGCCACAGTGCCAGCTGCCTTCCACACCATGCTGCCCTTGACGAGGTCGAGGTCATAAAGCATGGCTTGGATGCTGCAGGCTTCTCCTCCCAGCTCGAGCCGGTGGGGCTGGACCGAGGGGACGGCAAAATGCCAGACGGTATAACCATCTTCCCGTTCTGCGATGGCAAACCCCTCATCTGGGATGCGACTTGCACTGACACTTTCTCCAGCCGCAACCTGGTGCAGTCTGCAACTAACCCAGGTTCTGCTGCGTGTCGGGCTGAGGAGGCCAAACTCTCCAAGTACCGGTCACTCTCCGACAGGTTCGTGGTCGTACCCTTGGCAGTGGAGACTTCTGGTGCCCGGCGCATCTCCTTTACCATCTTCCGGGGAAACACCTTCTCCATCCTGTTCGCTGGAGCTGTGGGGAGGCCAGCACGTGGGACCCTATTTGCTCACAATACGGATTAATAGGCAAAGTTATAAACTATTGTAAATAAATAATTATTGCGGCTTGCTTTAAAAAAAAAAAGCATTCTATTTTTTTTTATCTTGTCAAATGAATACAAAACTTTTGGGGTATTTAGGTCATCATCATTTTACATCTGTCCAATCATAACTGCTAGGAATGATTGAACATGTCATCACAGTCCAAGCCAGTAGTTAACCAGAACCATTGATCTTACAGATGGGCTCAGATTTCATCCTATTTATATGTTCTCGACTCTACACATTGTTTTGCACATTTTATCATTGATCCATACTAAGGAGGTCATCATGACCTGAAACAACTGAAAAGTCTTTTCTGCTTTTTGTTCAGAAAGTTTTTTATTGCTGGATGCTTTTCCTACCATCAGCTATTTTGCAGTTTACTGGGTGTGTTTTATTGTGTCACCAAAACTAGAGAGATTGTGCCTGTAACACAATGGAAGAGTTTATGTATTAGATATAAAGCAGACTGGAAAAATGTATAGATATTAAAGAAAAATTCGTTCAAATAAAATTTGCATGGTGTAAGCATGTTAGATGTTTTTGCTAACTCTTAGATAGACATAATGAAGAGGTCATTCGTTCCGGACTATTTATTCACGATTAGGCTATGCTGTAGAAATTGATACTGTATATTCTCGAATACATAACAAACACTGTTGTGTATTCATCATCACCACCATCATTGTTGTCATTTAATGCCTGTTTTCCCTGCAAGCAAGGGTTGGATGGGTCTGCATATATCAAGTCAGTACTGAAGCAGGGCTACAGGCCTCCTAGGTAGGCCAGGTAGGTGCTGGGTCTGTATCTCATTTATGTATGGTCATATGTTGTATCGAGTGCACAGGGGAGGTTGTCATGTCTTTGACACAACTGAAAGGTTGTCCCAACCCTTTGTTTGGCAGGCTTCCTATGTCTGGATGTCCTTCTTATCGCTTGTAATATATTACATAATTTACATATGAACATTTAAAATATAATACAACTAGCAGAAATACTGACCTCCAGGCAGTTTTATATCTGCTTTCTGGAAAACAAAGATTTACCTCTAAGGGGATCCTTTATGTGAACATAATGTTTCCATTTCGTTCCACAAAGCTAGAACAAAGCTTAAAACATGAAATAATTGTTTCTACTTTTGGCACAAGGCCAGCAATTATCCCAGTGTATTACTGGTACTTTATTTTATCGACCCTGTAAGGATGAAAGGCAAAGTTAACCTCGGTGGGATTTGAATTCAGACCATGAAACATGAAATAATACAACTAATAATGCTTCCAATCATGGCTTTTATTGTTTCTTGTAATATAAAGTCTGAAGGTGATGAATTGGCTAGACACGGAACAGTGATGATGATGATGATATATTTCATCATTTCATTTTACGTCCGCTTCTCCCTGCTTGCAAGGGTGGGACGGGAACTGATTCTGGCTTGATTTCTACAGCTGGATGCCCTTCCTAACACCAACCCCATTTACAGTGAGTGCTGGGTGCTTTTTTGCCGTGGCGCCTACACGTCCACTTTGCAGTGGAATGATAGGGACCCCAGTCCTATCATCTCATTTCTACAGCTGAGTAAACTAGAGCAATGTGAAATAAAGTGTCTTGCTCAAGGAAACAACACATCACCCGGTCTGAGAATTGAACTCACAACCTTTCGATTGCAAGGCCAATGCTCTAACCACTAAGCCATGTGCCTCCATTTCATCATCATCATCATCATCAACGTTTAACATCCGTGTTCCACGCTTGCATGGGTTTGGACGGGGGTAGTCCCACTTGAGGCAAGAGTGATTGTCTTGCTCGCATAGGACTGTCTGGCAGGTTTTCTACAGTTGGATGCCCTTCCTAACACCAACCACATTTACAGTGTGGGTCTGGGAGGTTTTTACCGTGTTGCCTACACGGCCACATTACAGCGTGGACTGTGTGTTTTTTTGTCGTGACACCTACACGATCTCATTTGTTTCGGCCTCGATGGCGCGGCACCAACATAACTTTACATAGAACGGGGCGGTGTGGATGGGGTGGGGGTGGTGGTGGTGGGACTGGGTGTATTTTGTTAGAGATGCCTACTGGCTGGAGTAGGTTTTACTATATATTTAGGTAAGGCGGGTCTTCTCTGTTACTGAGTACCGCCAAAGGTCTCGGTCCAGTGACATTGTCTTGGAGAGGTGTAAGTGTGTGATGTCGGAGTTTATCAGCTCGTCCCAGGTTTTTCTAGGTCTGCCTATTCCGTGACTACCGTCTATCTTTATTGCCCTGCACTTTGTTATACAGCTATCGACTTTCATGCGCATCACGTGTCCATACCAACGTAGCCTTCTCTCGAGTAAACAACATCTGATCCCTCTTATCTCTAATTTTTTCCTTAGTTCGTTTATGCTTTGCCGTTCACGTATATTACTGTTACACATCCAGCGGAGCATGCAAGCTTCGTTCCTCTCTAGTCTGCGTATATCCTCTGCACACAATGCCCAGGTCTCACTGCCATGCAGCATTGCTGTTCGTATGCAGGCATCGTACAACCTGCCTTTCATTTTTAGGTAGAACCCTTTAGCAGCTAATAGTGGTATAAGCTCTCTGAACTTTTTCCAACCAGTTCTGACTCTAGCTACAGTACTTTCAGAGCACCCTTCCCCACTGCTGATTTTATCGCCCAGGTAACGGAAGCTGTCCACTATTTCTATAGAACCCTCTGCGCAATTGAAAGAGCTAGTATTTTGTGGGCACTTGCTGCTACTTATTGCACCAGAGCACCGGCCACATGTAAAATCTATGTTCTTAGTTAGCTTACCTGTGATCCCACTACATCTTTTATGCACCCATACCTTGCATTTAGGACATAAAATGGAGTTTCTACCTACGCCTTACCTACACACCGAGCACGACCATTTCCCAGAAGGGACCGCCGCCTTGTTTGTATATATATATATCATCATCATCATATACATATATATATATACATATATATATACAAGGTGCGGACGATATTTGTTCGCAATTTTCAACTGCTAATTTTATGCAAATTTTTTTTACTTCCATTGTCACTCTTGTCTTCATAAAAACAGTGACTATATTTCCATTATTTATTTTCAGAATAATTGATTATGAATAATTCTGAACCTCCAAATTTGTGGAAGAGACACAGAGTTCTTCTTGGAATCCGCGCCAGGAGGACAAATAAGGAAATTTCAGGCTTTCTCAGCTTCAGCAGGAGAATGGTGGAAAAGGTCAGAAAGGAATTGGAAGATTCAGGATTCGACTACGAAGCAACATCAGAGAGGAAAACACATGATCGACGATCTGATGCCTTCAGAATGCCCGAGTTCGTCGCTGAAGTTCAGGATATCATCAACAATGAACCTAGCAAGTCGATGCGTGCCATTGCAAGGGAGAAAGGCGTGGATGAAAACTTCATTAGGATGGTGGTACATGAAGACATTCGCTACGTTTCATACAAGATGAGGAAAGGACAATTTCTGTCAAAGGCGATGCAAGAAAAGCGACTGAAGCACGCAAAGAAGCTGATCAACAAGTTGAAACACCCACTGGAGCCAGACATGCTGTGGTTTTTCTCCGATGAGAAAAACTTCTGCCAAGACCAGAAGATCAACTCCCAGAACAACAGGTGGCTCGCTGTCTCATCCAAAGATGTGCCCAGAGTCATGCAGACAAAGTTTCCAGTGACAACATTGGTCTTAGGTGTTGTCAGCAGTCAAGGTGACATCATGCCACCTCACTTCTTCTCTGAGGGCCTCAAGCTGAACACCGATGGCTACATCCGCGTTCTGAGTGAGGTAGTAAAGCCCTGGATCGACCAGGTAGCTGCAGGTAGACTGTATGTGTGGCAGCAAGACTCAGCGCCCTGCCATACCAGCCGAAAGACCCAAGCGTGGGTGTCAGAGAACTTCGTCGATCACACTTCACCTGACATTTGGCCTCCCAGCTCATCTGACTGCGACCCCCTCGACTTCTTTGTGTGGGGCACAGTGAAACGAGACACCAACAGATCTAGCTGCAATACGAAAGACGATCTGAAGGCCAGGATCACAAGTGCCTTTAGAGGCCTAAGTCGGGGGACATGACGAAGGCCTGTAGCCGGTTCCGAGGCCGCCTAGAGGCCGTCATCAAAGCCAATGGCGGGTTTATCGAGTGAGATCGAAAGAACAAGTCATGAAGACAAACTCACCCAAGTTTGATAAATAAATCTCAAAAAATAAAACTACTGTGTTATTTTTTCCTAGACAGTAATCTTGCGAACAAATATCATCCGCACCCTCTCTATATATATATATTATGTTGGTACCACAAAACATCCAGCCCACACTGTAAAGTGGTTGCGTAGGAGACATGACGAAAAGCACCAAGCACACACTGTAAATGTGGTTGGCGTTAGGAAGGGCATCCAGCCATAGAAAACCAGCTAGAAACAGTCCTATATGAGCGAGACACGGCCACCTGACCCAACTTGCCACTAATGGGACAAACCTGTCTAACCCATGCTAGCGTGGAAAATGGACGTTAAAAGATGATGATTAGAACATGAGATAGAGTTCAAATCCTATTGATTCAACTTTCCCTTTTATCCTTTCAAGGTCAATAAAAATGTACCAGTTCAGTCCTAGGGTTGATTCTTCCTCTATATCTCATTCTCACTACCTCTCTATCACTCTCTCTTCTTCTCTGAAATAAATCAACTATGTTCAGACTGAAGAAGGATGAACTCCACTAGGAATAAATTGAATAAGAAACTCTGTATGTCACTGTGTCACCCCTACAACTCCACTAGGAGTTACGAGTCCATACATACATAATATAATGTCCACTACCAAAGATAATAGCACAGAGTATGTACAAGCAGATTATATCACAAATGCATTAGGATCTGCAGAGACCTCAACATCGGTAAGGCTTCCATATTATGCAGAGTCACCTGTGTCTTCATGGCATCTCAGGTAGTCTTAGGCTTACATGCACATTAGGGACAGGAAAGAGGATTATCTATGCTGGAATGAGCCTTGGAAGGGTTCTTAACTACCTTCAACAAATATCAGCTTACTAATGAAAAAGTAGGTTATTTTATTCAATTCCTCCAAATATTTGATTATTTTCAAAATTAATTAAAACACATTGACAGTGTAATTCATTAGAAACCCGGTAACCAAAAGGTTAAGTGATACAAGTGAGCTTCTTTCAGTTTGGCATAAAAATATACTGTGGTCAAATTTACTGCGAACTTAATGTTGCAGCATAGCATGCAGTTTTATATTTTGAAGAAATATATTTTTTGTGATATTTTTTTTTATTACTTTGTCAGGAGAAAGGACAATACCCAGAACTTCTATGACAAATGGGTGGGATGAAGGTAGGTATCTGCAAACTGGAAATAGAAATCTTGTTTCAATGCTTCCAACTGAGTTGACTTTGCTAAAGGTACCTAAAAGATATGTGCTGATGTTAGACTAGGCGATAGATTAAATCTATCCCCTTCCCATTTAGGCTACAGCAAAGTTTGAAGAGCCAAAACAAATACACCAAACTGTCTCATTTATTGCTCTATGAATTCTACCAGTCTACTATCTCAGGTTGGTACTTCATTTATTGACTCTGGAAGAATGAAAGTCAAAGTTGACTCTGGCAGGATTTCAACTTAGAATGTAATGAGACAAAATATATTCTGCAAAGCATTTCATTGAACACTCTAAGGCTTCTGCCTATCAGCCAGAGTGCCTGTAAAGACTATGAGAATAGTCTCTTCCTCCAGATCAAATCAATAAAGAAAAAACAAAATCCCAACTTTTGCTCCTATTACTCTATAGTAGTAGAATGTTTACTTTGCTAGTGTTACTCTGTTATTGGACAGTGTACTCTTCCCGTCTATCTCCTCTACATCTGATATAGTTTCTCTGGTGCTCTCCTGAAGTTGTTGAATCTATATTAATCATCACTGCCACCACCTCCTCCATTTCCACTACCACCACTGTCACTACTGCTGTCACCACCACCACTTCCTCCTCCTCCTCCTCATCATCATCACCCCACCCCCCTCATCCACCACCACCACCATCCACCACCACCACCACTACCACCACAACTGCCTGACTTGATGACAATGTAAGATATCATTGTTTTTTTTTCCACCTTCAGATCCTAAATGTCTTAGAATGACTGTAAACTGCAAACCAGGGAAGAGTTTCCTTTCTAGCTGTGTGAGCATCAGCAGCATCAGAAGCTGTTTGTTGGACAAAGATATTACAGCAGAAGCCATTGTAAAAACATGTCAGAATGTAATAAATTCTTTGTCTCAGTTGGGACAAGATGATCCATATTCATCTGATAAAGTTATTCTACTGGCAGTATTGAATTCATTCAAAGAACAATGTGTGACAAATGGTAAGTGATGTAATGATATAAACTGCATATCTTTTTATTTTACTGTGAAAGAAGCAATATTTCATTCTCTCAAAGTTTTATTTTACTGTGAAAGAAGCAATGTTTCATTCTCTCAAAGTTTTATTTTACTGTGAAAGAAGCAATATTTCATTCTCTCAAAGTTTTATTTTACTGTGAAAGAAGCAATGTTTCACCCTCTCAAAGTTTTATTTTACTGTGAAAGAAGCAATGTTTCATTCTCTAAAAGTTTTATTTTACTGTGAAAGAAGCAATGTTTCATTCTCTCAAAGTTTTATTTTACTGTGAAAGAAGCAATGTTTCATTCTCTCAAAGTTTTATTTTACTGTGAAAGAAGCAATATTTCATTCTCTCAAAGTTTTATTTTACTGTGAAAGAAGCAATGTTTCATTCTCTCAAAGTTTTATTTTACTGTGAAAGAAGCAATATTTCATTCTCTCAAAGTTTTATTTTACTGTGAAAGAAGCAATGTTTCACCCTCTCAAAGTTTTATTTTACTGTGAAAGAAGCAATGTTTCATTCTCTAAAAGTTTTATTTTACTGTGAAAGAAGCAATGTTTCATTCTCTCAAAGTTTTATTTTACTGTGAAAGAAGCAATGTTTCATTCTCTCAAAGTTTTATTTTACTGTGAAAGAAGCAATATTTCATTCTCTCAAAGTTTTATTTTACTGTGAAAGAAGCAATGTTTCATTCTCTCAAAGTTTTATTTTACTGTGAAAGAAGCAATGTTTCATTCTCTCAAAGTTTTATTTTACTGTGAAAGAAGCAATATTTCATTCTCTCAAAGTTTTATTTTACTGTGAAAGAAGCAATATTTCACCCTCTCAAAGTTTTATTTTACTGTGAAAGAAGCAATGTTTCATTCTCTAAAAGTTTTATTTTACTGTGAAAGAAGCAATGTTTCATTCTCTCAAAGTTTTATTTTACTGTGAAAGAAGCAATGTTTCATTCTCTCAAAGTTTTATTTTACTGTGAAAGAAGCAATGTTTCATTCTCTCAAAGTTTTATTTTACTGTGAAAGAAGCAATATTTCATTCATCATCATCGTCATCATCATCATCACCATTTTATGTCCGTTCTTCCACGCTAGCATGGGTTAGACGGGTTGTCCTGTTGTGGGCAGTGTCCAGTCAGCTGACCTTGTCTTGTTCATACAGGAACTGATTCTGGCTTGATTTCTACAGCTGGATTCCCTTCCTAACACCAACCTTATTTACAGTGAGTGCTGCCTGCTTTATTTTTGTGGCGCCTACATGTTCACTTTACAGTGTGGGCTGGGTGCTTTTTCCCGTGCCGCCTACACGTCCACTTTGCAGTGGGAGGGGTGGGTGGGGGGCATATTGTCTATATGCTTCAACTTCGGCTTGTACTCATGGGAAGTTGGGTCTTCTGTATTCTCCCAAAGTTTAATTCAGCAAATTTAAATTGGATTATATAATCTTTGCAATAAATTAAAAAAAAAAGAGAGATAAAAAATAAAATAGCCAAAGTAAGCGAAAGGGGTGAAGGAGCAGCAAACTCTACACCCCAGTCAAGGCAGTATATCTCAGCCATTACACCTCACAGGGCTCCTTTCTTAGGTGGAGTGCACTTCTAATATTACAGAGGAAAACAGCAGTTCAGGGACCAAAGACATCAAAAGTGTTGATGGAGGCCAGCATAAATAGGAAACAGTTGATCAGTCCTATCCTATCCTCAGTAGTCCAGTGAGAAGCAACAACTTGTGTCGTTCCAATGTAAATGTGAGAGAAAGGCAGAGCTTGGATGAATTGAAGGAGAAACTGGATTTAAGAGGAATCAGAAGTGGTGTGAAAGAGAGAAGACTGTGTTGGTACGGACATGTGAATGGAAGTCTCAGTGGAAGGAAGCCAGAGGAGAAGTAGACTAAAGATAGCCTGGGTGGAGGTGGTGAGAGCTGATCACTGAGACTCACAGAGGAAATAATGAAAGAACACAGTGATTGAAGAGATGCAGTGCTAAAAAGGACCCATCCAAACTATGCAAGCAAGGAAAAAATGGACATAAAAGCGATTGATGATAATATATAAATATAGTAATAATAATAAATGCGAAGACTAAAATCCAAAGAGGGCTCGATAATGATGGCTTAGTGGTTAGAGCATTGGCCTTGCAATCGAAAGGTTGTGAGTTCAATTCTCAGACCGGGCGATGTGTTGTTTCCTTGAGCAAGGCACTTTATTTCACATTGCTCCAGTTTACTCAGCTGTAGAAATGAGATGATAGGGACTGGGGTCCCTATCATTCCACTGCAAAGTGGTCGTGGAGGTGCCACGGCAAAAAAGCACCCAGCACTCACTGTAAATGAGGTTGGTGTTAGGAAGGGCATCCAGCTGTAGAAATCAAGCCAGAATCAGTTCCCGTCCCACCCTTGCAAGCAGGGAAAAGTGGACGTAAAATGAAATGATGATGAATGATGATATATCAAATATATAAGAACCCTAGAGCAAATATTTATTAAAATAACAGATTAAAGTTTAAGCAAAGAATCGCTGCTTTCACCCTTAATAGGATCCGTATTTCCTGGCATTGAAGACACTACTTTTTTCCTAAAATAAGTCTCAAAATTCTACCATACGTCCTGGAGGCCGAAGGTTGTTTATAATTTTTTTTTAATTTTTGGTTGTCGAGGGCGAAATATGGTATGTCATTATTAATATAGTATTTGTAATAACTTTTAAAAAATAGGTTATGTCAAATTAATAAATAAATAAATAAATAATATATATATATATATATATAAATATAAATTTAGCGAGAATCGCATTTCGGCAGGTAGAAAAAGCGAAACGTAATGCAAATTTAAAGTCATGCTGGCAAGCGCTCCATAGTCTAAAAGACTAGGGCAATAGACATATGTTATAGAGGCCATACAAACTGAGAAGGCGGTCAAGAAGCTATAGACCACCTAAGCCAAAAAGCAAGTCAAGCTAAACAGGTCAGATAAAATAAATGACATAATCATATACATATACATATATATATAACAAACCTGGACCCTTGGAAATTGATGGTAAAATCCAGTACAGGGTTTCTGCAACACCTAAATCAATATTACTTTCTGTTTAAAACAATAAGCTTTTGGTATAATGACCGAACAAGGAATATCACGTTAACAACAGGTATTTTGTTCTGAGCCAGTATTGTGGATGACTGAGTGCTCCGTAAAAGCATATGTGTAACTCACAGGGGAAAAACCCCAGATTTTGGCAGATGAATTCAGTATGTGTAAATCATGCAAAAAATTGCATAAATAGCACAAATCGAATAAGCACTCAACCGGGTAGTTTTTAAAATAAACTTATACAATTAATCTGTCAATAGAATTATTAACAGGTTAATTGTAAGACTCGGGAGATTAATACAAATATAAATTCTGCGAGAATCGCATTTCGGCGGGTAGAAAAAGCGAAACGTAATGCAAATTCCGAGTCATGCTGGCAAGCACTCCATAGTCTAAAAGACTAGAGCAATAACCATAGGTTATAAAGGCCAAACAAACTGAGAAGGCAGTCAAGAAGCTATAGACCACCTAAGCCAAAAAACAAGTCAAGCTAAAGAGGTCAGACAAAATAAATTAACGGAGTCATAGACTCGCGTTAGTCCCTGTAAATTATGTGCTCAAAGGAAAAGGAATCCTGAGCTCTTCAAATATAATATGTAGAAAATATAACACATGAGAGAGAGAGAGAGTGTGTGTTTTTCAATGTACAGGGAAAACGACCAGTGTATGGAATCTATAAACTATGAAAGGTGAGGTAGACGCATAATAATTAAAAATATAAATCAAAAGAATTTACCCACCTTTAGAACTATACCTTCACACACGTACAAACCCAAAGAGATTTGTTTCGCCAAAAGATTAGTGAATGGAATGAAAACACTCAGGTTGATCAGCGTGTGTTAAGTGAGTACATTCCAGACATCTCTAAGAAAACTTAAGATAACTGTGTTATCTTTTCTATATATTATATATATATATATATATATATATATATATATACCCACAGTCCAATGACTGAGACCAGCAAAAGAATAAAATAATAAAAGAATAGTGAGAAATTCACAAAATAGTAAAACAAAAGAAAGTGTTCACTTTTTATTTTTTGTTATGCCCTGTTTGTTTATTCTTAAATACAATTTAAATATTTCAATGTATTTGATCATCCCTAGCCTTTTTGGGATGGTGCTGTTGCTGTAAACATCAAACAAATACATGACTACACAACTGATTGGCATGAAGTTGTTCATCTCTACACTCCAGTTTCTGGTTCACAGATGTGCTGTTTCTTCACTCTGCCTTTGCTGCTGTTACAACAGTGGCCTCTTCTACTGGTATATGTTTGGTCTTGTGCCATCTCCACTCAGTTCTACTCCACCAAATCATCTTCTGATTGTCCATATTGTATTTACCTTCATCCCCTTCCTGCCTCCACTGACCTTGGCCTATCACCAAGTGGGGGCAGTAGATGGCACTAGATGGCATTACTCCTCTACTTTTCAATGCTGCATCCACAGATTTAGAAAGATTTATGGTGATCTGTTTATTCTGAAGCTCCACCTTAGAATTATTGTCAATTAGAATGTGTACCTAAGAATGTTCTGAAGGCCCCAATAAGCACCAAAACCTGAAGACAGGTCTATATTGATCTCTATGTTCATTCTTTTCTCCTCAGAACATCAGCCCTTACTTACATTTTCCCTGTAGCCACTGTCTTGCTGTGTTCAAAAGGAACATCAACAACGTTGGTCTCACCAGTCTTGAACGGAACCACAAAAGATGGGACTACAGTTCCAGCCTTCAGAACTAAACCATTAAAAAAATTATCAATTAATGAATTATTTAATTATTTATTTCATGAAATAGAAAATATTTAAATCAGTTAGATGGATAATTTTTATCAAAAATATTATTTACAAAGTGACCTCTTTAAATTTGATGTGCGTATCTAGTTTAAAATTAGTACATCTTCTCCCTGAATGTCATAAAAAGCAACTAAAAGAGTTGGTACCAGGAAGGGCATCAGACAGTAAAGCATTGTGCCTCAAAAAGGACCCTATTATTAGTATAATTAAACTTGTTCAGGCCTAATAAGATTAACCCTGCTTTAGTAGGGAAAAGGGTAATAAAACACTCACTAAATATAATTATTGTCATTTATTTATTTCATCATCATTATCATCGTCGTTTAACGTCCATCTTCCACGCTAGCATGGGTATTTATTAAAACATTAAAAAAAATATGTCTTTCAGATGTTGGGAGACAATTGTACCTGAAGAATATTTTGATTGAGAACCTCTCAATTTTAATGACATCAAACAATAAAGATGATCAACTACAACAGGTATGTAAATATAACTTTGACCTTAAGGTGCCCTGCAAGCCAGGACTTAACTCTGGTGTTATTGTGTGAAGTAGATGAGAGATAAATCTCTCTTTGATTTACCACTTTTGATACCAACCTGCTCCAAACTGTTTCAAGTTATAAAACTGTCCATTTTCAAATGCTTCTATTTAAATTAAAACTTACAAAATATCCTTTTATGCCTGCTTCTCCATGTTTCCATGTGTTGGATATAACATAATTTGACATAACCTATTTTTTTAAAGTTATTACAAATACTATATTAATAATGACATACCATATTTCGTCCTCGAGGATGCACCCTAATTTTGACAGCCAAAAATTTCGGCCTCCAGGACCCATGGTAGATTTTTGAGACTTATTTTAGGAAAAAGTAGTGTCTTCGACGCCGGGAAATACGGTAATTAATAATTTTAGTAAATCTTTCCAAATTCTTCATTAATTTATTGAAACATACTGTATGTCATTAGAAATACAATCACAAAGGGGTTAATACCTATTCTTGGTAGTTAATGATCTGAAGGAATATAAAATAAAATGTTTTGTCCAGAAACAAAATAAAATACTTGTGATCTATGAACAGGCAGTCACATACCTCATCCAACTGGCTATGTTAATTTTTGGATTTAGTACAAATAACATAAATAAGAAAAAGGAAAATATCATAAGACCTTTAATGGGTTATTAGGTTATCATTAAAGTTTGTATATACGCAAGCATAGACTATCACATTTAATTGTGCGCATTTACTGTTAATTGTGGACTAATTCTATATTTATCTGCATTAATCAAAACATTTGTCAAAAAATAAATGGTTTTGAATTGACTCGTATCTTTGGTTAACTTTCTCTAATCTTATATATATATAATATATATATGTTATATGTATATATAATATATATGTGTATAATATAACCATATAGTTGCTTTCTTCTTGTGTTATACAAACACACTGTGTGTGTTTCTGTGTATACATGTCTGTGTGTATTCATATGTGTGTGTATACATATGCATGTACACACGATGCTGCATGGTAGTGAGACATGAGCAGCAACTGCAGAAGATATGCAACGGCTGGACAGAAATGAGGCAAACATGCTCCGTTGGATGTGCAATGTCAATGTGCGTGAACAACCAAGCATGGATGTGTTGAGAGAGAAACTGTGTCTGAGAGGGATAGAATGTGGTGTGCGAGAAAGGAGACTGAGGTGGTATGGATATGTAATGCGCATGAAGGATGACCGATGGGTGAAGAAGTGCCAGGAAATGGTAGTTGAAGGAAGATGTGGTAGAGATAGACCACGAAACACATGGGCGGAGGTGGTGAGAACACACCTCAGATCGCTGAAGCTCACGGTGGAGATGACGAAGGACCGAGACAAGATGCTGTGCTGAATAGGACCCATCCCACCCTTGCAAGCAGGGAAAAGCGGACGTAAAATGATGATGATGATTATATATATATATATATATATATATATATATATATATATATATATATATATAGTTACAATGTGATTATAAAACAAAATTAAAAATTCAATGCAAAATACACCTTATCATTGCATTGAGCTAAAATACACCTAGCAAATTAGTAAAATTTACTCTCATTAATATTGCTATTATGTGTGTGTGTGTGTGTGTGTGTGTGTGTGTGTGTGTGTGTGTGTGTGTGTGTGCATCTGTGTGTGTGTCCTTTACACATAATATAACCAATGGAGACAGATATGTAATTTATAATTGTTCCAACACTTTTCTTCTTTTACTTTGCTTTGATAACAGGTTTTAACTGGAAACGTTAGATCCTTTCCTTTTCTTTTCATTCAGTGTAATTATAATCATTGCACCCTTTATTAACCTTTGTTCACCTTGTCTAATCTCTCATCTTATTCAATTGTCCATCCATCTCTTTCACCATTTTCCCATCATTATATATATATCTCTCTCTCTATATATATATACATATAAGCTTACAACACTATTCACAAGAACATCCCACTACTAAAACAAAACCCAAGAATGAAAAAAGCCCTTGAAACACACAAAATAGTCAAAAGCAAAAGACAACCAAAATCACTGAAAACATTACTCACCAATGCCAAATTACCTACCACAAACCCACAACCAAGTATCAAAAAATGTGGTCGCTCTAATTGTGGAACCTGCACTCACCTCATTGAAGGCAACACGTATACATTTAAATCAGGACAAAATTTTACTGTAAAAAATCACTTCACTTGCTCATCAAAAAATCTAATTTATGCCATTAAATGTAAAGGATGCAATGAAGATTATATAGGACAAACTAAACTCACACTCAGAAACAGAATGACAGTTCATCGCCAACAATTACGAGATCCAACCACGAGACAGATACCACTAAGCGCACATCTAGTCATTTGCGCAAGTAATAAGACACCCAAATTCCAAGTCTTCCCATTTTACCTTTGCGCTAACAATACAACAGAACAAATACGAATAAATAAGGAAAATATGTTTATTCAAAAATATAGACCAGCATTAAATATGGTTTAATATACATTATGTCAACACCATAATATGACATACACACACACACACATAACACCTTCTACTTTAGAAAATAAAAACCCGAACTAAATAAACCTTAACATACGTTTCCACTGACAATACAACAGAACAAATACGAATAAGTAAGGAAAATATGTTCATTCAAAAATATTTCTACTAAAGGAATCATTTTCCCACACACACACACACACATACTCACACACACACACACAATATATTCTCTTCATCTTAACATGCTAACCATACTCCCACACACATAACACCCATATACACACATAACAATCCCCACACCCACAACTCCCTCCCCCATTGCTACTAATAGAACCACTTTCCTACACACATATATACACACACACAAAATATATATTCTCTCCATCTTAACATACTCGCACACACACACATAACACCCATATACACACACACACAACTCCCTCCCCCATTTCTACTAATAGAATCATCTTCCAATACACACACACACACACACACACACACACAAGCACACAAATAAACATACATATCTTTACTTCAATAGAAAATCTGAACTCTGACACCCCGGCGAGCTGGCCATATTCACTGAACCAGAACAATTCTCCCAATCCCATTTCTCTTGATCACTATCTTTCCCTTGTCATAACATTCTCTATAAAGGCTACAGAATAGATTTCCAAATAAGGGCGCAAAAATGTAATGAAAACTTGTTCACGTGACAGCCAAATTTCATTTATAACCAATCAAATCACGTTTATTAAAAAAAAGCCTTCGTGAGCCATCTTTTTTTAAAGTAAAGAAATTAAAACACACACACACACACACACACACAAGCACACAAATAAACATACATATCTTTACTTTCTTTATTCAATAGAAAATCTGAATTCTGACACCCCAGCGAACTAACCATATTCACTGAACCAGAACAATTCTCCCATCCCTTTCTCTTGACCATTATCTTTCACTTATCATAAAATTCTCTAAAAAGGCTACAGAATGGATTTCCAAATAAGGGCACGAAAATTTAATGAAAACTTGTTCACGTGACAGCCAAAATTTCATTTATAACCAACCAAAAAAAAAGCCTTCGTGAGCCCCTTTTTTCAAGTAAAAAGAAATTCAAACACTCATATATGAAAAAAACAACCTGTGACACTCCCCCTCTTATTTGAAGAACTATTGTAACGCGAACTGGCGCGAAATTTATTATAATTATTGACAAACCAATCAAATTACTTCTCGAAAAACCTGGCATTTCGAGCCACTTTTTCCATATAAAACAAGTAACATTCAGAGACCAACCAGATGTGAGAAAAACCACAGACCCTCCATCTCAACTCACTTTTTGAAAAGCAGAAGAACTGCGAAACCGGTAAAGGAACCAAATAAATATATATATTTAAAAAAAAAAAAAATAAGACTCTAGTTGCATTTTCGATTTCATCTCTTTTTCTTTATACTTTCACGCGTGTAGGACACCTCGGTTATTTTTCATTTTGTAAAAAAAACCTCACTTTCTAATATATATATATATATATATATATATATATATATATATATATATATATAAACGTTTGAATATGTGTAATAAGGCCAAAACAATGCAGGTATGGACATAGAAAAAAGAATGCAATGGTAAAAGATATTGATGAGAATTCGTCTTTCACCTTGAATTTATTTAAATGTCCTTAATTTTCGAGATAATATCTCTTCTTCGGAGGGAAGTAAAGGTCTCAAACCAGCGTCTTAAATCTCTAGCCAAGCCATGCGTGGCTTGGCTAGAGATTTAAGACGCTGGTTTGAGACCTTTACTTCCCTCCGAAGAAGAGATATTATCTCGAAAATTAAGGACATTAAAATAAATTCAAGGTGAAAGACGAATTCTCATCAATATCTTTTACCATTGCATTCTTTTTTCTATGTCCATACCTGCATTGTTTTGGCCTTATTACACATATTCAAACGTTTATACTTCATTACACAATGCTTCAAGTGAACTATAACCTCCTCCTATATATATATATATATATATATATATATATATATATATATACATATACATATACATGGTGCGGACGATATTTGTTCGCAAGATTACTGTCTAGGAAAAAATAACACAGTAGTTTTATTTTTTAAGATTTATTTATCAAACTTGGGTCAGTTTGTCTTCATGACTTGTTCTTTCGATCTCACTTGATAAACCCGCCATTGGCTTTGATGACGGCCTCAAGGCGGCCTCGGAATCGGCTACAGGCCTTCGTCACTGTCCCCCGACTTAGGCTCCTAAAGGCTCTTGTGATCCTGGCCTTCAGATCATCTTTCGTATTGCAGCTAGATCTGTTGGTGTCTCATTCCACTGCGCCCCACACAAAGAAGTCAAGGGGGTTGCAGTCAGGCGAGCTGGGAGGCCAGATGTCAGGTGAAGTGTGGTCGACGAATTTCTCTGACACCCAGGCTTGGGTCTTTCGGCTGGTATGGCAGGGCGCTGAGTCTTGCTGCCACACATACGGCCTACTTGCAGCTACCTGGTCGATCCAGGGCTTTACTTCCTCAGAACGTGGATGTAGCCATCGGTGTTCAGCTTGAGGCCCTCAGGGAAGAAGTGAGGTGGCATGACGTCACCTTGACTGCTGACGACACCTAAGACCAATGTTGTCACTGGAAACTTTGTCTGCATGACTCTGGGCATGTCTTTGGATGAGACAGCGGCCACCTGTTGTTCTGGGAGTTGATCTTCTGGTCTTATTTGTCCTCTCGGTGCGGATTCCAAGAAGAACTCCGTGTCTCTTCCACAAATTTGGAGGTTCAAAATTATTCATAATCAATTATTCTAAAAATAAATAATGGAAATATAGTCACTGTTTTTATGAAGACAAGAGTGACAACAGAAGTAAAAAAAATGTGCATAAAATTAGCAGTTGAAAATTGCGAACAAATATCATCCGCACCCTGTATATGTGTGTGTGTGTGTGTGTGTGTGTGTGTGTGTGTGTGTGTGTGTGTGTGTGTGTGTGTGTGTGTGTGTGTGTGTGTGTGTGTGTGTGGTGTCAGTTAATTGGCAGAGTAATTAGAATGGTGGATATAATGCCTTGCAGTATTCATTTCGGCACTCTGAGTTCAAATCCCACCAATGTTAACTTTGCCTTTCATCCATTCGATGTCGATAAAAAAAGTAGCAGTCAAGTACTGGAGTTGATTCTTCCTCTATATCTCTTTCTCATTTACTTTCTCTCATTCTCCTCCTCTGGAGAGGATATGGGCTGTGCCAGGTTTTAAAATGCCCCAAGAAACACTGTATGTCAATATGGCACCCCCATAACTCCACCAGGGGTTAGGGTTACACACCCTACTATATGCTTTAATACACACTCTGTAGATTATATAGATTGATATATTTTAAGCCCATCTATATATATAAGTGTATGTGTGTGTGTGCGTTTGAGAGAGAGAGAGATATGTTCAGAATAACCAAAGGTTTTATACTCGCATGCACACAAGCACACACACACGCACACTCACATACACACATACACACACAAACACACACATACACACACATGCACACAAGCACACACACGCACGCACGCACACAGACACACACACATACAAACACACGCATACACACACACATGCACACAAGCACACACACACATGCACACACATGCACACACAGACGCACACACATACACACACGCACGCACAGACACACACATACACACACAGACACACACACACACACATACACACTCACATGCACACACACACAGACACACACACATACACAAATACACACACATACACATGTTCACATTTAGCAGGTATATATATTTATTGGCTATTTTGGGTGTTATTTTGTCAATCCCAAATTACTTCAACTAGTTTAGTTAGTATGAAGAACTAAGCTTGACATAGTTGTATTATTTACTTCTATTCTACGAGGGTGGGCTGAAAAGTTCAGAGGCTGACTATGAAGGAGTGATGCTAGAGCTGTGAAATCTTGCATGCAATAATTTAAACTCTTCTTATTAATAATTGTATTGTTCTTTCTGGGGACTGTTGAAAAAATAAACCTCATTTTGGTCATGCTATGAGAGTATCTTGGTCAGCCTATGAACTTTTTAGCTAACACTCATATAATATATTACATATGTTATGCTTTTATGTATTATATATTCTAACATTTTTAATGGCTTAAATAAGAGTATTGTACTCAGATATTAGGTCACCTGTGTTTGATTTAGATATTAGGTCATCTGTGTTTGATTTAGATATTAGGTCATCTGTGTTTGATTTAGATATTAGGTCATCTGTGTTTGATTTAGAATCATGTTATGCTTCTTTAAATACTTTGTGTTTAGGAAAGTCAGTGATTTAACCACTTCTTCTTCTTCTTCTTCTTCTTCTTCTTCTTCTTCTTCTTCTTCTTCTTCTTCTTCTAAATTGTTGGCCTTGTGTTAAAATTAGAAATCATTATTAAGAGGGCGGAGATTAGGAGTATCGGTAGAGGGTCGGACGCCATGCTTTGCAACATAGAGTTACGGCCCTTTATGATCTGAGTTCAAATCCCGCTGAGCTTTACTTTGCCTTTCATCCTTATGAGGTTGATAAAATAAAGCGCCAGACACACACTGGGGTCGATTTAATCGACTACCCCTCTCCCCGAAAATTGCTGGCTTTGTGCCTATATAAGGAACCATTATTAAGTTGGTGTTTAGAACACTTTTAAACAAATGGTTATTCAAGCAGACTGATATCAAAAGTGTTAAAGGTACATAAATCTGTGGAATACTCAGCTACTTGCATGTTAATTTAACCCTTTAGCATTTACATTACTCTATATTTACTATGTATTTTCACAGTAAACACTTTCTCTCACATAATTATCTTACATACTATCAAATCTACAACATTTTGATGTCATTTATTTTGAGAACACTACCTAAACATAACTATGAGCAGCTGGTTACGGCTGGTTTGAACAGAAAGAGGTGAGAGAATTCTGGCCAGATATGGCCAATTTAAAGACACTGCATCCTTTTTAAAACCTCCATGCTTCCTGAGATTCGCCAACACTACACCTAATATTCCCCCTCCATACACACACACACATGTATATCATGACTTATACACTATTCACTTCCCTGACATTTGTACTATACAAGGTGCGGACGATATTTGTTCGCAAGATTACTGTCTAGGAAAAAATAACACAGTAGTTTTATTTTTTAAGATTTATTTATCAAACTTGAGTCAGTTTGTCTTCATGACTTGTTCTTTCGATCTCACTCAATACACCTGCCATTGGCTTTGATGACGGCCCCAAGGCGGCCTCGGAACCGGCTACAAGCCTTCGTCACTGTCTCCCGACTTAGGCCCCTAAAGGCATTTGTGATCCTGGCTTTCAGATTGTCTTTCGTATTGCAGCTAGATCTGTTGGTGTCTCGTTCCACTGCACCCCACACAAAGAAGTTGAGGGGGTTGCAGTCAGGCGAGCTGGGAGGCCAGATGTCAGGTGAAGTGTGGTCGACGAAGTTCTCTGACACCCACGCTTGGGTCTTTCGGCTGGTATGGCAGGGTGCTGAGTCTTGCTGCCACACGTACGGCCTATCTGCAGCTACCTAGTCGATCCAGGGCTTTACTACCTCGCTCACAACGTGGATGTAGCCATCGGTGTTCAGCTTTAAGCCCTCAGGGAAGAAGTGAGGTGGCATGACGTCACCTTGACTGCTGACGACACCTAAGACCAATGTTGTCACTGGAAACTTTGTCTGCATGACTCTGGGCACGTCTTTGAATGAGACAGCGAGCCACCTGTTGTTCTGGGTGTTGATCTTCTGGTCTTGGCAGAAGTTTTTCTCATCGGAGAAAAACCACAGCATGTCAGGCTCCAGTGGGTGTTTCAACTTGTTGATCAGCTTCTTTGCATGCTTCAGTCGCTTTTCTTGCATTGCCTTTGACAGAAATTGTCCTTTCCTCATCTTGTATGAAACGTAGCGAATGTCTTCATGTACCACCAGCCTAATGAGCTTTTCATCCACGCCTTTCTCCCTTGCAATGGCACGCATCAACTTGCTAGGTTCATTGTTGATGATATCCTGAACTTCAGCGACGAACTCGGGCGTTCTGAAGGCGTCAGATCGTCGATCATGTGTTTTCCTCTCTGATGTTGCTTCGTAGTCGAATCCTGAATCTTCCAATTCCTTTCTGACCTTTTCCACCATTCTCCTGCTGACGCTGAGAAAGTCTGAAATTTCCTTATTTGTCCTCCCATCGCGGATTCCAAGAAGAACTCCGTGTCTCTTCCACAAATTTGGAGGTTCAAAATTATTCATAATCAATTATTCTGAAAATAAATAATGGAAATATAGTCACTGTTTTTATGAAGACAAGAGTGACAACGGAAGTAAAAAAAATTTGCTTAAAATTAACAGTTGAAAACTGTGAACAAATATCGTCCGCACCCTGTACATGCACCTTTGATGAGTTGTAGTGCACCTGAGCACTGTACACAATAATTTCATTATTATTATTATTATTATTATTATTAAATGCTAAAGGGTTAACAAATAGGACCAATCCATGAAATATTTGCTATATAGTTCTAATATCTCATTGTTGGTCAACTCCTTATATGAATTTGTTCTTCATTTTCAGATTAGTCTTCAGATTCTGGAAAGAATTCTTTGGCAGGATACACCTAAAGATGGAATTGATTTTCAATTATTACCCAGGTTATAATTCTTTTCATTTGCTTTCATAAATTTTCTTTTACAATTTAAACTTACATAACTTAATTATGGAAAATATTTCTGTAAACATGTCAATGTTTATTATATTTTACAGCCCTTACACTAGATCTCCATAGCTATAGTATTACATCACTGAATCTCCTCTCTCTCTCTCTCTATATATATATATATATATATATTTATATATATATATATATTTATATATATATATATATATATATACATGGAATTCTTAGAAGATGAAGGAATCCCAAATGTAGAAAATACCTGTAGCACAGTTGATTTCTATGAACAATAGGTTAGAAAACTGGATAAAGTAGCCCTATAAATGGAAAAAACTATATAGACCTGTAAACAAGTGTAGATTGAAGAACAATTACGCACATCTGTAATTTAATTTCGCCCTTACTAGAATCTCATCAGAGGATATCTACATCACCAAACAACGACAAGGAAATACATAATTGATGGCCTTTTAAAGCTTGTCAGATATAGGAGTAACAATGATATGGGTGTACTAATTTGCATATTATTAGTACTTATCGTCATCAACATCATTGAACTTCTCCACCTGCTTCAGTGGAACTCCACTTATATGCTAGTATATATTAACCCTTTAGTATTTACATTACTCTTTATTTACTATTGCATTTTCACGATAAAGGCTTTACCTCACATAATTATCTCATGTAATACCGACTCTATAAGATTTTGATGTTATTTATTTTGAGAACAATACCTTAATGTTAGTATGAGTCGCTGGTTATGACCGGTTTGAACAAAAAGAGGGGAGAGAGTTCTGGCTGGATGCAGCCAGTTTAAATTCTGAAGGGTTAAAGTGGGCCTGCTGAAATATATGATAAATACATCTCTGTACATATACAGTATGGAGTTAACTGAAACTTTAAGAATGTGTATATATACACATTGAATATATAGTCATGTAAAGATATAAATTAACATATTTCCCTATAGATTGAAAAATGAGGAAGATTCTCTAACAAATTACCAATGCAAACCCCATTACAAGGTATAACACAAAGAAAAAGAAGACATGCATTCATATTGTATATATATACATACAGACACAAACACATATATACAATGTATAGTAAGGATGAGGAGTTAAATATTACCTATATCTTTTTATAACTACAAGTTGAAATCTTCCAAGGATCTTGTTTTTTACAAACAATAATAAGAGAAAACCTAAGTCGATGAGTTTGTTGCTTCTTATTTGTAGTGACATGCTTCTGACTTCCAGGATATAAATAAATATCTCTTTAACGCTCAATCCTGTATAAATATAATTTTTATTGTTGAAAAGAATATAGTAGGAGTCATTCTGTAATAAGTGTTTACACTTCCGTAGTCCGCTTCATCCCCTAGCCTCCTCGTGTACCGTGGTTTTTACCAGAGAGTGACAATGTATTCATATGCAATTTACCCTTGGTCTGTTTAACCTTAATGCATATGAAAATGTTGCTATTGCAAGGTACAACGTAGTTCCACTACAAATGTGTTGGTGTATGTCAAGCGACATGTTTTATACGTATAGTGGGACTCCGTGCAACTACAATGATTATACCCCCCCCCCCCCCCCTCCACACACTCACACATATATATACGTATAGGCAACAGAAAAATAGTAAGTTTTCTTCTAGAACAATTTAGTAGAAAACCACCCTCACATCCCTAAAATAGAATTATAATAACAGTAACAATTTTATTTAAATAAAATTCTTTTTCCTGCAGACTGGTAATAAATACAATGAATGAACATTTGACTGATGAAATAATTCAAATTTATGGGTTGAAACTAATGAAATTATTCATAAAAACATGTGAGTGTGATTTACCTCAATATACAGCTTCATATTTCATTTGTAACTATTTCAAATAGCTACTCTATAGCAGGGACAGTGGAACCCCCCCCCCCCATAATTATATTTTTCTCCCCAAACTACAAAAAAAAACCCCACAGATATTTGTATATGCACTAGCGTGGAAGATAGACGTTAAACGATGATGATGACTACAATTTATGTACATGTTATGTTTATCGCATACCAAAGTTTTTTTAATATCTTGGTTGATATTTGATAACAACAGCTAAACTAATCACTACAACTAAATTGACCAAATTTCCCCCCCCCCCTCTGTTCAGGATTGCTTCCACTGCCCCTGTATAGTAACTGAGGAATTATTATCATCATTGTTTAATGTCTGTTTTCCCTGCTAGCATATTGTCACTGACCGGTCAGTACTCAAGTGTAGCTTCTGTTCTCCAGGTGAACCAGAGTCTCGACACACAATCTTGCACTCTACTGAGTGTCTTGAACTATAGCATCAACATTAGAAAAGTTGTCATATCTTTGATATAGCTGAAGAGTCTTCCTGACCCTTTGTTTGGCAGGTTTTATACAGCTGGATACCTTTCCTAGAGATGTATATTAAGGCATATACAATAAGTCTCACTAAGGGTGTTTTAAGCTTATTTATGTCTTAATGTTCTCACACAGCTACTTAGGTAGCTGTTACATAAGCACTGCTTAAAACATCCATAAGAAGACGTATATATGTTTATTATAGACAAACATATTGTATATACCTTCATATATACTTCTATTCTGCATCACACTATTCTAGTGCTACTACTAATTTCTCTCTCATTTAATGTCCATTTCCCATGCTTGCATGCCTTAGATAAGTTGTCATTTTATGAAACTAGGCAGATCAGGTGACCATGTCGTACTCATACAGATCTGTTTTGTGCTTGGGTTTCTATGGCTGGATGCCCTTCCTAATGCCAAGCACATTACTGTGTGTACTGGGAGCTTTTCTCCTGGTACCAGCACTAACACCTTATAGGTTAGACTGAGTGCTTTTTAATTGTGGTACCAGCATGAACCCCCTTATAGGGTGGACTAGGTATTTTTTGTTGTGGCACCAGCATGTTCACTTTAAAGAATGAACTGGGTGCTTTTTGTTGTAATACTGGATTTAAATGTGGGCAAAGTGGAATGGTTGGTGCAGTAGGTATTGCTCGCTGTTCTTTGCTGCACTGTTTTTTCCATCTTGTTCACTGAGCATGGCTGAGATAGACCACCAAACCAAGCGTGTAGAGTTCCCCCCCACTCTCATTTTCATAACTTTTTTCTTTTCCTTTCTTTTTTTTTTGTCATTATGATATGATAACTGTATTTGAATTTGTTTCCTGAAAAAAAGTTTTAGTACTTAAAAAAAATTATATAATTAGGATTTACAAAAATCACGAATATATCATTGTGTGTCATCATCATCATCATCATTTTACGTCTGCCTCTCCCTGCTTGCAATGGTGGGACGGGAACTGATTCTGGCTTGATTTCTACAGCTGGATGCCCTTCCTAACACCAACCTCATTTACAGTGAGTGCTGGGTGCTTTTTTTGCCATGGCACCTACACGACCACTTTACAGTGGATTGATAGGGACCCCAGTCCCTATCATCTCTTTTCTACAGCTGAGTAAACTGGAGCAATGTGAAATAAAGTGTCTTGCTCAAGGAAACAACACATCACCCGGTCTGAGAACTGAACTCACAACCTTTTGATTGCAAGGTCAATGCTCTAACCACTAAGCCATGTGCCTCCATGTGTATAGATATATTTCAACATTAAATTAAACAATTTTTGTTTTGAACTGAAAATTTCTGTTTCTCCCAAGCAACCAACTACTTTACCTAAATTCTTACCAATCTGTCCCATATCATGTACTTTAAAAGAAAACTTCTGTATACTTCTGTATAAAATGTGTCCATGACATTATCTCTATATAAATCGTAATGTTTGAGGTCAGAGATTGAAAACTTTTATCAATTCCCCCTACTCCACCTCACAACTCATTGAATATTTTACTTGTTAATGTTTTAGCTGCTGTAGAACATTTGTCATTGAATGTTTTCATGGTATTTGTGTCTTTTCTTTAGATCATGTCTGTAAACAAAGATATTTCAGCCTAACTACAGTTTAATGACCCACTTCCCTATCCCAACCTTGTTTCCCCATAACTTTCTTAATAATGCATATTTTTAAATGAAACATTGCAGAGATACATTTTTAAATGTGCCGATTATGATTATGGTGATGAAATTAAAAGAAATATTATAACTTCTTTTTTTCAAAATTCATAATTGTATAGATGACATTAAAGCAATAGACGTTTTAAAGCCATTTTCCCTGTTGTAGCAAGGGTTAGTATTGTGATTCCCACGACAACTTCCTATTTTGTCCTATCCTCAGCACCCTCCTTGCAAACCCCCATAGCTTTCATTTCCTCTTCCATTTTCTTTAGACTTGTCTTTCTTGGCCTTCCACTGCATCAACTTACTTCTACATTAATTTTCATCACTCCTTTTATTCAATAACTTCCATCCTTCTTCAACACATCACCTAGCAATCTCATTCCATTTATCTTTCACAAGATTCATTGCTCTATTACCATCCTGCTCTGTATTTCCTTCATTATCTTCTGGTAAGGTTGGTTGATAGATAGATTTCTTTATTAGCCACAAGGGCGCAACAAGAAAGGGGACAATACAAAGACATGCCGGTTGATAGATAGAGAGATAGCCAGAAACTGAACGGAAGAATCGGAGATGGAGGAGGTGAAAGTAAGAGCGGATTGGACGAAGGAAAGAAAAGAGTTGATCTGTTCATGAGAGAGAGAGAGAGAGAGAGAGAGAGAGGAGAGAGAGAGAGAGAGAGAGAGAGAGAGAGAGAGATGGTGCTGATAGAATCATCAATATAAGGACTGTATGGGGTAGATCCAGTGTATTTGGAGAAGATTTGGGCCTCAACGTAGCTGACAAACAAATTGGCATAGTTGGAGCCCATTCTGGTTCCCATGGCTACTGAGAGAACTCTCTGGAAAAGGAAAATCAATTCAGTGTGAGAATGAGCTCAGTGGATGGATACAGGATTTAAGTCCTGTCAGTGAACCTGTTGCCCTTTGCTATCTTAATTTGGTATTTATAATGTCTTGTACCATATATATATCATAAGCTTAGAAAATATACATTATCTATAAACATATGTTCAAAGCTTCCAACCCATGCAAGCATAAAAAGGCAATGGAAAATGGTGGCATTAATGATAATGATATATGTATATATATATATATATATATATATATAACGAAGGAAGTGTGGTAAGGGACCAGATGGACCATAACGCACCAGAGTACTCAATGCTTAGGGTAGTAGAGTGGGTAATAGGAAAATGTTTGACTCTGTTCAAAGCTTCCAACCCATGCAAGCATAAAAAGGCAATGGAAAATGGTGGCATTAATGATAATGATATATGTTTGACAAGCGCACCTCAGCGTGAAAGGTCGTTCTAAAAACGAAACAATACCTCCTACGTTAACCAAGAACTCCTAACCAACAACCAACAACTTAATTATAAAATAATTTTTTTTAAGAAAAAATTTTTTTTTCTAATCCGGAAAAAAATTCTTTTTGGATTTTGTGAAGAAAATAAATTTGTTGAAAGCACAAGTGAAGCCATTTTTTCTTTCCCCCTGTCTTAATATACCTAACTGTACCAAGGATTACACACATTTTCCAATATATATATATATATATATATATACATATTTATATATATAAGCAAAGAGATATTTAATTTGTTGGTTATTCAACAAATTTATTTATAACAGATTCGAAGCACTCTACAGATTTTCTGGAGTATAATATCAATGATATTAATAAATGGAAACTATATTTATAAAACCATATTTATTTTATTATATATATTTCAAGGGTACCAAAATTTTGGTACGCTCTCATCAGATAAAATACAAAATTTGTTTTATAAATGGTGACATACCCAGGAAACAGACCTTATCGGTTCAGGTTCAGTTAGGATATCCTAACTGAACCTGAACCGATAAGGTCTGTTTCTTGGGTATGTCACCATTTATAAAACAAATTTTGTATTTTATCTGATGAGAGCGTACCAAAATTTTGGTACCCTTGAAATATATATAATAAAATAAATATGGTTTTATAAATATAGTTTCCATTTATTAATATCATTGATATATATATATATATATATATGTAAAAGGTAAACAGAAATAACAATACAATTGGTACAGTATATGGAAGGAATATATTAGTTTAATGCTTAAAATAGCAAAAAGAGGTTCTTAACGTTTTTGACGCTAGTCCTTCATCAGAAGAAAGAATGAGAAATTAGAAAGATTGAAGGGACGGGCAGTTCACTGTTCACCTGCCAACTGTCAGAGCTAGTGAAAATATATGATATTTTCTAAAATATACAGTGACTAAGCGAGAATGAGGGGCTCATTCTACTGACATAGCTTAAAAGAGGCTTGTTTGCATAATTGCAAATGAATCGAATATTATTATTAATATTCGAAAAACTCAGATTACATTTATTGTATTCAGCCATGTAGAGTGAAAATTATTTGTTAGGTATTTGAATATGGCAAAGCCAGCCATTAATCGCTCGTATACATGAAACTGACTGGCTTATCTGCTGATATGCAAATCTGGCTGATCCGTGGATCTGCTAATATGCAGATCTGACTGATCAGCCAGTCTGCTAATATGCAAATCAGGCCGATCAGTCAATGTATATTTTAGAAAATATATATTTTCACTAGCTCTGACAGTTAGCAGGTGAAGAGTGAACTGCACTGATGAAGGGTAATCACCCAGAAATATTAGTGTTTGCAGTTCTGTTTACATACCAACACAAGAGCAGGAATGATGGGCTCATTCTACTGACAAGGCTTAAAAGAGGTTTGTTTGCAACTCAGATTACATTTATTGTATTCAGCCATGTAGAATGATAACTTTTTGTTAGTTATCTGTATATATATAAAAGCGAGGATGGATGTGTGTCTGTGTACAACTTTGCATGCATAAGGCTTTCACAATTACCAACTGAATTTGACCAAATTTTCTGTGCACGTTGCACAGGTCGCTAAGATTGTCACATCACAAACATTTTTCAAATCGACCCACGTTGAGCAATAAAAAATCGATATCAAAATTATCGGTAGAAAAATTGATGTAAGGGAGATAACAAACTTTATTGACAATCCTTATAAAAAAGGGAGATAACCTTTTCACCAAATATGCCCCGTAAAAGAAAGTATGCACATATTGGCTATCGGTCGAAGAAAACAATGCATGTAAATGACGCTCCGCCGATAACCGACAATAGACAATCACTAAATGCAGTGAGTACAGTTATTGCAATATCTTTGTCCGCCGTTCACCTTACTCATTACAAAACATACCAATGAATATGTCATGCAGGATATTTTGGATTATAAGTTAAAAATTTAACCATACACAGCAAAGGATGCTCTCAAAGAATAGATTTTTTCTTATTCTACTCTCATTGTTTTTTTGTTTGTATACAACTCTGCTTTCATTACAACTTTTTGTACTTTAGCAAAACTGCCTGTTTTTTTTACAGATTTGCAACGTGTATTGTCTTTAATCATTTGTATAACTACATCCTGTTCAGTGTTTTGCTTCATTATCAGCATAGTTTTATGTGTACAAAGATTGCACTAAATATTCGTTTGCATTAATTATTGAAGACTTCTGCTTATTTTGACAGGTTGGGGACAAATAATGTTCTTCTTTTACTTCCTAGCTGTATATTCTTAGCATAATTTCAAACCCCGAGCAACGCCGGATAAATCTACTTGTTATATATATTTATAACATACAAATGTTACAGTTCTAGTCCTGTAGAAGCCATTTCTTTATTATAAAATGTATTGAATACCTTTTTTTAACTGTGGTTATCCTCTATAATTACTCAGTATCTATATACAGTCTGTTCACATTTTACGCGAACTTGAAGCATGCGAATTCGCTTTAACGCCTCTTGAAAAAATATTATTAAATATTCACTTTGCGTGAATAACGTACTATAATGCGTGTGGTTTTTTATTTTTTCATTTATCTGAAACATTAGACTTGAATTATGCAAATTTACTTTACGCACCATGTTCATGAATGCATATTCGTGTAAAAAGTGAACACACTGTATATATGTATATATCATCATCATCATTTAACGTCCATCTTCCACGCTAGCATGGGTTAGACGGTTTTGTTCCACTTGATGCGGGATTGGTTGGGAGTCCGTATCTCGCTCGTACAGAACTATATATATATATATAAACACACACACACACATGCATATTCATACTTATGCATAAGTATGAATATGTATGTGTATGTGTGTGTGGTCCCATTACATTAACATTTTATTAATGATATGGATACTCTATACTGTGTACTATATGCAACACAATTGATTATATAATATGCATGTTTTTAAAAGTATTTGAATATTTCTTCTATTTTCTTGCTTGAAATTGAATCCAATGAAGCATCTCTTGGGGATTTAGATGAAAGAGAAGTGGCTGAACTGTGTTTGGTTCTACTTGCTGGTTACAAGGGATCTATAGCAGTTCAAACTGCAGCTCTTCAAACTTTGAGCCAATTATTTCAATCAGGTACATATTATTCTCATTGAGTAAATACTTCTAACCCTTTAGATACCAGCCTGTTCTATGAAACAAAATCACCCATTTTAAAGGGTTCCTATTTTAATTAAAAATTTTCCAACATAATTTTATATAAGAACCATATGTTAAATTACTATCTTAGTAATGAAATAATAATTAATTTTAGGAAATCATTGAAAATTCTTTATTAATGAAATGAAATAGAGTGTTTCATAAGAAATACAGTCAAGAAAGGGTTAAGTAATTATAGTTTTTGTTTATTTATAAAAGGTGATGCAATAAATATCCAAGGTAATCAACATGGGTGATATACTAGTTGAAGACCAACAAGTTCAAAAATAGATTTGATAAATATATTAGAACAATTCAAAGCATTTGTTCCATATGTAGAAAAGATGTACTGTAAATGAACCACTCCTATTGTCCATCAGCCAGAAAACTAATAATATTAAAATATTTCCAGGGATATCTGTATGAATTCTTGTTGATCAATAACCTCGTTAGTCCTGCTTAAACAGAGCAGATTTTAGAATATCTTTATAAATGAGTTGACAGCAGAAACTTAAAATAGACATGGTTTGAATGACAACTAAACAATATGAAATTTAATGCACACCTTCTGCATGAATTTTTGGAGTTTGTTCCAACTGTTACCAGTTGTAAAGTGGTTCCTGCTTTCACTTAGTCTATGGTACTTTATCCCTGGCTTAGTGGTTAGAGGATTGGGCTTGCAATTGTGAGTTTGTGAGTTTGATTCCCAGACCATGTGATGTGTTGTGTCCTTGAGCAAGATGCTTTATTTCATGTTACTCCAGTTTACTCAGCTGGAGAAATGAGTTGCGACATCCTTAGTGCCAAGTTGTATCAGCCATTGTTTTTCCCTTGGACAACATTGGTGGTGTGGAGAGACTGGTATATATGGGTAACTGCTGGTCTTCCACAAACAACCTTGCCTGAACTTGGGCCTTGGAGGGGAACTTTCTAGATACAAATCTCATGGTCATTCGTGAGGGTCTTTACCTTTTAGCACATCAATGATTATAACAGCTCGAGCAGAGATAATTTATACAGAGTTATAAAATGTTTGTCTTTAATTCAGAAAGCACAAGGCATATGTGTATTAGGTATGGAAAGGGTTGAAAGAGATTTGGAACAACCTAAACATTATTCAAAGACTGATCAAGCATGTTTACATATACACAATAGATTAGGTCATATAGTGTAACAAATAATTAATAATGTTTATAGCCAAGCAAAATATCAGAAAATAAAAACTATTTTAATAGCCTTTGAGTTAAGAATAAACTTTTAGATTTTTATGTCTAGAGTTGTAAATATGCAGTGTTGTATCTTTTCCATTTTATTAGAACAAACTAGAAAAATAAACCTTTGTAATTTATTTTGTGTTGGCAAAACTTTAATTTGTGATTTATTAGTATATACAATAAGTAAAGTTAAGCTATAATGGGGTGAACCCACCTTTAATCAAGCTATGATGAGGTGAACCCACCTTTAATGAAGCTATGATGACGTGAACCCACTTTTAACCAAGTCTTTTCCTGATCTCAACTTTTGAGGTTTTCAGCATAAACTTATTTTTGTCCCATAGAGTCTTTATCTTTCCAGTAGAAAGATGAAATCACAAAAATCAAAATACTTTGATGGATAAACTGTAGATCTTGCTGTCATATTTGTTTTAATATTGTCTACCTCTTTAAATATCACTTTCCCCTCAAGACATAGGCATACAGAGATATATGGAAAGAGTACGAGTGTCAGCTGAAAAATTCATCAGCTGACCAAGATACTCTCATGGAAAGACACAATGCAGTTATTAATAAGAAGAGTTGAAATTAAAGCCGGCAAGATTTCACGACTCTAGCATCACTCCCACAGCTTATGAACTTTCCAGCTGACCCTCGTATAATGCCTGACATTCACACTTTTCGTAAAGACAATAGCAGCCCAAGAATATTGGTTTTATCTAGGAGTTAAAACTAGCTACAAACGTGGCTTATCTGGAGCTTATCTTCTGCTGCATAGTACTAATCTTATACTTTAACACTTTAGCATTCACATTACACTATATATACTATTATATTTTCATGGTAAAGGCTTTACCTCACATAATATTTCACATAATATCGAATCTATGAGATTTTGAAAGTATTTATTTTGAGAAAAATACCTTAACATCAGTTTGAGCGACCAGTTACAGCCAGTTTCAACAGAAAGAGGTAGAGAATTCTGGCCAGTTTTGGCCAGTTTGAACATTAAAGGGTTAAATATTGATCATCCTTTTCATGTTACTGACACTTTCTGTGTTGAATGTAACAGCTAAACTAACTTGCCCTGTGTTCAATGTCTGACCAACTGCTAATCTAACTAAAAACCCTACTTTCAGTCAGGCTTCAGTATCCTATTTTGACCTTCACACTTATAGCTATGGTAGGTCGCAAGTTATTGAATCTTTATGAATCAATAATTTTTATGAATCTTTATGAATTTTTATGAATCAATAAATTTTGTCTCTCCATTTCAAATCCTAATTGAAGAGTTACAGATGGTTATGTTGATGGGAAGTTATATTGCTAAAGTATGTGAACTCAAAACTTAGAGAGAGGAAATACTGAATACTCTAAGGCACTTATAGTATTTGTAGAAAGGATACTGTTAATTGAACTACCTTAGTATATTACTGGTATTTATTTTATAACTACAAGTCATGAAGGACAATGACAAACCCCAGTGCAATTTCAACCCATAAATCATGGTGGAAGAACTTAAATAATATTTAGTATGACATTCAGCTCTGTTTTAGTTGTCACCACCACCACCAGGTGGAGATAATGTGTAGTGGAGGTGGTGTGTGGTGGAGATGGTGTGTGGTGGAGGTGGTGTGGTGGAGGTGGTGTGTGGTGAAGGTGATATGTGGTGGAAGTGGTGTGGTGGAGCTGGTGTGTGGTGGAGGTGGTGTGTGGTGGAGGTGGTGTGGTGGAGGTGGTGTGTGGTGAAGGTGATATGTGGTGGAAGTGGTGTGTGATGGAGGTGATATGTGGTGGAGGTGGTGTGTGATGGAGGTGATATGTGGTGGAGGTGGTGTGTGGTGGAGGTGATATGTGGTGGAGGTGGTGTGTGATGGAGGTGGTGTGTGGTGGAGGTGGTGTGTGGTGGAGGTGGTGTGTGGTGGAGGTGGTGTGTGATGGAGGTGATATGTGGTGGAGGTGGTGTGTGGTGAAGGTGGTGTGTGGTGGAGGTGGTGTGTGGTGGAGGTGATATGCGGTGGAGGTGGTGTGTGGTGGAGGTGGTGTGTGGTGGTGCGGTGGAGGTGGTGTGTGGTGGAGAGGTGGTGTGTGGTGGAGGTGGTGTGGTGGAGGTGGTGTGTGGTGGAGGTGATATGCGGTGGAGGTGGTGTGTGGTGGTGGTGGTGAGGTGGAGGGGTGGTGTGTGGTGGAAGTGGTGTGTGGTGGAGGTGGTGTGTGGTGGAGGTGGTGTGGTGGTGATATGTGGTGGAGGTGGTGTGGTGGAGGTGGTGAGGTGGAGGTGATATGTGGTGGAAGTGGTGTGTGATGGAGGTGATATGTGGTGGAGGTGGTGTGTGGTGGAGGTGGTGTGTGGTGGAGGTGGTGTGTGGTGGAGGTGGTGTGTGGTGGAGGTGGTGTGTGGTGAAGGTGGTGTGGTGGAGGTGGTGTGTGGTGGAGGTGGTGTGTGGTGGAGGTGGTGTGGTGGAGGTGGTGTGTGGTGAAGGTGATATGTGGTGGAAGTGGTGTGTGATGGAGGTGATATGTGGTGGAGGTGGTGTGTGGTGGAGGTGGTGTGTGGTGGAGGTGGTGTGTGATGGAGGTGATATGTGGTGGAGGTGGTGTGTGGTGAAGGTGGTGTGTGGTGGAGGTGGTGTGTGGTGGAGGTGGTGTGTGGTGGAGGTGGTGTGTGGTGGTGCGGTGGAGGTGGTGTGTGGTGGAGAGGTGGTGTGTGGTGGAGGTGATATGCGGTGGAGGTGGTGTGTGGTGGAGGTGGTGTGTGGTGGTGCGGTGGAGGTGGTGTGTGGTGGAGAGGTGGTGTGTGGTGGAGGTGGTGTGGTGGAGGTGGTGTGTGGTGGAGGTGATATGCGGTGGAGGTGGTGTGTGGTGGTGTGGTGGAGGTGGTGTGTGGTGGAGGTGGTGTGTGGTGGTGTGGTGGAGGTGGTGTGTGGTGGAGGTGATATGCGGTGGAGGTGGTGTGTGGTGGTGGTGGTGTGTGGTGGTGAGGTGGAGGTGGTGTGTGGTGGAGGTGATATGCGGTGGAGGTGGTGTGTGGTGGTGGTGGTGTGTGGTGGTGAGGTGGAGGTGGTGTGTGGTGGAGGTGATATGTGGTGGAGGTGGTGTGTGGTGGAAGTGATATGTGGTGGAGGTGTTATGTAGTGGAGGTGATATGTGGTAGAGGTGATATGTGGTGGTGGTGGTCGTGTGTGGTAGAGGTGATATGTGGTGGTGGTGGTGTGTGGAGGTGTTATGTAGTGGTGGTGGTGGTGTGTGGTGGAGGTGGTGTGTGGTGGTGGTGGTGGTGTGTGGTGGTGTTATGTAGTGGAGGTGGTGTGTGGTGGTGTTATGTAGTGGTGGAGGTGGTGTGTGGTGGTGGTGGTGGTGTGTGGTGGTGTTATGTAGTGGAGGTGGTGTGTGGTGGTGTTATGTAGTGGTGCAGGTGGTGTTATGTAGTGGAGGTGGTGTGTGGTGGTGTTATGTAGTGGAGGTGGTGTGTGGTGGTGTTATGTAGTGGAGGTGGTGTGTGGTGGTGGTGGTGATGTGTGGTGGTGTTATGTAGTGGTGGAGGTGGTGTTATGTAGTGGAGGTGGTGTGTGGTGGTGTTATGTAGTGGAGGTGGTGTGTGGTGGTGTTATGTAGTGGTGCAGGTGGTGTTATGTAGTGGAGGTGGTGTGTGGTGGTGTTATGTAGTGGTGGAGGTGGTGTGTGGTGGTGGTGGTGGTGTGTGGAGGTGTTATGTAGTGGTGGTGGTGGTGTGTGGTGGAGGTGGTGTGTGGTGGTGGTGGTGTGTGGTGGTGTTATGTAGTGGTGGTGGTGTGTGGTGGTGTTATGTAGTGGTGGAGGTGGTGTGTGGTGGTGTTATGTAGTGGTGGTGGTGTGTGGTGGTGTTATGTAGTGGTGGTGGTGGTGTGTGGTGGTGGTGGTGTGTGGTGGTGTTATGTAGTGGAGGTGGTGTGTGGTGGTGTTATGTAGTGGTGGAGGTGGTGTGTGGTGGTGGTGGTGGTGTGTGGTGGTGTTATGTAGTGGTGGAGGTGGTGTGTGGTGGTGTTATGTAGTGGTGGAGGTGGTGTGTGGTGGTGGTGGTGGTGTGTGGTGGTGTTATGTAGTGGAGGTGGTATGTGGTGGTGTTATGTAGTGGTGGTGGTGTGTGGTGGTGTTATGTAGTGGTGGAGCTGGTGTGTGGTGGTGGTGGTGGTGTGTGGTGGTGGAGGTGGTGTGTGGTGGTGGTGGTGGTGTGTGGTGGTGTTATGTAGTGGAGGTGGTGTGTGGTGGTGTTATGTAGTGGAGGTGGTGTGTGGTGGTGGTGGTGGTGTGTGGTGGTGTTATGTAGTGGTGGAGGTGGTGTTATGTAGTGGAGGTGGTGTGTGGTGGTGTTATGTAGTGGAGGTGGTGTGTGGTGGTGTTATGTAGTGGAGGTGGTGTGTGGTGGTGTTATGTAGTGGAGGTGGTGTGTGGTGGTGTTATGTAGTGGAGGTGGTGTGTGGTGGTGGTGGTGGTGTGTGGTGGTGTTATGTAGTGGTGGAGGTGGTGTGTGGTGGTGGTGGTGGTGTGTGGTGGTGTTATGTAGTGGTGGAGGTGGTGTGTGGTGGTGGTGGTGGTGTGTGGTGGTGTTATGTAGTGGAGGTGGTGTGTGGTGGTGTTATGTAGTGGAGGTGGTGTGTGGTGGTGGTGGTGGTGTGTGGTGGTGTTATGTAGTGGTGGAGGTGGTGTTATGTAGTGGAGGTGGTGTGTGGTGGTGTTATGTAGTGGAGGTGGTGTGTGGTGGTGTTATGTAGTGGAGGTGGTGTGTGGTGGTGGTGGTGGTGTGTGGTGGTGTTATGTAGTGGTGGAGGTGGTGTGTAGTGGTGGTGGTGGTGTGTGGTGGTGTTATGTAGTGGAGGTGGTGTGTGGTGGTGGTGGTGGTGTGTGGTGGTGTTATGTAGTGGTGGAGGTGGTGTGTGGTGGTGGTGGTGGTGTGTGGTGGTGTTATGTAGTGGAGGTGGTGTGTGGTGGTGTTATGTAGTGGTGGAGGTGGTGTGTGGTGGTAGTGGTGGTGTGTGGTGGTGTTATGTAGTGGTGGTGGTGTGTGGTGGTGGTGGTGGTGGTGTGTGGTGGTGTTATGTAGTGGTGGAGGTGGTGTGTAGTGGTGGTGGTGGTGTGTGGTGGTGTTATGTAGTGGTGGAGGTGGTGTGTAGTGGTGGTGGTGGTGTGTGGTGGTGTTATGTAGTGGTGGAGGTGGTGTGTGGTGGTGGTGGTGGTGTGTGGTGGTGTTATGTAGTGGTGGTGGTGGTGTGTGGTGGTGTTATGTAGTGGTGGTGGTGTGTGGTGGTGTTATGTAGTGGTGGTGATACGATTAGACTGAACACTTGACTGATTAATTACATTGATAAAGTATTTAGTAAGAGTTAGAAACATTAATTCAAGTGTTAATTAGTGATTCAATAAAATTTAAATTGGCTGTTGTTGTTGTTGGTATTATTTAACCCAAGGTCAACTCTGATTGAGCAGGCTTATGATCAATTATATTCCAACCAAGACCTACCTTTTTTCCTGTGTGCTGAGAACTACATTATCCTATGTATCCTTGACTAAAACAATATTGGTGTGATTCAAGAGAGATGGCTGCTATTTCTAGCATATTGAGTGACTACATTGAGGCTACCATGTTGGCTTGTTTTGATTGGTATTCACATGTAGTAACATGATATGAACCACAAAAATGTAGTCCCGGATATATGATATCTTAACAAAAGGCAAGATTGTCATGATTGTAACAACTTTGATCATACTACAAGTCATTAATACATAACTGGGACTAACCAACAACAACTTTCTGCCTTAGTAATAAATACTTACTGATTAATTATTGATATTCTTCTTTTTGTTTTTTCTCTGCTTCTTTTGTAGATGTTCTTCCTCTACATTTTTTTGTATTAAATTTACATATACTTGATGCCTTGTGTTTCCAAACCCTTTTAAAGCAGGACATTTTTGAAGCTGTCCTTCCAATTTACAGCTTTGTATCATGCAGTTCAGGTAAAATATTATTTTACATCCATTTTTCTCTGTGGTTAGAATTGTTTGGGGCAAGCCAGTACAAGAAATAAATGAATGAAAATGATTGTTAGGTAAGAAAAATAAAACTGTCATTTACCTTATGATATTATGGAGTTAGGACAATTTTTTCAAAAGAATGAAAATGAAGTATGATTGCGATAGTGATCTGAGTTCCTCTGTATATATCTATATCCTAACCTGAAAATATCATGAAATATATGATAAAAGTGTAAACTGTTTTTTTTTAAATTATTATTTTACTCTTATTTATACTCCTAATCCATACCATTGGCTTCATTGTATCATTTTTATTAGCTCTTTTACCACAGACCCATGCTAGCGTGGAAAATGGACGTTAAACGATGATGATGATGATGATATATGTGTGTGTGAATAAATGAAGTAATTCCGTCGGAGAGGTCCAGTAAAAAAGAGTGCTCTATGTAGGTTACAGAGCTTATTAGTTATGTAATAAACAATATAAGATAATTATTTCATTTACCAGTGGTTTCTTGAAAGCAAACAAATCTGCTTTCTGTCAGAATGAAAAAATCCTGGTGTTTTTATTGAATGTGGATTTAAAAACAAAAATATAAGGAATATGAAAGTGAGGCTCAGGGAAGAAGAAAAAAGATTATAAATATATAAGTAATTAAACACACAGATACCCCCCACACACATACATATATATATACATACACATACACATAAATAATAAATACACAAACACACACACACACATATATATATATATACACAGATACATACATATATATACACACACACATAATTATAAAAATAAGTAAAGATAAATAAACAAACATATGCACACTTGACCATGCGCATATACTAAAATAAGCAGTTACATCAACTGGCCAAGATAAATCAGTAAAAAATAAAGTCAAATATAAAAATAAAATATATATATAAGTATAAAATATATATATGAAATATATAAAATATATAAAATATATATATAAAATATATAAGTAAAACATTTCGTTTTAATCATTTTCTAACCCAGAAAAAAGAGAGAGAGAAACAAAAAAGGAAAAAAAAATATTTTTCTTCCTAATAATCGTCTCTTTCTCCCTATTTTCATATATATATATATATATATATATATATATATATATACGCGATGACACAGGATCGAGATCTCTGGCATTATGCAGTAATACAGAGGGCCCGCATTCCCATGTGCACGGGTTGAAGCATACATCTTGTATGAACTACCTTCCATACACCTCCACATCCTAATAATGCTCCCTTTGTCCACATCCCCCCTCTTGCACATCCAATGTCATAATCCTCCACCCATGCCCAAACACTCTGCCCCCTCACACACGTCCCTAGATATACCCCCCCCCCCCTCATCCAAATCCCCATCCCACACCATAAAGTGGTTGTGCTGGTGACACAACAAAAAGTACCCATCCCACACTGTAAAGTGGTTGTGATGGTGACAACAAAAAGTACCCATCCCACACTGTAAAGTGGTTGTGATGGTGACAACAAAAAGTACCCATCCCACACTGTAAAGTGGTTGTGATGGTGACAACAAAAAGTACCCATCCCACACTGTAAAGTGGTTGTGATGGTGACAACAAAAAGTACCCATCCCACACTGTAAAGTGGTTGTGATGGTGACAACAAAAAGTACCCATCCCACACTGTAAAGTGGTTGTGATGGTGACAACAAAAAGTACCCATCCCACACTGTAAAGTGGTTGTGATGGTGACAACAAAAAGTACCCATCCCACACTGTAAAGTGGTTGTGATGGTGACAACAAAAAGTACCCATCCCACACTGTAAAGTGGTTGTGATGGTGACAACAAAAAGTACCCATCCCACACTGTAAAGTGGTTGTCTAGGTGACACAACAAAAAGCACCTATCCCACACTGTAAAGTGGTTGTGTAGGTGACACAACAAAAAGCACCTATCCCACACTGTAAAGTGGTTGTGTAGGTGACATAACAAAAAGCACCCAGCACACACTGTAAAGTGGTTGTGCTGGTGACACAACAAAAAGTACCCATCCCACACTGTAAAGTGGTTGCGATGGTGACACAACAAAAAGCACCCATCCCACACTGTAAAGTGGTTGCGATGGTGACAACAAAAAGCACCCATCCCACACTGTAAAGTGGTTGTGTAGGTGACACAACAAAAAGCACCCATCCCACACTGTCAATGTGGTTGGTGTTAGGAAGGGCATCCAGCCATAGAAATGAAGTTAAAACCAGTTCTGTATGAGCAAGACATGGTCATCAGACCTGGCTTGTCTCACATTGGGGAAACTCATCTAACCCATGCTAGTGTGGAAAAATGGACATCAAACGGTGATGATGATGCACCTCAACAGCTGAATTAACAATGCGACTTCATCAGTGATTTGTCCAAGCTCCCTGTAAAGATGTACAATCCAATGCTTTTGCATACTACTATTATAGTAGTAGCCACAATAGTTAAAGCAGACAATATCACCATCAGACCAGTTGGTAGGAAAGAATTCAAAAATATTATTCTGGCACCTGAGGCACTCAACTAGTTTATGATAAACTAGGAGCCATATATATATATAAATTTTGAGTATGTGTTGGTTGTTATACCAACACCTCAGTATGCAGGTAGGAGCACTCAACGAAATGCGCAGGTTGGTTTGTTCACTCCGGAGTAATGTAAAATAATAAGTTAAGTCAAGCATGTTAAAGAATATATATCATCATTGTTTAACGCCCAGCTTCCATGCAAGCACATATATATATGTGCTCATTCATATATATATATACTCATGTATACATATATATATACTCATATATACATATATATATACTCATATACACATATATATATACTCATATATACATATATATACACTCATTCATTACCAAGTGGATCAAAGCTCAATATGTTAATTACTTATAGAAAAATACAGAGCATAATAATTCAATTTAGGTGAATAACCAAAGATTTATATAGTTCAAATCACTTTATTCATTTCTCTGACCATTTCAATTTATCGAAATACAATTGTAAACATCAATAACAATTTGCAGATTAATTAATTAATTAATTCAACAAAAATGGCAATCACATTTCAAAAATCTCCTTCAGAAATAAATTTTAGATTTGGATAATAAATGTCCCAATTACTAGTTAGGCATGTAATAAGTAAATTACAGACATAAAACCAGAGATAGTTTTGAAAGAAAATGTGAGAGATACATAAGTAAAGCAGCAAAGAGCCTTAATGTTTAGCATTATAGAAAGTGATTTAAGCAACAAAGAAGTAAAATGAATAAAGTAATTTGAACTATAAAAGCTTTGGTTATTTTGGTTATTCACCTGAATTGAATTATATATAATTATATATATATATATATGTGTGTCTGTGTGTGTATATATATATATATATTTATTAAAATAAGTGATTAAAGTTTAAGCAAAGAATTGCTGATTTCACCCTTAACAGGATCTTCTGAAACTCCATATGTATATATATATATGGGTGTATTATTCAACTGAAGAAAGTTGGTTGATCAAATAATTTAGTGACTTTAGTTGTAAACAGATGTGTAAAGCACTCTATGACTTGTGTTCCTTAAAGTATTATCAATTAGGCATCAACTTGAGTATCAATATTATAAAGGAGAGAGACAACACAACCCCGCCACAACTAGCTACAACACTAGGCCTAACACTTCCTCCCCAATGCATAAAAAAAAAAACTATGTTGAATCCAATGAAACTAGACCACAATGGAGCAAGACCAGATCACGTTCTTACCTATGATATAAGCCACCCTCTGGACAAAAAACCAACATCACTCAACTTTTCTTCAATGCACTAGATAAATCACATAGATACAGCAGGATATTTAATAGACACACTGTCAAGCTAATATACCCTACCACCAAAACCTAACCCAAAACATAGCCAGGATTAATTACATAAATTTGAAGATTGAGCATAACGTGAATGCAAACACTACAGAACATTTAGGAAACGGAGTAAGGACATGGAATAATAGATAGAATAGACACAACTCTAGTAACCCACAGCAAATAGTTGACCAGACAGACGGCTATAACCATAAGACAACATGTGACAATAACATCAGCTGTAACTTCAGGATTCCAGCCAACTGCCTTATGTAGAATAAATGCCTCCATAGAAATATAGTATACGAATGTAGAGTTACCACTAGGGACGAAACATATAACTACATCAGTGCAACAGGGACTAGTTTTAAGGATAGATGGCGGTACAATCATCCTTTAACCGGATAGATAAGAGACAAAGCACGGCACTATCTGAACTCATATTGAGGTTGAAACAGAACCGTGTATAATACTTTCTGTCTTGGCACATTCTCACATTATTCTTAGGAGAAACCAGGTAATTAACAAATTTGGTGTGTCATTATATATTTATAGTAGCATCTCTTTCTCTACTACCGCCTAGCCCTGAAATATGAACACATAGCTTTTAGATTAAATAAAATAACAAAACACTAAGTAAATTCTTTAACTACTGACCCCTTTGGTATTTGATATCTCAGCCTACTTACCATCCCAAGAAATTTAATAAGACCAGTATCTCCCGCTTCCTGTCTGCCTTCAAAAATAGCCATGTACATCATATGACTACTGGAGTGGACTACTACCAATACGCTTATAACAAAATACGGGTGTGTATGAATATAACAAAGACGATTGGTTTGTGTATATAATATTTAATAAACAATTTGTGGATATATAGAACAGTATAGTTGACATGTCAATGAATAGATGAAAGAATGAAGCAAAGTTATTAGTTACCGTTTTGGTTGCCAGGCGAACGCGCCTGTCAGAAGACGCCCCTGGGCGAAGATGCCTGGCAAAGGCCAGGAGCCAAAAAGGCAAATGAGAGGAAGGGAACTTAAAGTTGTTAGTTTCATAGGGTTCTGACCGGAAGTTACAGAAAGGGTTCTACTTCCTGTCTAGAGAGCGTTAATCTATTGGGGATGTGAGTGTCACAACAAGGGAGGCAACTTCTGCTACACGCTCCTAACTACAGTAGCATCTAAAAACAAAACATTACAACTTTGCACCTGTCTGAAGAGAACATGTTCAAGAGTTATTATGCAATCACTTTGATGTCTTCAAAATATGTATAACAGGATGATATGATAATATACATTTAAAACGGTCTCTCTTCTTTATAATATAATATATATAGATCTATCTATCTATATACATGTATATGTGTGTGTGTGTACATATGTAGTGAGATCTGTCCACACCTTGAACCTTGGGTCACACCTAAAGGTCAAACTCTAGGTCACCACCCTTTTGGTGTGAACAGGTTCATATGTGGGCTACCCCCTCGAGGTGGGATACAGAAAGCGACAGGTATATAAAGCCTGTATCATCCCATGTTTAGACAGAGAGATCGGAGCACCACGATACAGACAAGCTATGTGAAAGATTCACCGCTACCTTCAGGCCGCAGAGGTCTACAGACCATTACTCTCTCTCTCTCCTGGTCTCAGACTACACCAGCCTCATGAACCAACAACAAAATAACATTGTCAACCTTTGCAACTCGTGGTAACTTGTTTATTGTTCTTTTTGATTGAAGTGGAGTAAACCTTTTTATATATAAAGTAAATCGCTATTCTTGTTATTACACCTAACAACTAACTACTAAAATACCCTTCGTTCTATTGGGGAACCCAACGTGATATATATAAAAAAAAATACGAAGTGGTATTTAAAAAAAAAAGAAAACAGCACGCAACCTTTTTTCAACATGGCCAACATCAACAACTTTCTCAGCAATCTATAATTACCAAGCTTCTCATCTATATGGTACGAAATGATAAAACTTCACTTTTTCAAATTATTCACCAAACTTCCATTCTACAGAATATTTCAGTGACTTCGCTTTTATGTTTCGATTCATTATCAAACACTTCACCACGTGCTTCGTAATCTCCAACAACAACAACAACAGACAATACTACTAGCTTCCTAACAAGAAAACAATCACATAAAGAAGAGAAAACTGAACTTTTTGTAAAGAACAATTATATAAATATTTAAAAAGATTTTTTTACAGGTTATATATGAACGTTCATTTTTATTTATTTATTTTTTTTTTTACTGTATTATATGCCTGTATCAACATACACGTTTTGCATCAAACACACATCATTTTCTTTGCCACACACCAACATGTTTTTGTCTATGGTATATTTTGGATTCGGTTGGGTCTCAGCGAGATCACTTTTCAACGGGTCGAGGTTCGGCAACAGCTATTAAACACATGAGAAACTCACCCACAGGCACTACTCGCTTGGACTCACTCAAGCACTCCTGGACTCACTCAGGCATGCAACTTAAAATTGCACACACTCATGTCATAGTGTAAACCTCGACTCACTGGAAGAGAATCTTACGTATGATGATACATCGAGAGAAATAGTCCTCTGTGTTATCATATCGTAATCCGATACCGTAACCCCAACGTACATCCATCCATACACAACAGTTCGAAATACATGATCACAACTTTGTATATTTACAGTTTCTTCTAAATGTTACACACACATACATGCATACCCAGTTATACAATATTTTTTTTTCTCTCTCCAAATTTCTCTACATTCGAAATGCGGGCGCAGTACCCACATTTTGTGTGTTTTGGGACACGCTTCTGTAATCAGATTTCGCTACCCCTTTTGTAATCGATCACTGTTCCTGCATCTATCTGGGTAGGGAATTAATGTAGTGAGATCTGTCCACGCCTTGAACCTTGGGTCACACCTAAAGGTCAAACTCTAGGTCACCAGCCTTTTGGTGTGAACAGGTTCATATGTGGGCTATCCCCTTGAGGTGGGAGACAGAAAGCGACAGGTATATAAAGCCTGTATCATCCCATGTTTAGACAGAGATCGGAACACCACGATACAGACAAGCTATGTGAAAGATTCACCGCTACCTTCAGGCCGCAGAGGTCTACAGACCATTACTCTCTCTCTCTCTCCTGGTCTCAGACTACACCAGCCTCATGAACCAACAACAAAATAACATTGTCAACCTTCGCAACTCGTGGTAACTTGTTTATTGTTCTTTTTGATTGAAGTGAAGTAAACCTTTTTATATATAAAGTAAATCGCTATTCTTGTTAATCCATCTAACTATTTCTTACTAATACCCTTCGTCTTAAAAATACACTTACTATTGATATTTTAACTTACAGAGTATCTGCGTCACAACTTGATAGAAAATAGTTTTCATCAACATCTCTGTACAGTTATCTGCAAATATTTCCAAAATGAGCCTCTGTTAGAGATGATCATGAAAATACTGGTCAATTTGGAGGATAAAAGTAAGTCTGCTACATTTATCTTGCTATATTTCCCAATGTATATGAAGAGTCATACATCAAGGAAGGGTGGAGGCAGTGGTGGTGGTGGTGGTGCGTGTGTGAGTGGGGGGGGGGGGGGGGGCTGGCTAAATTCCAATTAATACTAAATTAGTGATATGGTTTTAATTTCTGACTGAAGGCTTTTTATTTCACTTAAATTGGGAAAAATATGAACTTCACAACCTACCAAATCTCTCCTTACCTAAAATATTAATGTCTAATTTAGGCATAAGGCCAGCAAGTCTTGGAGAAGCACAGAGTTGATTGAATCAACCTCAGTACTTGACTGGTACTTTGTTTTATCAACTCTGGAAGGATGAAAGGCAAAGTAGACCACAGCAGGATTTGAACTTAGATGTAAAGTGCCAGAAGAAATATTGCAATGGCATTTTATCCAGTGCTTTACCAATTTTGCCAATTCACCACCCTCCTTACCTAAAATATTAGGTTCTTGTATCAATCAAAATTAACTGGAAGACTACAAAGGGATAACCATGGTAGATGTAGATTTTAATGGTACATAACTAGCAACTGTTTGGGCTACAGTAGAAAGTGTTTCATATGATAATTCTATAGCAGTAGTGATAAATAGAGGAGTTCATTGTTATTGTTGTTGAATAGTCCCAGCAATTCTGCTTGATTAGACCAATGACACTTGGCATAGAGTATAGGGTAAAGGGCAAACACCCCCTTTAGTCATAAATGACCACAGGTTTTATGCCTAGAAAGTTCCCCTTCAAGGCACAAGTCTGGGCAAGGTTGTTTATGGAAGACCAGCAGTTGCCCATACATACCAGTCTCCCCTCTCCATACCATCAATGTTGTCCATGGGAAAAGCAATGGTCGATACAGCGTTGCACCAGTGACATCACAACTCATTTCTACAATTGAGTAAACTTAAGCAATATGAAAAAGAGTGTCTTGCTCAAGCACAACACATCACCTGGTCCAGGAATCAAACTCACCATCTCAGAATTGTAAGCCCAACAATCTAACCACTAAGCCAAATACCTTCATAGAGTAAACTATTAGAATATTAAGAAAAAAGTAACTGGAGTCCATAGAATCTACTGATGGTCTGTGGCGATAACAGCAGTTGACCTTTTCATTACCATTTTTCTATTGAAATACATTGCCTATGATTTTCAAGTCATTTTGAAAATAATCAAGAATTTGAAAGGATTTAGAAATATAACTACCTTTCTCAATATTAACTTGGTGTTTAAAGTATAAATTAACAAACATTCTTATATAAAATTATGATAGAAAGTTATTATAAATATGTACACCTTGAAATAAACAGTGTAAAACAAACATCCAGCTTGGTATCAAAAGGGTTGATGAAATGTGGTAGCTATATCATGAGTAGAGGTAATAAGTTCATGTGCTGTGAAGAGAAGGGCTCTGTTTGAAATATCAAAATTCACTTTTCCTTATACTACACAAGCTTATGTTATTTCCCCATTCATATATTAGAAGATTTAAGTATAAGGAGTTCACATATGATTTGGCTTCAAGAGTTCCCTTCTGATTTGATTTTATATTTTTTATTGAGTTGTCTTGGTTGCCGCGATGTCTTATAGCCTTGTGAGTAAAATTGAGTAAATAGAAGCTGTTTGGGAGTTTGTCTGATAGACTTTGCAATTCAAAAGGCTACCCTTGTCACACTCAATGTCATACTGAATCTCAATGTTAAAGAATTTTATGTTTGTAGAATTATCAGTCAGTTGTATGTTAATTTGATGAGCAGTCTGTTCCTTTAATCAAACAACGAGAACACTCATCATAAAATTCGATGGATATCCATTTCTCTTCTTTTCTTTTCTTCTTCACTCACTTATTTCTGGGAGGTTTGTGGAGACAGAGTCAACAAGCATACCTTCAGTGAGTCCTGTCAGAAGCAACCATTTACAATTGATCTGGCTGGATCTCCAAGACCAGTCAAACTCATGAATGTTATCCAAACTCAATGGAGGTCCATTTGTCATTTTTTTTATTTATCTTGGTTAGTTTTGTAGATTTATTACCAAAGAGAAATAATTTGTTGAATGTTGAAGCTATGGTTATCCCATTTTTCTTGTAAGTAAAATCAATATGGATGACTATGATTATGAGTTCAAAAATGTTGTGTTCAACTCCATTGCAAGTGTTTTGTTGTGTATTTAGGTAAAATACATCATTCTGCCTGCCATAGTGTACCTGTCAGGAATAAATATCAGATCAGGTAGGGATTTTTCTGGAGAAAGACAACAACCATTCCTACAGAAGATTTGTCTCCTACCCTCCTCAAAATATAAAACTAAGGCCCAGAGGAGATTTAGAAATATTTATATTTAAAAATCTTTCTTATAAGATGTTTTTTTAATGGATTTGTACCCATTCTCCGGACAGTAGGGAATTAGTTGAGGTGATTCTGCTACTATCATGTGAGAGATTTTGCTAGTTGAGTTGTTGTTATTGCTGTTGAAAATAAAATATGCTTGCTTTGTAATATGTCTAATAACTTTATAATGAACTAAATTATTTTATATTGCAGTTGTCTATTGTTTCTTAGCTGAATCCTCTTTCATAGACAAAGACCTTTTGAAAATCATGATAGATTATTCTGGAAGCATTTCTATAACCATTGAAGGTTTGAAGTTGCTTAAAACAGCAGGTAAAAGACAAATCTTAACTTAATAACATGCCTGTTAATTCATGTTTGGATGTGTCCCTTAATTTAACAATTTTTGAAAAATAAACTTGTGATGACTTAGTCAACCTTTGTAGAAAAAACTTAATAGATAATTAAATACTTGGAGTGAGAGACCCAAACCTGAAGAAGATCAGATAAGGGTTGATTTACAATGTATCAAGCACAATAGAATAAAGGCAAGATCACATTGACTGTAATTTATTATCCAGTTTCAAATTTTACTTTTATTAATCTTCATGCCATTGATGCTCATAACTCTTTAGCATTTAAACCGGCTGTATCCGGCCAGAATTTTCTAACCTCTTTTTGTTCAAACCGGCTGTAACTGGCTGCTCATACTGATGTTAAGGTACTGTTCTCAAAATAAATAATATCAAAATATCGTAGATTCAATATTATATGAGATAAAGTGTTTACCATGAAAATACAATAGTAAATCTAGAGTAATATAAATGCTAAAGGGTTAAGAAAGGCATGATTCTCAGACTGACATAGTTCCAATTGACTGTCTCTTAGATGTCAACAGATGCTACAAATTTAAAATATAAAACATTTAAACTTTTTGTTACCATATTTCTAATGAAAGGCACTGCTTATGGCTTTCAAATAATTTTGAAAATAATAAAATATTTGGAAGAATTTAATAAAATAACAAACTTTTTCATTAGTAAGCTTTCTTATTATTAAGGTGGCGTCTGGTGCATTACATAGAAAAGATTCTTACATAAAATTATAATTGTTTCTACTTTTGGCACAAGGCCAGCAATTATCCCAGTGCATTACTGGTACTTTATTTTATCGACTCCATAAGGATGAAAGGCAAAGTTAACCTCGGCGGGATTTGTACTCAGATCATAAAGGCCCATAACTCCATGCTGCAAAAGTATGGCGTCCGACCCTCTAATGATACTGCCAATCCACCGCCCTCTTACATAAAATTATAATGGAAAGTTCTTAGATAAATATAAACAATTTAAAATTAACTGTCTTGTATCTTAGAATTAGAGGCATCTTCAAGCAGTTTGGTAATGAAAGGTTAAGATCAACTTAAACATCATCATAATTTTACGTCTGCTTTTCCCTGCTTGTAGATATAATTTCAATTTTTTAATGAGAAGCCTTGCTGTAAAAAGAATAAAGCATAAGCACGTTTCACTATTTCTCTGTGCACAGAAAGGCATAGTAGATTATCTTTATGAATTTCAGAAATTGTTGTCTCCCAATCAGAAAATGTCTGTCTTCAGAGGAATCTTTTTATCATCATCATCATCATCATCATCATCATCACCGTTTTACGTCCGTCCTTCCATGCTAGCATGGGTTAGACGGGTTGTCCTGTTGTGGGCAGTGTCTGGTCGGCTGACCATGCCTTGCTCATACAGGAACTGATTTTGGCTTGATTTCTACAGCTGGATGCCCTTCCTAACACCAACCTCATTTACAGTGAGTGTTGGGTGCTTTTTTCCGTGGCGCCTACACGTCCACTTTACAGTGTAGGCTGGGTGCTTTTTTGCTGTGGCACCTCCACGACCACTTTGCAGTGGGAGGGTGTGGGGCATATTGTCTATATGCTTCAGCTTGTACCCATGGGAGGTCGGGTACTCTGTATTACTGTGTGACGCCAGAGGTCACAGTCGTGTGTCATCGTCTTTGAGAGGTGTAATTGGGTAAGGTCGGCTTTTATCACTTCATCCCAGGTCTTCTTGGGTCTCCCCACTCCGCGGTTTCCATTGACTTCTAGTGCTCTGAACTTCTTCCACCCCGTTCTTACCCTAGTTATTGTACTTTCTGAACACCCACCTCCGCTGCTAATTCGGTCACCTAGGTAGCAGAAGCTCTCTACTGTTTCTACAGAGCCCTCCCAGAGATTGGTGGTACTTGTTTCCTGTGGCTGTTTGCTGCTTGCTGTCCCAGCACAGCTGCTGCATGTGAATCCTACATTCTTAATTAAGCTTCCTGAAATCCCGCTACATCTCTTGTGTACCCATTGTTTGCATTTGGGGCAGAGAATGGAGTTCCTACCTACACCTTTCCTACATACTGAGCAAGGCCATTTCTCTGAGGGGATCTGGGTTCTGTTTTCTTGTCTACTTACAAGGACCTTAGTCTTTGTCATGTTGACTTTGAGACCCTTTCTTTCTAGTCCCTGCTTCCAAGTTTGGAATTTCTTCTCTAGTTCTACCATAGATTCAGCTATAAGTGCGAGGTCATCTGCATACAGGAGTTCCCATGGGCATCCGGTCTTAAACTCCTCTGTTATTGCCTGCAGGACTATGATGAACAGGAGAGGGCTAAGAACAGAGCCCAGGTGGACACCAACCTGTACGCTAAATTCCTCGCTATACTCATTGCTAATCCTAACTTTGCTGACTGCTCCCCTATACATGGCTTGTACAGCTTTCACAAGCCATTCATCTACTCCTAGTTTTCTAAGAGCCCACCAGATTATAGCATGTGGAACTCTGTCAAAGGTTTTCTCGAGATCGATGAATGCCAGGTAGAGTGGCTTACTTTTAGCTAGGTACTTTTCCTGTAACTGCCTCACAAGGAAGAGGGCATCAGTGGTGCCTCTTCCTGGTACAAACCCAAATTGCATCTCATCTAGTTTCACCCAGTCCCTAATCAACTGTGCTATAACTCTTTCTGTTACTTTCATGACCTGGTCCATCAGCTTTATACCTCTATAGTTTCCTCTATCTAGTGCATCACCTTTACCTTTGTAGCAGTTGACAATGATGCTACTGCACCAATCTTTTGGTATGACACCTTCTAGTATTACCTGGTGAACAATACGTGTGGTTATAGTGTGACCTACAGACCCAGATGCCTTCAGCATCTCGGCAGCTATACCCGATGGTCTGGTTGCCTTCCCCATCTTCATATCTTTGATTGCCTTACTTACTACGCTGCTGCTGATTTGTACTGCTGGCCCCTCTATAGGGTCTACTTGGGGTAGGGTCTCTTCTTCCCATGCATTCTCCTCATTTAGTAATCTATCATAATGGCTCTTCCATGCATCTTTCTTCTCAGCACTTGTGAGGGCAAGCTCACCTTTATCATTCCGGATACACTTCTCTCCAATGACATCACAATTCTCTCTGACATACTGCCTCGCAATCTTGAACACCTCCTGTTTCTGGTCCTCACGTTGCAAAACATGCTTGAATTTTCTATCCTCTGCTTCCCTCCTAGCTAAGTATACTTGTTGCCTAGCTTCCCTCTTGGTCTCTATGTAATGTACCCTGCTTCCCCCATTCTTCCATTCTTTCCATGCCTGTCTCTTGGCCTTAACTGCCTCATCTACTTTATTGTTCCACCACCAAGTCACTCTCCTCCTGCTTGTGGTCTTTCTCCAGCCACAGATCTCATCCGTCGCCTCTAGTAAGTTATTTTTTAGGAACTCCCAGTGCTCTTCTACATTGAATGTCTCTATCTGTTCTTCTTTACTGTCGTAGGCGTTGAGTAAAATATCTTTAAATCTGTTACTGGCTGAGGGGTCTTTCAGCTTCCAGATCTTTCTTCTCCAGGTTGGCCTCTGTTTCCAGGTTCGTCTAGTTCTGACCGTCAGGTCGCTGACAACTAAGCTATGTTGGGAGGTACATTCCTCACTAGGGAAGGCTTTTGTGTTTACGACCGTCCATCTGTCACGTCCTCTGATGAGGATAAAATCTATTTGACTAGAATGCTCCCCTGATCTATATTTTTATATCATTGTTTATTAACAGGATACAGAACATAGCTGAAATAGTCAGCTCAATTTCCATTGTGTGCATCCATTTGGCAATGTAATTAATTAAGTAATAAATATTTATGCTAGATACAGCATATATTAGAATATTTAAGGTAAATTTAATTTCGACTTGGCTACAGTTTTTTAAATTAGAAGCCTTTACTGTGAAAAGAATGAATTGTAAACATTTACCTGACTGTTAATTAAAAAACTATACCTTAAATTGTCTAAGTAAGGAGCAGTTTCCAGGAATAATGGAAAATTGTGAATTGTGGAGAGACTTTGTCAGGAATGTGGTCACAATGAACATGATGAAATCTTCTAAATAAATACTGTAGTAGGCATGTGTGTGACAGCTCACACCTATGCAGGTTTAGCTGGCCTCCTCCAAGATATATCTCGTTGGAAGTGTCTTGGGTAATTTAATGATAGGGACCCCAGTCCTATCATCTCATTTCTACAGCTGAGTAAACTGGAGCAACGTGAAATAAATTGTCTTGCTCAAGGAAACAACACATCACCCTGTCCAAGAATTGAACTCACAACCTTTCGATTGCAAGCCCAATGCTCTAACCACTAAGCCATACGCCTTCACTGTAGTAGGCATAGATACTTTCTATTTAACTTAAGATATAGACATTTATTATTCTATATTTATTTCACCTGTGTATGAAAAATAAATTGTTTATTATTTTATCTAAACCTGGACCATGTCACAGAATTTGTCATACTTTTCTTGTATAAGATATGATGGTCAAAACAGACCACCTCTCATTCTATGTCCAGCTCATTGTTTTACGCTCAGAGAGCCAGGAGAAGATTTGTTGAAATGTTGATATAGAATCTTTACTTAGAATATGTAATACCAATGTTATCCCCAATTTTATAAAACTGAGCTGGCTGAAGTGAGAAGTGATTAAATTCACAATATCCACATTCAGGGTCACTAACATTGGTGAGTGTTTCTTATGATTGAGGATTTGGGTTCAACTCCTACATTGGTATAGGTGTAGAGAGATGTGGTCTGCCAGACCAAGTTTCCCTAGATATGCTACAAGAAATACTTTCAGTGACACCTACACTTACACAAATCTAGGGCATTATGTCTAAATAAAAAAGATATTCTTTCATTTCTAATATATTCTAAAGCATTTTTTTTTTTTTGTTAGCAAGCTTTCATTGTATTACCCAAACTGAAAAGTGGATTGTCCCTATTTATAATTTACTCCTCAAAAATATGATGTCAACAAAAGTTCAGGTGAGAACATATTGTCTATTTCATAATTCAGTTTTTCTTTCTCTTCTCTTGGTTTCAATTTTTCAGAAAAGTTTCATCATCATCAATGCTAATAAAAACAATAACAATAAGTTTTGATTTCTAATTTTGGCACAGGGCCAGCAATTTATGGGTAGGGGGAAAGTCAGTTATATCAACTCCAGTACTTGACAAGTAATTTATTTTATCAACCCTAGAAGGATGAACGGCAAAGTTGGTCTCAGTGGGATTTGAACTCAGAACATAAAGAGCCATAACTAAATGACACATGGCACTTTGTCCAATGCACTAATGATTCTGACAATTTGTCACCCTCAATAATGATAAATAATAATTGTTTCTACTTTTGGCACAGGGCCAGCAATTATCCCAGTGCATTACAGGTACTTTATTTTATCGACTCCATAAGGATGAAAGGCAAAGTTAACCTCGGCGAGATTTGAACTCAGATTGTAAAGGCCCATAACTCCATGCTGCAAATCATGGCGTCTGACCTTCTAATGATACTGCCAATAATAATTACAACTCATACTAATAATGATTTCTTGCATTGGTATTAGAAAAGTGTATAGTGTTTTTTACATTTTATATCTACCATCCAAGTGAGCTATAGCAGGATTTAAAGTCATAATGCAAAGAACCAGAATAAATACAGTAAAAAACTTATCTGATATTCTAACAATTTTGTCACTCCACTGTCCTAGATTGGTACTATATTTTATTGGCCCCAGATAGATAAAGACAAAGTGGAGCTATGTGAGATTTGAACTTAGGAAGCAGAGGTCCAACATAAATACTGTAAAGCATTTAATCCAATGCTCTGCCACCTTGCTGCTGATTAAATTGAGCCCAATATGTCACTTGGTCCCTTTGTAGAGCTCAACTGCTATAGGGTACTAAAATACAATAATAATTTATTGGCAATGACAAATAATCCGAAGAAGAAAGGAGGTAGGTGTAAAAGCCAAACTCCCTCTCTTCAATTCAGAGTTCGTGCCAACCCTTACCTATTGTCATGAATCTTGAGTATTGACCAAAAGAATACATTCATGACTACAAGTGGTCGAAATGGAGTCATTCCAGATAGAGCTGCTACTTCTCTGAATTGAGAGATCACAGCTCTGATACAAGTGGAAAGAATCACTGGACAGATTTTGTGAGCAAGCTTGGAAAAACGGCGTAAAAATAAAGATGATGTTTCTACTTTTGGCACAAGGCCAAAAATTACTCAGTACATTACTGGTACTTTATTTTATTGACCCCGTAAGGATGAAAGGCAAAGTTAACCTCGGCAGGATTTGAAATCAGACCATAAAGGGACATAACTGTGCTACAAAGCATGGCATCCAACCCTCTACTGATACTGCAATCCACCACCCTATGATGATGTTAATGATGAAAGAGAACCAGAAAACTTAAAACTGCTTTTAAGTACATTTCTTTCTTTATTTGCATAATAAACTCTTCTATGTCTAAAGACATGTCCTTGATGAAGATTATTATTTAAGTTGAGCCTATCACAATGCACTATTTTATTGATTTTATTAATTCTTAACATCCTATTATGATTTAGTAGAAAATATCTAAAAGTGGATTTGGTTTGTTAATTCAGATGTTTATAGTATCTTTATTAGGGGACAGATTGTTGTGAAAATTTATTGTATTAGAATAAATATTTTAATTTTTAATGGGATGCAATCATAGTGTTTTTTTTGTATTTTTTTCAAGAATGTTTTGTTAATGTGGTTCCACAGGATGTTAAGAGTTTAGAGAAATTAATTAAGACTGTAATTTTATTTTGTCACAGATTGTAGGTTTTGAAACTGTAATTGAAATACTGAAAAATTATCCAGAGTTTATTAACTTTATAGGAGAAGATTCCTCAAATAACCAGTAAGTTAGTGCTTTGAATGTTTCTTATTGATATAACTTTAGTAATGTTTTTGTTTTGTTTTGTTTTAAATCTGTTTTTACATGATTTAAGACTATTTATTGCTAATTATGACTAAAGGTTCTCATAAAAGACTTTTAACATTTAGTCAGAGAGAGAGAAAGGTAGTACCTATAATCCTTTATTATTTTCCGAGATTAATGTGAGGAAGTTTTCAAACTGGAGATCTGGTCCTAATGCTTACTACCAAATGAATTCTGCTAAGGGCATTCAAGGACCAGGTAGAGGATGTTAAACTGGGCAACAGATTAAGTCAACTCCCTTGTTGGATGCTTTGGTTTTGGTTTTGGACAACTCTTTACATTGTCATGAAGTCTTTGCTTGTAAGGGGTGATTTGTATAAGTCTCTGCATACACCACCATTCAGTTCGTTATCTAAAATATATTCAACCCCCAAAAGAGTTAGCACAACTGAAAGTCTTCTTAAGTTCAAATGTCAGTGTTATTTGAAAAAAAATAGTACTACATACTGCAATGTCCTTGTTCATTAATGGTATAATGAGACACAAGTTATTTTGTCATGTCAGGAGGTTTAGGGCTTCATTGAATATCAGAACTAAGTTGGCCACCTGCAGGAGAGAGACACACTAGTTTGAATGGCTCTTTCAGCATGTCTGCCTTGCTATCTTCTGGGTTAATGCTTCCTCTATTCGGTCTGCTGGGATCTTGAGGCGGCATGCAGTTGGTAGAAGTGATGAATGGAGTGGGGGTGGGTGGTGCGTGACAACCTTGCTTTGATAGGTTCATGCTGCTAACATTGACCACTTCATACACACATACATGTATAACATATACTTGAAACCCTCAGATTTATAGTAGATAGATGACAATCCAGCACAAACTAAAGATAACATTAATTTAATAACTATTTTAGAGTACATTGTAAATTTGCTGAATATTTTCTTAGATCATATATTTAGAATTTAATACAACTTTGCTGAGGTATGAATAGGAGTATTTTGATGATCAATAAGCAGAAGGACAACTTAGTCTTTCATTCTTTTGGAATCAGTAAAATAAAGTACCAGTCAAAGATGGTAGATTGGTGAAATTGTTAGAGCATTGAATGAGTTACTAAGCAGTTTTTGTTCTGGGTCATTAATACCATAGTATGTGTGTGTTTGTGTATGTGTGTATGTGAATATGTGTGTATGTGTGTATGTGTTCGTATGAGGAGGAGAATGATTGTATAGCAAATTAGTTCGAACGTATGTTTGTAATTCGGTAGATCATGCATATATGATCGCCTGCTCGTGTATTCTGAATTTTTAATAACCTTTCTTAATATCACAACTCGAGCATTCAGAACATTAGTTATAGTTGTTGGTAGTGGAAGGTTTTGCTACATTCCTTCAAGTCTAGTGTATAAAAGACTGATAACATGACAAGTCAGTCAATCCTATTGGTGGCCTCCCCACAGCCTCGGCGGACAGAATATAGAAGGCATTTCCCTGGAGGACGGCAAGGGAGACGCGCTGCAAAAGCCATTCCAACTCGCGAGGCTCACACCGGTGGCTGGCCAGCTCAGCACCTATGGTGGTGAGTAGGGAGGTAGCCCTAGGGCTGAGGACACCAGAAGACTCCACTGCCAAGGGTACAACCGCAAACCTGTCGGAGAGCGACCGGTTCATTGTGTTCTGAGTTAAAATCACACTACGAGCTATTTGGATGGTAGACTTTAATATTCACTTGGCTTAAAACCACCACCTGGTCATTGGTTGCCTTTAGTAGAGTTAACTTTGTTGTAAGCATTTAGGACTAGTATCCAGTTTGAGGACACCTTCCTCTTTTCTTTCCACCAGCCTTGGTGACTCTGAAAAGAGTAAAATGTTGAGGGCACTTCTCATTTCTCCTTAACTAAACAGTGAAAAAAAAAGACTTGAAAATCTCAACCAAAAATATTCTTAGGAAAAGCAAAACTCAGTTAAAGCTATTTAGCAGTTCAATGTCTTAAGATTTGAAAATAAAGTAAGTCTGGAATACTGAGTTAAATTTTTGATTTTTCCTAAATATTTATTGAATGATTTTTAAGCCATATCACCAACTTTTATCTCATTATACCTAGCTGTTAAAGTGTTGGTCTCATAAATGTAAGGTCATATATTTGATCCCTGGATCAGATGATGTGTTGTGTACTTGAGTAAGGCACTTCATGTTCCCATTGATTTAGTCCACTCAGTTTAAAAATGAGTTACTGTAGCAGCTGGACAAATGTCATGTCCAAAATTGTACTCTGTTGTTTAACCCTTTAGCATTACATTACTCTATATTTATTATTGTATTTCGTGGTAAAGGCTTTATTTCACATAATTATCTCACATAATATTAAATCTATGATATTATTTATTTTGAGAACAATACCTTAACATCAACATGAGTGGCCAGTTACAGCCAGTTTAAACAGAAAAAGATGAGAGTATTCTAGCCGGATACAGCTGGTTTAAATGCTAAAGGGTTAAAGCAGAATAAGCTCAGATCTGATGAGCCTCTAGACTCAACAAAGGAAGATACCATTGATCGAGAACATTTCAGTAGTATCTTTCAAACCTGATTTCTTTATTTTCTTTAAAAAAAAAAACATCACAGCATTTAAATTAATAAAACTACATTTAAATATGAGGATCAGCTGAAAAGCTTATAGGCTGACCAAGATAGTCTCATGGAATCACTAAATGAGGTTTATTTTTCAACATAATCCCTGGAAAGAAAAAAATGCAGTTATTAATGAGAAGAGTTGAAATTAATGCATGAAAGATTTTACAGCTCTAGCATCAATCCTTCATAAGCCGACCCTTGTAAATTTATTTTTCTCTTTATTCTGCATTGTTATGACTTTCAGCCATACTCTGCAAGTGTTTAACATATATGGCAATGGCAAATCTAAATAAAATCAATTAGAGACCAACCATTAATCAGTTATATTCAGTTAAAACAGAGTTTAATCTTCACAGGTATCCAATTCATATATTATGTCTGGGAACGCTGCTGCAACAAAATGATGACAGCAATGTTTATGTATCAGCTTGTGATGCTATTTATTGGTTGGCAGCTGGAAATCGTAAGATCCTGTTTATTTATATTGTTTGAAAACTTATTATAATTATACATGTGTGTCTTTGTGTATGTATGTGTATACCTATGTAATTATATGTGTAGATAAATTGTGTGATAGTAGAAATTTTGCAGGCATGTTCATTTAATGGGCATTTAAAGATATTATGCACAAAATGTTCACGTGAGAGATCACTATCATCATCATTACCATCAGTTTTATGTTCATTTTACTATGCTTGTGTGGAGTAGATGAGTCCTTTCCTGTACAGCATTCCTCCATTTGTCTTTTTCCTTTTTCCATCTCCTCTGTAAAGTTCAACATCCTGAGATCCAACTTCACAGCCTCAACCCATGTCTTCCTCACCCTACCTCTATCACACAATTTCTTTCTACATGGAAATCCTTGTACTACACTGATATTTCAAGTAATTATGTAAAGATGTTCACTGGACGAATATCTAAAGAACTTGTGTACCAATATGTACTTAATGGGTAACCAGAGTTTATTCCAACTGATATCTAACAAATATACTGATTTCTTTAGAGAAGTAAGACTGTTCCGATGATATCCATGTCTTTCTTTCCCAACTATGTTCACAGTGTGAGTTGAAATGGTTACAATGAGGATTAAAAGAAAATATATCACAGTTTCATTTCACTTGTAACATACCTCCTGCTCCATAGAGCTCACTGCCCAAATTATAGATATATTAACATATTTTACTAGATACAAGACTTTAAAGATAAATGGAAACACTTTAAAATATACAGCTGTGTATCTTAGAAACCAAGGTGGTTTCAGATGGGTTTGTATCAAAAGGATTAAATGAAAATCATTTAACAATATTCAACATTTTTCTTAAAAACATTGGTTTTATCTTTACCACTTTTTTTTTTACTAGATCGCATTTCAGAACTTTTTATGCTGAAGAATACTTATTTGCAAATCTTAGAAATAATACAGAATTACCAAACCAATGCTGTTGTGGTAGGTTCAAGCTGCAGAGCTCTGCGAGCACTCTGTTTGTTCAGGTATGTTAAATATATGTCTATTTATCTTATCTACTGTGTGTATCTCAATAACTTTTGGCATCTTTTGTAACTACTGTGGTTCTGTAGCATGGACCTCCAGATTGTGTGTACTGATACCACTCTTCAATGCCAGATCCAGAACATCTTTTGGACTTTTTGAAGATCAGCTAAATGTTTAACATAATACTCAAAGATAATTAAAAGTCATGGTTGGCTGAGTTAATAAAGCTTTAACTTTTCAACATCAATTTTTTCCTATTACATTACTGATACTAAGTTTATTTTAATTGCTTATTGGAGGGTGGGGGCTGCCCATGACCTTTTTCAGGGACCCAAGACTGATGGGAAGGAGGTATGTTTAAACTTGATATCTAACCTGAATGTTTGCAACAGGTTAGACACTGCAAAAACCACCCAAGCGGGTGGTTTTAAACTGAGCATTGTTTAGGGTTACCCAAATAGGCCATGGCAGGATTAATGCAAAGGGCCAGAAGAAATGCAGTAAGGCACACCATCCAATATACCATCCAATGCTGTAATGATATTGTCCACCCACTGCCTTAGATATCGCTTATATTTCACATACATATTGTTCACATACATACACCACACATGCACACATAGCAGTTGTTTCCCATTCCTATTTTACAGAAGAAACTAATAATCGTCCTTTTTTTACAGAAATCAAACCCTAGCATTGAGTGTGCTGAACATGGTTTATGCCCGGATTAACGGCAATCAAATAAGCCAATATATATATATATAATGATAGGACAAGGGACCCCTATTATTAAAACACCCTAGAAACTTTCCTATGAGCAGTGACAGATTATGTGGGGAGGAGGACTGATTGGGCTGTAGCCCGAAGTCCACATGATTTCAATCTATCAAGTTCTCATAACTGGTGCAGCCAGTTGTTGAGGTGCCGCACTAGACATATTAATATGTGTCCACCATAGCATTTCAATGTGCCTTTAAAATGTTTGGCAGTGCCCATCTCCTCTTTGAGCATCCAGTCCCTCATTAAATTTAGTCAGCCATAATAAGCTGTTACCAGTGTGTGGCTGAAAAATGTCCTTGAGTCAGTGAGTGTCAGGTGCATCCATGCATCCCTAAGGATTCTGCTTCCAAACATCAAAGTATTCTTTCTAGCTAACACCACTGTTTCAAAATAATGTTTCTTCAAATCTTGGATAATGGTGTGCCTGATATGACAATAATGTTTCTTCAAATCATTTCACATTATTTCCAAAGGAACATTAGATAACACTATGTCCAATATTTAAAGCACCCAAAATTATTTTTTGTTACTATAAATAATATGTACTTAAGTGAATATCATGATAAGGAAGGAGACGAAAATATGCCCACTTTTGCTATTTGCAAATATTAATTAGTAATGATTGATTTATGCTTGGCAAGGATCCTGTTAAAATTTTCAGCCCGAGGTCCCCATGCAATTTTAACTCACCCTTGTCTATATGATGGGACAGTCATATGGAACTAACATACAAATTATCATCATCATAATCAACATCATCATCATCCATATTGCATATTAGCCCTTTTTTTGTAGCATGAGTTGGATGGGTCTCACATCACCTCTCCACTCATTGCTCTCCTCTTTCATCTAGCTTACACAGCAACAGAAGAAACCAGAGAAAACCAATCAACTTTGTTATTTTATACATCAGCCTGATGAAATAACCTTTCATTAACTCTCTTCTATTTCAGTTCTCATAAAGAAAGATTTGAGATTACTAACCACAGATATATAAAGGAAATATTTGAAAACATGTTTACATCATTTATCGACAACCCTGCCATTTTGATGGAAGCAATGTGTGTCCTGGCCAACCTTTTGGAATGCAGTAGGTTTAATTTAGTTGTTACTGTATCATATCATTAAATTGCAATGAATCCATGGATGAAAAGCTGCATGCTTATCAGCAAAAAATCATGCATGGCTATGTTGCCAGAAAGCTTCAAAGTGAGAGTAATATACAAGGTGTCCCAAAAAATGTATGCACACTTCAACACCATTCTAATAAAAGTGTGTATACTGTTTTGGGGACACCCTGTAGTAGTCTATCTCGGATTAACACCAAATATATTGGCTCTCACTTTGAAGAATATGCTTTTGCAATCCAAGAACAGGAAATAACTACAAAATAATTAATGCACAAACAAGATAGAGATGCAGGCAAAATTCCTAGATATGGCAACAGATGTGGACTCTGCAGAATAAATATCGAAGATGTCACCTATATCATAAGCAGCTGTCCAAAGATATCATCGCAGTACTATCTACCTATGAGGCATGATGTAGTGACCAAAACACTATACCATGCAATCCATAGAAAGTATAGCCCTGAGAATAAACATATAAAAAGTTACAGTGATGTGTAGGGCATATGCATACATAATATAAAAGAGTACTGGTGGAATGTTCAGTGAAATTCCCAACAAAATGCAAGCATAACTACAGTGTGGGCTGCACTTCTCTGACCATTCCATCTTTCAGTATTCTAGCATTTTCTGCAGTCTTGTCTTTCCAAACTTATACTCTTCTACAATGGATTTAAATGGCAACTTCAATTTAGCCTATTGGCAGTACAGAGCTACATTAGTCAGCCCTGGGGTACACCAAGCCACTTTCTGGTGAATTTACTAATTTTCTTTTCCATTGCCTCAATTTTGCTCGTGGTAATCTGATATATAAGGAGAGGACATAGCAGCATTGGTACAAGCATGTGCTGGATGTAGCACACATTGTATTTCCCTAGCAATGGCAATTTTCTTAAGAACTTTGGCTGTTAGATGTCTCACTTGTTTGGTGTCTTTCAAGGAATCCTCATACCATCGCCCCACACTCTCCACTGGCTCTTCTAACACTGTTGTGATTCTTTGGCTGCTTACATCAAAGCTGCTTTCTTGGCTTACTTTTCCTTTCCTCGGACAGATGCTTCTGGACCTCTTTAGTTTGAAAGTCACCAGACACCAGGTCATAAGGTCAAGTTGCCTGAGTAAACTCCGCATCTCTGACTCTTTGGATGTCAGGGAAGTGACTTAAAGCATAGGCTAAAAAAAATCTCAATCAATATTGAGATTTCTTTTAGCCTATGCTTTTGTTGCTACCACCACTACCACCGCCACTACTACTCTCTCTCTCTATTGCACACACTTTTACCATTCTGTTTCCATAGAGTGATTGACAATTTACCCCATATATAATCTAATGTTAGCACTTTAATACAACAGATAAGGCAGTTCTATTAATATGTGGGGACACTGCTATTAATAGCAGTTATAACACCTTTTTCAATTTTACTCTTAACCTTTATTGTCATCTTAATAAATACAATCTTGTATATTGGAACATGCTACTATGTCTGTTTGCTTTTTTGTTTCTTTTCCCCAGATTCTGAGGTTCTGTCCACAATAATTCATGATAGTTTTTACAATATCATAAGTGCATTGAAACAATTTTCAGACTATGTTTTAGTCCAAGAATCAGCATTAGAGGTTTTAACTGTAGCCTCTCAGTGTGGTAAGCAATCTTTGTGTATGTTTTTTTAATTTTTTTTTATCCCCATTGTTTGACATTTTGAAATATCTACCATGGTTTTTTCAGTATGGGTTGTAGATAGGATACTAAATAAACTTGACTACTTCCTAATTTTTAGTGTTGTTCTTTACATTGTTTATTGCATATGTGAACATGTTAGAGTATATAGTATATATATTTATGCAATAGTTAATTGTGAATATATGACTTGGTGGGGCTCAAGCAGCCCCCTTGTGCTTCCACACAGTTAGCCTAGAGATCGTTCCACTTTTTGAAGTATGTCTGCTTGATGTTCTCTTGGGCTCTCAAAGTGGGAGTCTTTCAGTGGTATCTTTATTTTTGGGAACAACCAGAAATCAGAAGGAACCATGTTTAGAGAATAGGGAACCTGACTTATGAGTGAAATAGTTTTCTTTACCAAGAGACCTTAGATCAACTGTGATGAATGAGGTAGGGCATTGCACTGATGATGCTTCCAGTTTTGCAAAGCCCATATATCTGGTCTCTCACACAAAACTGCATCATGAAGACTCCTTTGTAACTGTTTGTTCTTCTGATATGTATTCATGACGCACACAATGGCTCAGGAGTTGAAGAAAACAGTCACCATCATCTTGATTTTTCTCTGCACCTGACATACTTTTTTGTGGCCTTACCAATGTTGGATGCTTCCACTGTGATTGCTGAGCTTTGGTTTCTCTGTCGTACCCATACACCCACATCTCATCTCCAATTATCACAGTATTCAGGAACTTAAGATCCTTGTTGACAGTAACCAGCAGGTCATGCACAACCTCAAGTTGAAGTTGTTGCTCCCAAGAAAGCAGCTTAGACACAAAATACACTGCCACTCTGCACATGCCCACCAAATTCTCCTTTAAAATTGCATGTGCACAATCTTTACAGATCCCAACCTCATCACCAATTTCCCCACACTGTCAATCCACAATCCTCCATTATGAAGGCCTGCAATTTCTCAATAACAACTGCATCATAGCTTATTGACAGCTTCTCAGAATGCTGGTTACTCTCTACTGATGTGCAGCAATCTTTCAACCAGTTGTACTATTTCACCAAAAGCTTGTTGAATATTGCGAATTGTTTCTGCTCGGAAGTCTCCAAACCTTTGGCAAAACCTGATGCAATATTGCTGCTCCACATGTTCTGTCATCATGAGTGAAATGAAAATATGATGAGTAAGTAGTACAGCACCCTACATGTTAGCTGCCTGATAATAATTGACACATCCAATGAACTCACCAAAAATCCCTTATTATTTTTTCCACTTTCTCCCTCACATTTTTTATGTCTTTTTACTCTCATCAGCAAAATTATATTTGGAAACATGAACTATAATAAAATGAATTTCTCTAACATGGCCATACCTGTATGATGTAAAGTAACTAATAAAATTATTAAATAGCTTCAATTAATTAGCTAATTCATTAAAATGCAATTGAGTTTTCTATACAAATTTTACTTTTTATATTTTCTTTAGCATGTGTTCGTTCACATTTACAAGAAGAAAAGATTGTGGAATTGTTTGTTGATATTATGTCAAAATTTGCTGAGAATCTCTGTAAGTATTTATATTATAATATGTTTTTCATTAATATTGAGTAGTCTTCTTACTTTTCTTCTTCTTCCTCTATCTCCATCTCCTCTTCCTCACCACCACCACTGCCACCACCACCACCACCACTGCCACCGCCACCACCACCACCATCACCACCATTATCATTTAAAGTTTGTTTACCCTGCTAACAAGAGTTTGACTATTGATTATATTTATAATTTGATACATAAGTTTTGAATTAATTATTAATGTACTGGGTAATTGCTGGCCTTGTGCCAAACGTAGAAACAATTATAAGGTGTATCAGCTACGACTGTCCATCTTTGTTTCTGGACATAATATCTTTTGGTCTATGTCATTCAATGTATCCTAGGTAGGGTGAAATTTAAAAGAGGTTTGGATGCTATTTCTAGCAAATGAGCGTCACACACAGGTTTCTTTACTCTCTACAGTTTGATTGTATGTTGAACCTATCTGACTTCAGGGTCGGACGCCATGCTTTGATGCATAGAGTTAACTTTGCCTTTCATCCTTATGGGGGTCGATAAAATAAAGTACCAGTAATGCACTGGGTAATTGCTGGCCTTGTGCCAAAAGTAGAAACAATTATTGAAGTTTGCGATAGCGAGGCTGAATATCCAATTATTTCAAAATTTGTAAAAGGGATTATAAACAAATTTTTTTCTCTTCTAATCAATTAATATGGAACTTTAATTTGATAAAACATGTAGAAAATAAGAATAAAAATTAGTTGGAAAGGGAAAATAAAAAAAAAATAAAGACATGCGCACTTCCTCAATTACATGCTACAAAAACAAATGTTGGTGTTGCCCCCTGAAAAATTTTGAGACAGCCCAAAACACATAGTCTCACTGTGGGTGATAGAGATGCTGAGTTGCTAGAATAGCCAAGCACCCTTACCAGCATCACCTGATAACTTCAGTACAATGAGCTACCAACAATGACCAGAACTTCATTGTCAGTGACCCAGCTACCAAAAATGCCTTGAATGCTACAAGCTGAATTCACTGACAAATTATGGTGTTTCAGTACATTTTTAATCAGTGCACTTAAAATGACCTTTTGTTCAGCTAATGAAAACCTTGTTTCATTTAATCAAATCAGCATCTGGTCATATTTTAATGAATTTTACTGTTTCAAATACAATCCATGTATTTCTAAAGCCAATGCAATATTGATTCCTAATTTAGATACAAGGCCATAAAATTTGGGGGAGGGGAACTTAAGGAGAAGAGAAAGTCAATTATATTAACCCCAGTATTTGACTGGTATTTTATTTTATTGACTCTGGAAAGATAAAAGGCAAAGTTGAGCTCAGAAAAAATGGATGTTAAACAATGATGATGATGATGATGATGTTGATGAATGTAAAGAGCCAGAACAAATACTGCAATGACATTTTAACTGACATTCTACATATTGGCTCTAGTGTAATATTAAGAACTAGAATTATTTGTAGTATTGACTAGGTATGTTGCCAATTTTCAAAGAGGAACCCACACTGTAAAGTGGTTGTGTAGGTGTCATGACAAAAAGCACCCAGTCCACACTGTAAAGTGGTTGTGTAGGTGTCATGACAAAAAGCACCCAGTCCACACTGTAAAGTGGTTGCGTAGGTGTCATGACAAAAAGCACCCAGTCCACACTGTAAAGTGGTTGTGTAGGTGTCATGACAAAAAGCACCCAGCACACACTGTAAAGTGGTTGTGTAGGTGTTATGACTAAAAGGACCCAGTCCACACTGTAAAGTGGTTGTGTAGGTGTCATGACAAAAATCACCCAGTCCACACTGTAAAGTGGTTGTGTAGGTGTCATGACAAAAAGCACCCAGCACACACTGTAAAGTGGTTGTGTAGGTGTCATGACAAAAAGCACCCAGCACACACTGTAAAGTGGTTGTGTAGGTGTCATGACTAAAAGCACCCAGCACACACTGAAAAGTGGTTGTGTAGGTGTCATGACTAAAAGCACCCAGTCCACACTGTAAAGTGGTTGTGTAGGTGTCATGACAAAAAGCACCCAGCACACACTGTAAAGTGGTTGTGTAGGTGTCATGACTAAAAGCACCCAGTCCACACTGTAAAGTGGTTGTGTAGGTGTCATGACTAAAAGCACCCAGCACACACTGTAAAGTGGTTGTGTAGGTGTCATGACTAAAAGCACCCAGTCCACACTGTAAAGTGGTTGTGTAGGTGTCATGACTAAAATCACCCAGTCCACACTGTAAAGTGGTTGTGTAGGTGTCATGACAAAAAGCACCCAGCACACACTGTAAAGTGGTTGTGTAGGTGTCATGACAAAAAGCACCCAGCACACACTGTAAAGTGGTTGTGTAGGTGTCATGACTAAAAGCACCCAGCACACACTGTAAAGTGGTTGTGTAGGTGTCATGACTAAAAGCACCCAGTCCACACTGTAAAGTGGTTGTGTAGGTGTCATGACTAAAATCACCCAGTCCACACTGTAAAGTGGTTGTGTAGGTGTCATGACAAAAAGCACCCAGCACACACTGTAAAGTGGTTGTGTAGGTGTCATGACAAAAAGCACCCAGCACACACTGTAAAGTGGTTGTGTAGGTGTCATGACTAAAAGCACCCAGTCCACACTGTAAAGTGGTTGTGTAGGTGTCATTACTAAAAGCACCTAGGACACACTGTAAAGTGGTTGTGTAGGTGTCATGACAAAAATCACCCAGTCCACACTGTAAAGTGGTTGTGTAGGTGTCATGACAAAAAGCACCCAGCACACACTGTAAAGTGGTTGTGTAGGTGTCATGACTAAAAGCACCCAGCACACACTGTAAAGTGGTTGTGTAGGTGTCATGACTAAAAGCACCCAGTCCACACTGTAAAGTGGTTGTGTAGGTGTCATGACAAAAAGCACCCAGCACACACTGTAAAGTGGTTGTGTAGGTGTCATGACAAAAAGCACCCAGTCCACACTGTAAAGTGGTTGTGTAGGTGTCATGACAAAAAGCACCCAGCACACACTGTAAAGTGGTTGTGTAGGTGTCATGACTAAAAACACCCAGTCCACACTGTAAAGTGGTTGTGTAGGTGTCATTACTAAAATCACCCAGTCCACACTGTAAAGTGGTTGTGTAGGTGTCATGACAAAAAGCACCCAGCACACACTGTAAAGTGGTTGTGTAGGTGTCATGACTAAAAGCACCCAGTCCACACTGTAAAGTGGTTGTGTAGGTGTCATTACTAAAATCACCCAGCACACACTGTAAAGTGGTTGTGTAGGTGTCATGACTAAAAGCACCCAGCACACACTGTAAAGTGGTTGTGTAGGTGTCATGACAAAAAGCACCCAGCACACACTGTAAAGTGGTTGTGTAGGTGTCATGACAAAAAGCACCCAGCACACACTGTAAAGTGGTTGTGTAGGTGTCATGGCAAAAAGCACCCAGCACACACTGTAAAGTGGTTGTGTAGGTGTCATGATAAAAAGCACCCACCACACACTGTAAAGTGGTTGTGTAGGTGTCATGACTAAAAGCACCCAGCACACACTGTAAAGTGGTTGTGTAGGTGTCATGACAAAAAGCACCCAGTCCACACTGTAAAGTGGTTGTGTAGGTGTCATGACTAAAAGCACCCAGCACACACTGTAAAGTGGTTGTGTAGGTGTCATGACTAAAAGCACCCAGCACACACTGTAAAGTGGTTGTGTAGGTGTCATGACTAAAAGCACCCAGCACACACTGTAAAGTGGTTGTGTAGGTGTCATGACTAAAAGCACCCAGTCCACACTGTAAAGTGGTTGTGTAGGTGTCATGACTAAAAGCACCCAGTCCACACTGTAAAGTGGTTGTGTAGGTGTCATGACAAAAAGCACACAGCACACACTGTAAAGTGGTTGTATAGGTGTCATGACAAAAAGCACCCAGCACACACTGTAAAGTGGTTGTGTAGGTGTCATGACAAAAAGCACCCAGCACACACTGTAAAGTGGTTGTGTAGGTGTCATGACAAAAAGCACCCAGCACACACTGTAAAGTGGTTGTGTAGGTGTCATGACTAAAAGCACCCAGCACACACTGTAAAGTGGTTGTGTAGGTGTCATGACTAAAAGCACCCAGTCCACACTGTAAAGTGGTTGTGTAGGTGTCATGACAAAAAGCACCCAGCACACACTGTAAAGTGGTTGTGTAGGTGTCATGACAAAAAGCACCCAGTCCACACTGTAAAGTGGTTGGGTAGGTGTCATGACAAAAAGCACCCAGTCCACACTGTAAAGTGGTTGTGTAGGTGTCATGACAAAAAGCACCCAGCACACACTGTAAAGTGGTTGTGTAGGTGTCATGACTAAAAACACCCAGTCCACACTGTAAAGTGGTTGTGTAGGTGTCATTACTAAAATCACCCAGTCCACACTGTAAAGTGGTTGTGTAGGTGTCATGACAAAAAGCACCCAGCACACACTGTAAAGTGGTTGTGTAGGTGTCATGACAAAAAGCACCCAGCACACACTGTAAAGTGGTTGTGTAGGTGTCATGACTAAAAGCACCCAGCACACACTGTAAAGTGGTTGTGTAGGTGTCATTACTAAAAGCACCCAGTCCACACTGTAAAGTGGTTGTGTAGGTGTCATGACAAAAAGCACCCAGCACACACTGTAAAGTGGTTGTGTAGGTGTCATGACAAAAAGCACCCAGTCCACACTGTAAAGTGGTTGGGTAGGTGTCATGACAAAAAGCACCCAGTCCACACTGTAAAGTGGTTGTGTAGGTGTCATGACAAAAAGCACCCAGCACACACTGTAAAGTGGTTGTGTAGGTGTCATGACTAAAAACACCCAGTCCACACTGTAAAGTGGTTGTGTAGGTGTCATTACTAAAATCACCCAGTCCACACTGTAAAGTGGTTGTGTAGGTGTCATGACAAAAAGCACCCAGCACACACTGTAAAGTGGTTGTGTAGGTGTCATGACAAAAAGCACCCAGCACACACTGTAAAGTGGTTGTGTAGGTGTCATGACTAAAAGCACCCAGCACACACTGTAAAGTGGTTGTGTAGGTGTCATTACTAAAAGCACCCAGTCCACACTGTAAAGTGGTTGTGTAGGTGTCATGGCAAAAATCACCCAGCACACACTGTAAAGTGGTTGTGTAGGTGTCATGACAAAAAGCACCCAGCACACACTGTAAAGTGGTTGTGTAGGTGTCATGACTAAAAGCACCCAGCACACACTGTAAAGTGGTTGTGTAGGTGTCATGACAAAAAGCACCCAGCACACACTGTAAAGTGGTTGTGTAGGTGTCATGACTAAAAGCACCCACCACACACTGTAAAGTGGTTGTGTAGGTGTCATGACTAAAAGCACCCAGTCCACACTGTAAAGTGGTTGTGTAGGTGTCATGACTAAAAGCACCCAGTCCACACTGTAAAGTGGTTGTGTAGGTGTCATGACAAAAAGCACCCAGCACACACTGTAAAGTGGTTGTGTAGGTGTCATGACAAAAAGCACCCAGTCCACACTGTAAAGTGGTTGTGTAGGTGTCATGACAAAAAGCACCCAGTCCACACTGTAAAGTGGTTGTGCAGGTGTCATGACAAAAAGCACCCAGCACACACTGTAAAGTGGTTGTGTAGGTGTCATGACTAAAAACACCCAGTCCACACTGTTAAGTGGTTGTGTAGGTGTCATTACTAAAATCACCCAGTCCACACTGTAAAGTGGTTGTGTAGGTGTCATGACAAAAAACACCCAGTCCACACTGTAAAGTGGTTGTGTAGGTGTCATGACTAAAAGCACCCAGCACACACTGTAAACTGGTTGTGTAGGTGTCATGACTAAAAGCACCCAGCACACACTGTAAAGTGGTTGTGTAGGTGTCATGACTAAAAGCACCCAGTCCACACTGTAAAGTGGTTGTGTAGGTGTCATTACTAAAATCACCCAGCATACACTGTAAAGTGGTTGTGTAGGTGTCATGACTAAAAGCACCCAGCACACACTGTAAAGTGGTTGTGTAGGTGTCATGACAAAAAGCACCCAGCACACACTGTAAAGTGGTTGTGTAGGTGTCATGACAAAAAGCACCCAGCACACACTGTAAAGTGGTTGTGTAGGTGTCATGGCAAAAAGCACCCAGCACACACTGTAAAGTGGTTGTGTAGGTGTCATGACAAAAAGCACCCACCACACACTGTAAAGTGGTTGTGTAGGTGTCATGACTAAAAGCACCCAGCACACACTGTAAAGTGGTTGTGTAGGTGTCATTACTAAAATCACCCAGTCCACACTGTAAAGTGGTTGTGTAGGTGTCATGACAAAAAGCACCCAGCACACACTGTAAAGTGGTTGTGTAGGTGTCATGACAAAAAGCACCCAGCACACACTGTAAAGTGGTTGTGTAGGTGTCATGACTAAAAGCACCCAGCACACACTGTAAAGTGGTTGTGTAGGTGTCATGGCAAAAAGCACCCAGCACACACTGTAAAGTGGTTGTGTAGGTGTCGAGCAAAAAGCACCCAGCACACACTGTAAATGTGGTTGTGTAGGTGTCATGACAAAAAGCACCCAGCACACACTGTAAAGTGGTTGTGTAGGTGTCATGACTAAAAGCACCCAGCACACACTGTAAAGTGGTTGTGTAGGTGTCATGACAAAAAGCACCCAGCACACACTGTAAAGTGGTTGTGTAGGTGTCATGACAAAAAGCACCCAGCACACACTGTAAAGTGGTTGTGTAGGTGTCATGACAAAAAGCACCCAGCACACACTGTAAAGTGGTTGTGTAGGTGTCATGACTAAAAGCACCCAGCACACACTGTAAAGTGGTTGTGTAGGTGTCATGACAAAAAGAACCCAGTCCACACTGTAAAGTGGTTGTGTAGGTGTCATGACAAAAAGCACCCAGCACACACTGTAAAGTGGTTGTGTAGGTGTCATGACTAAAAGCACCCAGCACACACTGTAAAGTGGTTGTGTAGGTGTCATGACAAAAAGCACCCAGCACACACTGTAAAGTGGTTGTGTGGGTGTCATGACAAAAAGCACCCAGCACACACTGTAAAGTGGTTGTGTAGGTGTCATGACAAAAAGCACCCAGCACACACTGTAAAGTGGTTGTGTAGGTGTCATGACAAAAAGCACCCAGCACACACTGTAAAGTGGTTGTGTAGGTGTCATGACTAAAAGCACCCAGTACACACTGTAAAGTGGTTGTGTAGGTGTCATGACTAAAAGCACCCAGCACACACTGTAAAGTGGTTGTGTAGGTGTCATGACAAAAAGCACCCAGCACACACTGTAAAGTGGTTGTGTAGGTGTCATGACTAAAAGCACCCAGTCCACACTGTAAAGTGGTTGTGTAGGTGTCATGACTAAAAGCACCCAGTCCACACTGTAAAGTGGTTGTGTTGGTGTCATGACAAAAAGCACCCAGCACACACTGTAAAGTGGTTGTGTAGGTGTCATGACAAAAAGCACCCAGCACACACTGTAAAGTGGTTGTGTAGGTGTCATGACTAAAAGCACCCAGTCCACACTGTAAAGTGGTTGTGTAGGTGTCATGACTAAAAGCACCCAGCACACACTGTAAAGTGGTTGTGTAGGTGTCATGACAAAAAGCACCCAGCACACACTGTAAAGTGGTTGTGTAGGTGTCATGACTAAAAGCACCCAGTCCACACTGTAAAGTGGTTGTGTAGGTGTCATGACTAAAAGCACCCAGCACACACTGTAAAGTGGTTGTGTAGGTGTCATGACTAAAAGCACGCAGCACACACTGTAAAGTGGTTGTGTAGGTGTCATGACTAAAAGCACCCAGCACACACTGTAAAGTGGTTGTATAGGTGTCATGACAAAAAGCACCCAGCACACACTGTAAAGTGGTTGTGTAGGTGTCATGACTAAAAGCACCCAGCACACACTGTAAAGTGGTTGTGTAGGTGTCATGACAAAAAGCACCCAGCACACACTGTAAAGTGGTTGTGTAGGTGTCATGACAAAAAGCACCCAGTCCACACTGTAAAGTGGTTGTGTAGGTGTCATGACAAAAAGCACCCAGCATACACTGTAAAGTGGTTGTGTAGGTGTCATGACTAAAAGCACCCAGTCCACACTGTAAAGTGGTTGTGTAGGTGTCATGACTAAAAGCACCCAGCACACACTGTAAAGTGGTTGTGTAGGTGTCATGACTAAAAGCACCCAGTCCACACTGTAAAGTGGTTGTGTAGGTGTCATGACAAAAAGCACCCAGCACACACTGTAAAGTGGTTGTGTAGGTGTCATGACAAAAAGCACCCAGTCCACACTGTAAAGTGGTTGTGTAGGTGTCATGACTAAAAGCACCCAGCACACACTGTAAAGTGGTTGTGTAGGTGTCATGACTAAAATCACCCAGCACACACTGTAAAGTGGTTGTGTAGGTGTCATGACTAAAAGCACCCAGCACACACTGTAAAGTGGTTGTGTAGGTGTCATGACTAAAAGCACCCAGTCCACACTGTAAAGTGGTTGTGTAGGTGTCATGACAAAAAGCACCCAGCACACACTGTAAAGTGGTTGTGTAGGTGTCATGACTAAAAGCACCCAGCACACACTGTAAAGTGGTTGTGTAGGTGTCATGACTAAAAGCACCCAGTCCGCACTGTAAAGTGGTTGTGTAGGTGTCATGACTAAAAGCACCCAGCACACACTGTAAAGTGGTTGTGTAGGTGTCATGACTAAAAGCACCCAGCACACACTGTAAAGTGGTTGTGTAGGTGTCATGACTAAAAGCACCCAGCACACACTGTAAAGTGGTTGTGTAGGTGTCATGACTAAAAGCACCCAGCACACACTGTAAAGTGGTTGTGTAGGTGTCATGACAAAAAGCACCCAGCACACACTGTAAAGTGGTTGTGTAGGTGTCATGACAAAAAGCACCCAGTCCACACTGTAAAGTGGTTGTGTAGGTGTCATGACAAAAAGCACCCAGCATACACTGTAAAGTGGTTGTGTAGGTGTCATGACTAAAAGCACCCAGTCCACACTGTAAAGTGGTTGTGTAGGTGTCATGACTAAAAGCACCCAGCACACACTGTAAAGTGGTTGTGTAGGTGTCATGACTAAAAGCACCCAGTCCACACTGTAAAGTGGTTGTGTAGGTGTCATGACAAAAAGCACCCAGCACACACTGTAAAGTGGTTGTGTAGGTGTCATGACAAAAAGCACCCAGTCCACACTGTAAAGTGGTTGTGTAGGTGTCATGACTAAAAGCACCCAGCACACACTGTAAAGTGGTTGTGTAGGTGTCATGACAAAAAGCACCCAGCACACACTGTAAAGTGGTTGTGTAGGTGTCATGACTAAAAGCACCCAGCACACACTGTAAAGTGGTTGTGTAGGTGTCATGACTAAAAGCACCCAGTCCACACTGTAAAGTGGTTGTGTAGGTGTCATGACAAAAAGCACCCAGCACACACTGTAAAGTGGTTGTGTAGGTGTCATGACTAAAAGCACCCAGCACACACTGTAAAGTGGTTGTGTAGGTGTCATGACTAAAAGCACCCAGTCCACACTGTAAAGTGGTTGTGTAGGTGTCATGACTAAAAGCACCCAGCACACACTGTAAAGTGGTTGTGTAGGTGTCATGACTAAAAGCACCCAGCACACACTGTAAAGTGGTTGTGTAGGTGTCATGACTAAAAGCACCCAGCACACACTGTAAAGTGGTTGTGTAGGTGTCATGACTAAAAGCACCCAGTCCACACTGTAAAGTGGTTGTGTAGGTGTCATGACTAAAAGCACCCAGCACACACTGTAAAGTGATTGTGTAGGTGTCATGACTAAAAGCACCCAGTCCACACTGTAAAGTGGTTGTGTAGGTGTCATGACAAAAAGCACCCAGCACACACTGTAAAGTGGTTGTGTAGGTGTCATGACTAAAAGCACCCAGCACACACTGTAAAGTGGTTGTGTAGGTGTCATGACTAAAAGCACCCAGTCCACACTGTAAAGTGGTTGTGTAGGTGTCATGACAAAAAGCACCCAGCACACACTGTAAAGTGGTTGTGTAGGTGTCATGACTAAAAGCACCCAGTCCACACTGTAAAGTGGTTGTGTAGGTGTCAAGACTAAAAGCACCCAGCACACACTGTAAAGTGGTTGTGTAGGTGTCATGACAAAAAGCACCCAGTCCACACTGTAAAGTGGTTGTGTAGGTGTCATGACAAAAAGCACCCAGCACACACTGTAAAGTGGTTGTGTAGGTGTCATGACTAAAAACACCCAGCACACACTGTAAAGTGGTTGTGTAGGTGTCATGACAAAAAGCACCCAGTCCACACTGTAAAGTGGTTGTGTAGGTGTCATTACTAAAATCACCCAGCACACACTGTAAAGTGGTTGTGTAGGTGTCATGGCAAAAAGCACCCAGCACACACTGTAAAGTGGTTGTGTAGGTGTCATGACTAAAAGCACCCAGCACACACTGTAAAGTGGTTGTGTAGGTGTCATGACAAAAAGCACCCAGCACACACTGTAAAGTGGTTGTGTAGGTGTCATGACTAAAAGCACCCAGCACACACTGTAAAGTGGTTGTGTAGGTGTCATGACAAAAAGCACCCAGCACACACTGTAAAGTGGTTGTGTAGGTGTCATGACTAAAAGCACCCAGCACACACTGTAAAGTGGTTGTGTAGGTGTCATGACTAAAAGCACCCAGCACACACTGTAAAGTGGTTGTGTAGGTGTCATGACTAAAAGCACCCAGCACACACTGTAAAGTGGTTGTGTAGGTGTCATGACTAAAAGCACCCAGCACACACTGTAAAGTGGTTGTGTAGGTGTCATGACTAAAATCACCCAGTCCACACTGTAAAGTGGTTGTGTAGGTGTCATGACTAAAAGCACCCAGTCCACACTGTAAAGTGGTTGTGTAGGTGTCATGACAAAAAGCACCCAGCACACACTGTAAAGTGGTTGTGTAGGTGTCATGACAAAAAGCACCCAGTCCACACTGTAAAGTGGTTGTGTAGGTGTCATGACAAAAAGCACCCAGTCCACACTGTAAAGTGGTTGTGCAGGTGTCATGACAAAAAGCACCCAGCACACACTGTAAAGTGGTTGTGTAGGTGTCATGACTAAAAACACCCAGTCCACACTGCAAAGTGGTTGTGTAGGTGTCATGACAAAAAGCACCCAGCACACACTGTAAAGTGGTTGTGTAGGTGTCATGACTAAAAGCACCCAGTCCACACTGTAAAGTGGTTGTGTAGGTGTCATGACTAAAAGCACCCAGCACACACTGTAAAGTGGTTGTGTAGGTGTCATTACTAAAATCACCCAGTCCACACTGTAAAGTGGTTGTGTAGGTGTCATGACAAAAAGCACCCAGCACACACTGTAAAGTGGTTGTGTAGGTGTCATGACTAAAAGCACCCAGTCCACACTGTAAAGTGGTTGTGTAGGTGTCATGACTAAAAGCACCCAGCACACACTGTAAAGTGGTTGTGTAGGTGTCATTACTAAAATCACCCAGCACACACTGTAAAGTGGTTGTGTAGGTGTCATGACAAAAAGCACCCAGCACACACTGTAAAGTGGTTGTGTAGGTGTCATGACAAAAAGCACCCAGCACACACTGTAAAGTGGTTGTGTAGGTGTCATGACAAAAAGCACCCAGCACACACTGTAAAGTGGTTGTGTAGGTGTCATGGCAAAAAGCACCCAGCACACACTGTAAAGTGGTTGTGTAGGTGTCATGACAAAAAGCACCCAGCACACACTGTAAAGTGGTTGTGTAGGTGTCATGACAAAAAGCACCCAGCACACACTGTAAAGTGGTTGTGTAGGTGTCATGACAAAAAGCACCCAGCACACACTGTAAAGTGGTTGTGTAGGTGTCATGACTAAAAGCACCCAGCACACACTGTAAAGTGGTTGTGTAGGTGTCATGACAAAAAGCACCCAGCACACACTGTAAAGTGGTTGTGTAGGTGTCATGACTAAAAGCACCCAGCACACACTGTAAAGTGGTTGTGTAGGTGTCATGACTAAAAGCACGCAGCACACACTGTAAAGTGGTTGTGTAGGTGTCATGACTAAAAGCACCCAGCACACACTGTAAAGTGGTTGTATAGGTGTCATGACAAAAAGCACCCAGCACACACTGTAAAGTGGTTGTGTAGGTGTCATGACTAAAAGCACCCAGCACACACTGTAAAGTGGTTGTGTAGGTGTCATGACAAAAAGCACCCAGCACACACTGTAAAGTGGTTGTGTAGGTGTCATGACAAAAAGCACCCAGTCCACACTGTAAAGTGGTTGTGTAGGTGTCATGACAAAAAGCACCCAGCATACACTGTAAAGTGGTTGTGTAGGTGTCATGACTAAAAGCACCCAGTCCACACTGTAAAGTGGTTGTGTAGGTGTCATGACTAAAAGCACCCAGCACACACTGTAAAGTGGTTGTGTAGGTGTCATGACTAAAAGCACCCAGTCCACACTGTAAAGTGGTTGTGTAGGTGTCATGACAAAAAGCACCCAGCACACACTGTAAAGTGGTTGTGTAGGTGTCATGACAAAAAGCACCCAGTCCACACTGTAAAGTGGTTGTGTAGGTGTCATGACTAAAAGCACCCAGCACACACTGTAAAGTGGTTGTGTAGGTGTCATGACTAAAATCACCCAGCACACACTGTAAAGTGGTTGTGTAGGTGTCATGACTAAAAGCACCCAGCACACACTGTAAAGTGGTTGTGTAGGTGTCATGACTAAAAGCACCCAGTCCACACTGTAAAGTGGTTGTGTAGGTGTCATGACAAAAAGCACCCAGCACACACTGTAAAGTGGTTGTGTAGGTGTCATGACTAAAAGCACCCAGCACACACTGTAAAGTGGTTGTGTAGGTGTCATGACTAAAAGCACCCAGTCCGCACTGTAAAGTGGTTGTGTAGGTGTCATGACTAAAAGCACCCAGCACACACTGTAAAGTGGTTGTGTAGGTGTCATGACTAAAAGCACCCAGCACACACTGTAAAGTGGTTGTGTAGGTGTCATGACTAAAAGCACCCAGCACACACTGTAAAGTGGTTGTGTAGGTGTCATGACTAAAAGCACCCAGCACACACTGTAAAGTGGTTGTGTAGGTGTCATGACAAAAAGCACCCAGCACACACTGTAAAGTGGTTGTGTAGGTGTCATGACAAAAAGCACCCAGTCCACACTGTAAAGTGGTTGTGTAGGTGTCATGACAAAAAGCACCCAGCATACACTGTAAAGTGGTTGTGTAGGTGTCATGACTAAAAGCACCCAGTCCACACTGTAAAGTGGTTGTGTAGGTGTCATGACTAAAAGCACCCAGCACACACTGTAAAGTGGTTGTGTAGGTGTCATGACTAAAAGCACCCAGTCCACACTGTAAAGTGGTTGTGTAGGTGTCATGACAAAAAGCACCCAGCACACACTGTAAAGTGGTTGTGTAGGTGTCATGACAAAAAGCACCCAGTCCACACTGTAAAGTGGTTGTGTAGGTGTCATGACTAAAAGCACCCAGCACACACTGTAAAGTGGTTGTGTAGGTGTCATGACAAAAAGCACCCAGCACACACTGTAAAGTGGTTGTGTAGGTGTCATGACTAAAAGCACCCAGCACACACTGTAAAGTGGTTGTGTAGGTGTCATGACTAAAAGCACCCAGTCCACACTGTAAAGTGGTTGTGTAGGTGTCATGACAAAAAGCACCCAGCACACACTGTAAAGTGGTTGTGTAGGTGTCATGACTAAAAGCACCCAGCACACACTGTAAAGTGGTTGTGTAGGTGTCATGACTAAAAGCACCCAGTCCACACTGTAAAGTGGTTGTGTAGGTGTCATGACTAAAAGCACCCAGCACACACTGTAAAGTGGTTGTGTAGGTGTCATGACTAAAAGCACCCAGCACACACTGTAAAGTGGTTGTGTAGGTGTCATGACTAAAAGCACCCAGCACACACTGTAAAGTGGTTGTGTAGGTGTCATGACTAAAAGCACCCAGTCCACACTGTAAAGTGGTTGTGTAGGTGTCATGACTAAAAGCACCCAGCACACACTGTAAAGTGATTGTGTAGGTGTCATGACTAAAAGCACCCAGTCCACACTGTAAAGTGGTTGTGTAGGTGTCATGACAAAAAGCACCCAGCACACACTGTAAAGTGGTTGTGTAGGTGTCATGACTAAAAGCACCCAGCACACACTGTAAAGTGGTTGTGTAGGTGTCATGACTAAAAGCACCCAGTCCACACTGTAAAGTGGTTGTGTAGGTGTCATGACAAAAAGCACCCAGCACACACTGTAAAGTGGTTGTGTAGGTGTCATGACTAAAAGCACCCAGTCCACACTGTAAAGTGGTTGTGTAGGTGTCAAGACTAAAAGCACCCAGCACACACTGTAAAGTGGTTGTGTAGGTGTCATGACAAAAAGCACCCAGTCCACACTGTAAAGTGGTTGTGTAGGTGTCATGACAAAAAGCACCCAGCACACACTGTAAAGTGGTTGTGTAGGTGTCATGACTAAAAACACCCAGCACACACTGTAAAGTGGTTGTGTAGGTGTCATGACAAAAAGCACCCAGTCCACACTGTAAAGTGGTTGTGTAGGTGTCATTACTAAAATCACCCAGCACACACTGTAAAGTGGTTGTGTAGGTGTCATGGCAAAAAGCACCCAGCACACACTGTAAAGTGGTTGTGTAGGTGTCATGACTAAAAGCACCCAGCACACACTGTAAAGTGGTTGTGTAGGTGTCATGACAAAAAGCACCCAGCACACACTGTAAAGTGGTTGTGTAGGTGTCATGACTAAAAGCACCCAGCACACACTGTAAAGTGGTTGTGTAGGTGTCATGACAAAAAGCACCCAGCACACACTGTAAAGTGGTTGTGTAGGTGTCATGACTAAAAGCACCCAGCACACACTGTAAAGTGGTTGTGTAGGTGTCATGACTAAAAGCACCCAGCACACACTGTAAAGTGGTTGTGTAGGTGTCATGACTAAAAGCACCCAGCACACACTGTAAAGTGGTTGTGTAGGTGTCATGACTAAAAGCACCCAGCACACACTGTAAAGTGGTTGTGTAGGTGTCATGACTAAAATCACCCAGTCCACACTGTAAAGTGGTTGTGTAGGTGTCATGACTAAAAGCACCCAGTCCACACTGTAAAGTGGTTGTGTAGGTGTCATGACAAAAAGCACCCAGCACACACTGTAAAGTGGTTGTGTAGGTGTCATGACAAAAAGCACCCAGTCCACACTGTAAAGTGGTTGTGTAGGTGTCATGACAAAAAGCACCCAGTCCACACTGTAAAGTGGTTGTGCAGGTGTCATGACAAAAAGCACCCAGCACACACTGTAAAGTGGTTGTGTAGGTGTCATGACTAAAAACACCCAGTCCACACTGCAAAGTGGTTGTGTAGGTGTCATGACAAAAAGCACCCAGCACACACTGTAAAGTGGTTGTGTAGGTGTCATGACTAAAAGCACCCAGTCCACACTGTAAAGTGGTTGTGTAGGTGTCATGACTAAAAGCACCCAGCACACACTGTAAAGTGGTTGTGTAGGTGTCATTACTAAAATCACCCAGTCCACACTGTAAAGTGGTTGTGTAGGTGTCATGACAAAAAGCACCCAGCACACACTGTAAAGTGGTTGTGTAGGTGTCATGACTAAAAGCACCCAGTCCACACTGTAAAGTGGTTGTGTAGGTGTCATGACTAAAAGCACCCAGCACACACTGTAAAGTGGTTGTGTAGGTGTCATTACTAAAATCACCCAGCACACACTGTAAAGTGGTTGTGTAGGTGTCATGACAAAAAGCACCCAGCACACACTGTAAAGTGGTTGTGTAGGTGTCATGACAAAAAGCACCCAGCACACACTGTAAAGTGGTTGTGTAGGTGTCATGACAAAAAGCACCCAGCACACACTGTAAAGTGGTTGTGTAGGTGTCATGGCAAAAAGCACCCAGCACACACTGTAAAGTGGTTGTGTAGGTGTCATGACAAAAAGCACCCAGCACACACTGTAAAGTGGTTGTGTAGGTGTCATGACAAAAAGCACCCAGCACACACTGTAAAGTGGTTGTGTAGGTGTCATGACAAAAAGCACCCAGCACACACTGTAAAGTGGTTGTGTAGGTGTCATGACTAAAAGCACCCAGCACACACTGTAAAGTGGTTGTGTAGGTGTCATGACAAAAAGCACCCAGCACACACTGTAAAGTGGTTGTGTAGGTGTCATGACTAAAAACACCCAGTCCACACTGTAAAGTGGTTGTGTAGGTGTCATGACTAAAAGCACCCAGCACACACTGTAAAGTGGTTGTGTAGGTGTCATGACTAAAAGCACCCAGCACACACTGTAAAGTGGTTGTGTAGGTGTCATGACTAAAAGCACCCAGCACACACTGTAAAGTGGTTGTGTAGGTGTCATGACTAAAAGCACCCAGCACACACTGTAAAGTGGTTGTGTAGGTGTCATGACTAAAAGCACCCAGCACACACTGTAAAGTGGTTGTGTAGGTGTCATGACAAAAAGCACCCAGCACACACTGTAAAGTGGTTGTGTAGGTGTCATGACAAAAATCACCCAGCACACACTGTAAAGTGGTTGTGTAGGTGTCATGACAAAAAGCACCCAGCACACACTGTAAAGTGGTTGTGTAGGTGTCATGACTAAAAGCACCCAGCACACACTGTAAAGTGGTTGTGTAGGTGTCATGACAAAAAGCACCCAGCACACACTGTAAAGTGGTTGTGTAGGTGTCATGACAAAAAGCACCCAGCACACACTGTAAAGTGGTTGTGTAGGTGTCATGGCAAAAAGCACCCAGCACACACTGTAAAGTGGTTGTGTAGGTGTCATGACTAAAAGCACCCACCACACACTGTAAAGTGGTTGTGTAGATGTCATGACTAAAAGCACCCAGCACACACTGTAAAGTGGTTGTGTAGGTGTCATTTCAAAAAGCACCCAGCACACACTGTAAAGTGGTTGTGTAGGTGTCATGACAAAAAGCACCCACCACACACTGTAAAGTGGTTGTGTAGGTGTCATGACTAAAAGCACCCAGCACACACTGTAAAGTGGTTGTGTAGGTGTCATGACAAAAAGCACCCAGCACACACTGTAAAGTGGTTGTGTAGGTGTCATGACTAAAAGCCCCCAGCACACACTGTAAAGTGGTTGTGTAGGTGTCATGACTAAAAGCACCCAGCACACACTGTAAAGTGGTTGTGTAGGTGTCATGACAAAAAGCACCCAGCACACACTGTAAAGTGGTTGTGTAGGTGTCATGACAAAAAGCACCCAGCACACACTGTAAAGTGGTTGTGTAGGTGTCATGACTAAAAGCACCCACCACACACTGTAAAGTGGTTGTGTAGGTGTCATGACTAAAAGCACCCAGTCCACACTGTAAAGTGGTTGTGTAGGTGTCATGACTAAAAGCACCCAGTCCACACTGTAAAGTGGTTGTGTAGGTGTCATGACAAAAAGCACCCAGCACACACTGTAAAGTGGTTGTGTAGGTGTCATGACAAAAAGCACCCAGTCCACACTGTAAAGTGGTTGTGTAGGTGTCATGACAAAAAGCACCCAGTCCACACTGTAAAGTGGTTGTGCAGGTGTCATGACAAAAAGCACCCAGCACACACTGTAAAGTGGTTGTGTAGGTGTCATGACTAAAAACACCCAGTCCACACTGTAAAGTGGTTGTGTAGGTGTCATTACTAAAATCACCCAGTCCACACTGTAAAGTGGTTGTGTAGGTGTCATGACAAAAAACACCCAGTCCACACTGTAAAGTGGTTGTGTAGGTGTCATGACTAAAAGCACCCAGCACACACTGTAAAGTGGTTGTGTAGGTGTCATGACTAAAAGCACCCAGCACACACTGTAAAGTGGTTGTGTAGGTGTCATGACTAAAAGCACCCAGCACACACTGTAAAGTGGTTGTGTAGCTGTCATTACTAAAATCACCCAGCATACACTGTAAAGTGGTTGTGTAGGTGTCATGACTAAAAGCACCCAGCACACACTGTAAAGTGGTTGTGTAGGTGTCATGACAAAAAGCACCCAGCACACACTGTAAAGTGGTTGTGTAGGTCTCATGACAAAAAGCACCCAGCACACACTGTAAAGTGGTTGTGTAGGTGTCATGGCAAAAAGCACCCAGCACACACTGTAAAGTGGTTGTGTAGGTGTCATGACAAAAAGCACCCACCACACACTGTAAAGTGGTTGTGTAGGTGTCATGACTAAAAGCACCCAGCACACACTGTAAAGTGGTTGTGTAGGTGTCATTACTAAAATCACCCAGTCCACACTGTAAAGTGGTTGTGTAGGTGTCATGACAAAAAGCACCCAGCACACACTGTAAAGTGGTTGTGTAGGTGTCATGACAAAAAGCACCCAGCACACACTGTAAAGTGGTTGTGTAGGTGTCATGACTAAAAGCACCCAGCACACACTGTAAAGTGGTTGTGTAGGTGTCATGGCAAAAAGCACCCAGCACACACTGTAAAGTGGTTGTGTAGGTGTCATGCAAAAAGCACCCAGCACACACTGTAAATGTGGTTGTGTAGGTGTCATGACAAAAAGCACCCAGCACACACTGTAAAGTGGTTGTGTAGGTGTCATGACTAAAAGCACCCAGCACACACTGTAAAGTGGTTGTGTAGGTGTCATGACAAAAAGCACCCAGCACACACTGTAAAGTGGTTGTGTAGGTGTCATGACAAAAAGCACCCAGCACACACTGTAAAGTGGTTGTGTAGGTGTCATGACAAAAAGCACCCAGCACACACTGTAAAGTGGTTGTGTAGGTGTCATGACTAAAAGCACCCAGCACACACTGTAAAGTGGTTGTGTAGGTGTCATGACAAAAAGCACCCAGTCCACACTGTAAAGTGGTTGTGTAGGTGTCATGACAAAAAGCACCCAGCACACACTGTAAAGTGGTTGTGTAGGTGTCATGACAAAAAGCACCCAGCACACACTGTAAAGTGGTTGTGTAGGTGTCATGACTAAAAGCACCCAGCACACACTGTAAAGTGGTTGTGTAGGTGTCATGACAAAAAGCACCCAGCACACACTGTAAAGTGGTTGTGTGGGTGTCATGACAAAAAGCACCCAGCACACACTGTAAAGTGGTTGTGTAGGTGTCATGACAAAAAGCACCCAGCACACACTGTAAAGTGGTTGTGTAGGTGTCATGACAAAAAGCACCCAGCACACACTGTAAAGTGGTTGTGTAGGTGTCATGACTAAAAGCACCCAGCACACACTGTAAAGTGGTTGTGTAGGTGTCATGACTAAAAGCACCCAGCACACACTGTAAAGTGGTTGTGTAGGTGTCATAACAAAAAGCACCCAGCACACACTGTAAAGTGGTTGTGTAGGTGTCATGACTAAAAGCACCCAGTCCACACTGTAAAGTGGTTGTGTAGGTGTCATGACTAAAAGCACCCAGTCCACACTGTAAAGTGGTTGTGTAGGTGTCATGACAAAAAGCACCCAGCACACACTGTAAAGTGGTTGTGTAGGTGTCATGACAAAAAGCACCCAGCACACACTGTAAAGTGGTTGTGTAGGTGTCATGACTAAAAGCACCCAGTCCACACTGTAAAGTGGTTGTGTAGGTGTCATGACTAAAAGCACCCAGCACACACTGTAAAGTGGTTGTGTAGGTGTCATGACAAAAAGCACCCAGCACACACTGTAAAGTGGTTGTGTAGGTGTCATGACTAAAAGCACCCAGTCCACACTGTAAAGTGGTTGTGTAGGTGTCATGACTAAAAGCACCCAGTCCACACTGTAAAGTGGTTGTGTAGGTGTCATGACTAAAAGCACCCAGCACACACTGTAAAGTGGTTGTGTAGGTGTCATGACTAAAAGCACCCAGTCCACACTGTAAAGTGGTTGTGTAGGTGTCATGACTAAAAGCACCCAGTCCACACTGTAAAGTGGTTGTGTAGGTGTCATGACTAAAAGCACCCAGCACACACTGTAAAGTGGTTGTGTAGGTGTCATGACTAAAAGCACCCAGTCCACACTGTAAAGTGGTTGTGTAGGTGTCATGACTAAAAGCACCCAGCACACACTGTAAAGTGGTTGTGTAGGTGTCATGACTAAAAGCACCCAGCACACACTGTAAAGTGGTTGTGTAGGTGTCATGACTAAAAGCACCCAGCACACACTGTAAAGTGGTTGTGTAGGTGTCATGACAAAAAGCACCCAGCACACACTGTAAAGTGGTTGTGTAGGTGTCATGACTAAAAGCACCCAGCACACACTGTAAAGTGGTTGTGTAGGTGTCATGACAAAAAGCACCCAGCACACACTGTAAAGTGGTTGTGTAGGTGTCATGACAAAAAGCACCCAGTCCACACTGTAAAGTGGTTGTGTAGGTGTCATGACAAAAAGCACCCAGCATACACTGTAAAGTGGTTGTGTAGGTGTCATGACTAAAAGCACCCAGTCCACACTGTAAAGTGGTTGTGTAGGTGTCATGACTAAAAGCACCCAGCACACACTGTAAAGTGGTTGTGTAGGTGTCATGACTAAAAGCACCCAGTCCACACTGTAAAGTGGTTGTGTAGGTGTCATGACAAAAAGCACCCAGCACACACTGTAAAGTGGTTGTGTAGGTGTCATGACAAAAAGCACCCAGTCCACACTGTAAAGTGGTTGTGTAGGTGTCATGACTAAAAGCACCCAGCACACACTGTAAAGTGGTTGTGTAGGTGTCATGACTAAAAGCACCCAGCACACACTGTAAAGTGGTTGTGTAGGTGTCATGACAAAAAGCACCCAGCACACACTGTAAAGTGGTTGTGTAGGTGTCATGACTAAAAGCACCCAGCACACACTGTAAAGTGGTTGTGTAGGTGTCATGACTAAAAGCACCCAGTCCACACTGTAAAGTGGTTGTGTAGGTGTCATGACAAAAAGCACCCAGCACACACTGTAAAGTGGTTGTGTAGGTGTCATGACTAAAAGCACCCAGTCCACACTGTAAAGTGGTTGTGTAGGTGTCATGACTAAAAGCACCCAGCACACACTGTAAAGTGGTTGTGTAGGTGTCATGACTAAAAGCACCCAGCACACACTGTAAAGTGGTTGTGTAGGTGTCATGACTAAAAGCACCCAGCACACACTGTAAAGTGGTTGTGTAGGTGTCATGACTAAAAGCACCCAGTCCACACTGTAAAGTGGTTGTGTAGGTGTCATGACTAAAAGCACCCAGCACACACTGTAAAGTGGTTGTGTAGGTGTCATGACTAAAAGCACCCAGTCCACACTGTAAAGTGGTTGTGTAGGTGTCATGACAAAAAGCACCCAGCACACACTGTAAAGTGGTTGTGTAGGTGTCATGACTAAAAGCACCCAGCACACACTGTAAAGTGGTTGTGTAGGTGTCATGACTAAAAGCACCCAGTCCACACTGTAAAGTGGTTGTGTAGGTGTCATGACAAAAAGCACCCAGCACACACTGTAAAGTGGTTGTGTAGGTGTCATGACTAAAAGCACCCAGTCCACACTGTAAAGTGGTTGTGTAGGTGTCATGACTAAAAGCACCCAGCACACACTGTAAAGTGGTTGTGTAGGTGTCATGACAAAAAGCACCCAGTCCACACTGTAAAGTGGTTGTGTAGGTGTCATGACAAAAAGCACCCAGCACACACTGTAAAGTGGTTGTGTAGGTGTCATGACTAAAAACACCCAGCACACACTGTAAAGTGGTTGTGTAGGTGTCATGACAAAAAGCACCCAGTCCACACTGTAAAGTGGTTGTGTAGGTGTCATTACTAAAATCACCCAGCACACACTGTAAAGTGGTTGTGTAGGTGTCATGGCAAAAAGCACCCAGCACACACTGTAAAGTGGTTGTGTAGGTGTCATGACAAAAAGCACCCAGCACACACTGTAAAGTGGTTGTGTAGGTGTCATTACTAAAATCACCCAGTCCACACTGTAAAGTGGTTGTGTAGGTGTCATGACAAAAAGCACCCAGCACACACTGTAAAGTGGTTGTGTAGGTGTCATGACTAAAAGCACCCAGTCCACACTGTAAAGTGGTTGTGTAGGTGTCATGACTAAAAGCACCCAGCACACACTGTAAAGTGGTTGTGTAGGTGTCATTACTAAAATCACCCAGCACACACTGTAAAGTGGTTGTGTAGGTGTCATGACTAAAAGCACCCAGCACACACTGTAAAGTGGTTGTGTAGGTGTCATGACAAAAAGCACCCAGCACACACTGTAAAGTGGTTGTGTAGGTGTCATGACAAAAAGCACCCAGCACACACTGTAAAGTGGTTGTGTAGGTGTCATGGCAAAAAGCACCCAGCACACACTGTAAAGTGGTTGTGTAGGTGTCATGACAAAAAGCACCCAGCACACACTGTAAAGTGGTTGTGTAGGTGTCATGACAAAAAGCACCCAGCACACACTGTAAAGTGGTTGTGTAGGTGTCATGACAAAAAGCACCCAGCACACACTGTAAAGTGGTTGTGTAGGTGTCATGACTAAAAGCAACCCAGCACACACTGTAAAGTGGTTGTGTAGGTGTCATGACAAAAAGCACCCAGCACACACTGTAAAGTGGTTGTGTAGGTGTCATGACTAAAAACACCCAGTCCACACTGTAAAGTGGTTATGTAGGTGTCATGACTAAAAGCACCCAGCACACACTGTAAAGTGGTTGTGTAGGTGTCATGCTAAAAAGCACCCAGCACACACTGTAAAGTGTTGTGTAGTGTCATGACTAAAAGCACCCAGCACACACTGTAAAGTGGTTGTGTAGGTGTCATGACTAAAAAGCACCCAGCACACACTGTAAAGTGGTTGTGTAGGTGTCATGACTAAAAGCACCCAGCACACACTGTAAAGTGGTTGTGTAGGTGTCATGACAAAAAGCACCCAGCACACACTGTAAAGTGGTTGTGTAGGTGTCATGACTAAAAAGCACCCAGCACACACTGTAAAGTGGTTGTGTAGGTGTCATGACAAAAAGCACCCAGCACACACTGTAAAGTGGTTGTGTAGGTGTCATGACTAAAAGCACCCAGCACACACTGTAAACTGGTTGTGTAGGTGTCATGACAAAAAGCACCCAGCACACACTGTAAAGTGGTTGTGTAGGTGTCATGACAAAAAAGCACCCAGCACACACTGTAAAGTGGTTGTGTAGGTGTCATGACTAAAAGCACCCAGCACACCACTGTAAAGTGGTTGTGTAGGTGTCATGACTAAAAAGCACCCAGCACACACTGTAAAGTGGTTGTGTAGGTGTCATGACTAAAAGCACCCAGCACACACTGTAAAGTGGTTGTGTAGGTGTCATGACTAAAAGCACCCAGTCCCACACTGTAAAGTGGTTGTGTAGGTGTCATGACAAAAAGCACCCAGTCCACACTGTAAATGTGGTTATGTAGGTGTCATGACAAAAAGCACCCAGTCCACACTGTAAATGTGGTTGTGTAGGTGTCATGACAAAAAGCACCCAGTCCACACTGTAAATGTGGTTGGCATTAGGAAGGGCATCCAGCCATAGAAATCTAGTCAGAAACAGTCCTATAATAGCAAGACATGGTCACCTGACCCAACTGGCCTCTAATGGGACAACCTGTCTAACCCATGCTACCATGAAAAATGGACGTTAAATGATGGTGATGATGAGGAGGAGTTGGTACTCTACTGAATCAACTGTGGAACATTACAGGTACTGATGTTTGTTTAATCGGCTTTGGGAGATAAAAGGTAAAATATGTTTGGTTTGGTATGATAACTTGACAGTTTCCCTTAACCCTTTAGCATTCACATTACTCTATATTCACTATTGTATTTTCGCAGTAAATGTTTTATCTTACATAATATCGAATCTATGTGATTTTGATATTATTTATTTTGAGAACAATACCTTAACATTGGTATAAGTGGTTAGTTAGGACCGATTTGAACAGAAAGAGGTGAGAAAATTCTGGCTGGATATGGCCGGTTTAAATGCTAAAGGGTT